>CM055119.1:141720719-142929648 GCA_029206835.1 Rana muscosa
AAGAGGATCGGGGCCACTCTGTGCGAAATGAACTGCACAGTGGAGGTAAGTATAACATGTTTGTTATTTAATAAAAAAAAAAACGAAACCTTACAACCCCTTTAAGGTTTCGAGGCTAATGTTTGGTAGCTTGAACCTTCAGCTCCCTCCACATATTTTCTATGAGATTAAGGTCTGGAGACAGGCTAGGCCACTCCAGGACCTTAATGTGCTTCTTCTTGAGCCACTCTTTTGTTGCCTTGGCCATGTGTTTTGGGTCATTGTCATGCTGGGATACCCATCTTTGACCCATTTTTAATTCCTTGGCTGAGGGAAGGAGGTTCTCACCCACAATTTGAAGGTACATTTATTGTCCTTTTTGATGCAGTGAAGTTGACCTGTCCCCTTAACAGAAAAACACCCCCAAAGCATAATGTTTCCACCTTTATGTTTGATGGTGTTCTTGAAGGCATTGGTGGCATTCCTCCTCCTCCAAACACGGCGAGTTGAGTTGATGCCAAAGAGCTGGATTTTGATCTCATCTGACCACAACACTTTCACCCAGTTCTCCTCTGAATCATTCAGATGTTCATTAGCAATTCTCAGGCGGGCCTGTAAATGTGCTTTCCTGAGCAGGGGGACCCTGCGGGCGCTGCAGGATTTCAGTCCCTCACAGCTTAGTGTGTTATTAATTGTTTTCTTGGTGACTATGGTCCCAGTTGCCTTGAGATCATTGACAAGATTCTCCCGTGTAGTTGTGGGCTGATTCCTCACCGTTCTCATGATCATTGAAACTCCAGGAGGTGAAATCATGCATGGAGCCCCAGACCGAGGGAGATTGACAATTATTTTGTGCTTCTTGCATTTGCAAATAATTGCACCAACTGTTGTTACCCTCTCACCAAGCTGCTTGGTGATTGTCTTGTAGCCCATTCCAGCCTTGTGTAGGTCTACAATCTTGTCCCTGACATCCTTGGACAGCTCTTTGGTCTTGGCCATGGTGGAGAGATTGGAATCTGATTGATGGATTGCTTCTGTGGGCAGGTGTCTTTTATACAGGTAACAAGCTGAGATTATAATCCCAGAAGGTTTTGCTCCAATCAAATTTCACTGATGTATACAAGGCTGTTTATGGTGATGTCTGTGTTGATGTGATCACTGTGCGTTGGTGGGCCAAAAGAAGTAAAGATTGCAAAAAAGGAATATCTAAATTGTGTGACTAACAAAGGTGCGGTCAACCTGTGACAGCATATAATGAGCTTTACAGGGAATGTGTTAAGCCAGCCATAGACTGTTTGGATCTCAGACGGTTCACCAGGGACCGGCCGAGATTCTAACGATTAGTGGGCAGGCTGATTGTACCCAAGTCGATCCACCGCATGTCAGATTTTTAGGATGTGATTATTGCCAGCAGCTATAATCACTGTGTTCTCCCAGCAGGGATGGCTTCCCATGCCCCCAACTCACCCTTCCTCCCTGCCAGGAGAACACAATAGCTCTACAAGAGGGATTCTCCCACCAACATGGACTGTGTTGATGGAAGAATCGACCACGGGACGGGTTGCAGGAAAGAAAATCATATCATCTATGGCCTGCTTTAATGAATTATTAAGGACAATCAGTAGATTCCTCTGAAAGAAATTATTGAAAGGATAGGTATTTCACAGAGCGTTTGAGTCATATTATGGCTATTCTTGGAAACCAGAAAGATTGTGCACGATAGATTCCTCGGGTGCTAAGAGCTGAGAGAGCTGAGGATGTGAGGGGACAAAGGAAATGTTATCCTGCAGCATGACAATGCCAGGTCAGACACTTCACGTGTCACTATGAAAATAATGAAAGCAATTAAGAGGCTAAATCCTACCTCCCACTACATCCACCAAAAATTCTACAAACAATACCCCATATTGACAATGTGAAAGAAGTTTGTTTGGAACTGTTGCAAATTTATTAAAAATTAAAAATTAAAAAAATCCCATGTACATAAGTATCACAGCCTTTGCCATGGCACTGAAAATTGAGCTCAGGTGCATCCTGTTTCCACTGATCATCCTAGTTTCTACAACTTGATTGGAGTCCACCTGTGGTAAATTCAGTTGATTGGACATGATTTGGAAAGGCACACACCTATCTATATAAGGTCCCACAGTTAACAGTGCATGTCAAAGCACAAACCAAGCCATGAAGTCCAAGGAGTTGTCTGTAGACCTCCGAGACTGGATTGTATGGAGGCACAGATCTGGGGAAGGGTACAGAAAAATTTCTGCAGCATTGAAGGTCCCAGTGAGCACAGTGACCTCCATCATCCATAAATGGAAGAAGTTTGGAACCACCAGGACTCTTCCTAGAGCGGGCCACCTGGCCAAACTGAGCGATCGGGGAGAAGGGTCTTAGTCAGGGAGGTGACCAAGAACCCGATGGACACTCTGACAGAGCTCCAGCGTTTCTCTGTGGAGAGAGGAATACCTTCTAGAAGAACAATCATCTCTGCAGCACTCCAACAACCAGGTCTGTATGGTAGAGTGGCCAGACGGAAGCCACTCCTCAGTAAAAGGCACATGACAGCCCGCCTGGTGTTTGCCAAAAGGCACCTGAAGGACTCTCTAGAGTGAAGCATGGTGGTGGCAGCATCATACTGTGGGGATGTTTTTCAGTGGCAGGAACAGGGAGACTAGTCAGGATCAAGATAAAGATGAATGAAGACATCCTTGATGAAAACCTGCTCCAGAGCGCTCTGGACTTTAGACTGGGGTGAAGGTTAATCTTCCAACAGGACAACAACCCTAAGCACACAGCAAAGATAACAAAGGAGTGGCTATGGGACAACTCTGTGATAGTCCTTGAGTGGTCCAGCCAGAGCCCAGACTTGAACCCGATTGAACATCTGTGGAGAAATCTGAAAATGGCTGTGCACCGACGCTCCACATCCAAACTGAAGGAGCTTGAGAGGTCTTGCAAAGAAGAATGGGAGAAACTGCCCAAAAAAAAGTGTGCCAATCATGTAGCATCATACTCAAAAAGATGTGAGGCTGTAATTGGTGCCAAAGATGGTTCAACAAAGTATTGAGCAAAGGCTGTGAGTACATGGGATTTTTTTCATTTTATATATTTAAATAAATTTGCAAAGATTTCAAACAAACTTCTTTCACGTTGTCATTATGGGGTATTGTTTGTAGAATTTTGAGGAAAATAATGAATTTAATCCATTTTGGAATAAGGCTGTAACATAACAAAATGCGGAAAAAGTGAAGCGCTGTGAATACTTTATGGATGAATTGTACATGGGGGCAAAACCTTTCATTCCACCATTGTATATCTGATCAATCTGCTGCCTATAGTAAGCTTACAAAGCATCATTATAGCATATACAAACCTTTTCCATTTAGCAGTAACATTTACATTAAGAATTAGGAGTGAAATAATATAGTCTGCCTCCCCTGGGGGAGGGTTTACTGGTAGTTGTAACTACTTGAAGTCCATTCCAAAAATGTGTCCGCTTCTTGTGATTTAAATTTACTGTAACGTGGACTTTCCTTTTCTATTTCCAAGCAACACCTTGAAAAAAAGAAATTTGCTCCGTCTATGAAGATGACATTTACTTTATCAGCCTGAGTGCTTAAAATTATTATTACATTAAACAAGTTACCGGCATCAATTTGCTCCTTCCCTTTAGGACACTAATCTCCCTATAAAAGATTAGATGCAACCTCTTTAATGTGCTTCTTACTTTTTTCAACGTAGCATCTGCATAGTATAAAAATCTTTTTTGGTAACTCATAAACTTAAAACGAAGAGTTTTCCTGGCTAAGTTCCACTAAATACTTTAATGTAATTTTGTGGGTGGTCTAGAAATTACCCTCAAGAAGTCCTACAGTTCCTGGGGAAATTGTTAAAGTGATTAACCTTTTGGCTTGCTTTTCTTCCTCTTTATACTTTACAATTACATATACTGTATATAAAATTCTTGTACCAAACCTTGATATATTGTATGCTTGCTCTAGCTCTTAAAAGTTGTTGAAGTTGTTTTGAGTCCTCTACATTTGCCTGCGGCAGGTTTCAGTAAAGCTTGATGCCAGACACAGGTCTTGTCAGCCCCCCTGCCCTGGATTTTTTATTAAATAGAGGTTATTTCATCCTTCGCTGATTTTGTGCTTTATGGTAAAGTATATTGTGTATACAACCATTCATATCAATCAAAAAAAAATGTAATAATTAAACAAAGTCCAATAAGGTCCTCTCAAGGGAATTCCATGCCATTTCATACTGCAAGAGGGTGGAGAAGTGGAGTGGCTTACTAAGGAGAACAACAACATTGATTATAAGGGTATTTGCCCCCTCATGAGAATGGGGGGCAATACAATCCGGTGAGTTTCTGTCCTTTGGGCGTGGGTCGGATTTGAAACACAGCGGTGGTGGAACTTTTGGTGACTTACTTTCAATAGGATATCATGGTGTTTATACACTTTCATGGAATTTCCTTGAGAGGACCTTATTGGACTTTGTTTAATTATAGATTTTTTTTGATCATCAATTTATTTTTTGATTGAAGATTTTGCGCTACTGTGGACTTACATTTATATGCTTTCTATGACTTTTTGTGTTTTCACGTGTTTGATAAATATTATTATTTTTAAAGTAGCAGCACAAAATTGTGTTAATGTAATGTATTGTTATTTTTCACATTTGACATATTAGGAGCGCAGGGATCTACACTTTACATAACCATTCATATCAGTCCTTGCTTTTGAAGGAGCTTGTAATCTTATGTCTCTACTAGACATGTGCGTTTTGTTTCGTTACGATTGGTTTTTCTGGAGACAATTGTATTTTTGGAGATTCAGATGCATACAAATCTCTAAATGGACATACTAATTAATGTCAACAAATCCCAAAAAAGTTATAACAAAATTTACTGTCCAATCTTAAAGTGCAGTGCAATAAATCAGCAATAGTTTTCTTCGAAATAGTTCAAAAACAGTCCCCAGCCACAGAAATTCTTCCAGCAGAGATGCGGTGAGTCAGAAAGGTGTTCTAAGTCACATCCAAGTGCAAAATGGTGTACCCTTCCACCACCAAATATAATCGTGGCCGCTCACCTTAAAAACATGACCCCGAGTTAACAGGACAGTCATAAAGCGCACATGGGTTCCCTCTAACAAAGTCCTGCACAGGACGTAACATGTAGGGGGAGGAGCCAAGCCTCTGACGTCACCCGTGGCTAGCTTATCGCTTCTATCTGTAATATCGAGCACTGTTCTGTACACTTATGTGAAGTGCCATGTTTGTAACTGTGGTTATTTCCTTTTATAAGTAAAGTACTTGGCAGAGAGCACTATTTGTCTCTATTTTTTTTACTTTACATATTTACTGCAAAGCCTCCAGGGATCTGCCGCTTCGGATCACTGCCAGTCTCATCTGGATTATGACCCCCATAGAGGAATGCGCTTTATCGCATTAACTGTCCTGTTAACTCAGGTCACGTTTTTAAGGTGAGCGACCACAATTATATTTGGTGGTGGGAGTGTACACCATTTTGCACTTAGATGTGACTTAGGACACCTTTCTGAATCACCACTTGGTCATCTGCTGGATGAATTTCTGTGGCTGGGGACTGTTTGTGAACTTTTGTATAAGAAAACTCTTGATTTATTTCGCTGCCCTTTAAGATTGGACATTTACTATTTAGGTGCTGTAGAATTCACCTTCAGTGTTCAGCTTGCAATACCTCTTAGTTGTGTATAGAGTTTTAGATTTTGATTGTGCTGATTGTTTCTTTATCTGATTTAACGAAATGAACAAATTCATTTGTTTCATTAGGATGACGTTACATGATGCGATAGTAGTTCGTGCCCATGGGGAAGTGAATTCAATTTTCAAGTTGATTCAATAATTCCGATTCGGAGAAGGAACGGATCTGAATTTCATTAAATTTGTTAATTTGGATGCTCATAACACCAGTCGATATTGTCCAATCAGCTCATTTCATTTCTCTTGGTGGGATAGACTAGTGCCCGAAAATATTGAATCCGTCTGATTCAATAATACTGTATAGCAATCTTCTGGAAAAACTGCAAAATTCCAGTCCACCTGGACCAAAGAAAATATATGAAACGATATGAAAACAAATTCCGAAAACAAATTGGTTCAATGAAATTCTTCGAAGAACGAATGCATCCGAAACAAAAAACAACATTTTCTAGGGTGCACGTGTCTAGTCTCTGCCATCAAAACATTCTGGTGCCAATAAAAGGAGAAGTCCAGGTTAGACACACAACAAAAAACAAAAAATGCCCATGGGACTTTAAAGAGCACACCTCAGGTAAAAAGTATAAATGATTCATTTAACAAACATTTAAAAACAACAATTAATTCAAGAAAAAGAAAACAACATATTAACCACTTGACCACTGGGCACTTAAAGCGGAGGTTCACCCTAAATCCTGACATTATCTTATTCTGATCTATGTAGCAGATACATATACATATGCCTATTGATTTTTTTGTTGCGGTTGTACTTACCGTGAATCAGTCGTTCCGAATCAGGACTTCCGGGTATTCCTCCCGCGGAAGTGGGCGTATCTTTTTCTTTCCCCAGCGCCCCGTTGATTTCTGGGAGGTCTCCTGTGAGCCGTCGCTCATGTTACCATTGTTGTGGGCGTGTACTTTGAATGACGACACCCGTTGTCATAGCAACCTGAAACTGCTCGCCGTCAATACAGATGATACAGCGGTGAATGCTGGGATGCATTCACTGCATCCCGGAAGTCTCTGCTTGTGGGCTTCACAGTGCCCACAAGCAAAATGGCAAAGAATAAGATAAATTTATCAAAGTTATCATTTATAACTGAAATAGAAGGGGGATGTTTCTAATCGCAGGACAAGTGAGTACTAATATGTTTTCTGTAATCTCATTACATTACACCTAGAAAAAAAAAACGAGGGACCGCGGAACCTCCGCTTTAAACCCCCTTCCTAACCAGACCAATTTTCAGCTTTCAGTGCTCTCACATTTTGAATGACAATTACTCAGTCATGCAACACTGTACCCATATGAAATTTTTGTCCTTTTTTTTCCCCACAAATGGAGCTTATTTTGGTGGTATTTAATCACCGCTGGGTTTTTTATTTTTTGCGCTATAAAAGAAAAAAGACTGAAAATTCTGTAAAAAAAATGCATTTTTCTTCGCTTCTGTTATAAAATTTTGCAAATTAGTAATTTTTCAGGAAAGTACAAATAAGCCCCAAATGACCCCTTTTTGAAAAGTAGACATTCCAAGGTATTTAGTAAGAGGCATGGTGAGTATTTTGAAGTTGTCATTTTTTGCCACAATTCTTTGCAAAATCAAGCTTTTTTTTTTTTTTCACAAAATTGTCATATTATCAGGTTCTTTCTCACACACACCATAACACATTCTGCTATTACTCCCAAGTATGGCGATACCACATGTGTCAGACTTTTACACAGCGTGGCCACATGCAGAGGCCCAAACTGCATGGAGCACCGTCAGGTGTTCTAGAGACATAGCGTATATACTCGAGTATAAGCCGACCCGAGTATAAGCCGAGGCCCTAATTTTACCACAAAAAACTGGGAAAACTTATTGACTCGAGTATAAGCCTAGGGTGAGAATGCAGCAGCTACTGTAAGCGGAAAAGAGGGTCAACAATGCCCATTTGCAGCTTCACTGTGACCATTTGGATGCCTCACTGTGCCCATTTGCAACCTCACTGTGCCAATTGCAACCTCACTGTGCCCATTGCAACCTCACTGTGCCCATTTGCAACCTCACTGTGCCCATTGCAACCTCATTGTGCCCGTTTGCAACCTTACTGTGCCCATTTGCAACCTCACTGTGCCCATTGTAACCTCACTGTGCCCATAATCATTGCAGCCCTACTGTGCCCATTTGCAACCTCACTGTGCCCAACCTCACTGTGCCCATAATCATTGCAGCCTTACTATGCCCATTTGCAACCTCACTGTGCCCATAATCATTGCAACCTCACTGTGCCCATAATCATTGCAGCCTCACTGTGCCCATTGCAGCCTCACTGTGCCCGAGTCAGTGTACCTGTATTAGTGTACCTGTATATCAGTGTACCTGTATGACAGTGTACCTGTACAGGCTGCGGGCGTTCATTTTTCAAAGTCGCGGCTTCCTCCTGGTCCCGTTTCGTGATAGGCGTTTCACACTGTGTTCCGCTACTGCCTATCATGGAGGTCCTCTCTTCCTCGGACTCAGTTTCCCAGCAGACACTGTGTTCAGTGTTCCACCAATCACGGACCATCTTTCATCCTCGGACAAGAGGACATCCGTGATTGGACGTCAATGTACGCCCTCCCAGAGTTATCGAACCGCCCTGTAGCCGTCATTCAGCTATGGGCCGATTGTAAAGTGGTTAAATGTCGACATATGAATCAAAATTGCATTTTTATCATAAACCTTTCCATGAGAATAATCTAGGATGGCTGTGCTAGGTCTCGACCCGTTTCGCGGGAAGAGTCTCACTTCTTCTGGAGGAGCACAGAAAGATGCGGATAATAGAGGACTCCTGGCCTGCTAGCCGATATGCATGACTCTTTTTAAAGATCAAAAAATATATATGAATGAATATGTACGTATATGGGTATATTACCCTATACTTATAAAAAAAAAAGAAAAAAACAGATTTCAGAAGATATATTGTGAACTGTCCATAAAAAATTAATAGATAAATGCACACCATGCCACAAAGCTGATCTCACCCCTCGAAAGCTGTAGAAGGGCGGGGAGATGGAACCAGTGGCAAACCGCAAAACCAGGAACCAGAGCGGAGGATGTATGTTCCAAACTGGGAAGGCCCGCACCCTGTGAGGGAGACACACAAACACACCTGTCACCTCCACCCATCTTTGGCCAGCTCACCTTTTTCTATAGAAGTCCAGGTTAGAGCTAACCTAGCTTAAAACAGCTCCCGCCCCACTCTTAACTCCTATTCTAACTACCCTATAGAAGGAAGATGTTTATATTTACCTCTTTTCAGGGTGCTTTGGTCCAGTCAAGTGATAGGCTCCCAACAGTTGGCTTCAGGGTAGAGGGGGGACAGTCAACAATAGGTGCCTATAGGTGACGTCACCACCCAAGCAATCCAGCCATTGTCGACGCTCTCTCCTCCCCCCTGAAGCTGGTCGATGAGATCACATGACCAGACCAGAGCGCCCTGAGAATAGGTGAGCATAAGCATCTTCCTTCTACAAGGTAGTTAAAATAGGAGTTAGAAGGGGACTGGGAGCAGTTTTAGGCTTAGTTAGATCTAGCCTGGATTTCCACTTTAACCTATCAGTATACTTATGGGTTTTGGGAGGAAGCCCAAACATTTAGATGAAGTTCACACAATCAATGAGAGAGTAAACAAAGCTCATACATACGGAATTTGAGGAATTTAAAGAGATCTGGTACTTCATTTTAACAATTTTTCCAAAACTCACCGGAGCTCAACTGTAGTCACTGTCCATTTTTGCACCTCAGCTTCACGGCATTAATGTCACATTTACACTTCAGTGAAGTGTAGAGCCCCTGCCCTTGGCTGTTCAAATCTAGTGTATAGCTCTGCTGTACCCAGAGGAGCTACAATTTACTTTATAGGTCTGATAAGCTTCATCCCTAAACCTGGGGGCTGATTGTTTCTGCCTGCCTCTGGAAGAATGATCCAAAATAGTGCAGAAGGAGCAGTCACTGGATTATGGATATTAGTAGGACCCTATCCAATTCCTGGGGGCGGGGGGGGGAGGCCCAGAAAATATGGATGGGGAGAAGATAAATGTTTAGGAGGATCTAATTGGAGCATTATCCTGGGGCCTCCCCCCTGGGAGGCAGCCTGGGTGTGATACAGAACTACTGTTATTAGACTTCAGCTGGTGTTATGGCTGAGGACCTGAGGGAAGCTAGACTTAAAGTGGTTGTGTAGTCAAAATTTAAACTTTTACCTACAGGTAAGCCTATAATAAGGCTTATCTGTAGGTAAAAAGAATATCTCCAAAACCTGTACGGTTTAGGAGATATTCCCCTTGCAATGCGCCGCTGACTTTAGCGGCGCATGCGCATCGGGGTTTCTCGGGTGAAAGCCCGGTAGACGCCGGACTTTGCCGGAAAGAAGTCTCCCGCCCGCATGCACGGGAGTGACGACATCGCGGCTCCAGCCACTCACAGCGCTGGAGCCGCGATATCAGGAAGACACGCCGAGGCAACATGTAATCTCCCTCGGCGTGGACCAGGTAAGTTACCGATGCCTCGTTCTAAGGTAAGTATTTCATAATGAGCTAGTATGCGGTGCATACTAGCTCATTATGCCTTTTACCTTACAGGTAGAACAAAAAAAAAACTGTCAGCGGGTATACAACCGCTTTAAGGACATTTTGTTGGAGGACACTACTTGTAGAAGCTGGGCTGGAGAGGAAACCCTGTCACTGAAGATTGTTGCGTGGAGGTGATTGGGAGCTGCCTCTTGACATTAAGAGTATTGCTGGGTATTATTGATGTCTGCATTATGTTTACATACTTTCCTGTCTATATGTATGTACATTTTATTTTCTTATTGTGTATGTGTATCTACTGGCCCAGCAACTTTCAAGTTTTATTGTTGCTCATTGATGTATAACATTTGTAATAAATCTTTATATATTTACTTTCATCTGTGTTGTGTACATTGGCTATTATGCTGGGTATTGTGGGTAACTCACAATCATTGTTGTTGCCGCTCCGTTACATAACATTTTTTTTTTTTTTGTACTACCAGGGCTGGAGGTGTCAGAGGGGTCAGCTCCAGACCTTATTTTATTTTTTTGCCTCTTGACGTTAAAGCGGAGTTCCACTCTAAAAAAAAAAAAATAGCCAGATAGGCTCAAAGAAAATAATATATTTCGTTTTTTATACTTACCAGAAATGGCTCTTACTAGGCAGATCGTCCTAATCTGCCTCTTCCTTGTCCGCGGTGGTCTTCTGTGTTCTCCTCCTCGCGCTGCCTTCTGGGAAATGGAGGTGCGCTGTCTCCTGGGACGTGTGTGTGTCCCAGGAGACAGCCGCCCATTCACAAATTGCCGCGTGACTCGCACATGCGCAGTAGGAAACTTTCCTTATAGACAGGAAAGTATGTAAACATAATGCAGACATCTATAATACCTAGCAATACTCTTAATGTCAAGAGGCAGCTCCCAACCACCTCCACGCAACAATCTTCAGTGACAGGGTTTCCTCTTCAGCCCAGCTTCTACAAGTAGTGTCCTCCAGCAAATTTTCCTTAAAGGGGTTGTAAAGGTTTGTTTTTTATTTTCTAAATAGGTTCCTTTAAGCTAGTGCATTGTTGGTTCACTTACCTTTTCTTCGATTTGCCTTCTAAATGTTTTCTTTTCTTTGTCTGAATTTCTCACTTCCTGTTTCTCCTCAGTAAACTTCACACCATCATCCGAGTGGTGTGGAGTCACCCAGAACAGCTTCCTGAACAGCTTACTGAGGAGGAACAGGAAGTGAGAAATTCAGACAAAGAAAACAAAGAAAAAAAAATTTAGAAGGGAAATCGAAGGAAAAGGTAAGTGAATCAACAATGCACTAGCTTAAAGGAACCTATTTAGAAAATAAAAAACGAACCTTTACAACCCCTTTAAGTCCGCAAGGCTTCACTGCCTGTTTCCATTACTTAGAATGGCGGCGCCAGGACCAGATGCAATCAATGGATCAGCCTCGGGCGGCCGACATCGCGGGCACCCTGGACAGGTAAGTGTGCTTATTAAAAGTCAGCAGCTATAGTGTTTGTAGCTGCTGACTTTTAAAAAAAAAAAATTGCGTCTGGAACACCGCTTTAAGAGTAGGACCTCAAATCACAGCAGTGGAAAAAAAAAAAAAAGAATCTGGAGATTTGGAATACACTGAGAGCAAAGGAAGGAGTATTTTTAAGTTAAAAATACATACTTGAATACATTTTAGCTTAGTGTCACTTTAAAGTGTTACTTAAAGTGTTACTAAAGTGTTACTAAACTTACAACAGTAAAATCAGTCTGTATTTACAATAAAGCATGCTTGTTATACTCACTGTGGAACCTAAGGGGTTAATCCATTGTGTAAAAAGACTTCTTGGTCCTGTCTTCTCTGATCCTCTGCTACTTCTACTGTCCCAATCCATATCCTGATAAGACAGAGCCTTGGTGTGTATTGCTAGAATTTTTTTTTTTTTGGGAAGGGGCATGTGATCAGCACAGGGCCAATCAGCCCTGTCCAGACAGAGGGTCAGAGGTCCTGCAGCCTCATAGGACAGCCAGAATAGAATGAAAACTCCTCTTACAAGTTTTAACCAGACACTGATATAAGTCACAATACTGCTATATACTGCTGAAAAGTTATTTAGCAGTTTATATTTACTAAAATAATTGCATTTCCATGTTCTGTGTACTGTGGGAGTCCAGATATAGTAAATGTAGGCTTCTGGGTTTAGTAACACTTTAAGCCCAGGATCTAGGGTATCCCCGCACAACTTGTCTCTTTGGTAAAGCTGGATTATGTACGTTTTTGATTTGATCCTGGCTCATACTAAAAACAAAGCTCCTGGAAGAGGGAAAGGCTTAGATTGTTCATACAGTACATGAATGAGTCCAGCCTGGCTGAAGCAGCTTGTGCCTACTATGTATGTGTGTGTAATTCTGAGCACAAGTTATAGTTGGCGTTATATGGCTGTACAGCAGGAAATGATCCAACCACAGAAGGGTCTGCTTTCTTTCATTACAGAAACATTACTGTAAAAGCCTACCTGCTTTTATAACAATATAAAAGAGTTGCCTGAACATTATACACACTCATTTCATCCAAAATAATTTGCTTAATGCTTTTTCTGCCTGAATAAGCTATTCATACAGCTAGACAGTTCTGCCAGGGCTTGGAGCAATCATCGTGTCTACGTCTACCTATTCTGGCCTGGAAAGAGCCTTAAAGGGTAACTCCACTTTTGGCGGGAAAAATAATAATAATAATATAGCATACAGTATACAATTGCGACACAAGTCATATTGTAATTGAATGTTATTAAAAATGACCTGTCCTTTTCAATCTGCAGTGTATATTTGGAGGCCCTTGAAACCTAAAACAGGGCAGTAGATAGTGCCTTAAAGGGACACTAAAGGTACACGTTTTTTTCACCTTAATGCATCCTATGCATTAAGGTGAAAAAACATCCGACAATACCGGCCCCCCCCGTTTTACTTACCTGAGCCTGTTCACCTGTTGCGCTCACCTCCGACGTCCTCTTTGCCGCTCAGCTTGGTCATTGATTGGCTAGAGTGGATGGATTGAAAGCAGTGCAGCCATTGGCTCGCGCTGCTGTCAATCACATCCAATGACGCGGCGCGCCGGGGGGCGGGGCCGAGTGATACAGTGAGCGGCTATGGCCACAGGAGCGCGCCCGGAAGAACTCACCACTATGCAAGCTCGCATGAAAGAGGAAAGTTATTGCGGGGAGGAGCTGAGACAGCCACCGAGGGACCCCAGAAGACCAGGTTCAGGGCCACTCTGTGCAAAACGAGCTGGACAGCGGAGGTAAGTGTAACATGTTTGTTATCTTTAAAAAAAAAAATTCTCTTTACAACTTCTTGAGATAGGATTTCACACCCCATGAGTAATCAAGGCTTTAGCACTAGGCAGTTGAATGAAAGGGGTGGGGCTTATTCCCAAGAGGAGGTGGGGATTAATATTGACTTGGATGGAAATGGAGGTCATGGGTCCTAAGATACAAGTGCTTTCACAGGTACACAGGGATTTACTTTAAAGTTGTTGTAAGCCCTTACATATACCCAGTGAAGTGACTGGCTACAGGTGATAAGCAGAGATGAAACAAATCCTCCTACATACGTTGTACCTGGTTATCTGTAGTCTTCTCTTTTCTACAGCCATTCAAAGCCCAGAATTTATACAGCTTGTCTGAGCTGTCAGCAAAAAAGGGGGCAGAGAGCTGAAGAAAGGCTAAGTAAGGAGAGCTCTAATAGCTGATAAGAAGGAAAGGACACACCCCCTTCACACAGCACACAGAAACTGTGCTGAGGCTGTCAATCACATGATGTGTGCTGGCACTCCCAAGTCACCATTTTACTCTTGGTGTCAGGAAAACCTGTTGGAAGTGATTCATGCTGATAGCAGAGGAAGGAAGCATCAGACAGAAATGACACTCAGGCCTCGTAAACACGGCCGAGATTCTCGTTGAAAAAAACATGTCGTTTTTTTTGACGAGATTCTTGGACAAGAAACTTGTCCCGGCCGAGTGTACACACGCTCGTTTCAAAGAACCCGCGGTTCTTTGAAAGGAGTGCACGCGGTGACGTCATCGACTACGTCGAGCATGCGGTCGTCACATTCGATGCCGTCGCCGCCATCTTGGTATACCCTACGTATGCCTAGGAAGCTACTGCGCATGCGTCGAATTCATTTCGAACATGCGCGGGCTTCCGGGCGGACAGGTAAGTGTACACACACTCACTTTTCTCGTCGAGAAACACGCCGAGGAGAATCTCGACGAGAAAATAGAGAGCAGGTTCTCTATTTTCTCGTCGAGGTTTCTTGTCGGTTTTCTCGACGAGAAACACGCTAGCAGCGTACACACGACCGATTTACTCGGCAAGACCTCTCTGCCAGCAAGTTTCTTGCTGGTTCTTGCCGAGAAAATCGGTCGTGTGTACGAGGCCTCAGTGCTCTTAATTGAGACAAGTACACACTATAGAGGGATATGCTTTGTTCATATTTAATGCCTGAGTTTTACAACCACTTTAAGAACAATTTATGAATTTACACCCAAGGCGACTGCACTTCAGGACTGTTGCTACCTTCGACATGTTCTCCGCCAGGTCGGTTCTCTTTAAAGTGTTACTAAACCTAGGACCCTGCATTCACTATATCTGGCCTCCCACAGTATACAGAACATGGGAATGCAATTATTTTAGTAAAAATAAACGGCTAAATACCTTTTCTCATCAGCAGTATATAGCAGTTTATAGTGTCCGGTCGAGCACTGGTTAAAACTTGTAGGAGGAGATTTTTTATTCTCCTCTGACTGTCCTATGAGGCTGCATGACCCCTGACTCTCTGTCAGGACAGTGCTGATTGACCCTGTGCTGATCACATGTTCCCTCCCAAAGAAAAAATAAAAATAAACTCTAGCAATACACACCAAACTGAGCATGTGCAGAGTGTCTGCTAGGGCTCTGTTCTATCAAGAGATGGATTGGGGTCAGTAAAAAAAGGGGAGGATCAAAGAAGACAGGATAAAAACAGCCTTTTTACACAATGCAGAGGATTAACCCCTTAGGTTCCACAGTGAGTATAACAAGCATGCTTGAGGCCTGGTTCACACTGGGGCGACAAACGCTCCGACATTGGGAGCTCATGTCGCATGACGTGTGAAAATCAATGTTTCCATATGGGAGCCGTCTTAACTGGTCCGACACATGTCGGTCCGACTTAGAGAATGCTCCCTGCACTACTTTGGTCCGACTTTGATCCGACTTCAGCCCATTGACTATCATTGAAGTCGGATCAAAGTCGGACGGCAGTCTTGCATGATCCGACTTTGGCATGCGACTTGTGCTGTACTGCTCTTGAGGGGGAACTCCAGGCCAAATTTTAAATAAAAAACCGGCATGGGTTCCCCCTCCAGGAGCATACCAGGCCCTTAGGTCTGGTCTGGATTTGAAGGGGCGCCCCTACGCCGAAAAAACGGCATGGGGCTCCCCTCAAAATCCAAACCAGACCCTTATCCGAGCACACAACCTGGCAGGCCGCAGGGGAAGAGGGGGGGCGAGAGAGCGGCCCCCCCTCCCTCCTGAACCGTACCAGGCCGCATGCCCTCAACATGGGGGGTTTGGTGCTCTGGGGCAGGGGGGCGACCTGCGGCCCCCCCACCCCAGAGCACCCTGCCCCCATGTTGATGAGGACAGGGCCTCTTCCCGACAACCCTGGCCATTGGTTGTCGGGGTCTGCGGGCGGGGGGCTTATCGGAATCCGGGAGCCCCCTTCAATAAGGGGGCCCCCGTATCCCAGGCCCCCCACCCTATGTGATTGAGTATGGGGTACATCGTACCCCTACCCATTCACCTGGTGGAAAAAAATTGCAATAAAAAAACCACACAGCTTTTTAAAGTATTTTATTGCACAGCTCCGGGGGTCTTCTTCCGACTTCGGGGGTCTCCGGTGTCGTCGCCGCGCTCTCCGGTTCTTTCTTCTGCCGGGCCTTCCCTAACTTCTTTTTAGCTCTTTTGCTAGCGGAGGCCTGGTCTTCTCCGTCGCCTTCTTCTTCTCCCGCTCTCCGGTTCTTCTCCCGCTCTCCGGTTCTTTCTTCTGCCGGGCCTCCGCTAACTTCTTTTTAGCTCTTTTGCTAACGGAGGCCCGGTCTTCTCCGTCGTCTCGTCCGGCTCTCCGTTGTCCTTCTGCCGGCCCCTCCACTAACTTCTTTAGCTCTTTTGCTAGTGGAGGAGCCGGTCTTCCCGTCGTCGCCGTCGGCGTCTTCTTCCATCTTCTCCTCCTCGATGTTGACGCGTCGCTTCCTCCCGCTGTAATACTGGCTCTCCGCTCCGTATTAATATAGGCTTATCATGACGTCACAGTCACATGTTCCCATGACGTCACAGTCACATGCTCCGGTGCCATGTGCCCCGGAACATGTGACTGTGACGTCATGGGAAGCCTATATTAATGCGGAGTGGAGCGGAGAGCCAGTATTACAGCGGGAGGAAGCGACGCGTCAACATCGAGGAGAAGAGGGAAGAAGACGCCGACGGCGACGACGGGAAGACCGGCCCCTCCACTAGCAAAAGAGCTAAAGAAGTTAGTGGAGGGGCCGGCAGAAGGACAACGGAGAGCCGGACGAGACGACGGAGAAGACCGGGCCTCCGTTAGCAAAAGAGCTAAAAAGAAGTTAGCGGAGGCCCGGCGGAAGAAAGAACCGGAGAGCGGGAGAAGAACCGGAGAGCGGGAGAAGAAGAAGGCAACGGAGAAGACCGGGCCCTGCTAGCAAAAGAGCTAAAAAGAAGTTAGCGGAGGCCCGGCAGAAGAAAGAACCGGAGAGCGCGGCGACGACACCGGAGACCCCCGAAGTTGGAAGAAGACCCCCGGAGCTGTGCAATAAAATACTTTAAAAAGCTGTGTGGTTTTTTTATTGCAATTTTTTTCCACCAGGTGAATGGGTAGGGGTACGATGTACCCCATACTCATTCACATAGGGTGGGGGGGCCGGGATCCAGGGGCCCCTTTATTAAAGGGGGCTCCCGGATTCCGATAAGCCCCCCACCCGCAGACCCCGACAACCAACGGCAAGGGTTGTCGGGAAGAGGCCCTGTCCTCATCAACATGGGGGCAGGGTGCTCTGGGGTGGGGGGGCCGCAGGTCGCCCCCCTGCCCCAGAGCACCAAACCCCCTATGTTGAGGGCATGCGGCCTGGTACGGTTCAGGAGGGAGGGGGGGCCGCTCTCTCGTCCCCCCCTCTTCCCCTGCGGCCGGCCAGGTTGTGTGCTCGGATAAGGGTCTGGTTTGGATTTTGGGGGGGACCCCCACGCCGTTTTTTCGGCGTAGGGGCGCCCCTTCAAATCCAGACCAGACCCAAGGGCCTGGTATGCCTCTGGAGGGGGATCCCATGCCGGTTTTTTATTTAAAATTTGGCCTGGAGTTCCCCCTCAAGATTCATACCAAACACAGTGCCTGATATTGGCGGGGATCCAAGTCGGATTCCCGTTCATTGAAAGTCGGACATATGTCGGCTTCATGTCGCAGGGCAAAGTTGGATCCAAAGTAGGACAGATGTCGTGTCGCACTAGTGTGAACCCAGGCCTGACTGCATATACAGACTGATTTGACTGTTTTGGGTTTAGTAACACTTTACATCCTTCTTCTTCTTTAACCTGTAAAGTAAAATTGCTGAAATCTTAAAGCGGTTGTATACCGCAAAACTTTTCTCTTTTTTTTGTCAACCTGCAAGGCAAAGGTATAATGAGCTAGTATGACTAGCATACTAGCTCATTATCAATCACTTACCTTAGATCGAAGCCCCCGCAGCGGTCCTCGGACACGTCCTCCGTCGAATCCATGATACACGGAGTGACTTCCGGGTATCGCCGCTCCGGCGCTGTGATTGGCCGGAGCGGCGATGACGTCACTCCCGCACACGCGCGGGGAACGGCACGATCCCCGCGCATGCGCGAATTTCCGGCAGTGTCCGACAGGCTCCCATCCAAGAGCCGCCGCGCTCAGTGCGCCTGCGCCGTTATCTACGGCGCGCATGCGCCGTAGATAGCGGTACAGTCTTTTTTGCAAATATCTCCGAGACTGTGTAGGTCTCGGAGATATTGCAAGCACCCACAGGTAAGCCTTAATGTAGGCTTACCTGTAGGTGCTTGTACAAATTTTGGGTATACAACCACTTTAAAGGGTATGTAAAAGATTATTTTTTTTTTTTTTAAATAACAAACATGTTATACTTACCTCCACTGTGCAGCTCGTTTTGCACAGAGTGGCCCCGAAACTGGTCTTTTGGGGTCCCTCGGCGGCTGTCTCGGCTCCTCCCCACAAGAACACACCACCTATATGCGAGCGAGCTTGCATGGTGGTGAGTGATTGCGGGCGCGCTCCAGTGATACAGCTGTATCACTCGGCCCCGCCCCCCGGCACGCCACGTCATTGGATGTGATTGACAGCAACGTGAGCCTATGGCTGCGCTGCTTTCAATCCATCCAGTGTAGCCAATCAACGGCCAGGCTCAGAAACGAGGAGGATGATGGGGGTGAGCGCGGGACTTTCGAGGGTTTAGGTAAGTAAAACGGGGGCTCGGCTTTACAACCCCTTTAAAGTGACTGCTAAATGGAATGTTCTAGCTCTACTCACATGATCAGTCCCATTGTTGTAACAAGAAACACTGTTTCCCAGCATCCCTATAGAAATTAATTTCATCCAAATGAAATATCCCATGCAACAGGCTGCTAGTAATTTGAGTTCAAGAAATATGTAAATTTCTGGAAGGGGCTGTAAGCCGGTCACAGAAGCAAAGAGATGCAGATTTTTGGAATCCTCCTTAACCACATCAATACTGGGCACTTAAACCCCCTTCCTTCCCAGACCAATTTTCAGCTTTCAGTGCTCTCGCACTTTGAATGACAATTATTCAGTCATGCTACACTGTACCCAAATGAAATTTTTATCATTTTGTTCACACAAATAGAGCTTTCTTTTGGTGGTATTTGTTCACAATTTCATTTTCAATTTTTTGCGATAAAAGCGAAAAAAGAGCGAATATTTTGAAAAAAACAACATTTTCTACATTCTGTTTTAAAAGAAATCCAAACAAATCAAATTTCGGCAAAAATTTAGGCCAAAATGTATTCTGCTACATGTCTTTGGTAAAAAAAATCCTGATAAGTGTATGATAATTGGTTTGTGTGAAAGTTATAGAGTCTACAAACTAAGCTACGCATTATTGCAAATTGATCAATCCTAATGCACTGATGGCCTATCTCATTTCTTGAGGCCCTAAAATGTCAGGACAGTACAAATACCCCCCAAATGACCACTTTTTGGAAAGAAGACAGTCGGAGGTATTTAGTAAGAGGCATCGTGAATTTTTTGAAGTTGCAATTTTTTTCCCACAATGCCTTGGAAAATTAAGAAATATATATATATTTTTTTTTCTTCACAAAGTTGTCAATTTAGAAGATCTTTCTAACACATAGTATGTACATAGCAAAAATAACACCCCAAAATACATTCTGCTACTCATCCTGAGTATGGCGATACCCAGTGTGTGAGACTTTTCCACATCCTGGCCACATACAGAGGCCAAACATCCAAGTAGCACCATCAGGCGCTCTAAAGGCATAAATTACACATTTCATTTTCTGAGTACCTATCACATTTTTGAAGGCCCTGGAGAACAAGGACAATGGAATTACCCACAAAATGACCCCATTTTGGAAAGAAAACAACCCAATGTATATTCTATGAGGCATAATAAGTCTTTTGAACATGTCATTTCTTTCCAAAAGTTTTGGGAATATGTGGAAAAAAAATTAAAACATATATTTTTTTCACAAAGTTGTCAATTTAGAAGATCTTTCTAACACATAGTATGTACATAGCAAAAATAACACCCCAAAATACATTCTGCTACTCATCCTGAGTATGGTGATACCCAGTGTGTGAGACTTTTCCACATCCTGGCCACATACGGAGGCCAAACATCCAAGTAGCACCATCAGGCGCTCTAAAGGCATAAATTACACATTTCATTTCCTGAGTACCTATCACATTTTTGAAGGCCCTGGAGAACAAGGACAACGGAATTACCCACAAAATGACCCCATTTTGGAAAGAAAACAACCCAATGTATCTTCTATGAGGCATAATAAGTATTTTGAACATGTCATTTCTTTCCAAAAGTTTTGGGAAAATGTGGGAAAAAAATTAAAACATTTTTTTTTTTCACAAAGTTGTCAATTTAGAAGATCTTTCTAACACATAGTATGTACATAGCAAAAATAACACCCCGAAATACATTCTGCTACTCGTCCTGAGTATGGCGATACCACATGTGTGAGACTTTTCCACATCCTGGCCACATACGGAGGCCAAACATCCAAGTAGCACCATCAGGCGCTCTAAAGGCATAAATTACACATTTCATTTCCTGAGTACCTATCACATTTTTGAAGGCCCTGGAGAACAAGGACAATGGAATTACCCACAAAATGACCCAATTTTGGAAAGAAAACAACCCAATGTATCTTCTATGAGGCATAATAAGTCTTTTGAACATGTCATTTCTTTCCAAAAGTTTTGGGAAAATGTGGGAAAAAAATTAAAACATATTTTTTTTTCACAAAGTTGTCAATTTAGAAGATCTTTCTAACACATAGTATGTACATAGCAAAAATAACACCCCGAAATACATTCTGCTACTCGTCCTGAGTATGGCGATACCACATGTGTGAGACTTTTCCACATCCTGGCCACATACGGAGGCCAAACATCCAAGTAGCACCATCAGGCGCTCTAAAGGCATAAATTACACATTTCATTTCCTGAGTACCTATCACATTTTTGAAGGCCCTGGAGAACAAGGACAATGGAATTACCCACAAAATGACCCCATTTTGGAAAGAAAACAACCCAATGTATTTTCTATGAGGCATAATAAGTCTTTTGAACATGTAATTTCTTTCCAAAAGTTTTTGGAAAGTGTGGAAAAAAAATTAAAACATATTTTTTTTTCACAAAGTTGTCAATTCAGAAGATCTTTCTAACACATAGTATGTACACAGCAAAAATAACACCCCAAAATACATTCTGCTACTCGTCCTGAGTATAGTGATACCCCATGTGTGAGACTTTTCCACAGCCTGGCCACATACAGAGGCCCAACATGCAAGTAGCACCTTCAGGCTTCTAACACATAGCATGTACACACCAAGAATTACACCCCAAAATACATTCTGCTGAGCAAAAGGTAATAAAAAAAAGGCTCACCTATGGTTTTAGCAGGCAGGAATACCGTTCCAGAGCAGTCAAAGCATTGGTCCAGACAGCCATAGGAAATGTCCAGGAATTGTCCAGCAGGGAAACAGAGATATGGAAACCTATGAACATGGTCCATGGTTTAGCAGGCAGTTCAGGTGGCAGGCAGAGGCATGGCCAGTTCAGGTGGCAGGCAGAGGCATGGCCAGTTCAGGTGGCAGGCAGAGGCATGGCCAGTTCAGGTGGCAGGCAGAGGAATGGCCAGTTCAGGTGGCAGGCAGAGGAATGGCCAGTTCAGGTGGCAGGCAGAGGCACGGCCAGTTCAGATGGCAGGCAGAGGCACGGCCAGTTCAGGTGGCAGCACTATAACATTTAGGCCTTGGTCAGGAAAGACCTAAGAACAGGGGTAGAGGCTTCTTCCCACCCAAATCTCTACAAAGCCTCCGAGTCTCCAGACCCTAATCCGAGAAAAACAAAACCTGGAGAAAAACATTTTCTCCACTCGGAAACTCTTTTCTGGAGCCCCTCAAATATGTGAGACCCCTGTGCTGTACTCAAATGATCAGTTTAGGAGGCAGGCAAAAAGCATGGTCATTTAACAGGCCGAGGTCAATTCACGTTGAAGGCAGAAACATGGTTGGCAGAGGCATAGTCGAAAACAGTCCGGGTCATTCACAGAAATGGCAGATGGTGGAAACTGGAAAAAAAATCATCTTCACTTTACTAATAGTTTAGTAAAGTATGATAGCTCTGAAAGCACTTTCCAATACAAAGGCCTGGCTGGGAGGGACATTGGGGACAGTAGTATCGGGTGTCACGACAAATTCCTCTACTTGAACACACACGACATTTTTTTGGGGGTTTGCGACCTGTTTCGGTAAGAGGGAGGATTTCGGAGAAGTGCCTTTCGTGGAGTCTGGCTACTGCATCGGAGCGAATTAGTTGAGGGGCTTGGCCATGGGGATAGAGAAGGGCTTCGATCAAGTCTTCTTGGAATTTTAGATAGGTTAGGGAACTTTGGGTGCACTTAGAAAAAATGATATAAGAATTGAAAAGGGCTAGTTGCATCAAATAAATGGCAACTTTTTTGTACCAAAACAGTGATTTCCTGGTGGCCAAGTAGGGCTGCATCATCTGGTCATTCATATCCACCCCCCCCCCCATGTAAAGATTATAGTCATGCACACATTTTGGCTTCTGGACGGGGCCTCTTCTTCTCTGCAGTTCCACCAAGGTGTCATCATGCATTGTGGAAAGGATGTAGACATCTCTTTTTTTATCTCTCCACTTCAATGCTAGGACCTCTTCAGGCCGCATACTGGCCATTTCCCCCTGTTTCAGTTTCTTGGCAACCAATCTCTGTGGGAAGCCTTTACGGTTGGTCTGTGCTGTCCCACAGGCCACAGTTTTCTTTTGGTACAGATGGCGAAAAAGTGGGAGACTTGTATAGAAATTGTCTACGTATAGGTGGTAACCTTTCCCAAGCAATGGTTCAATCAGCTGCCAGACAATTTTGCCACTTGTTCCCATGTAGGTAGGGCATCCAGGGGGGTTTAGCTGTCTGTCTTTTCCCTCATAAATTATAAAATCATATGTGTAACCCGTGGCCCTGTCACATGCCTTATAAAATTTTACCCCACGTCTGGCTCTTTTACTGGGGAGGTATTGCTTTATTCCAAGTCTTCCTGTGAAGTGTACTAATGATTCATCTACACATATATTTACATCAGGGGTAAACATCTGCTTGAAGCTGGCGCAAAAAAAATTGATTAGGGGCCGAATTTTAAATAATTTATCATAATTGGGATGATTTCGAGGGAGGCATTGGGCATTATCGTTGAAGTGTAGAAACCTCATTATCATCTCGTAACGGGTTCTTTTCATAAAAGATGAATAGATTGGCATGTGGTAGATAGGTCGGGTAGACCAGTAGGAATGGAGTTCATTTTTTTTTGTCAGCCCCATGTTGAGGGTTAGGCCAAGGAAAATTTTAAATTCTTCCACGGTGAAGGGTTTCCAAACAAAAGGACGGGCATAGGAAGAATTTGGATTGTTGGCTATATATTGATTGGCGTATAGATTACACTGCTCCACAATGTAGGTTAGGATATCATTAGTAAAAAATAATTCAAAATAATAAATCGGGGTAGCATTTTCTGACTGTATCTGAGGGCCTGGCTGGGCTGTAAAAGGGGGAATGATAGGTTCTACTGACGTATCGGGCAGCCATGTTGGATACAGTAGAAGATCGGGGAGGCTAGTATGGGCCCTGCCTCGTTGTTGATGGGACGCCCCATTGCTAGCATTTGGCCTATCCTCTAGAAAAGTTGCAGAACTGCTGGCGGATGCCTGCCTATCCTGGCATGATGCGCTGCTGGCGGATGCCTGCCTATCCTGGCGTGATGCGCTGCTGGCGGATGCCTGCCTATCCTGGCGTGATGCGCTGCTGGCGGATGCCTGCCTATCCTGGCGTGATGCGCTGCTGGCGGATGCCTGCCTATCCTGGCGTGATGCGCTGCTGGCGGATGCCTGCCTATCCTGGCGTGATGCGCTGCTGGTGGATGCCTGCATATCATCATGGAGTCCTGCGCTGCTGGTGGATGCCTGCTGGCGGATGTCCTGGAGTGCTGCGCTGCTGGTGGATGTCTGCGGCGCCTGCTCATAACTCCTGATCTCACTTGTTACGATTCTATCCTCAGTTTCTATTTCAGAGCCACTACTTTCCTCTGGATAATATTCACTATCCGATTCTGACAGAGAGAGTTCCTCGCTACTCTCGTCCGACATACCCTGGAGTATCTGGAGAGCCTCCTCGCTGCTGTAGAATCATTTAGCCATGTGGGCAGATGTGCCAGATGTTGGCGGTCAGATGTGCCAGATGTTGGCGGTCAGATGTGCCAGATGTTGGCAGGGCAGATGTTGGCGGGCAGCTGTTGGCGGCCAGATGTTGGCGGCCAGATGTGTCAGATGTTGGCGGGCAGATGTGCCAGATGTTGGCAGGGCAGCTGTTGGCGGTCAGATGTTGGCGGGCAGATGTCAGATGTTGGCGGCCAGATGTTGGCGGGCAGATGTGGCAGCTGTTGGCGGGCAGATGTTTACTGCCAGATGTTGGGAGTCAGATGTGCCAGATGTTGGCAGGGTAGATGTTGGCGGGCAGATGTGCCAGCTGTTGGCGGGCAGCTGTTGGTGGTCAGATGCTGGCGATCAGATGTTGGCGGGCAGCTGTGCCAGATGTTGGCGGGCAGCTGTTGGCGGGCAGATGGCGGGCAGATGTGGCAGCTGTTGGCGGGCAGATGTGGCAGCTGTTGGCGGGCAGATGTGGCAGCTGTTGGCGGGCAGATGTTTACTGCCAGATGTTGGGAGTCAGATGTGCCAGATGCTGGCGATCAGATGTTGGCGGGCAGATGTGCCAGATGTTGGTGGGCAGCTGTTGGCGGCCAGATGTTGGCGGGCAGCTGTGCCAGATGTTGGCGGGCAGCTGTGCCAGATGTTGGCGGGCAGATGCGCAAGATGTTGGCGGGCAGATGCGCAAGATGTTGGCGGGCATATGCGCCAGATGTTGGTGGGCAGCTGTTGGTGGGCAGCTGTTGGCGGGCAGCTGTGCCAAATGTTGGCGGGCAGCTGTGCCAGATGTTGGCGGGCAGATGCGCAAGATGTTGGCGGGCAGATGCGCAAGATGTTGGCGGGCAGATGTTTTCACTGTTTTATGGACACTGTGTTTTATGGACACTGTGTTTTGGGGACACTGTGTTTTGGGGACACTGTTTTGGGGACACTAGCTGGGTGATCAGTGGGTAAACAGCAGACAAACAGCTAAAAACTCACTGATCTCCCGGCTGCAGCACAGATTGTCTCTTCCTCTCCTCACTGACAGGCTCTGTGTGAGGAGAGGAAGAGATCAGAGCAGTTACAACTGCTCTGTGTTTACATTACATGACGGCTGTCATTGGACAGCCGTCATGTCATCAGGAGGGCCAATCACATGGCCCTCCTGTTTGCACACACCTTCTATCTCTGGGGGGTACAGGCAGATCGGGATCGCGCCGCTGCGCGTGCACGTGGCGGCGCGATCCCCTCACAAGTGCCAGCCCCCCCTCTCTGTGTTTACATCACGATGGCTGTGATTACACACAGCCATCGTGCCGATCAGGAGGGCGAATCACAGTGCCCTCTTGCTGTTCCGAGATGCGGCGTGTCCGCGGGACACGCGCGCATCGGGATCGCGCGGGTGCGCGCGCGCGCGCGCGATCACGCTCCTTCTGAAGGACGTTCAGGAACGTCCACTCAGAAGGAGAGAGCACCCACCCGGCCGTATATATACAGTGGCCGGGTGGGAAGTGGTTAAAGACTAAATATGGCTCAGCAGAGAGGAGAAATGTGAATTCTTTTGACAGTAAAAAAAGTGTAACTTACTGCAGACTGAAGCGGAAAGATATTATTATTAACATTAAATGACTAAATGGAAATGCAACTTTATGTTAATTTTTATTACAAAAATTCTTGTAGCTTAACGTGGAACTAAACCCTTCAATTCAACTGTTTCCCAAAACAGTTCCATGTAAGGAATGCCATGAATGAAAACTGTCACAGTTGCTTGTGCTGTCAACCAAACTGTCAATTCATCAAATAGATAATGTCATAACTGATCACATGGGCAGCAGAATGGCAACAGCAAATCAAGCAGAGGCTAAGAAGGCAGCTATCTCTGAATTGGGTAATAAATACCTGGAAGTGGTACATTGCTTTGCATGTACGCACTTAAAGCGGAGTTCCACCCACTTTTACAAGGTGTTCCTTAACTAAAGACCACCCCATCACCCCTCGTTGTTGAAAATCTTTTTTTTTTTTTTTCATACCTTTTTAGAAGTACTAAGTGTACTTCTGTCCTAGCTCGGCCACGGCGCAAGACGTCATGTCCCCTTCTGCGGCGAGCCCTCCTCCTTCACCCCTGCTGCCTTCTGGGACCTGTGTGTCCCCCAGAAGACGAGCTGGCCATTCACAAGCGGCGTGCAACTAGCGCATTTGCAGTAGGAAACCGGCTGTGAAGCCTGAAGGCTCCACTACCGGTTTCCCTTAGTTGGAATGGCGGCGCCTGCACCCAAGCCGGTGGACGAATCGGCCTTTGGGGGGGGGGCGACATCACGGGCTCCCTGGACAAGTAAGTGTCCTTATTAAAAGTCAGCAGCTACAGTACTTGTAACTGCTGACTTTTTAAAAAAAACTTTTTTTGCCTCTGGAACTCCACTTTAAATTAAAAATATATCTTATGCTAGGTGTGCTTTAAACCTGAACTCAATGCATATTAAAATGGAAACATCAGGTATGCGTTCAATAATAAATATAATCCTGTATATTAACAAAAACAGCTAGAGTGGTACCTAAGTTTGACTCAGAACTAACCCCCTGTAACAGCAAAGCTCAGATTGGGAAAGGGTGAAAAAGCCCAAGCAGTCAATGAGTTGGTCTTCTATGCTTATGTGCTAACAAGGAACATGCTGACAGGAGAAGAGAGGAGAGTGACAGTCTGCTGTTTTTCTTTTACTGTCATATCACATGTTGGGGGTTGGGATAAATTCTTGTAGATAGGTGTTGGGCTGCAATTTATCCACCAAACTGAAGGTGGTAGGCTGGCAGAAGACATTGGGGACTACTTTGTCCCCTATTATGGGTTCCTGGGGGCTATCTTGGGGAGGCCAGCATCTCCTATTGCTGGGATCTCCAAACTACGGCCCTCCAGCTGTTGCGGAACTACACATGAGGTATTGTAAAACTCTGACATTCACAGACATGAGTAGGCATGATGGGAATTGTAGTTCCTGAACAATGAGAGGTCCATAGTTTGGAGACCTCTGTCCTATTGGATTCTGAAAAGATTTGGGTGGCCACCTTGACAAAGAAGTGCTTAAATATCAGGTTGTGCATTTTCGAAGCATCCACAGTGTATGACGCAGATAGCAAGAAATTGTTCTGCAAGATTGAAAATGACTTGCTAAGCTATTGCTAGACTTGCCAGGCTTCACAAGTTTGTTTCACAATTGCAGCAAGTCCGCATTGCATGACTCCAGATCAACTTTCTTTGCAAAAATTCTGCAAGCCTGCTGAAAGTTCTGGTTCAGTAATGTTGTGCAATAGTCATCCCACCACAGGGGTCACTGTGGCTGAATTTTCATGCTGTAGACTTGCAGAGCTCTTGCTGTAGACTCACCCACAGTTGCCAACATTGTAAAAAAAATTATAGGGACACTTTTTTGTCTGTAGGCGGAGTCTTATTATAATCAGGGGGCGGGGCATGCATGTTAAGGCATGGCGTAGAGGGGAAAGAAAAATGTGGCGTGCGCAGCGTGGTTTTAATGGGACAGTGGGCGTGGCTTAAAGGGGTGTGGCTCAAAGGGTGTGTGGTCCATGTCTGAGATGAACGAGGGATGGAAGGAGAAAGAAAGAAATAGGGAGGGAGGAAGGAGAGAGAAGGAAGGAAAGAAAGAGGGATGGAGAGACAGCAGGCCCAGATCCTTCATCACAATAGAAATATGTGTATTCCATAAAGTTTAACAATCATCAGATAAAGATACTCCAAACACCTGGCGTTGTATACATATGCATACTAGCTCATTATGCTTTACTTCCTCTTTAAGGTTTGAGCAAATGGATATACTTAATTAACCTCCCTGGCGGTATTCCCGAGTCTGGCTCGGGGTGGAATTTCAGTACCATTAGCGGTAACCCCGAGCCAGACTCGGGCTGCATCACAGTATCCAGGCAAAGTAACTTACCTCGTTCCCTGGATCCTGCGATGTCTCCCCACTGTGTCTCCTCGCTCGATTCACACAGTGCCCGAGTGCCGCCGAGCTCCGTTCCCTGCGACGGAGATCGGCGCCAAATTAAAAAAAGTAGAAACACAATACACATACAGTATACTGTAATCTTACAGAACAGTGCTGTATAAAAAAAATGACACATCCCTTTTGTCCCTAGTGGTCTGTCCAGTGCCCTACATGCACTTTTATATTATAAATACTATCTTTTCTGCCTGGAAACTGGAGATTGTCCATAGCAACCAAAAAGTGTCCCTTTATGTCAAAAGTGGTTTTAGACCAGCTAGAAAACAGCGACAATAAATTAGAATCACTCGCAGAATTGAGCAATAGCGATTTGTGGGGAAATTCGTCATCAAACACTAAATCTAATGACAGCAACAATTCTGCAACTGAGCAAATTTCAGTGTTTTTGATTTGATTACATTATTGAATAATTTTTATTATTATTATATTATTATTTGTTATAATTATTTATAGTTATTTATTATATTATAATTTATGATTTCACGTTTCAAACTTTATCAAACCCGGGATGTTTACTAGACTCTTGTTTGGACAGATTTAAGTGAGTTATTCCTAAAGCCCCGTACACACGGTCGGACTTTTGGCCAACAAACTTCATTTTGAGCAAGTTGGACCAACAATCCGACCGTGTGTACGCTCCATCGGACAAACTTTTTTTTTTTTTTTTTTTGTTTTCATCGGACAAAAGTTGGGTCTGCAAACAGACAAACTTTTGGCCAACAAAAGTCCGATGGAGCAAAGTCCGACCGTGTGTACAGAAAACCATAGGACTTTTGTCCGATGGACAAAACAACTAATGTTAAAATCAACCAACAATAGCAGAAGTTGACCAAAGGGTGGCGGTAAAGAGCAGAAAAGAGCAGAAAAACCACGTGATGTTGCAAAAAGTTTTGGGACAGTTTACAGAAAAGTCCTGTCGTGTGTATGCTATGGGTGTGCCCGGCCAACTCCGTTCGGACAAAAATCCAGGGAAAAGTCCGATAGAAGTCCGACCGTGTGTATGGGGCTTTAGAATTACATGCCTACAATATAAAACACCAAATTTCCATGCAAAGTAATTGTACCGCTTTCAGCACCTAAAATCTGAAATAATCATACCGCCAGGGAGGTTAAGCGGTTTTGTAACTATGACACTTCAAATATAAAATAACTATTAACTTTACATCTGATTTAAAATAAATCTATATATATGAATCGAATCTACTATCAACATGACAAAGGTTTACTCTACCGCTTTGACGCAAATAGATTTTAATAAAAATTGATCTTTTCTTTAATATTTCATATACCCATAGCAATGTATTAACCTGTATTTTCTATACCAAAAGAAATTGTTATGAAACTCTTATTTGACATATTATAATTGTTATTTTATGATGATCTTTCAAATAAAACTTTTGAACTAGAAAAAAAAAAAAAATGCACCAGACAAAACATCTCGATGTGTATCCATCTGTGTATTTAGCTGTTTGCCTTTAATTTACAAGAACATATTTAAACCATGTTTTATTAGTACATACGGAGCAGTGCAGATAGAACGTTGGAAATGTTTCATTGGTGGGGAGGCAGGGGATTTGCTGGATTAATTTATGATAATATGCAATCTAACCATATCCCGCTTGCCAGCACAATGCCTAGACACATAATAAAGTTGCTGTTGTGGAGATTGATCAGACAGAGGTTCCAGCAAGAAGACAGATTCATAATTGTCTTCATAATAACTTCATCTGTAATATACTGCCAGGTAGTTAAAGCCTCCATTGACTCTGGTCCAGTGTTCTGATGTGGCTTCCTGGTTTGCTCAATCATTTCATGCCTGGCTTGTCTGTTATAAAGAGATGATCTGTAAAACGTTTCATCCTATGATACCTCATTCTGAGTAACATTTCCAGCAAAGGTCATAATGACTGCACTGTGCAGCCGGCCCCTTCCAAATATCCCCTCCAACCACTTTCTCTACACCTCCTCCCCAATTAAGGTTCCATTTCCTGCATCGTGCTTTCCCTATCATTTCCCGGTGATGTAATGGTCTTGTGTTACAGCCCCGGTTATTAGAAAATGACTTTCCGCCACACAGTGCTCTCTCTCTTCATTACGTTTTACTATCCTGTTTTCCAACTGAATAAGCATATTCTACACCCTTCAGTCGTTCACTTTCATTTGTTGTCTTTTCTGCTCATTTTACATCTGTGCCAGTGCTTAGTGTGTTTACACAGATGACTGACGCTTCCACTCGGCAAACTCTACACTGAAATGGTCCAGCTACTTGGCACTACAGAAAGTGCAGGTTGTAGTGTTTCCTGGAGCTGCTCTGTGCACGTCTCAGTTGTACATTTACAGGATAAGCTGAACCCATTCTAAACTCAGTCCCCATCCCTTGTCAAACACTTCTCCATTCTGTGCACCTTCCCTCAATGAGGTGGGGAAGAGAAGGGCTGGGACAAGTGGTGGGCAGGAGTGGCGGCTGCCCTGGGCACTGTGGTATCATGCGAGGTGGGGGGCACCACAAGGAGATTGAGGGGGAGGGGATTTGTGTTGAGAAGGGGAATTTGGGGGAGGCAGGGTGTAAGAATTGTTCTAGGAGGGCAAATTTGGGGAGGTGTGCTAGGAGTGGTGACTTGGGGGAGAGAAGTTTGTGCTGAGAGAGGGGTTTGTGCTATAAAAGTAATATGGTAGAGGGGAAATATTTTTGGGTGGGAGATTTGTGCTAGTAGGAATGATTGGGGGTATTTGTGCTGGGAGGGGAAATTTGTGTGTGTCAGGGGGACTAGGAGGGGAGATTGGGGAGGGAGATTTGTGCTGGAAGGGGGCGATTTGGAGTGGGGGGGAGGATTTGTGCTCAGAGGGGAAATTTGAGGGGTAGAAAATTTGTGCTTGGAGGGGGAAGATTTTCTTTGGGGGGGGGGGTAATGATCTGGGTGCGCATGCAGGTTAGTGCTGCTCTATTTTTTTGGGGGGGTGGGGATTTTCACTGACACATAATACTCATACATCTTGGGGAGCAAAATTAGGCATGTTCATCCTGGGCTCTAGATCAGGGGTCTCCAAACTTTCTGAGCAAAGGGCCAGTTTACCGTCCTTCAGAGTTTACGAGGGCCGGACAGTGGTCGGAAAGTCGAAAAGGTCCCGACATCAGTGGGAAAAATTAACACCCCAATTGTTTGTTTCAGTGGGAGTAATTGTGCCCCGTCATTGGGTCCCATTGTTGGTGTCATTGAGAAAAACTGTGCCCCATTGTTGGTGTCATTGTGAGGAATTGTCCCCTATCATTGGTGTCTTTGTAAGGAATTGTGCCCCATCCTTGATGTCATTGTGAGGAATTGTGTCCCATCGTTGGTGTCATTGGGAAGAATTGTGACCAATCATTGATGTCATCGGGCCCCTTTGTTGGTGTCATTGGGCCCCATTGTTGGTGTCAGTAGGATAAACTATGACCTATTGTTGGTATCAGTGGGTGAAATAGTGTCTGTGGGAATTTGTGTCTATTCAGACAAATGGGCATTTGGGAGGTCAGTTACTGGACGAGAAGACATACAACTGGTGTTCCAGTTCATCCCAAAGGTGTTGAGTAGGGTTGAGGTCAAGGCTGTATGCCACCTGGGTTCTTCCGTGACAGACTTGTCAAACAATGCCTGAATGGACCTGGCTTTGTACATAGGTGCACATTCAGGGCTTGATCACATTCAATCTATCTAGCTGAATTTTTCTGAACACATCTTCATATGTATGGTGTGAGCAGGACACATAGAACATTGTTTTCTATGTAACCTGCTCACACCATATATTTGCGGTGGTGTGCAGAAAACTGCACCTAAAGGACATGGTGTGAACAAGCGCTCTTGCTGGAACAGAAAAGGACCTTCCCCAAACTGTTTCCATAAGGTTGGTAGAGCACAATTTTCTGAAATGTTTTTGCTTGCTGTTGTATTAACAGTTCCTGTTATTGGAAACACTTAAACTCAATTATTTAGAAGAGCATCAACAGAATTCAATGCTGCTGATTTTAACTGGTTCTTTTCCTAAGTAGTACAGAGGCCTCCAGTCACCCAAGCAACATTTCATTCACTCCAGCTCCAATAAACGGCGGTGTCTTTTTTGTAGTTTTTTGCTTGCAGAAACTTGTAACAGGATAGGGGTTGGGGGCATGGGATACTCCAAAAATGTTCTGCAGTAGATAGTGAACACAGAACAGTCTTTGTAGCAGTATTAACTAATAGTGAACAGTCCAAGGCCTCACAGCTAAAAACTATGGGGCACGTCTTTGGACCTTGCACCACTGCAAAACTATTGGTACCCAGTGCAGCGTCCAGCACACAGTCTCAGGGATCAACTTAAGGTCACTACTACTAACGCATCCCTAGGACAGCTGCTTTCTCTCAGCTTTCTCCAGACACAACCCAGTGAGTGAGATGGCACCTCTCAGGACTGAATCTCTTATGCTGTGGTTCTGCAGTCGGCATTGAGCAAAGTCCATTTGAGCCCTAGATCCTGCCACCTCTGAGGCCTCCTATAGCAGCTGTTCAGTCCATAGGCTGACTGGCAGCAGCAGCCCCTGCACCTCTGGAACCCTCCTGGGAGAAGGAACCCTGCTCTTCAGTGTCTTAGACTATTTATCTGCACTCTGGACCTCCTTTTGGACACTTCCCCTCTGGGGACTGGCTGGACCCTGATAAATATTCAGTCTGGTTGATTTGAATCTCCGGCCCTAAGCTGTGGAAGCATCTTCCAGAGGCAGATGGAAGTAATCAAACTCCCAGCCTGTGAGACACTGAACAGGCCACACCAAACAATCACTGCTCCCTTGATTACAGAAGGAGCCAAAGCTAAATTTACCTAGCCACCTATGCTAGGAGGGTCCTACAATACCTTTAGCCATATAGTGTGAATTATTATTATTATTTATTTTTTCGTTTTGAATACAGTGGGGAAGAGTTGCACAATTTTTAAGATTTTTATTGCTGTCTGCAATAATGCTGGAAAGATTTCTCTATTTCCTGGTGTGGGGATGTAGTATTTTTGCTAAATTCCTTTTCTATATTTTATAGATTCTGTAGTAAGCATGTGCTAATATTTTTTTCTATTTTAAAGCAAACTAAAGTGACTAGCACCCATTTATATAAACAATATGTGAACTTGCGCGCTGCTATGTTGTGCTAATTAGTAGACATGTGCATTCGTTTTAGTCCGAATGCATTTTCGTCCGAATTTTGGGGATTTTCGCGTTCGTTTTAACAAACGATAACGAATGAGTCCGAAATCCGAAAGATCCGACATAAAAAATGCTTTATTTTAGTTTTGTTGCGACAACAGTTCGATATAGATAGAAGATTCGACATGACGGTGACAATAGCGATCTGTGTCTATTGAATCTGTGAATGAATGTGCCTAACCTAACTCTATTAGTCCAAGATTATTGGACATAGAGAGAAAAGATTTGACATTATAGAGACATGAAGATTCGACATAGAGAGAAAAGATTCAACATAGAGAGAAAAGATTCGACATAGAGAGAAAAGATTTGACATTATAGAGACATGAAGATTCGACATAGAGAGAAAAGATTTGACATTATAGAGACAAGAAAAACATACGATCACCGCAAGCGGACATTTATGGTCAAATGCTCCGCCCATAGGCTATAGAAGAATTCTAATGTTGGCTTACTAGTAATAATAATTGATAAATATAATTATTACTAGTCATACAACATTTGAATTCTACTATAGCTTGTGGGCGGAGCATTCGACCGGAAATGTATGATTGTGGCGTTGTACAGTTTAGCTGCTTCGTCAAATCTTTCTAGAACATTCGACAGACACCATAAGCCTTCAATGACAGATTCGACCTCAATTAATTCGGATTTTCGGACAAATGCATTTTTTAACGAAACAAAATAAATAAAAACGAATTTTGGAAGTAACTAAATAATTGTATTTTTCGGACGAAAACTAAATTCCGAAATATTTCAGTGTGCACATGTCTACTAATTAGTGCTGTGTGTCAACACTAGGGTTGAGCTAACCCGAACTGTACCGGACTTTTGGGTTTTTGGTACCCGGACCCGAACCCGAACAATTTACTGTTCGGGTTCGGTGTTCGGCAATGTAATGGTGCGCTGCAGGGCAGCCAATCAACATTCGTTTAACTCGTGTGCCCTTAGAAGCCATCACAGCCATGCCTACTAATGGCATGGCTGTGATTGGCCAGTGCAGCATGTGACCCAGCCTCTATATAAGCTAGAGACACATAGCACAGCACGTCACTCTGCTTTAGATAGTGTAGGGAAAGGTTGCTGCTGCTGCTTTGAGGGAGAGAATTAGATAGGAGTCCTGATTCAGAAATCAAATTACTCAGCGATCTACCTTGATTTTGTTGTGTGGGCGCAGTGCACAATATTTTTACCCTGCCCTGAGCCCAGTGCCAGAGAAAAGATAACTTTTATCTGTCTGTTAGGTTGGCATTGGTGGGCATTTTATGCAAGCTTAGTGAACCAGCACTGCATATGTTACTGTGAGATACATACACCCTTTAGATACTGTTGCTCTATTCTGCTATTCAAAAAACACCCATTTAGGGCAAAAAATAATATTTCAGTGTTTCCTGCATATCTGTACGTGTGAGATACACACTTTAGATACTGTTCTTCTATTCTGCTATTCAAAAAAAAATTATTTAGGGCAAATACATTTTTTTAGTGCGTTTCCTGCATATCTGTACGTGTGAGATACACCCTTTAGATACTGTTCTTCTATTCAAATTTTTTTTTATTTAGGGCAAATAATTTTTTTGGTGCATTTCCTGCATATCTGTACATGTGAGATACACCCTTTAAATACTGTTGCTCTATTCTGCTATTCAAAAAACACCCATTTAGGGCTAAAAAATATATTTTGCAGTGTTTCCTGCATAGCTGTACGTGTGAGATACACACTTTAGATACTGTTCTTCTATTCTGCTATTCAAAAAAAATTATTTAGGGCAAATTAAAAAAAATTGGTGCGTTTCCTGCATATCTGCACGTGTGAGATACACACTTTAGATACTGTTCTTCTATTCTGCTATTCAAAAAACACCCATTTAGGGCAAGATCTTAAATTTGAGAAATATGAGGAGAACGTCAAATAAGAGACATAGCCCCGGTCGTGGTGCTGTTGGTGGAGCTCCTGTTGCAGGGAGAGGACGTGGTCGATCTGTGCCAGCTACACGCACAAGTGAAACACCTTCCTCAGGTGCGAGTAGGCGACAGAACCTGCAGCGGTATTTGGTCGGGCCTAATGCAGCTCTACAAATGTTGAGGCCAGGACAAGTACAGGCGATAGTAGATTGGGTTGCTGACAGTGCCTCCAGTTCCTTCACATTGTCTCCCACCCAGTCTCCTGCTGAAAGATCAGAGTTGGCACCTGCAACCGATGTCCATCAGTCTTTAACCTCACCCCCTTGCAAATCAGCCAAGCAGTCTGTCCAGAGCCAATGTGAACAAGCTCACGTTCATTAAAATGAACCAGGCATGGATCCCACAGGACTTGTCCGTACCTTGTGCAGAATAGACATGTATACCAGCCTTACCCAGCCATTGTTGTATTTTTGATCTTTCTCACTCTCTTGGGGTGTACCCTAATTAAAAAAAAAAAATTAGAAACAAAAACCAGTGTTGGCTACCTCGTTCTCCTCCACCGCCGCTTCCACCTACACCGCCACATCCACCGCCACCTCAGCCTCCTACTCCATATGGACCTCGTCCTCCTAGGTCAAGATTCTTATTTTTTATTTTTATGTATTTTATGTTATTTTAAGTTATTTCCCTATCCACATTTGTTTGCAGAGCACTTGCCATGCTCTTAACAACATTTTGCTGCCATTTGCAGCCCTCTAGCCCTTTCCATTACTTTTTTAGAGCCATTTTAGTCCTCAAAAGTTTGGGTCCCCATTGACTTCAATGGGGTTTGGGTTTGGGGTCAAGTTCAGGTCAAGTTCGGGTCCTGAACTCGAACTTTTTTGCGAAATTCGGCCGAACCCGTTGAACCCGAACATCCAGATGTCCGCTCAACTCTAGTCAACAATCAAGCATCAATGTACTTATAGACAGGTCGCTCACACTTATACACACTCTTAAAAAGTGTACCAATGTGCAAAATTATAATCATAAGTGGTGCCCAGCTCCTTAACCAACCAATGTTAATATCTCTTTAAATATGCATAAAAAGCAATTTACAAAAAGCAACAAATCAAAATATAACAATGACAATGAAATTATGAATCAGTCCATAAAATGTCCTTTAGTATATATTGCTTGCATGCACTTGATCTTTCATCAATAAAAAACATGTATTCGCGTTGGTGATATCCCCTTACCTGGGGAATAAGACTAACCAATGGTCTATATGCGCTTTTTACCCTCTCTGGGGATCTAGTGTGCAGTTTACCTTCTTTGATGGCAGGTTCGGTGTTAAAATCCTCCTTTCCTTATGCTTATCTCCATTCACCCAAATCATAAAAAGAGAATGCTGGACATACAGTGGGGATCGAAAGTTTGGGCATCCCAGGTAAAAATGTGTATTAATGTGCATAACGAAGCCAAGGAAAGATGGAAAAATCTCCAAATGGCATCAAATTACAGATTAGACATTCTTATAATATGTCAAAAAAAAGTTAGATTTTATTTCCATCATTTACACTTTCAAAATGACAGAAAACAAAAAAATGGCGTCTGCAAAAGTTTGGGCACCCTGCAGAGTTAATATGTTGCCCCCTTTGGCAAGTATCACAGCTTGTAAACGCTTTTTGTAGCCAGCCAAGAGTCTTTCAATTCTTGTTTGAGGTATCTTTGCCCATTCTTCCTTACAAAAGTCTTCCAGTTCTTTGAGATTTCTGGGCTGTCTGTCACGCACTGCTCTTTTAAGGTCTATCCATAGGTTTTCAATAATGTTGAGGTCAGGAGACCTTCAGTTTACGCCTCTTGATGTAATCCCCCATGGATTTTGAGGTGTTTTTAGGATCATTATCCATTTGTAGAAGCCATCCTCTCTTTAACTTCGGCTTTTTCACAGATGGCATCAAGTTACCATCCAAAATTTGCTGAAATTTTATTGAATCCATTTTTCCTTCTACTCGTGAAATGTTCCCTGTGCCACTGGCTGCAATACAACCCCAAAGCATGATTGATGCACCCCCATGCTTAACAGTTGGACGGAGGTTCTTTTCATTAAATTCTGTGCCCTTTCTTCTCCAAACGTACCTTTGCTCATTCCGGCCAAAAAGTTCTATTTTAACCTCATCGGTCCACAGAACTTGTTTCCAAAATGCCTCAGGCTTGTCTATATGTTCATTTGCAAAGTTTAAACGCTGATTTTTGTGGTGAGGACGTAGAAGAGGTTTTCTTCTGATGACTCTTCCATGAAGACCATATTTGTACAAGTATCTCTTTATAGTGGAATAGTGTACCACAACTCCAGTGTCTGCCAGATCTTTCTGAAGGGATCGTGCAGTCAAACGTGGGTTTTGAATTGCTTTTCTCACAATCCTGCGAGCTGTTCTGTCTGATATTTTTCTTGGTCTTCCAGATCTTGCTTTAACTTCCACTGTTCCTGATGACTGCCATTTCTTAATTACATTCCGAACAGAGGATATTGACATCTGAAAACGCTTTGCTATCTTCTTATAGCCTTCTCCAGCTTTGTGAGCATCAACTATTTTCAGTTTCAGTTTTCTAGACAACTGCTTAGAAGAACCCACGGTGCTGATTGTTGGGGCAAGGTCAGATGAGTCTGGCCATTTAAAACCTTTGAAATTGACATCACCTTGTCTTCCCAGATGATGATTGAGAACAATCCATGACACTGGCAGGTCTCAGCTTTGCAAAGGGGGCAGTGCATGCTATAAATTCTGCAGGGTGCCCAAACTTTTGCAGACACCATTTTTTTGTTTTCTGTAATTTTGAAAGTGTAAATGATGGAAATAAAATCTAACTTTTTTTGACATATTATAAGAATGTCTAATCTGTAATTTGATGCCATTTGGAGATTTTTCCATCTTTCCTTGGCTTCGTTATGCACATTAATACACATTTTTACCTGGGGTGCCCAAACTTTCGATCTCCACTGTAGTGCTTATCCTTTTAAAACAACCAGTCTTATTCAATGCTAAGGTATAAAAGCACTCACATTTAAAGGTGCTGATAGTGCACCAAACAGGGGATCCCTGAGGAAGCCACGTGTCCCTGTGGCATAACACGTAGGGGAGGGGTCAGTCTGACATCACGCTGAGGTGCACACCGATAAAGCATTGTGGTAACACATTGTCTGATCGTTACATACCCGTATTGTGAGGATTGTATGCTTTTTACAGTTTGGTGCAAATAGCATTCTCCACATTAACAAAGCAGTAAGACCTGGTCTATCTGTGCCACTCTGTGCCACTCACACCAGTTTCTATTTTACAATGAAAAAGGTCTCTATAAGTGCTGAATACCATTCAGTGGGTTAACAAATGCTGCCAGCTGTCACCTTGTTTGGCTCTTTGTACTGACACCAAAAAGACACTGGGTATTCATAGAGGAAAATCTGTGCGTTAGATAAGAAATTAAACGTTGCAGGGGTGTTTCTTATAACCCCTACTGTTTGTATTGGTGGTGGAGGCCTTTTTACATAAAATAAGACAAAATCCCACAAATAATTCAATTTCAATTGGTTACTTCAAGCACAAACCTTTCACATAATTTATTTTTAATCTCCCTCCCCCTAATTACACCAATATCATGGCAGAACTACAGTCACTTTGAATCAGACTTCAAAATAAATAATAATAAACCAGAAATCATACCTATAATTGTAAAGGAAAAAACTACTGACCTAATCTTATTAAACAATTTGATTTATATGGTGCCCTATCTAATTTGAAAATAAATTTTTCAAAATCAGAGGCGATGGGGGTGGCGTTACCACCGCGAATCTTGGCACAAGTACGAGGTGGTTTCCACTTTAATTGGACTATATCAGCATTAGATTATTTAGGTACAAACATCCCAGCAAATCTAGCCCGTACGTATGAATTAAATTTCCCCCCTTTGTTAATAAAGGTTAGATTATTATTAGAGAAGTGGCATACAAACTTCCATTCGTGGTTCGGTAGGTCTAATTTAATAAAAATGTGTATCCTACCAAAATTTTTATATTTATTTCAAGCTCTACCGATACGGGCACCGACTTCTTACTTCAAACAAGTACAGGCAATGTTCATACGATTTGTTTGGGCTAATAAGAAACCACGCCTTTCGCATACCCTATTAACTCTTCCAAAATATTATGGTGGCTTAGCACTGCCGGACATTCGGAAATATTATCAAGCAGTCCATCTTGGAAGAGTAATAGACTGGCAACGTCATAATGATCTGAAGTTATGGGTGCAAATAGAACAGCATCAATCCTCCATACCATTGAAGAGGGCGCTATGGTGTTGGGATTTTATACCGTTAGATTTAAAATTACATCCTCTGATAGGGAATACCTTGAAACAATGCTCACAGGTTATGATACAGGCAGAGCAAACGACCAAGACATCTCCTTTAACTCCGATTATTGGGAACCCTAAATTTCTTCCAGGGCTCCCAACCACACAATTTTTGACCATACGTGAGACTGATCGAACCACTGCATCACAGTTTGTGATAGGAGATAGATGGCCTACTATAGAGGAGTTGATGAATCCTGCAGGCCCCTATAGACTTATATTCTGGAATGCAGCTCAGCTATACCATTTCCTTCAGACTATACCAGACCCGCAGGCATATTCTAGGCAATTAACCCTATTTGAGGAGTATTGCTCTGGAATAGAACCATTATTTCATGTCCTTTCTAAAACTTATACGTTACTTAATTCTCCACAGGAACAGCTAGAGCTTACTTGTATATTAAAATGGGGTCTAGATCTGCATTGTACATTCACTAAAGCACAAATACAAGCTATGATTAGTCTCTCGTTTAAATCCTTAATTTGCACCAAGGTACAGGAGACTAATTATAAGATATTGACGAGATGGTATATGACACCTAGTCGACTTCATACCATATTCCTTGAGACATCAGAATGCTGTTGGCGATGTGGTGCAAATAGAGGGACTATTCTACATATATTTTGGACATGCTCTAAACTGACTGCTTTTTGGACAATGGTTCGGAACATTTCTCAGAAATTTACTAATTTTCAAATTCCGAATGATCCGGCGTTCTTTTTATTGCATGTCTCTAATATGTCAATAAAAAACTATAGAAAATCCATCCTATGCCATTTATTAAATGCAGCTAAATCTTGCATCCCTCTGCTGTGGAAACAACAGACCCCACCAACCTCAGCAATGTGGCTGAGGAAGGTGGAAGATATTAGAAGGATGGAAGATTTGATCTTGACATCCACCGATAGACAGGAGATATACAGAAAGATATGGACTCCTTCGAATCTCTTTATCTACTCGGAAGAGGGTAAATCCCTCTTAGGGTTATAAAGCATTCATATGAATTGAAGACAGGAGAAGTGATGGAGGCGAGGCTTGACAGTAGGATATATTTCCGGGGGCCATCCCTGAATACTGCCCTCCTCCCTTTCTGAATCTTTCTGTAGGAGAGGTCTCTTCCTCTCTCTACTTCTTCCCCCCCTCCCCCACTTTTTTTTTTCTTCTTCTCTTGGGGACTGGGGTTTCTTTTTTCTCTCTTTTTGTGGGTTAAATTATACGAAATGGAGTAGTGGAGCTTCATGGTACAGGGTGATATGAAGTAGGAGAAATAGGTTAAGGTAACAGTGTGACAAAATGTTATGATATATGTTTAGATTAATCTATGTTAGATACCTTTGCCTGTTACTTTGAAGAAGCAATAATCATATACTTTGTAAATGTTGTTATATTCGTTGATTCTGTTTATTTTGGAAAAAAATCTAATAAAAATCTATATTTGGAAAAAAAAAAAAAAACTACTGAAAAACCTTTGTGCATGCTTTCCCTTCACGTGGAAATCCAGTGCACTGAAATATTTAAAGATTAAGATAACTACACACTTTAGGACTATCTACATACAAAACGACATACCGTACCTTGCTTATCTACCATTTCCAGACACCTCTCTAATTGGGACCATATTTCCCTTACCTGCAGTTCTTGTACGATTCACATGTGGTTCATAGTGTGCACTGAGTCTTATATATACACTAAATAAACCCCATCAAACTCCCACAGATATTATTTACCCAAATCCACAAGGTGTTCATGAATTTCATATAGAAGGAACTATTTGGAGTCCTCAGTTTCCTGAATCTACACCTTTACTATAAAGCCATTCCGCTAACTAATAACATAAGTCGGAACCCTAATGTAAACAAAAAACTTTGAACACCCTAATAAAAATCTCTAGTGGGCAGCAATTTAGCACACCAACATGGCATTCCCTTGAAGTGCCATACATTAGACATATGAGATATCTTCTAATAAAAGGGGCTTTATTGCTCACCCCTCCCAACTCCCCTTGGTTTGGGCACAGGGCATCTATCTTTTATTTCTGCTCTTGGGGGTCTAATGGAGAGACGCATTGCTTCAAATTCATGGAACTTACAGTAGTTACCTAAAATCTTTGGACAACTTACTGCAAATCTTTGCATTGACCATAGGAGATACATATGTACATATTACCAACTAAAAAAAAAATATGTAATGTTTAGGGGTTCTAAGTAATTTTCTAGCAAAAAAAAAAATGATTTTAAATTGTAAACACCAAATCTCAGAAAGAGGCTCGGTCCTTAAGTGGTTAAACCCCTGAAGCCAACCAGACCATTAGATTCACTGACCTCCTTAAAAACCTGTTTTTAGAAATGGAGGAGCCTGAACATGCCCTATCCACTATTTTAAAAATACTACAGGGTCAAATCTATATATTATAAGAGAATGGAAAACAGAAGGGAATTTGCCCACTTCCCCTCTATTAGTATGAAGGCTCAGGAAACTTGTTACATTTTTTAGCTTAGTGCAGTGGTCTCCAAACTTCGGCCATGGGGCCGGATGTGGCCCTTTGCTTGCCTTTATCTGGCTCTTGTTGCACTACTCCTCCAACTGACTCCAATGATGGGACACCATTCCATTCACTGACAGCAACAATGGGGCACTATTCCTCCCATTGATATCAAAAAGGGTCACTATTCCTCCCATTGATACCAAAAATGGGCACTATTCCTCCCATTACAACCAATGATGGGGCACTATTCCTCCCAGTACAACCAACAATGGGGCATTGCTTTCTTACACTGACCGCAGTCTGGCCCACCAAAAGCCTGAAGGACAGTAAACTGGCCCTTTGCTTAGAAAGTTTGGAGACCGATGACCTAGTGATACAGAGTACCATCAAAGCTAGTAATAATATTCTTACAAGCATCTGACTTATGTGGAAGGATTGTGGCCAAAGAGGTACATTTTTGCAAATGTGGGGGAAATGCCCCAGACTTATGCCCTGTACACACGATCGGTTTTACCGATAAAAATAGTCCGATGGACTTTTTTCATCGGACAAACCGATCATGTATGGGCCCCATCTGTCTTTTTTCCATCGGTGAGAAAAAATAGAACATGTTTTAAATTTATCCGATGGAAAAAAAAAACGATAGCAAATTCCGATCGTCTGTGTGGAACTCCATCGGAGAAAAAACCCACACATGCTCAGAATCAAGTCGACGCATGCTCAGAAGCATTGAACTTCATTTTTCTCGGCTTGTCGGAGTGTTTAACGTCACAGCGTTTGGGACGGTCAGATTTTTGACTGATGGTGTGTAGGCAAGACTGATGGAAGTCAGCTTCATCGGAATTCCGATGGAAAAATCCATAGGAAATCCGATCGTGTGTACAGGGCTTTACTCCTTTCTGGTAGACAATGAAAAATCGAATTTCCCTATTAACTGATCAGAGCCTACCAGATGAACCCTCATAACACCTCCCAAACTATAAAAGGCATTGTGTGTTATTCTGTCTCCTTAATGCAGAATTTTTTTTTTATCCTCCTGAAACAACCTAAACCACCAATAATCATAAATTGAATAAATAAGTATCGTAATAGAAGTGGAGAAATGGTTCTTCACGCAAAAAGACAATTTTTTTTCCACCCACATGGATGCACTTTTCATCTATGAGTGTGAACACAGCTCCTCATAACTTTAACTTTGTATTTCAATTCATGATGATATTTCAATGTATATCTTTCATTTTGATATAAGAGCAGTTGAGTGGGGATTATAGGGTGGGTGTGAAATCATTAGGATCTCTTGGTCTGATGTAGGATTTTTCTCAAACTGCCCCTTTATTATTTTTAACAAGATCATTTATGTTACCAGTTATATATTTTGTCCCCTTATCCCCCCCCCCCTTTTCCTTTCAATTTATTATACTATCCCAAATCCCCAATGTCTGTGCATTCCATCCACTGTCAAAAATGCATTTTGTAAATCATGCTCAAGAAACGTGAGTCACATTACTACAGGACTATACTGCTTGACGTATCAATAGTATGTATGGGAATAAATGTGCGATTGATTTTTACAGCAATTTGAAAACGTATGTTGTCCATTCATTTACCAATTTAAAAAAATAAAAAAAATAATTAAATATGTATCAAGAAAGTAATTTGTATTTTTTTTTTGCTATTGGTGTCTGCATTGAGCTCCATAATAGATGGTTGAATATATCACGACCACTGACTCAATGATTTAATCCTGGAATCTAATTGTATTAATGATGGACTAAACCTAATAACACTTATTGAAGGTCTACATGAGTGACGATCAAGTCAACTAAACTGACACTCCAGCAATTCTGCTGGCCTCAATGGATAACTGATATGCTATTCTTTTGCTTTCATCAGGGTGTATCTCAGTAATAGGATCCATCAAATGATTTCCACCATCCATGATTGCATGCGCAGTCCCATCTAATACCAACTAGGTCAATTTTGATGCCCCCCACCATCCCGCCTCTCCTTCCCCACACCAGGTCCAGCCCCTTGTTAGTCACACCCATTTGACCATACTGAGTGAATATAACTTATTCACTCAGTAAACAACCCAGATTCCCCTCTTTAGGAACTTACACTATTCTGAATTGGAATGGGGTGTGCAATACTTGAGGCTGAACTATAGCGTCCGGACCAGTGTTGTGTTTTATGTTTTGTCATTGTGTGTTCTGTTTGACATTTATGTTCATGGTAATTAATTTCCATATGATACTACCTTTTCATTTGGTTCTATAAATTGCATTTTTAATCCTCCTCTCTATATATTCAAATTTTTGATATCAAAATAAACATGATGAATTTTGAATTATTTCGGCCTTGATCATATCATTGTTGCCAAAAGTACCGTACATACTCGAGTATAATCCGACCTGAATATAAGCCGAGGCACCTAATTTTACCACAAAAAACTGGGAAAACTTATTGACTCGAGTATAAGCCTAGGGTGTGCCTCACTTTGCCTCACTGTGTCCATGCCTCACGATGTCCATGCCTCACTGTGCCCATGCCTCACTGTGCCCATGCCTCACTGTGCCCATGCCTTACTGTGTCCATGCCTCACTGTGTCCATGCCTCACTGTGTCCATGCCTCACTGTGTCCATGCCTCACTGTGTCCATGCCTCACTGTGCCCATGCCTCACTGTGCTCATGCCTCACTGTGTCCATGCCTCACTGTGTCCATGCCTCACTGTGCCCATGCCTCACTGTGCCCATGCCTCACTGTGCCCATGCCTCACTGTACCCATGCCTCACTGTGTCCATGCCTCACTGTGTCCATGCCTCACTGTGTCCATGCCTCGACTGACGTTTAACATGGTAGTCCATGGAAGAGGAGCCCGGCTTTGAAAAATCGGTGCTCCCCGGCCGTAGGTCCCCCAGACAAAAAACTTTGCACACATATAGAGGAGAAATGGGGCTACATGTGCTACAAGTCTCGGGTCCGGGGGACCTACGTCCGGCCAGTACCAGGTCCCCAAAATGACCGTTTAACATGGGAGTCTATGGAAAGGGTGCCCGGCTTTGAAAAATTGGTGCTCCCCGGCCGTAGGTCCCCCGGACAACAAACTTTGCAATTGTAGAGGAAGAGTGGGGCTACATGTGTGCCAAGTTTGGGGTCCAGGGAACCTACGACCGGTCGGTACTGGGTCCCCAAAGTCTGGGAGATCAGGCGCAAAAAGGTGACTCGAGTATAAGCCGAGGGGGGCTTTTTCAGCACAAAAAAATGTGCTGAAAAACTCAGCTTATACTCGAGTATATACAGTAACCCCTTGAGCCTGCTTTACACCAGGCTACCTGTCTCTCCCCCCTTGTTTATGCATATTGGTTACAGCAATAACACCCTACAAGGTGAATGATCCATTACAGGTATTCCATTTGAACGCTTGTACATTAGTGGCTATACTTGCTTTTCCCAAACATCCCCTTATTTTCTGTATTGTGCTCCATGTGCTAACCGATCACAAAAAAATGCCTGGTTGTATATGAAAAATTAAAAGTGCCTGGAATTGTGGTTGCCACTGGTATGTGCAGCCTGTATAATGTTCTATATGCAGTTGGCTTTAACTCCTCTATTCTCTTCCATGCCAGCACGTTATCTCCCTCTATAATACAGACAATCAATCTGACTGCCAGACTGTGCTGTCATCTCGGTTGCTGGCGGAGGAAGCTCTTTCAGGCAGTGCAGAAATAATCAGATGACTGAAGTGTCATTTTCTATTTAAGTGGCTGAACGGCGCACACTGAGCTGCATCCAGTTTAAATATATGTTCAGTCGCTAAACCGCTAACTGCGGTAGGTTAATCAGGCGTACTTAGGGTGGATGGAGCTGCAAACTAATGTATGGCTATGTGGTTAATGCATATTTTTATATAATCAAATAGTGTGTGGCTCTAACATCTAACACAGAAAATCCCAGAACTGCTGCCCAATTTACTGGATATACCAATGATAGTCCCTTAAAGGGTCAGCAAATATCATTTAGATACATTTTTACATAAGAGATTTTAATAACATTCATGAATGACTAAAGCCCTGTACACACGATCGGATTTCCTATGGATTCTAATCCGATGGATTTTTCCATAGGAAATCCGATGAAGCTGACTTCCATCAGTCTTGCCTACACATCATCAGTCAAAAATCCGACCGTCCCAAACCCAGTGACGTAAAACACTCAGACGAGCCGAGAAAAATGAAGTTCAATGCTTCTGAGCATGTGTCGACTTAATTCTGAGCATGCGTGGGGTTTTTGTCCAATGGAGTTCCACACAGACGATCGGAATTTGCTATTGTTTTTTTTCCCATCGGATAAATTTAAAACATGTTCTATTTTTTCTCACCGATGGAAAAAAGACCGATGGGGCCCATACACGATCGGTTTGTCCGATGAGAAAAGTCCATCGGACTGTTTTTATCGGTAAAACCGATCGTGTGTACACGGCATAAGATATGTATCAGAGACAATCATCTTTTTTTCTTTTTCTCCAGTCTTTTTATTTATTTCCAGTACAAGCATAGAACATACAGTAATGCCTTGTACACACGGTCGGAATTCCATTCAAGCTGTCTTGCATACACACTGTCACACCAAATTTCCGACCGTCAAGAACGCGGTGACGTACAACACTACGATGAGCCCAGAAAAATTAAGTTCAATGCTTCTGAGCATGCGTCGACTTGATTCTGAGCATGCGTGTTTCCGATAGAAATTTTTTTCAGCGGAAAAAAAGAGAACATGTTCTCTTTCTAACTCCGTCGGAATATCCGATGAAAAAAGTCAGACGGAATTTTTTCATCGGATATTCCGACCGTGTGTGTGCCCCATTGGACTTTTTCCGTCGGAAATTCATGTTCTCTTTCTAACTTCGTCTGAATTTCCGACGGAAAAAGTCCAATGGGGCACACACATGGTCGGAATATCCGATGAAAAAATTCCGTCTGACTTTTTTCATCGGATATTCCGACGGAGTTAGAAAGAGAACATGTTCTCTTTTTTTCCGATGAAAAAAATTTCTATCGGAAATTCCGTTCTTCTGTATGGAACTAAGACAGAGAAAAAAACACGCATGCTCAGAATCAAGTCGATGCATGCTCGGAAGCATTGAACTTATTTTTTCTGGGCTCGTTGTAGTGTTGTACGTCACCGCGTTCTTGACGGTCGGAAATTTGGTGTGACGGTGTGTATGCAAGACAGCTTGAACGGAATTCCGTCTGAAAAATCTAGCAGAGTTTATCCTGACGGAAAATCCGATCGTGTGTACAAGGCATTAGGCACTTCAAGACGTATCCAGATAAACACCTTGGAGTTACAACAATCACTGGAGTGCACATGTATACAAATGCAGAGATTGTCAGCCTTATGACAAAAAAAAAAAGAACATATGAAAGGAACACGAAGAATGTTATTGAATGTGTTCCATAAATAAGTAGTAGCAACATAGGAGTAAAAATTATAAGTCTTAGGCCTCGTACACACGGCCGAGATTCTCTTTGAAAAAAACATGTCGTTTTTTTCGACGAGATTCTTGGACAAGAAACTTGTCCCGGCCGAGTGTACACACGCTCGTTTCAACGAACCCGCGGTTCTTTGAAAGGAGTGTACGCGGTGACATCATCGAATACGTCGAGCATGCGCTCGTCACATTCGATGCCGTCGCCGCCATCTTGGTCTACCCTACGTATGCCTAGGCAGCTACCGCGCATGCGTCGAATTCATTTCGAACATGCGCGGGCTTCCGGGAGGACAGGTAAGTGTACACACACTCACTTTTCTCGTCGAGAAACATGCCGAGGAGAATCTCGACGAGAAAATAGAGAGCAGGTTCTCTATTTTCTCGTCGAGGTTTCTTGTCTGTTTTCTCGACGAGAAACCCGATAGCCGCGTACACACGACCGATTTACTCGGCAAGACCTCTCTGCCAGCAAGTTTCTTGCTGGTTCTTGCCGAGAAAATCGGTCGTGTGTACGAGGCCTTAAGCTGAAAATGTGAGAGAGAATTATTTTTTGGAGAAAACCAGGATAAGGTAAGGAGTGGAAAACAAAAGTGGGGGAGAAGGAAGGTAGGAGAAGATGGCCATTTGGGTTAGCAGTCCATTGTTAGTTTCCCATATGAGTCTTGACACGTTGACACACATCAAATTTCTAGGAGGCAACAATCAAAATGTTTCGGGAGTTAGTGATTTTCCATGGTTCCCCAAATCACCATTTTTTTAATAAAACGCTTGCTATAAAAATGTTTGGCATTCTTATTGAATCACTGTCCACACAGACCTCAGAAACTGGACAGCAAGTCATTTCATAGGATGGGTTTCTTGGGGGTGACAACAGTGGAACATGCAATTGCAATGTGTGTCAGCCAGCATGGTCACTTGTAGACTGTATTGGAAGAACATGTGACAAAGGTGACAGCACCTGATGATAATTAGGGGACAAGGTGTTTTTCCCTACAACAGGGAGTACCCAAACAATGACCTTCACGGTAGGATCACCAGATATCATTGTAATGAAATCTACAATTTAAAATAGATTGAAAATGTCTTTTGAAATTATCATGTTTTTTGTGATTGGGTTTGGATATAATTACAATTATCATAGGCGTGCGCACAGGGTGTGCCAGGTGTGCCCAGGCACACCCTAATCACCCTGTGCAGCATAAATTCCCCCTACTGCCCTAGTAACCCTTCCACCCGCACTGCTGCTGGCTTTCCTCCTCTCCCAGTGGCTGATGCTGCGGGGATGTTTTAGGATGAACTGGGGAAGGGGCCGGTAAATATGTAATTTACTGACCCCTTCCCTTTCTGAATGAACACAGTGAGCGATCGGTAGTGTGTGTGAGCTTTGGGGTGCACACCCTAATGCAATAGGCTGCGCACACCTATGACAAATATTATAATAATTAATATAATTATAAATATTTCAGTTCATTTATACGAAATTGGGACACTGCCCCATGGAAGTAGGACTTTTAAGGATGCATTGCAGATCATTTAGTATTCCTGAAAAAAAATGTCAGCTTCAAGAAAAGGAGAGGAACACAGCAGCTAGGATGAAAAGGTTAGCTATCTGACTATTTAGCTGACCCACTGTCTACAGTACTTCCTGAATCATGACTGCGAATGTAGATCAGAAGTGTCAGATCGTCCAACTAAGAAATAAAGAGAAGCCCGACCAGGAAAGTGTTATTATGGGTATGGTCAGGGCCGCCATCAGCTTCAGGCATGGGCCCCCTGGAGCCGCTGGAGCCGAGGAGAACCGGGGGGGGGGGCGGGTGCTGCCGTCGCGAATTGGGAAGCGGCGGGGGGGGGGGGGCTGCCGCAAATTGAGAAGCGGTGGGGGGTGCCACGAATTGAGATGCAAGGGGTTTGGGTGCTGACGAACACAAAAAAAACAGAAGAACAAAAAAACAAAAGAAAGGGGGGTTGCTATCCAGGACCCTGGGGACCTCCGGGCCTCTGGGGACCTCTGGGCCCCTTACAAAAAAAAAAAAAATAATAATAATTTTTATAAAAAAAAAAGAAGGGAGGTTTCCATCCGGGGCCCTGGGGACCTCCGGGCCCCTTACAAAAAAAAAAAAATAATAATAATTTTTATAAAAAAAAAGAAGGGAGGTTTCCATCCGGGGCCCTGGGGACCTCCGGGCCTCTGGGGACCTCTGGTCCCCTTACAAAAAAATACATTAAATAAAATAAATAAATAAAAAAGGCTTGAGAGGAAAACCGTCGGTTTTTTATCCGACAGAAAACCGTCCGTGTGTACTAGGCAAAAGTCTCCTAATAGGGACACCTTTTCCACTGACAACCAGCTAAGTGGGGATATTTTGTCACGTTAGAATGATTTCCTCTCACTTCCTATTGGTTCTTGAGGACAGAAAATAAAGGGAAACCTTATCCCTGACAAGTCATAGACTGGAGTTATAAATATTCCCTAGTCCATAAAAAAAAAATGGAAATATTTTTAAGGAACAAACAAAGTTACGGATTACTTGTATTATTCAGACACCCACTGAGAATTAAAACCTTTTTTTTTTTTATGTGTTTCCTTCTTATTTTTGTGTCAGTGTTTTTTCCCTAATGCCGCATACACATGGACGGAATTCCCGTCAGAAAAACCTTGGATGGTTTTCTGACGGAATTCCGCTCAAGCTTGGCTTGCATACACACGGTCACACAAAAGTTCTCTGAACTTTCGACCGTCAAGAACGCGGTGACGTACAACACTACGACGAGCCGAGAAAATTAAGTTCAATGCTTCCGAGCATGCGTCAAATTGTTTCCGAGCATGCGTGTATTTTTTGCGCGTCCGGAATTTCCGATTGGAACTTTTTCCGTCGGAAAAATAGAGAACCTGCTCTCAATCTTTTGTTGGCGGAAATTCCGACAGCAAAAGTCCGATGGAGCCTACACACGGTCAGAATTTTCGACCAAAAGCTCCCATTGGACTTTTTCTGTCGGAATTTCCGACCGTGTGTACGCGGCAATTAGAGAGCTGCAGACAATTTTGAACCCCCGAGTATCATCAGTGCCGCCAGCATAATGCTCCACAATGAACTGATTCTAACAGAATGTAATCAGAGATCTCAGAGACCAAAGAAAAAAAAGATTATAAGTCCCTTTTTAAAAGGAAGATCATGTAACCTTTTATTTCTGACCATACCAATCTAACAAGCTATAAAATATTTATTGCACTGCTAAGTAAACATAGTACATTTATGAACCTCTTTATCTCCACCTGGTGGTGTGTCCTGGAATAGGCTTTGTTAAAACAAAGTTTAAAAAGAAAACTGTTATGCCGCGTACACACGATCATTATTCACGGCGGTTAAAAACCGCCGTGAATAATGACAGGAAAAACGAGGGAACCGCTTGGTTCCCTACACACGGTCGTTTTTCCCGTCATTTTTTCTCTTGACGAGAAAAACGACCGTCTGTGGGCTCCGCGGCAGTGTTTCCCTATGGGAAAACTGCCGCGGAAAAAAATGCTGGAAAAAACGATGAGAAAATTTAGAACATGTTCTAAATTTTCACGTCGTTTTTTATGCTGTTTTTCTAGACGAGAAAAACGACATAAAGCCCACAGACGATCGTTTTTCTCGGCGAAAAAAAAAAAATGAATACATGGATGAGCAAGTTTGGGGTGGAGGAACTTGACTGGCCTGCACAGAATCCTGACTTTAACCAGATAGAACACCTTTGGGATGACTTAAAGCAGAGACTGTGAGCCAGGCCTTCTCATCCAACATCAGTGTCTGACCTCACAAATGCACTTCTGGAAGAATGGTCAAACATTCCCATAGACACACTCCTAAACCTTGTGGACAGCCTTCCCAGAAGAGATGAAGCTGTTATAGCTATAAAGGGTGGGCCAACTCAATATTGAACCCTACAGAATAGGAATGGGATGCCATTAAAGTTCATGTGAGTGTAAAAGTTGGTGTCCCAATACTTTTGGAAATATAATGTATTGAACCTGTGTTCCATATTTCTCTTTTGGTTATGTAACCTTTGTCATGTTTTGTTTCTCTGTCTTTATACCCAATAAAAATGTAATGTTGCAAAGATTCTGCTGCAACAAAATGTAATAAGGAAAGAGCTAAGGTTTAACAAACTGTACGAAAGACAGAAATAGCCGCTCCAGGCAGGTGTATCTTGGTAAAATCCTTCTCTCAGAAACCGAGGGTCCTGGCAATGCACATGGCAATTGGGAACAAGAAGTAGTTAGGACAGCCGCACTCCAATCCAACATAGTTTATTAAAAGGAAAAAGGCACTACAAATAACAGCATGAACCCAGGACAGCAAAACTGTATTGTGAATATTGAAAATTACATTTCCCTATAATACTTATAGTTACAGAGATAAATGAGAGCTTGTTTTAAAGTACTTTAATGCTTGCTCAAAATATGTAAAAACCTTATGCCTCGTACACACGACCGGTTTTCCCGTCGGGAAAACTGCCATGACAGCTTTTGGCTGGGAAAAATAAGGTGTGTATGCTCCATCGCAGTTTTCCCGACGAGAAAACTGCGGGGAAAAAAAGAGAACTGTGGGGAAAAAGAGGAAAAAATCCTGCCGAGAAAACCGGTTGTCTGTATGCTTTCCCGAGGGGAAAAAAACACGTGCATGCTCGTAAACAATTTGACGCATGCGCGGAAGCATAGAATGTCATTTTGTCGGCTCGTCGTAGTCTTTGACGTCACTGCGTTCTTGGCATTCAAAAGTTCTGCGGTCTTTTGTGTGACCGTGTGTATGCAAGGCAGGCTTGAGAGGAATCCCGTTGGGAAAAGCGTTGTTTTTTTTCCTGCTGGGAAAACCAGTCGTGTGTACGAGGCATCAGTGTGCATGACCTGGCTCCAGGTTTACTATAAGGGTTAATGCCGCGTACACACGACCGTTTTTTCTGTCATGCAAAAAAACAAAGTTTTTCTCAACGTGATTCATCGTGATTCCTCTCAAGCCTGCCTTGCATACACACGTTCAGGAAAAAAAAATCTTGAGTAAAGCGCGGTGACGTACAACACGTACAACGGCACTATAAAGGGGAAGTTCCATTCGGATGGCGCCACCCTTTGGGCTGCTTTTGCTGATCCTTGTCTTAGTAAAGTTTGGTGAGAGACGATTCGCGCTTTTCAGCCTCGTGCTTTTCAGTCCGGTACAGCGTGACGAATGTGCTATCTCCATTCTGAACGCTAGTTTTACCAGAACGAGCGCTCTCGTCTCATACTTGATTCTGAGCATGCACGTTTTTTTTTCCCTCGGAAAAGCATACACAAAAGCGTTTTTCGCGACGAGAAAAAGAACGACGTGAAAAACGATGAGAAAAAATAGAGCAGGTTCTAATTTTTTTGCGGGCATTTTTCTCGTCGGGGAAACTGCTATGGAGCCTACACACGACCGTTTTTCATGACCAATCTAAAAAATGGCAGTTTTCTCGTCATGAAAAATGGTCGTGTGTATGCGGCATAAGATGTACTTCTAAAGCAACCTGTTTTTTTTAATCATGCATTGGGGTGCCCTATAGAATAATTGGCAGTGCATAAGAATTGGCACTAAACCTGCTTAGAAATTCAAGTATACTCAAAGTAGTAAAAAAAAATGCACAATAATTTACATATCATGTTTCATCTGCTAAAATCCAGATTTTTAATCAGTGTAATCCATAATAAAAGGATGAAAAGAACAGAATCAGATCTGATAAGGCTAATCATCAAAATACATACAGCTCTCAGTTTAATCAAATATGTATGCTGCAATTAGTCGAAGAAGAAGTGTTCCCTACCTGCTGAATTCTCACAAGCTTTAATCATGATATAATGAAAGAGAAAGCAATCACGGTGAATGGGCATTTGAATAATATATAGATATGTGGATCTGGATTTCTTCTTGCAGAATATATATTAAAGTGGACCTGTAACCCACACACACTAGAGAAAAGCATAAAGCATTTTGAACACAAAAAAACACTCTTAAAACACCTTAGCTCATTTAATAGATCCAGCCTAACCAAGCAAATCCACAAACATTACCTTTCCCCTTTTTTACTTTATCCAATTCCTGACGGCTCTTTTAGAGCCCTCGTCAGTCCTGCCAGGTTAGATTCTCTTATAACTGATTACGGTAGGGTGACCAGACATCCCCGGTTTCAGGGGACAGTCCCCGGATTGAGGACACTGTCCCCGGACCAAGTCTGTCCCCGGTTTTGTCCCCGGATTAGATTTGAACACTCTGAATCACTGCTCTTTCTCACTGATGTGTGTGGTTTTGTTTCAGGTTGAGCTATTGATCTCTGTAAAAAAAAAAAAAGTTTTTACTGGTTAAAGAGGAGTTAAAGGGGTTTTAAACCTTTGTGTTTTTTCTTTACAAAAAAAAGTTTATTGTCATTTAAATCAACAGTACAGGTTTGCAATAGAGTGTTATAGCATTCAGTATACAAAGTGGATCTGGACTCGAAAACCCTCACCAACAGGAAGGAAGCATGAGCCGTGATCTGATGTTATATTCAAGATAAAAATAAAAAATAAATGAAAAAGTCCTCAGGACCCGATGGTCCAGAACCTGGGCCATGCCCAGATGGGCGTAAACCTGTAGAATGGGTGTATAATACACAACAATAAAACCTGAAAGTTGGCATCCTCTAGAAAAGATAGAACAGTTAAACCTCAAGTAAGAGCCTAATGCCCCATACACACGATCATTTTTCATGCCGTTAAAAATGGCATTAAAAAAAATGGCCATTAAAAATGATCGTGTGTATGCTCCAGAGCATTTTTAACGACGTGAAAAACGGGCATTAAAAATTTCGAACATGCTCTCTTTTTTCACGTCGTTTTTCATGTCGTTTTTTTTAACGATGTGAAAAACGATAGTGTGTATGCTTTAACGACGTGAAAAAAAATGCGCATGCTCAGAATCAAGTATGAGACGGGAGCGCTCGTTCTGGTAAAACTAGCGTTCGTAATGGAGATAGCACATTCGTCATGCTGTAACGGACTGAAAAGCACTAGACTGAAAAGAGCGAATCGTCTCTCAACAAACTTTACTAACATGAAGGGTGGCGCCATTCGAACGGAACTTCCCCTTTATAGTGCCGTCGTACGTGGTGTACGTCACTGCGCTTTTCTTGAACATTTTTTAAAATGATGGTGTGTACGCAAGACAGGCTTGAGAGGAAACAAGAAAAAAAATGACGAGAAAAACATCAGTTTTAAAAATGACATTAAAAATGATCGTGTGTATGGGGCATAAGAAGAAAAAAAATAAAAAAAATTGGAGAAAGAGAGAGAAAGAGAAAAGAGAAAAAGAAAAAAAGGAGGTAGGACAAGAAGAAGAGGAGAAGGAGAAGAGGGAGAAAGAGAAGAGGGAAGTAGGAGGTCCACGGGGTGCGCGCAAGAGGGGTCCTATAGTGACAGCAATGCAGCGTCGAATCTAGAAGGGTGGTAATATGTGATCCAAGGTTGCCAGACTCTGAGAAACTTGTCATGCGTATCAGAAAGAATAGCTGTTAGTTTCTCGTTGACCATGATATCGTTCAGGCGGTTCTTGACTGCCTCAAAGCTTAGTGTAGGGGTTTTCCATGCTCTCGCAATTGTCAATCTAGTTGCAGTAAAAAGATGTTGGGCTAGTTGCCGTTCTGGACGCAGTAGTTCCACGATGGGCTTACCAAGGAGAGCTACATAGGGGTCTCTTTTGATATTAATCTGAAAAAGGTTGCGGAGGAGAGTATATACCCTAATCCACAGTCTGCACGCCCGCGGGCATGACTACCAAATATGTGCCATGGTGCCTTCCTGGGAACATCCCCTATAACAAAGTGGAGAATAATTTGGGATAAAGCGAGCCAATCTTGCCGGTGTGTAGTACCACCTATACAATACTTTATAGGCATTTTCCAAAATTGACACATTACGTGAGCATTTGGACAGAGTTAGTGTCATCGCCTGCCAGTCCTCAGGGTCCAACTGCCTCCCCAGCTCTTTCTCCCATTGAAGGTGGTAAGGCCTCAATGGGGGTCTCTTTATTGATATCACCGCCGAGTATATCAGTGATATTAGACCCGGAGAATGGGGCCTGGCTCTGCAAAGGCTCTCAAAGGGGGTCAAGGTATAAGGGGTAGATTGAAACCTAATAAGGCTCTGAAGAAAGTGGCGAATTTGTAAATAGCGATAGTGCTCACGCAAGGGAATACCATGAGAAGAGCGTAAAGCGTCAAATGCCAAAATCCTGGTAGGCCGTAGCAGTGAGTGAACATCTGTGAACCCGTTCATGGTCCACCATAGAAATTGGGAGGGATTATCACAACCTGGAGGGAACAGCGGGCAGTGTAAGAGTCGTAAGAGTGGGAGATGTGGGGAGATCAGCCCTGCAGAGTACTTTACCGAGTCCCATAGTCGCAAGAAGTGGGCCAAGCAGGGCCCCATGACCGCCGGACGATGCACAGGTGGGAGCCAGGGTAATGAGGAGATAGGAATAGGGTCGATGTCAACCAGGTCAAGCATAGCCCAGAGCAGGAGCTGATAGGTTTCATGAAGGCACGAAAGTGGGGCTATGTTAGCAGCTATGTAATAGGCCCGTAAATTAGGAACCGAAAGACCCCCATTGACTCGCTTAGCAAACAAGACCTGTTTGGCGATTCGAGGGCGGGTCGAACCCCATATAAATTGCATAATTCTTCGCTGATGTATGCGGAGGATATGCGAAGAAACCTGAACAGGCAAGACACGGAAAAAATATAATAATTTCGGGAGATAGGACATACGAACAGCCGTTATTCTGCCGAACCAAGACAAAGGCAAATGAGACCAAGACAACAGCATATCTGTTAGTCTCTTGAACAATGGTGGAAAGTTGGCCTGGTACAATCCGGAGTATGTGGGGGTAAGGTGGATTCCCAGATAGGGCAGCGAGGAAACCCACTGAAAGGAGAATGCCGACTGTAAATCCCTCATCAGGCCAGGAGAGAGGTTAACCGACAACGCTTTCGATTTTGAGGGATTAACCCGGAGCCCCGAAAGGGAAGCAAAGGTATCCAAAAGGGTTTGCAAGTTTGGTAAAGAACTTCTGGGGGAGGTCAAAGTGAGAAGGACATCATCGGCAAATAGGGAAATTTTATGGGGACAACCCGCTAATTCGATGCCTCGTATATCCGGATGAGAGCAAATCGCCTCTGCCAGGGGTTCCAGAGCCAATACAAAAAGAAGAGGTGATAGGGGGGCACCCCTGACGGGTGCCCCTCTTGATATTAAAGAGAGGAGACTCACATCCATAATACTTAATTTTTGCCCGGGGGGAATCATATAAGACAGATATCCAGTGCATAAAAGAAGACCCGAAGCCATAATGTCGAAGAACAGACATGAGGTAAGGCCATGACAAAGTGTCAAAGGCCTTGTTTACGTCCAGAGACAAGAGCATAGATTCTAGCGAGCGAGTATGAGCTATGTGTTGGAGTTGCAATATACGCCGAATAGCGTCACCGGCCTGTCTCTGAGGTATAAAGCCGACCTGGTCCTTCCCGATTAATCGAGGAAGAAAAGAATTTAGGCGATTAGCCAGAATTTTGGTCAAAATTTTCATGTCAACGTTAATTAGGGAGATAGGCCTAAAATTAGCCCAGGAGGAATGATCGCGATCCGGTTTAGGGATCATCCCTATGTTTGCCGTCAAGAGGTCCGGGGTAAAGGAGCATCCATTTTTAACAGAGTTATACATTGCCGTTAGATGCGGAGCTACCATAACTGCCAGTTTCCTGTAGTACCTTTGTGTTTTTTCACCTTAATGCACCATTTGCATTAAGGTGGAAAAACACCTTGCAGTGCCCCCCCCCCAGCCCCCCCCCCCCCCGTTTTACTTACATGAGCCCCGACTTTCCGTGGGCGCGATCCCGCGTCGCTCTCTCCACGGTTTCTCGCCTCTTCATTGGATAGATTGATAGCAGCGCAATCATTGGCTCCCGCTGCTGTCAATCAAATCCAATGACGAGGGCATCGGGGGCGGGGCCGAGTCATACACTCGGCAGCTATGGGCGCCGAGTGTATGACACGGGATCGCACCCGCAAGGTAACCCCCTTTGGGAGAGAGCTTCCCAGAGGGGGCTATCTATTGTGGGGAGGAGCCGAGAGAGCCACCTAAAACAGGAGGATCGGGGCCACTCGAACTGCACAGTGGAGGTAAGTATGACATGTTTGTTGTTTTTATTTTTTTAAACGGGAACCTTTACAACCACTTTAAAGTGTGCATTGCTTTCTATATAGGCATCTTCATATAATGCATACAAAACATTTCATATTAATTTTGCTGGAAAAAAAGAAAAATACTTTAAAATATATATATATTTTTTTTAGAAAATATATTGAAAACCATTACGAATTTCTTTAGAGCCAGTTGGATGTATACATGCTATTAAAATACACTAGCCCTAATCTAGCCTAAATTCTGGATATCTATGCTTCATTCATTCTTGCATTACAAATGGTTGTTCGAACCCTGAAGAAGGGGGTGTCCATTCTTTAAAAATGCATTGGCTGTATCTGTTATTCCTAACAGATAAACATTTTAACTGGATTTCAAGTGAGACATACGTTTTTGCTAGGTGCTCCTAACCGCAAACTTAGAACCTGCTCATCTGTTGAGTGATTGGGTTATCATGATCAGAAAGGCAGCAGCCAAGGCCCAGAATTAGGTCCCTATCTCTATCATATACCATGCTCTTGCCAAGAAAATGACTTCTATCCTCGATGTGTTCCATATAAAGGAAAGCTCCATAGAGTTTCTCAGTACTGACCGCCTTCACAAAATATTAGTTGCCTGGCTGTCATACTGACCCCTCTTACTTCAACACTGTGAGTTCACTTTAAAGACCAAGCATGCCTAGCCTATCTAAAGCTGGCCATACAGTATACGATTTTCTTGTTCAATTTCCTTTAGATTTACCTTCCACTATGTAGTGCAAGGGCCTCCCTGATTGCAAACAAATTAAAAGGTTTGACCTCATATTATATGGTTTTGGTAAATCTAAAGGAAAATTGTACAAGACAATTGTATAATGTACGGCAGGGCTTTTTTTCTCAAACAAATGGTGCTGGAACTCAACCATGACCCCCCCCCCCCAAAAAACCCAAACCCCCACACACATCTCACAAACAGTAGAAGGGTCTTAAAGGGGCATTCAATTCCAGGATTGCATTACATACAGAGTGCAGAGCTGTCACTTGTAAACACAGAAACCGGACTTCTGTGTTTACAAGTGATTGTGGTGAACAGGCACCAAAGGATCTGAGCCAGAGATGGTGGAACTGAGTTCCACCAAGTTCCACCTGAAAAAAAGCCCTGATGTACGGTATGGCCAGCCTAAAGCCCCGTACACACGGTCGGACTTTTGCCCAACAAACTTCGTTTTAAGCAAGTTGGACCAACAATCCGACCGTGTGTACGCTCCATCGGACAAACTTTTTTTCGTTTGTTTTTGTTTTAATCGGACAAAAGTTGGGTCTGCAAACGGACAAACTTTTGCCCAACAAAAGTCAGATGGAGCAAAGTCCTACCGTGTGTACAGAAAACCATCGGACTTTTGTCCAATGGACAAAACAACTAATGTTAAAATCAACCAACAATAGCAGAAGTTGACCAAAGGGTGGCGGTAAAGAGCAGATAAGAGCAGAAAAACCATGTGATGTTGCAAAAAGTTTTGGGAAAGTTTGCAGAAAAGTCCTGTGGTGTGTATGCTATGGGTGTGCCCGGCCAACTCTGTTCGGACAAAAATCCACGGAAAAGTCAGATGGAAGTCCGACCGTGTGTACGAGGCTTTAGTCTTCACATGGATTGCTAAGCTCCATTTCGGGAGTCAGGTCTACTTTAAAGGGGTTGTAAAGGTTCGTGTTTTTTCACCTTAATGCATCTTATGCATTAAGGTGAAAAAACACCTGGCAATGACGGCCCCCCAGCCCCCCCTTTTTACTTACCTGAGCCCGTTCACCTGCTGTGCGCGTGTCCGGCGTCCTCTTCACCACGGAGTCTGGCCGTTGGTTGGCTAGATTGGATATATTGATAGCAGCGCAGCCATTGGCTCGCGCTACTGTCAATCACATCCAATGACGCGGCGCAGCGGGGGGCGGGGCCGAGTGACAGAGTCTGCGGCTATAGCCACCGGCTGTATCACAGGAGCGCGCCCGCAAGCTAACCCCCTTGGGAGAGCGCTTCCCATGAAGGGGGTTAGCTCTTGCGGGGAGGAGCCGAGACAGCCGCCGAGGGACCCCAGAAGACGAGGATCGGGCCACTCTGTGCAAAACGAACTGCACAGTGGAGGTAAGTATAACATGTTTGTTATTTAAGAAAAAAAAAAAAACGAAACCTTGCAACCCCTTTAACAGCAGGAGATTTTTACATTGACATTAAACAAAGAAAAAATGCCACATTTTCCTTTAATTTGAAGATTGTTACATATGCTGCCTTGGCCTGCGTATTATTTTCTTACAATTCCTGAAGCCTACTCAGCAAACATTGTTGCTTTTTACTGCAGTCATTGTAATAAACAAGGGCAGCGCAAACAATAAAGTTGAGCAATCCAAATTACAGAAATGATTGTCAATTAAAATAAGTAATGTGGACAGAATGCAGACTTGCTGAATCGCTGAGAAATTCACAATTAAATGTCTCGTAGTCGCAAACTTATTTTGTATAATGTGTTCTCAAATGATATATTTCTATAACACATGAGTGGCGCCGTGGTTTTATTGACTGAGGATTGTTTTCTATTAACCCATTTTTGTCTACAGAAGAGCTATCAAGATGATGTATGCTTAAAGGGCAGGGCAACCCAAAGCTGATATGTCACTTTTTGGTGGATTCTGAGAGGTTTCGTCATCCCCTTTCTTAGTGTGCTCCCCTTACCTCCAAGGTGAGCCATGCATATATAGATTTCTCCATTCACACTAAACAGCATGGATGCAGGAATCACCCATTCTGGCTATTGTATTCTGACATCCGGCAGCTGTAGCTGTCAACCTAAACAGTGACTGCATCTGATTGGATGCAGTCACAGTTCAGCTGAAAATTTTCAACCCGGCTTCTTCAACAAAAGTCAATTGAAAAATCTGCTTTTATTGAGCCAGGTGTTACCAGCCCAGTTCAAATTTTGTTTGATTCAGCAGGATTCAGCTGAATTTCCAGCCATCTAGATCAGGGGTCTCCAAACTTTTCAACACGAGGGCCACATTGTAGATTTTACAAGTATTCGGGGGCCTAAAAAAATCATTTATGTACAAATGAATGAATCATCATTCCCATCATCAGTGTCCCCAGCAGAGTTTTCCCCATTATCCGTGTCCCCAGCAGAGTTTTCCCCATTATCAGTGTCCCCAGCAGAGTTTTCTCAACTATCAGTGTCCCCAGCAGAGTTTTCCCATCATCAGTGCCCCTAGCAGAATTTTTTCCATTATCAGTCCCCATGAGAGTTTTCCCATTATGTGTCCCCGGCAGAGTGTTTCCCTATCGGTGTCCCCAGCAGAGTTTTCCCATCATCAATGTTCCCAGCAGAGTTTTCCCATCATTAGCGTCCCCAGCAGAGTTTTCCCATCATCAGTGTCCCCAGCAGAGTTTTCTCCATCAGTGTCCCTAGCAGAATTTTTTCCATTATCAGTGTCCCCAGCAAAGTTTTCCCCATCAGTGTCCCCAGCAGAGTTTTCCCCATCAGAATTTTTTCCATTATTAGTGTTGCGGCAGTTATCCCCATCAGTGTCCCCAGCAGAATTTTCCCCATCAGTGTCCCCAGCAGAATTTTCCCCATCAGTGTCCCCAGCAGAGTTTTCCCCATCAGTGTCCCCAGCAGAGTTTTGCCCATCAGAATTGTTTCCATTATTAGTGTCCCCGGCAGTTTTCCCCATCAGTGTCCCCAGCAGAATTTTCCCCATCAGTGTCCCCAGCAGAATTTTCCCCATCAGTGTCCCCAGCACAGAGTTTTCCCCATCAGTGTCCCCAGCACAGAGTTTTCCCCATCAGTGTCCCAGCAGAATTTTCCCCATCAGTGTCCCCAGCAGAGTTTTCCCCATCAGTGTCCCCAGCAGAGTTTTCCCCATCAGTGTCCCCAGCAGAATTTTCCCCATTAGTGTCCCCAGCAGAGTCTCCTGTACATTTATGTTTGCAGATTTATGCCCATTTGCCTCTTGCCTCTTGTCACTGTAGGAACCAACTTCAGCTCTCCTGTACCTCCCAACTCCCGCCCGCTGCTACACACGTAGGCTGTATGGTGGAAGGAATTAGAATGTAAACAGCGGGCGGGAAGCTGGGAGGTGCCACGCTGATGACGTCACCTCCTAGCAGCCAATCCACGGCACAGCACAACAGCCAATCCCCTGGCAGCACGGGAGGGTGTGGGGGGGATTGGCTTTGTGTCCAGGGCCTGTCAGACACACTGCCGATAACAGCAGCTGCTTTTAAAAGGCAGCAAATCGGCAGTGATGTGTTGGCAGAGCCTGGGTAAGCTGCGGGCCGGACAAATTACACCTGCGGGCCGGATGTGGCCCGCGGGCCGGGGTTTGGAGACCCCTGATCTATAACATGCTTAATTCTGAAGAGATCTTACTCCTCTTGCTGCAATACCACTGGTATAAAATACCTCTAAAATTTACCAGCTTTATTATCCTGGAAAGAAACATCTCTTCCTAAATTACGCACCTGGCTTAATAAGGAAGTAAACCCTTATGGGTTTTACTTCCTCTTTTGCTTACTGCAAACCCTGCAAATTAAAAGCATAATGGGCTAGTATGCATCGCATACTAGCCCATTATGTGACACTTACCTGCAAACTAATCCAGCGATGTCCCCTGTGCAGGCTGTGTCCATCTTTCCGCCCCTCTTCTTTCTGGGGCTGCGGACTCCGGCTCTGTGATTGACCAGAGCCGCGTGCCATTACGGAGCCGACGGTAACGGCACAGTCTAACTGAAGCAACGGTGCATGTGCCGATGACTTCGGCACATGCAGATACAGGGGGATAGCTCCTAAACCGTGCAGGTTTAGGAGATATCCAGGGTAGCTACAGGTATAGGCTTACCTGTAGCAAAACGTGGTCTGTAAGGCTGGGTTCACACTTGTGCGGTGTGAATTCCAGCTCTCTTATCTCTGCAAAGAGATAAGAGAACTGTTCAGCAGATCATCTCCGTTTTAGCTGCGAATTTGGTGACCTGGGAGAGAGGAGGGGGAGGGGGGAAGTGTAGTGAGGAGAAGGAGAGAAATCCTGATGAGAACTGAACACATCTGCGAATCAGATGCGTGCCCATAGAAGATAATGGCCCTGAATTTGCACCTGAGCCGCACCGCAATGCCTAGAAAACGCACACGTTTTTTGGGCAATGCGCAGTGCGAATGCATCGCACATATGTGAATCAGCCTCATTAAAATCAATGTATTTTATAATGTTATGCGAATTGGATGCGGTTTAAGCCACAACCAATTCGCATAGGTGTTACAACCACTTTAAACTCATTAATGACACCCTATATAGACTCACCTTTGAACTAGGGAAAAAAAAAATTCTTTAATAATTTGTGGTGCAAATGTATCTCCAGTCTACTTACACTCAGTTCTCTCTAAATCCGGGATATTAAAATCAAAGTATATACCTTTTAATAGAAAGGGAGGACCCCCTCAATGCCACCATCCAAAGATTGAATATAAGGATTGAGAATAAATCTCAAAAAATGTGCAGGCTTTGTAGGCACATCATTAGGCATTGAATATGAAAAAATGATCTTTATTACAAAAAAGTTAAAAAACATAAACATTTAGATAACACCTTATATTGATACAAGGTCAACAGATACCCAATATACCAGACATGAAGGTTGGATTATTGCATATGTAGGTAAATATATAGATATATCTGTATTAGAATATGATCCTACAGCTCCTCCACTTCTACTTGTCAACGCGTTTCGCAAAATTGCTTCCTCAGGACACACTGGGTAGGTGCTGATGGGTCTTTGATCCCAAATATAAGCGGACAACATACATTACAGACTGCAACTCAAAAACCGGTCTTTCCAAGGACCTGGTTCAAATATTACTGATGGTCAATATATGTGCATAGCCTCCCCGATTGGGACTGGACACTGGGACGTATACAGCCTTCATAAGGATCACAATCACAAATAATTCTAGTAAGGCTTAAATATATTGACAGGGTTAAAAGCACAGGAACAATGCAAAAAGGACCTTGAAATTTCAGCCACAAAAAGGCAGAATGGGTGTCAGAGATATGGTATATATCTCTATAGAGTGGTACTCATCAAGTAGGATTAACACTTAACAGTGACTATATAGGAAAACCTCATAGCTGAATATATAGTGTTTCTCATTGGGGGATTTGTAGGTGAAACCAAAAACCTACATACCCTAAATAGGGTGAGGCTCCTTTGCTCTGATTCCTGGAGAGTACAGGCATCCCCGCTGCAGAAAGTCTGCTCATTTTTTAGATTTATTCTCAATCTTTTTATACCTTTTTACCATAGGTTTGTTGAGAGCTCTATACACAGTAATGCCCAATGTATTTATTATTACATCTATTTGTGATCTGTGCATTCCAAGGAGACATGGGGGACAAATGTACTGTTTTCTGTTTATTGTGTCCGTGTTGGAGTGAATAGGAAGCAGTGGTCCAGACAGTAAGATCTTTGAAGGTCGTTTTACAATTTGCAGGGGTATCACAAAAGGCCCCATAGGGTATGTGAAAAATTAGATTGCCACCGTTTTTGAATAAGTCCAGTAAATGGTTTATTTAAGAAAGTAGAAGTGGCAAGCCAGCATGTTTCAGGGGCTCACAACTACCCCTTCATCAGGCCCTATATATTGATAATGGGTTCAGATTTGGAGTGGACTTCAAATATGTCACACTGGTGCCCAACCATTACACTATCCGATTTGTGTTCACATCTACAGTCCAGTATAAATCTGAACCCATTATCAAAATATAAGTCCTGATGAAGGGGGAGTCTTAAGACCCCGAAACGTGCTGGTTTTCCAATTCTGTTTCATGATAAAAAATAAAAATGTAATGGACTCATTTAACCATCATAGAGCTCTCAAATTTAATATACTGTGTAGCGCCCTGCTACTTTTGAACAGGCGCTATTCTGTAAATGTAGGGGTATCTGAGCTGTAAATAGCTCAGAGTGATTATGTAAATTGTTGGTCTCTGTTCCAGCTTTAGCTGTTTGTGCGCATTTCCCACTGTTGCCAGTAGGTGTCACTGTTGTCACAGGCCAGTGTGAGAAATACAGCCAGCTGAAGTGTATTGGATATTCTTTCTCCAGAAAACAGCCCAATCAGGAGCTTCTTTGTAGCTGGGCATGCTGGGGAAGGATATTTAAGGGGCAGTGCCAGGTGCTTCGTGGTTCGTTCCCACCTCATGGCCCTCCAGGCCTGAGGCCACGCTGCTGGCTCTTCTACCTCGGACCCTGTTGGCTTGAGGCTGTGCTGCTACAAGTAGGCCCAGAAGCCTGTCTGGGGCTTACTTAACTGAAGGTGGTCCTGTGCTGTCTGTCCTGCGGGAAGAAGCCACTCAAGCGGAGAATATTCCAGGGGAGGACCTTACTGGAGAGGACCGAGCTGATTGCTGGTATCTCAGGAAGGGCCTGGTGACTCGTTTGGAGGATGCACCCAAGTTAACCTACCTCACAGTACTGCCGGATGGCTTAAAGGTTCAGGTACTGTGCAGCTGACCTAACTAACAGACTACTGGCTAAACAATCCTGTGGCAGGGGATTAGCCAGTAGTTTCCACTTTTCAACCAAGTCTGTGGCAGAGACTTTGTCTGTGCTTCATACCGGCTGCTAGGTCGGTGTCAGAGGCCTATCCGGTTGTCGCAAGAACCGGAGACGAGACAGAAAGCTGTTGTCATCTGGATTCAAGAACCGCATTAGTGATCTGCAAAACCAAGGTATCTGAACTTCCCCTAATCCTCTATCCTCCTACCTGAACTTGTTTAATAAAGCAATTGAGAAAAGGACTGACATGACTGGCAATCACCTCTATTCTGATTACTTAACATAGACTCTTAAGTTCTGGGACGATGAAATGTGGGGTAACGGCAGGACCCAAAATTAATCCAGCAGCCCCTTCGGGGGTATCGCTACAACTGTAACATGTGGGCTGCTTAGGTCATAGTTTCAGAGCTGAAAACAGTACCGAAAAGCAACTTGAAATAGGTGAAACCAGCAGATTTGCAAACCAATTATTTTTATCTCAACCAATCAGCACACAACATTGGGAAAATTGAAAAAGCGTCTTTTGATTCAATGCTGTGGGTTACCTTATACCACTGCTCACTGAACCACTCTAGTATCTCAACCCCCTGAAGGTTTTATGCAGACAATAAACCGTCTGCTGGAGAAGCCGCTGTAATAATTGTATATTATCCCCCACACACGTGGGGGCTGCCTACCTCTGATAACCTGCCTGTTATTCTTACACTGGGTTTAACCTGAATAGAAATCCTATTGAATTCTCAGTCATAATTGCACGGAACTGTATAATCCATTTAGGTCAAACGCTTCTGAAATGTCAATTCATTTCCTCTCCCATCCGCACTCGAGCTCATCCGACAGACAGAGAAGGAATTTCACCCTGTACAGAAGAGAGATGAGTCTCAGTCAAGAGTCAGCGACATTAGTTGAGGAAACTAATAAAGTGCATGTATTAAGTAATAACATTTTTAAATTCATTGCTTCCAGCCAGAATTTATATTCAAGGTCTGGCACAGGCTATGAAATCTAATTTTGTTCTCATGGATGTGTGATATAATTTTATAAGTGTTATAAAAAGAAGGTCTTTACTTATGCTGACCGCAGAGCCGCGTTATCTAGTCGTATATAACGCCGGTGGCCTCTCTCGTAGGATGGCACCGGGGCAAGGTTTAAAGAGAATTGATCCGCCAATATTCTCCTGTATGGCTGAGTGGATTTACTGCTATTCTTGATGGAATTTTACAGTGTGTGAGTTGTTTTATTTCCCTTTGAATATACATAGCACCGCCAGGCAGTCATTGCTTTGGAAAATCAAATGATCAGAGTTGGTTTATCATAAACATTTAAAAGCTCAAATATATATATATATATATATATATGCCATGGGTAGAATAATATCTAAATGCAACCTTATTTAGAGAGAACATTTTATATCTGTGTTTAGACTATTTCAGTGTATGTATTATAATTTTATATATATATGTATATATATATATATATATATATATATATATATATTAGGGCTGTGGAAATTAACTATTAATTCCTCGATTAATCGATTAATTGCTTTGATCGATCAAAATTCTTTGGGCTTGCCGTGTCCATCTGAAGGGCTCCTTTGCTGTGCCTTGATATCTGCATGCCGGCGGGACCTTACTATCTGCCACACGCAAGGGCTGTTACACTTCCCTCTATCAACCTGGGATTCTACAGCCATCCACTGGGAGTTGTGATAGTTCCCTTCACGGGACATCTACATGCCGCCGGACTGATGTTAGCCCCTCCTCATCTGGATTTAGCAGTGGTATCGTTGTACACATTTTTATACCAGTATCATACTTAGCTACATGTTTTTATGACTGCTTTTGCTACCGTTTGGTATTACTCGCACCATTTTTACAGTTTATGTAGCTACATCGATTTTATCTCCAGTGCAATATCTATTTTGTTACCTACTTGAAGACTATAAAAGTTTTAATGCTATTCCCATCGAGCGCTGCCTTTGTGTGTTTTTTGTATCCTGCTATCCATTTTTCCAGTGGTTGGTAGCTGCACTGAGAATCAGCCTGCAAGGAGATCAGCTAAAAGTAGTTGGATCTGTATGTGCGTTATAATTAATAAAAATTAGTCGATTAATCTATTTAAAAAAAAATTGATTAATCGAACACGAAAGTTTTAATCAGTAACAGCCCTAATATATATATATATACAGGTCCTTCTCAAAAAATTAGCATATTGTGATAAAGTTCATTATTTTCTGTAATGTACTGATAAACATTAGACTTTCATATATTTTAGATTCATTACACACAACTGAAGTAGTTCAAGCCTTTTCTTGTTTTAATATTGATGATTTTGGCATACAGCTCATGAAAACCCAAAAATCCTATCTCAAAAAATTAGCATATCATGGAAAGGTTCTCTAAACGAGCTATTAACCTAATCATCTGAATCAACTAATTAACTCTAAACACCTGCAAAAGATTCCTGAGGCTTTTAAAAACTCCCATCCTGGTTCATTACTCAAAACCGCAATCATGGGTAAGACTGCCGACCTGACTGCTGTCCAGAAGGCCATCATTGACACCCTCAAGCAAGAGGGTAAGACACAGAAAGAAATTTCTGAATGAATAGGCTGTTCCCAGAGTGCTGTATCAAGGCACCTCAGTGGGTAGTCTGTGGGAAGGAAAAAGTGTGGCAGAAAACGCTGCACAACGAGAAGAGGTGACCGGACCCTGAAGAAGATTGTGGAGAAGGACCGATTCCAGACCTTGGAGGACCTGCGGAAGCAGTGGACTGAGTCTGGAGTAGAAACATCCAGAGCCACCGTGAACAGGCGTGTGCAGGAAATGGGCTACAGGTGCCGCATTCCCCAGGTCAAGCCACTTTTGAACCAGAAACAGCAGCAGAAGCGCCTGACCTGGGCTACAGAGAAGCAGCACTGGACTGTTGCTCAGTGGTCCAAAGTACATTCGGAAATCAAGGTGCCAGAGTCTGGAGGAAGACTGGGGAGAGGGAAATGCCAAAATGCCTGAAGTCCAGTGTCAAGTACCCACAGTCAGTGATGGTCTGGGGTGCCATGTCAGCTGCTGGTGTTGGTGCACTGTGTTTTATCAAGGGCAGGGTCAATGCAGCTAGCTATCAGGAGATTTTGGAGCACTTCATGCTTCCATCTGCTGAAAAGCTTTATGGAGATGAAGATTTCATTTTTCAGCACGACCTGGCACCTGCTCACAGTGCCAAAACCACTGGTAAATGGTTTACTGACCATGGTATTACTGTGCTCAATTGGCCTGCCAACTCTCCTGACCTGAACCCCATAGAGAATCTGTGGGATATTGGGAAGAGAAAGTTGAGAGACGCAAGACCCAACACTCTGGATGAGCTTAAGGCCGCTATCGAAGCATCCTGGGCCTCCATAACACCTCAGCAGTGCCACAGGCTGGTTGCCTCCATGCCACGCCGCATTGAAGCAGTCATTTCTGCAAAAGGATTCCCGACCAAGTATTGAGTGCATAACTGAACATAATTATTTGAAGGTTGACTTTTTTTGTATTAAAAACACTTTTCTTTTATTGGTCGGATGAAATATGCTAATTTTTTGAGATAGGATTTTTGGGTTTTCATGAGCTGTATGCCAAAATCATCAATATTAAAACAAGAAAAGGCTTGAACTACTTCAGTTGTGTGTAATGAATCTAAAATATATGAAAGTCTAATGTTTATCAGTACATTACAGAAAATAATGAACTTTATCACAATATGCTAATTTTTTGAGAAGGACCTGTATATATAAATATATATGTAGTGGCCTCACTCCCTTCTCTTGTGAATCGGTTATCCGATAGCTCTTATCTAGGGGTATCTTGTATGTGAGAGTGAGATGCGCTACGGCCCATGTCCTCCCCATTGCAGCGGGTGAGGTGAAGGCCAGTACCTGTTGCTCTCCTCGGGCCTGTGTGCTTCTTTAAGAGCCAAGTCTGTCGTGCTGACACTCCCCTTCGCTCCCATTAACCAGAGTACCACACACCGATAAGGGTCCAACTCTTGTTTATTATACGAATAAACAGTCCTTTACCAGCCGACTGGTTGGGACCCATAAAACAGTTCAATACGGTGGGGTGAGCAGGTCTAGGCACAGTCCTAACAATCAATCTAAACCACTGTGGTTTCACCAGCGGTTGCTACAGCCATCGGCTTGAGAGAGAACTTGAATCTTTGGAGTCTCTACCAGCGACTCTAGAGAACATGAACTGGAGTACCTTTGCTGCGTTGCGGCCCCTGTCAGGGGGAAGATGTCCCTCCAAGGGAGTTACCAGAGGCCCCTCCGTCACCGGGTTGATGCTGCTCCGTGCTCTTCAGAAAGGTAACCTCTCCGGCCTCCTCACCTCAGATACGGGCCCCATCCACCTCAGGGTCCCTCGGACTCATCCACCCTTGCGGAGCCCAGTCGAAGTCACTGGGCCCCAGGCCTCCGGTGTAGTACCTCACCCCAGGCTTAAGGTGCCTGAGATGGACGCCAACACTGCTCCGACCAGGCCATGGGCACCTGGGCCAGAACTCCGGACCGCCAGCACCCAGGCCTAGGGTGCCTGGGCGCGAGATAGCAAGAAGACCTCGTGGCGAGGGCGTCTCCCCATTTTATCTCCTCCCCCAGCTGCCACAGCAGGTTCCCCACCCCGCTGTACCACCGCCAGAGCAGGACAAAAGTGCAGCACTGCGGCAGTGGTTTTACCTCGACTTGGGACAACATCGCCACCCACAGGTCAAGGAGAATAGCACACCACCAAAGTCCTCCACAAAGTAAATGGTCTAACCCCTCTTATGATTGGTACATCCTGGATCATACTACCACCCAGGTGCTCCCCCTATATTTAGACCCCCGCTACATATATATATATATATATATATATATATATATATATATATATAATATATACAGTGGAACTTTGGATTACAAGCATAATCAATTCCAGGAGAATGCTCGTAATCCAAAGCACTCGCATATCAAAGCGAGTTTCCCCATAGAAGTCAATGGAAACGAAAATAATTAGTTTTGCATTGACTTCTATGGCATGCAATACCACATGTGGCCAGGGGTGGGGGGGCGCCGGAGAGGCACAGAAATACTCGGAGACAGCACGGCTGAACTCGGGAACTGAGTATTTCCGAGTGTTTCTGAGTATTTCCGAGTATTCCTGAACGGCTCCGGCGCCCCCGCACCTCTGGCCAAATGCGGTACTGCACACCTTAGAGGCTTGAATCCTGATCGTTGTGCAAGACAACACTCGCAAACCGAGTCAGGATTTTAAAAAAAAAAGGGTTCACTGTGTGTATATATATATATATATATATATATATATATATATACTATATTGTCAAAAGTATTAAAGTATTGGGACGCCTGCCTCTACACACGCTTGAACTTTAATTGCATCCTAGTCTTAGTCCGTGGGGTTCAATATTGCATGTTCTCCCGGTGCCCGCCTGGGTTTCTTCCAGGTACTCCCGTTTCCTCCCACACTCCAAAGACATGTTGGTAGGTTAATTAGATCCTGTCTAAATTGGCCTTAGTATGAAAGTGAGTTATGGACCTTAGATTGTAAGCTCCTTGAGGGTAGGGACTGATGTGAATGTACAATGTAAAGCAGAGCTGGGCCTACCATGCAGCAGCGCAGCCTCGGGCTGAAGGTGCCCGAGACCCAAAAAAAACACACGCGCACCTCGTGCCATACGGGCCATGAGGCGCACATACAGGACCAAGGGGTCCCCTGGAACGAACAAACCCAATGGCATCTGCCCCTTAAGTACCCTCTTCCAGCATGCACAGCGGGTAGACCACGCCCACTGCACGGCTGCCGAGAGGATACTCAAGGTGTTGTGATACCCCTCTTGTGGTTCAACCTGAGTCGGTGGTGACAGTGCCACCCACAGGCACCAGGGAACACTACTACCAGGCAGAATCACACCCAGAGCAGAAGCAATTTAGAACAATCGACTGGTCTGAGCCCAACTACTGGCTCAGACCACCCCTAAATTTACACATATCGCCCCCAAATATGGGGGGGGCGCTACATAATTTTTACATAAAATAGGCGTAAAAATAAATAAGATGCACAGGCTACAATAATCACTTTAATCACTTTCAATCCAGCACTGCTTCTTTTTCGCAACAAGTTGCCATCCATCTATGATCTCCATCCTCCGGATTAAATGATGCCAAGTGTAAGCTGTGAGCGCAAAGTATCATGGGCCCCAGGGGGCATCACCTTGGCTTCTGTCATTTACAGTATAATAAAGCAGTCTATCACCTATAGAAGATCAGAAAAAGAATAGGACCCTGTAGGGTCCATCGGGGGAGGGGGCAGCGTTGGGCTTTAAAAATACAAATAGAAAAAGGGAAGTTCTTTGCAAAAGCCAAAGCAAATGTTTAGAGCTGAGAATCAATATGGTTTTTCTCTCCAACTAAACCTAAACTATCAGATTAGGTGGACCAACTTGTTAAAATGAGTCTGGAACTTGTGGCCCACATGTGTTTTCCAGCTATTCTATATTGGGCTTTATTCAATAGATAAAGCTGTTTTATTTGAACTAGTGTTCCATTGGATTGCTTATACTGTAGTTCATGTGATTTGTCCTTCCCATCTGCAGGGCTCTTTTTCAGCGGGAACGCGGGGAACGCAGGTCCGGCACCCCCAGCACTAAATGTATGTAATGGCAAGTTGTGCTGGGGTGTGTTGAAGAGTCTATCGATGCTGGCTGCTGGGGGATCTATTGTTGGTGGAGGGGATCTATTTTTTGTCCGGTGGTCTATTTTTGCTGGCAAGGTCTTTTGTTGCTGAAAGATCTATTGTTACTGGGGGTCAATTGTTGATGGGAGGGATCTACTGTTGAGGAAGGGGTCTATTGTTGCTGGCTGCTGGAGCGTCTATTGATGCTTTCTAATGGCAGATATGTTGCTGCTGACGGGGGGTCTATTGTTGTGGAGGGGTATTTTGTTGTGGGAGTCCATTGCTGCTGGCTGCAGGGGATCATTAACAAATTTCATACAAATTACTTAAGCACCACAAAATACTACTTGGCTCTGGGGCGGTACTGAGATGTGGGTAGGGGTTGGAACCAAAGGGACGGTGCTCAGAGGTTGGTAAGGGGAAGTTCCTGCACCTATTTCCTGAGAAAAAAAGCCCTGTCCCTATGTATTTACCTTCTACATGCAACCTTACCATTTATTTTAAAAGTAGTATCTTTGAGCTGTCCATAGAGAAAGCAAATATTTTAAAGCTTTATTTATATAAACATTCTCTGCGTAAAATTAAAGTGCATCTACGCACAGTAAAGAAATGTAATATATTGCAAATTACCAGTCTTTATATGTGGTGGCTGCATTTGTTTTTTCAATTTTTTTTCCTTTATGTTCACCTGGTGATCCTGCTAGTAACAGACTTCCTGTCCAAGGGTGACAATGCTCACTCACGGTACTGTATCTACCATGTTTCCCCGAAAAAAAGCCTGGGCCTTATATTAATTTTGGCAACAAAATACACAGTAGGGCTTATTTTCAGGGTAGGTCCTATCATGCCATGTGCTGCCTTCTCTCTCTCCCCCCCCCCCATACATGTCAGAAATCCCCTGTGTAAAAGTTCTTGTAAAATACTAGAATCCACTCCATTACAGTATCACATAATGCAAACTGTGTATGTTTCTGCAGTCCAACTGTGCCACATACCTCCTTATAGTGCCGCTAGGTGCTTCTGTGACCCGCCGGAGCTTTGCAGAGGGAGGGGGGCCTGAGATCCCCCACTGACAGCTTGGAGAGGGGGAGATCAGCTGAGCGCTGCTCGCCACTTCCCTAGTTCGCCGGACCTCTCCTCCCCGCTCTGAGCGCTGCAGAGTGGGGGCAGCTGATCGCCGAGCGGCACTATCCTATAGGTACTTGGCACAATTAGATCACACAAACACACGCAGTCTACACTATACACTACTGCAACAGAGTGGATTCCAGCACTCTACCAGCACTTTAAACTAGGGCTTATTTTTGGGGTAGGTCTTATATTGCAGACCTTCCCGAAAAATCACATTAGGACTTATTTTCGGGGTAGGTCTTATTTTTGGGGAAACACGGTATGGAGGAATAGTATGGTATCCTAGAAATTGACTACAGAACACTCCCCTCTGCTCATCTCCCTAACATAGGGGGTAGGTGTTCTGTGATCCACAGAAAAAGCTGAGAACAAAGATGATAACAGTGCAGCAGAGGCAGAGTCCATTCAGACACGGAGCTGCAGTACGGCCCCTTCCCCTCTCTCGCGCAATTGGCTAACTGACTTTGACAGCCGTGGGAGCCAATGGTGCTGCTGCTGTGTCTCAGCCAATCTAGAGGGAGAGTCAGGGATGGCCAAGGGACTCGTGGACATCGCTGGACAGAGATGGGGCTCAGGTAAGTATTAGGGGGGCTGAGGGGGGCTGCTGCACACAGAAGGCTTTTTATCTTAATGCACCTAATGTATTTTCAACTCCTTTAAATCAATGTAATTGTGCAGGTTTAATTCTGATTCATACTTGACCCCTTATTTAACATTATTGAGTCTCACTCCTAAAGCTGGCCATACACTAGTAGATTTTCCAAAGAATGTTCATATGAAAATTCATAGAAACTTTTGCATGAACATTCTCTATACATTCAATGTCTTGATGAATGTCGTTCGAAAGTGCTTCAAAATTTTGTTTGCTTTTAACATTTGATTTTGGAATGAATGGAACTTTCAAAACAAAAATAACACAGAAAATTTGTAGTCTGTAGATGTCATGCAGCTTACCTGAACTCATACATTCCAACTTTAAAGAGTGTGAGTCAAAAACAGAGGAAAGTGAACAACTCAACTTGTATAATGCTGTGGTGCAGACTTCGAAGCTGGGAGACAGTGTGTGAGGCAGGTGACAGGGCAGCAACTGTAAATCCTAGTACACACGATCAGAAAATTGAATGAAAAATACAGATTTCAAAGCAATCGTACAATAATCTGATTGTTAGCTTTCGTCCGAAATTATTAGAAGGGACAAACATGAAAAGTTTTCTCGTAGGATACCAGATTGTGCGATTTTCCTTTAATCAGTAAAGCGTTTGTCCAAAAATACAATACAAATACAATACAACACATCGGTGGCTCTCCCTGTCAGAAGGGGGGTCTGTGCTGATAATCAGCACATTGATTATCAGCACAGCCCCCATCAAAAGGTGCCCATCACCTGCCAGCCTGCCCCCCTCTATAAAGCCGGTCAGTGCCCATAAAGTGCAGATCAGTGCCCACAACAGTGCCCACAGCTGGGCCAATCAGTGCCCCATCAGTAATGCCTGTCAGTGCCCCATCAAAGTGCCAATCAGTGCCACTCAGTAATGCCTGTCATTAGCTCATCATCAGTGCTGCCTATCCAGTGCCAACCATCAGTGCCTATCAGCGCTGCCTATCAGTGCCACCTATCAGTGCCGCCTATCAGTGCCCATCAGTGCTGCCTATCCAGTGCCAACCATCAGTGCCTATCAGTGCCTATCAGCGCTGCCTATCAGTGCCACCTATCAGTGCCGCCTATCAGTGCCCATCAGCGCTGCCTATCAGTGCCCATCATTTTTCTTTTTCAAAATTTTCTGTCTTTTTTCACTTATAGCGCAAAAATTTAAAACCACAGAGGTGATCAAATACCACCAAAGGAAAGCTCTATTTGTGGGAAGAAAATTATAAACATTTAGTTTGGGTACAGCGTTGCATTACCGCGCAATTGTCATTCAAAGTGCGACAGCGCTGAAAGCTAAAAATTGTCCTGGGCAGGAAGGGGGGAAAGTGCCTGGTATTGAAGTGGTTAAAGAGACGCCTACTCTTCCATATGAAGATTTGTCACCTCTAGCCCTTACATCTTGTTCCTAATCTATATCCCTCTAGATCAGTGGTCTCTAAACTGCAGCCTCAGGGCTGAATGCAGCCATTTCCTAGCCTTTATCTGGCCCCTGGGGCGCGGTTCCTCCCACTGATACCAATGATGGGCCACTATTCTTCCTCCTACTGGCCACCAACTCTCAGGCCATGTTTATTCTCTCTGATGCAGGGCCCAGGACATTTTCTACCCCCACTGGCCACAATTCGCCCCCCGCCTCCCTAAAGTCTGAAGAACAGTAAATTGGCCCTTTGTTTGAAAAGTTTGGAGACCGATGCTGTAGATTATAAACTCAAAAAGACAAATCTCTCTTTTCTTGTCATCATTGCGGTTTATTGTAATTGACAATGAAACATTTAAAATATAACCTATCTGTTCTATCCATGCTTCTTATATGTATCACTCTATATAGTACAATGGAAGATGATGAGACAATATATTGCAATACAATGAATAATAATAATGACATACATTGTTAAAGGGGAGTTCCAGCCTTTTTTTATGTTTACTAAAAGTCAGCAGCTACAAAAAGTGTAACTGCTGGCTTTTAATAAACATACACTTACCTGTTCCACTGTCCAGCGACGCGACGCCCGGAGCTCCGCTCCTCTCCCCCCTTCTCCGCCGGCGCCTCCATTCATAGTGTGGACACCCGGCCGTGACAGCTTTCGGCTTCACGGCCGGGCACTCACTGCGCATGCGCGAACGGTGCAGCGCTCTCTGAGTGGACAGGCGATCGCCTGGGACCTGTCACGTCCCAGGTGATCGCCTACAGGGAGGGGCCGCCAAAAGGCGATATGACGTATCGCCTAGGCGACCCCAGGGCGGAAGGAGGAAGTGGGACAGGAAGTCACACTCCTACTGAAGCCCCCACTCCCACCCCCAAAAAAAATACATGCCAAATGTGGCATGTAAGGGGGCGAGGAGTGGATTTAGCGAAAGTTCCAAATTTGGGTGGAACTCCGCTTTAAGACTGTTTACATTAAAGCTGATATCCAGGCAGATTTAAAAGTCGTAAATGCATGCTGCTCTGTATTTATTAGGACATTATTAGATGTATGTTTTTAAATGCAAGCAAAGGTAAAGAGGAAGTAAACTTCCATCTTTTGCTTTTACCTATAGGTTAGCCTAAAATAATGCGTATCTATAGGTAGTGTAAATATCTTCTAAACGTGTACCATTTAGGAGATATTTACATGCAGCCAGTGACATCATCCGTGCCGTTCCTTCAGAGCCCTGTACCGTGACTGGCGGCTCCCGTGGGCATGCGTGGGAGTGACATCATCGCGGCTCCCGCCAGTCACAGGGCCGGAGTCCGCGACCCCGGAAGCAAGACAGGTGACGATGGAAGCTGTCTCCAGCGATGACATTGCATCCCTGGAAGGCTCAGTTTTTAGGTAAGTTTCACATAATGGCTGCAAGTGCTGATCTGTGTATTCTGACAGGGTGGGTAGAGTCCCCGCTGTCAGAATACAAAAACACAATGGGAGAGATTCCGACATCCCCATTGCTTCTGGTCGAATGAAAATAAAAAACTCAGCGTGTGTACCCTGCTTTACTTTATTGCCATCAAAAACATCTAATGGAGGAGAGCACATGATTCTTGATGTTCTAAGCTACAGTTATGTATTTTCCTTTCACCTTATTAAATAGTGTGCCATGCTAAAAAAGCAACAATATCTAATAGTTTAATAATAAATAATTCTCTCTCTCAAAAAAAAAATAAAAATCAAGTAATGTATAATCACTAACAAAAAAAAAATCAAGAAAAAAGCAATAATAGTGGCAAAAGCTGTGTATAATAAAGTGCAAAAGATGCTTAGAACAGTCAAATATCACATCCGTATCATAAGTGAATATTTGTGCATTCATCATTGTCCATATCAACAATCCGTTCCAATTCCAAATATAAAGTGATCGGTGTAAAGATCTTCAACTCGAATATACTCCTATATGTGATCCATCAAGAGAAACGTGTATCACTCCAAGATAAATGACACTCACAGCCACCCTATGAAAACCGGAAGACCTAAACAGAAAAAAAGGACAATTTCATGTTATTCCCAATCATCAAGATGGGATATATTTCCAAGATAGCTTCACTTCTTCAGATCTCCTTACCAAAGTTTGGGTTATCAAAAACAAGAGAGAGAGAGAGAGAGATGGCAATAGTGCAATATGTTTTGTTAATAAAATACAAAAATTGGGTATTATAATGTGTGTAGCGCCCTGCTACTTTTGAACAGGGGCTATTCTGTAAATTTAGTATTCTCTGAGCTGTAAATAGCTCAGAGCGATTATTTGAAGTGTTGGTTTCTGTTCCAGCTTTGGCTGTTTGTGCGCATTTCCCACTGTTGCCAGTAGGTGTCACAGGCCAGTGTGAGAAATACAGCCAGCTGAAGTCCATTGGATATTCTTTCCCCCAGAAAACAGCCCAATGAGGAGCTTCTTTGTAGCTAGGCATGCTGGGGAAGGATATTTAAGGGGCAGTGTCATGTGCTTCGGGGTTCTTCTTGCCTCAGGGCCCTCCAGGCCTGAGGCTATGCTGCTGTGTTGCTGCAAGTAGTCCCAAAAGCCTGTCTGGGGCCTACTTAACTAAAGGTGATCCTGTGCTGTCTGTGCTGCGGGAAGAAGCCACTCAAGCGGAGAATATTCCAGGGGAGGACCCTACTGGAGAGGACCGAGCTGATGGCTGGTATCTCAGGAAGGGCCTGGTGACTCGTTTGAAGGATGCACCCAAGTTAACTTACCTCACAGTACTGCCGGATGGCTTAAAGGTTCAGGTACTGTGCAGCTGATCTAACTGACTGACTATTGGCTAAACAATCCTGTGGCAGGGGATTATCCAGGAGTTTCCACTTATCGCTCAAGTCTGTGACAGAGACTTTATCCATGCTTCATACCGGCTGCTAGGTCGGTGTGAGAGGCCTATCCGGTTGTCGCCAGAACCAGAGACAGAAAGCTGTTGTCATCTGGATTCAAGAACCGCATTAGTGATCTGCAAAACCAAGGTATCTGAACTTCCCCTAATCCTCTATCCTCCTACCTGAAGTTGTTTAATAAAGAAATTGAGAAAGAGACTAAGTAACTGGCAATCACCTCTATTATAATTACTTAACATAGACTCTTAAGTTCTGAGACGGTGAAATGTGGGGTAACGGCATGACCCAAAATTAATCCAGCAGCCCCTTCGGGGGTATCGCTACATGTGTTTGTGTGCACTAAAATTTGGGTGAGCAAACGTTTAGCTTACATTTAATGGTGCTACCCCAGCATTAAACGTTGTTTGGTATGGATATGAAGACTTCAGGTGTTGATATGATGACATCTGTGGCCTCAGGACCATACTTCCTCCTGATTCTTGCATAGTTGGCTCGGATGTTTATCTGGTCTCTGCATGCTAAAAGACAACAAAATGCTATTTAATTTTATCAATATTTCACACACAGAGATTTATACACACTGCAAGTCAAACACTTTTTTTTTTGTACGGCTGTAAGGTTCACACTTTCATTTTCTTTCATTTTCTGCACACCGTGTTTGCGCAGGCACAGCAGTCTATTCATTTGCAAGGGCTGCCGCTCTTGCGGGTAAATGCAGGGAAAATGTCCCCGCACCTTTTCAAAATCTCAGCCGCACTGAAACTGCATGGTGCTTTTGCATGTTTTTGCACCATGCAGCTTTATGCACCCCAAAAATGTGGTGTGTTTCCAATATGCGGGAGTGCCATTAAGAATGAATGGGGCACCCCCATGCATCTGCAAAAGAGCAACGCGCATCAGGGGTGGGAATGCATGTGATTTACACATACAAACAGTATAACAGTATACCAACCAACTACCCCCCCCCCCCCCCGGTCATTGGTTTCTATGCAGAGCTGCACCAGGTTTTGCATGCTCCAGTTTTGGTAAATCAACCCCATTGAGCGTAATGGAACTGCCTAAGGATACTGTGGGGTGGGATTATCTGTGGAACAAGGGTGGACTAAAGCTGGCTTTACACCAGTAGATTTTTGTACGAACATTCTTCGTACATTTGATGACTGGATGAGTGTCATTTGAAAGTACTGCAAAATTTCGGCTGAATTCAACATTCGATTTTGGAATGAATGTAAACTTCTCATATGAAAACCACATTCACCATTCACCGAAATGCGTTTGTTCGAGAAACATTTTCCATCCTGTTCCTTTAAAATTTCTTGTCACAGTAGTTAAAGATGAACAACACTTCAATGCCATTAGATAATCGAATGAACGTTCTATGTGTATGGCTTAAGGTGGTACTTGTGTTCTCATGTAAAACACCTTTCTAATGCATGGTATTGTATGCATTTTACATGTGTGGATGCAAAATTTTATGTACTATGTTTTTTCTTTATTTTTTTTGCACAACTATTCATCCTTACAGGCCTGGAAACACGTTAGAGCTTGTTTAGACTTGCAGTGGGGCGCGTTAAAAAATGCCCGGTTGAACCATGTTTTTAGCAATCCGTAACCACCCTCCTCTAAGCTGTAAAGGCAGCAGACAGGGGTGTTTACATGCCAAAGTTGTGATGCTTTGCTTCATGCCTGCAGCAGTAAGCTCGCTGAACGCAGCCCATTCAAGTGAATGGGGAAGTGCTGTAAACACTCTGCAACTGTGTGCCCCGGAAGACGTCAGGTGTGACGAAATGCGTAGGCAGGAGCCTGCTGTGATTTCATCGCGTAACTGGAAGTCCACTGGAAGCCATTTTTCTTTTACCGAACAGAGAGTGTGATTACAAGCATTTTAAATAAGAATGTTATACTGTGTTAAACAAAGGATATTTTTAACTGATTTACACTATGTGGAGCTTTCTGCTTCTATCCCTTGTATGAATCATATGGATGGATATGTAATTGAGGAGATTACTGTAACGGATTATTGGTGAGTGTGACGATTGGAGTATACTTAATCTTTTGAGGATTTCACAAGAGGAGATTTCTATGGCATTATTGTATTGATTCGTATTTTGAACTTTCTTTATTTAGAAGGCCCTAGCTATCTAGTAAGCCTTCATGGTGTTACCTGGTGGAGGCTCTTCCAGTTCTCTTTAGGATGCTTTCAATCCTAGTTTTTCACATTGGTAGATGTGTTCATTTCTCCTCAATTCTTTTTAGGACATTCTTGCTTATGACTTCACATTTGGACTTTTCACGTGTGTTTTGCTCAATGTATGGTATATACTTTATGTGGGGTTAATTTTTTTATTTTTTTAATTACTAATCAATCACATTATTTATACTTTTATGTTCTTGGCATTAGCGCAGCATGATTTTTTGCAATATTGTCTTCCTCTGGTATTTACCGTATATACTCGAGTATAAGCCGAGATTTTCAGCCCTTTTTTTGGGCTGAAAGTCCCCCCCTCGGCTTATACTCGAGTCAGCAAAAAAAAATTACATTGAAAATAGTACCTGTAAAGACGTTGCGGCTGCGGCGTCCATCGTTCGAATTCCGCGGTCTCTTCCTGTTCCTTCCGTGATAGGCGATTCTCATCAGACACTCTCCGCCTATCACGAATCACGATCATTCTCTCATCCTCAGTTTCCCAGCAGACGTCTGTGATTGGCGGAACACCCAACACAGTGTCTGCTGGGAAACTGAGGATGAGAGAATGATCGTGATAGGCGATTCTCATCAGACACTCTCTGCCTATCACGGAAGGAACAGGAAGAGACCGCGGAATTCGAACGATGGACGCCGCAGCCGCAACTTCTTTACAGGTACGATTTACAATGTAAAATAGCGAGCTAGGGAACAGTGAGGATAGGAGAACAGTGAGGATAGGAGAACAGTGAGGATAGGAGAACAGTGAGGATAGGAGAACAGTGAGGATAGGAGAACAGTGAGGATAGGAGAACAGTGAGGATAGGAACAGTAAGGATGACCCTCAGCTTATACTCGAGTCAGTAAGTTTTCCCAGTTTTTTGAGGCAACATTAGGTTTTTTGAGGCAACATTAGGTACCTCGGCTTATACTCGAGTCGGCTTATACTCGAGTATATACGGTAAGTGGTTTATAAACATTTCGTTTTCTCTGGCTACAAATGTTTATGATATAGGAAGAAATTAAAGTATGGGATCCAATTTCTCTGCTGCCCTGCTGTAGTCCATATATATTCTGATAAAAAAAAAAGTATCTCTTAAAGCTGAACTCTAGGCATATATAAAAGATGCAAACTAATGTACTTCTGTATTCACTAATACATCATTAAATGTATTTTTTTGATCTGATATCAATCTCATGAGGTTCCTGTACAGTAGAGCTCAGACTAAGGGGAGAAGCAGCACAAGGGGCCAATTAGTTGTGGCACATTATAAGCAGCATGGAAATAGCAGCGTGACAGAGAGATAAGCTAATCAGCCTGTTGCTTCTCCTTCAATGTGGGGAGGAGACCTGTAAATTGCAGTGGATTGTAGTAAACTAAAATCAGGTCTGCTTCCCTGACAGAATGGGCTGTGCTGTGTGGAAGAGCTGTGAAAATCTCAGGACTCACATTGTACAGTTGGTAACTACAGAGTCTAGTACAACTGAATTATCTTTTTAGAATTTATATTATAATGGTCTGGAAGCCAACCAGAAAGTCTTACTTTTTTTGGTTAAAAAGGGCTCTCCTGCAGATACACACAAGATCATGTCCTTCTTAATGTCATCCCAAGACGTCACCAATTCGCCATTCCAATTATATAGTACTGCTGCCGGCAAATGCTGCATACTTAGCTTTAAAGTGCAATCGTCCAGTAACTAGAGTGCAACAAAGAAAAACATTGCATTAATCCCTACTATTTCACCCTTGCAAATTACTCAAACTTCAAAACACTTCACTTTGTGCCTGGGCTGGTGCACTTTACTTCCAATCCATAAATCATTTCTAAAGCAGTCATTTTCAACCAGATTTTCATGAGACCCTAAGGTTTCTCCAGGGGGTGGCTATGGGTTCCGTCAGCTGTGGCTACCTGACCTCTCATTTGTTGGTTCCTTCACAGCTCCAGCTCCAATGCCACAAGGGAAAGGTTGTGCCTTTTTTGTCCCCTCTTGGCAGCAGTACGGCGGGGCGGGGAACTGCTGTGCCTGTCGGGAGAGGATATAAAAGGGGGCGGCCATCTTCCAGTCGTGGTCGGTTCCGCGCTCAGGCACCTTAGGCCTGGGTGCGTGCGTGTCGCCTCCGGGTGCCCTAGGCCCAAAGGCCTGGTCGGGTGGTCTCCGGGTGCCCTAGGCCCCGGAGACGGAGCTGCTGTTCCATCCCAGACACCTTCAGTCTGGGGTGAGGTACTTTGGAGAAAGGCCTGGAGCCCAGCAGCCTTCGGCTGGGATGCGCCAGGGACTGAGACTCCCAGGGATCTGCCTTGCGAGGGGACCCGTATCCAGGAGTGAGGAGGACAGGGAGGTGACCCTTTCTGAAGACCCAGCGCAGAGTCATGGTGACAGATGGGGCCTCTGGTAACTCTCCGGAGGGATGTTCTTGTCCTAAAAAGGGGCCAAGTTACTAAAGGAAGGAAGTGTGTGTTCTGTATGTCACAGTGGCAGTGACACTATGCACACAAGGTCAGTGGCAATGGCTTTCATCTTTTTCCACCCGGTCAGTGGCAGTGACCAACCTCATGGTCTGTGGCAGAGACCGTGCGCCCAGCCTGTTCATGCTAATCAGAACAGGAGAAAACCCAATTCAAGTTTGTGCCTGGACCTCCTCCCACCTTATCTGACCTGTGTCTTGTCCCAACCTGTCTGCTCTCAAAGAGACTGTTTATTGTGCTGAGGAAAATAAATAAGAGTTGGACCTTTAAGTTGGTGTGGACAGTTGCTTACTGGGGAGAACTAAAGGCTTGTTTCTGACTACCACAGAAACGAGGTCAGCACTGGAGGTTTTTAAACACTGGCTGCAAGCAGGCCCGAGAAACTAACACCGCTCAACCTCCCCATCCAGGAGGGTACGGGCTTGTGGTGCGGTGGTCCTCATTCTTTCCTGCGGAGGAGCCAAGCAGAAGAAAAGCAGGTAAAATCTGGGGTTGGTGCGCTACACATGCAATCCTGAAACTGGGGCTAAACACCCTATTTAAGAAGGTTAGCAGCCATGAGAGGTTGCTGGATGATCTTCAGCTCCCGTGTGCTTTATGTCTCTGTGATCCCTGCCTTAGTTCCTGATTTCCTGCTATCGACTCGGACTGCCTCTGGATTTCTCTTCTGCTTGACCTCCTGTTGTGACCCCAGCTTGTTTTAAGGACTCTGCTTTTTGATCATCTGTGTATGACTTCGGCCTGCCTCCTGACTACGCTTCTGCCTTGCCTTCCTGACTTCTATGCATGACCTTGGCTCTGGCTCCTGACCTCGCTTCTTGTTCTCTCTCCATTTATGACCTTGGCTTGGACTTGGATCACGCTCACCTGCTTCCAACACCTCTGTGCAAGCTGATCCTGCACCGGCCACAAATGTCATTACACTACCGGATGCTGCATATCAACTGCTCCTCCACCAGAATGTCCTGTTTCTCTGTCATCTTCTCAGGGTACTAACCAGTCAAGTGCTATCAGAAGCAACACCAGCAGACCAGGCTAACCGGCACCCATGCTTCTTTGGGCCTTGTACTCTCTTTCACCAACTCCAGGGGTACTTGGACCTCAGCTAACATATGTCTTGGTCTTCAAACACTCCCGTGTTGCGTTGCATCTCTTCTATTTAGTCTGAAGTGCCCTACCGTGGACCTCTTGTTCTCTTCACTATTGACTCTCTTCTGCAGTAAAATCCAAGATAGTTTATGTATTCCAGAACTTCCCACCTACTCTATCAATTAAAAAAAAAAAAGTTTTGGATGCTACTGCAGACCTCTTCTAAAAATGCTAGTTGCCTGGCTATCATACTATTTCATTGGTTTTAATATTTTCTGACTCATTACAAGTATGCACATAGGGACTAATGACTCTTCTTATCTCTATACTTGTTTTGGGTCTGTGTCTCAAAACCCGCAACCAGGTGGTTATTATAGTACCCAGGCAGCTAGCACTTCCAAAAGAGGTTCACAATGATAGCCCCCATATTTATCCTAACCAGGTTGCTTTTTTATTTATGGAAAAACGATTCATACAATATTATGTAGGACCGAATTAGCTATGGGCCTGGGGAAAAGTAGCATTTATGTTCAACTAACACATTCAATATATAGAATCTGCCATTTGGAAGAAGCAATGGTAAAAGTAAGTCACACAGAAGTTAATTGTGTTATTCTGAAGTACAAATCTTACCTCTTCCAGAGATTTGCCCCAAGCATATACAGCTTGCTCTGAATTGCCTCCATTCCTGTAAGCCAGGACTCGTTTCATGGTGGGATAGTTGTACAAGGATTTCTCACTGTTTGCTACTGAAGGATGAACCTTCACACGGGTAGCCTGACTATCAGAGAGCCGCATCTAGAAAAGAAGCACACAGGTTGTGTAAGCTTTAAGCTTCTTATTAAGAGTACGGTAAGTCAAAAAGTAAAACAGCAGGAGGATAACATCACTGATAATAAATCTTTATAAGAGAAGAGTCTTCTGCTTGGCTCAGATCTCACATCAGAAAGACAGAAAACAGAGAGCAAAAAGGTAATATATCAGAAGGAATGAAATAAAATGGTGTGAGAAATGTCTTTGCATTCCGACTCCTGTTATTGCTCACACTGAAAACATTTATCTTTTATAATAGGTTCAAGGAGATTACCATTTCTTGTTTTTAACAAAATTACTTACATAGTTATTGCAAGGTTGAAATGCCAAAACCCAAACCTTCCGTATAATAAATATAGTCATGTAGTTTTACTGGGCATTTATGGGAAACAATCCTTCTAGGTAGCAAGAGTAATACCCCAGAGTTACCAGTAATATTCTTCTGGGTAGCGAGGGCAATACCCCAGCATTTCCGGTAGCATTCTTCTTGGTAGCCAGGGTAATACACCAGCATTACCATAAAATTTCTATTGGGTTTCAAGGGAAATCCCCCAGCATTACTAGTAAAATTATTTCGGTTAGCGAGGGTAATACCCCAGCATTACCAGTAAATGTCTTCTAGGTAGCAAGGGTAATACCCCAGCATTACCAGTAAATTTCTATTGGGTTGCAAGGGCAATACCCCAGCATTACTAGTGAAATTCTTCCGGTTAGCGAGGGTAATGCCCCAGCATTACCAATATATTTCTTCCGGGTAGCAAGGGTAATACCCCAGCATTACTAGTGTAGCACTTACCCCCATTTAAGGGACCGGCTGTTTTTTTGTTTTGGGTCTGCAGCAATTACCTCTCTGGATTGGATCCTTTAGCTCCGTTGTCTAGGCCAGGGGTCTCCAAACCCCGGCCCGCGGGCCACATCCGGCCCGCGGGTGTGATTTGTCCGGCCCGCAGCTTATCCAGGCTCTGCCACACGTCTTTGGCCCTGCGCTGCCCGCCCCATGCTGACCGTCGGAGTTCAGCCACCTCTGGTGCTGGTTGCATGCTGGCTGCGCGCTACTGTCACTTGGAAATACACAAGCTCTGCTTGTGCATTTCCAAGTGACAGCGCGCTCCTCTCCCCGCAGCCGCTCTGACCATCCTTGTGTACTGTACACACGCTCTATGAGAGCACTTGGAGTCAGAGTCAGAGCAGAGGAGGAAGGGGGCGGGGAATCTGCCAACAGGAAGATGCCTGTGGAACTGCTGCACGGAGATCGGAGGAGAAAATGCTGTAAGTAAAATGAGGAAAACTTTGCACTGGAATGGGGGGGGAAGCTTTGTGGGAGGAGAGTCTTGCCTTGGAGTGGAGTGTGGAGCTCTGACTGTACTGGAATCTGGGGGCTGGGGGGGGGGGAGCAGTGCACTCTGCATCAACCTCTCCCTCTGCACCCTGCGCCAACCTCACCCTCTGCACCCGGTACCCTCCCTCTGCACCCTGCACCCTGCCTCTGCACCCTGCGCCAACCTCACCCTCTGCACCCGGTACCCTCCCTCTGCACCCTGCACCCAGCCTCTGCACCCTGCGCCAACCTCACCCTCTGCACCCGGTACCCTCCCTCTGCACCCTGCACCCAGCCTCTGCACCCTGCGCCCACCTCACCCTCTGCACCCGGTACCCACCTCACCCTCTGCACCCTCCCTCTGCACCCTGCGCCCAGCCTCTGCACCCTGCGCCCACCTCACCCTCTGCACCCTGTACCCACCTCACCCACCCTCTGCACCCTGCACCCACCTCACCCTCTGCACCCTGCACCCGCCCTCTGCACCCTCCCTCTGCACTCTGCATCCACCTCACCCTCTGCACCTTGCACCCTCCCTCTGCACCCTGCGCCCACCCTCTGCTGCTAAATTCTCCCTCTGCACCCTGCGCCCACCTCACCCTCTGCACCCTGCACCCACCCTCTGCACCCTGCACCCACCTCACCCTCTGCACCCACCTCACCCTCCGCACCCTGCACCCACCCTCTGCACCCTGTACCCACCTCACACCCTGCACCCACCCTCTCTCTGCACCCTGTGCCCACCTCACCCTCTGCACCCTGCGCCCACCTCACCCTCTGCACCCTGCACCCACCCTCTGCACCCTGCACCCACCTCACCCTCTGCACCCTGCACCCACCCTCTGCACCCTGCACCCACCTCACCCTCTGCACCCTGCACCTACCTCACACACCTCACCCTGCACCCAACTCACCTTCTGCATGTAGCACACCCCTTAACCCTGAACTCTGTACATAGCTCACCCCTGAACCCTGGGGAATTTTCTGGGGACACCGATGGGGAAAATTCTGCTGGGGACACCGATGGGGAAAATTCTGCTGGGGACACCGATGGGGAAAATTCTGCTGGGGACACCGATGGGGGGGGGGGGAATTCTCGCGGGGACACCGATGGGGAAAATTCTGCTGGGAACACCGATGGGAGGGGGAATTCTGCTGAGGACACCGATGGGGGGGAAAATTCTGCTGGGGACACCGATGGGGGGGAAACTCTGCTGGGGTCACTGATGGGGAAAACTCTGCCGGGGACACTGATAATGGGAAAAACTCTGCTGGGGACACTGATAATGGGGAAAACTCTGCTGGGGACACTGATAATGGGGAAAACTCTGCTGGGGACACTGATGATGGGAATGACGATTCATTCATTTGTACATAACTGATTTTTTTTGGCCCAGAATACTTGTAAAATCTACAATGTGGCCCTCGTGCTGAAAAGTTTGGAGACCCCTGGTCTAGGCAAACAAAAATCTCCAGGAATAAGGCCAATGTCCACACATAAGTAAAACCTAATCAGCAAGGCTTTATTCTTTTTCTCTTTGAGTCAACTTGAAGAGAGAGAGCAGAAAGTTGAAAGAAGTAGGGGAAGGTTCAGGCACGCAACACCTAAGTTCAGTATCTACATTTGTCGCCACTCAAACCTGAGTGGGCACTGCTCACCCGGATAGTCCCTATGAGAGCGGTTCTAGCAACCGGGATGGAGCACGGATATCAGAGACGATGAATCCCTCTTTAGGCGAGTTTCCAGGCCTCTCCCTGAGACAGCAGTACAGTCGCTAATCTCCTGGGACTGATCCTCCCCTGGACTCCTTTCCTCAAGATGGGCCCCCTACAAACGGGCAGCCTGGGATCGTTTTCTGAAGCGTAGGCCCTTGTCAGTGAAGCTGGGTCTACAATGCAGCAACAAGGCCTCGGGCTGAAGGTGCCCGAGGCCTAAACACACTCGCACACCTCGTGCCATGCTGGCCACGAGGCACACTCACTGGACCAGAGGTCCCCCCTCAGCGCCTTGGGGTCCCCCTGGAATCGCCTCACGCCAAAAGGCATCTGCCCCTTTTGTACCCTCTCCCAGCATGCACAGCGGGTTGACCATGCCCACTGCACGGCTGCCGAGAGAGGACACCCAAGGTGCTGTGATACCCCCCGTAGTTTAACCTATGCCGGCGGTGACAGTGCCACCTACAGGCAACAGAGAACACTACTGCCAGGCAGAATCACACCCAGAGCAGAAGCGAAATCGAATCCTTGATTGGTCTGAGCCCAACAATCGGCTCAGACTACCCCTAAATTTCCACATAGCGCCCCCAAATATTGGGGTAGGGCGCTACACAAGCAAATTTTTTCCGGTTAGCAAGGGTAAGAGCCCAGCATTACCAGTAAAATTCTTCTGGGTAGCAAGTGTAATATCCCAGTATTACCAGTAAAAATATTTTGGGTAGCAAGGGTGATACCTCAGCATTACCAGTACAATTCTTCTGGGTAGAAAGGGTAATATCCCAGCATTACCAGTAAAATTATTCTGGGTAGGAAGGTTGATACCCCAGCATTACCAGTAAAATTATTCTGGGTAGGAAGGTTGATACCCCAGCATTACCCTGCTAGCCAGAAAGATATTACTCCACAAGGCCAGCACGGATCACCTGCCTTCTGGTTTCACCACAGGACCGCTGTACTGCCTGAAAGAAATATTTCTCATCACCAGCCTGTACTGACAGTCCCTGCTGGCCAGGGAGCTGTCAGTTAACACTGGTCTCCAGGGATCCACCACTACAGTGATCGGTTTCATAGAACTGTCAGCACTATTGTAGTGACCGGAGTAAGTGTCACTTTTACTTACAAGCTTTGCCAGTCATTTCTCCTTCGAGTTGTTTGCATCTGAGTGCTTAGTTTTATATATACACTTACCAGGACATTCCTGCTCCTTCCATATAAAGTACAGCTGCAAGACTCACTTTGCTTCCCTATATTCTCTCTACAGACCAGCACAAGTAGTAACACATATATTTTTGGCTTAAGTTGTCTGTACTACCTGTGTGGTTATAAATGCTGACCTTTATTAGATCAGAAGAAGGGGCTTGGATAAACTATGAAATGTCTTCAACATTAAAGAACATGTCCAGTTGAACGTCACTAACTACTACTAGCTAGACATAAGTAAATATATATTGTACTTTAATTACCTTGCTCATGAACAATTTGGCAATTACAACATAAAACAGCACTTTAGGGTGCCCAGAAGGCTGTGTAGCGGGGTCCCAACCTATGGGAGTCGCTATGCTTCAATTTAGGGGTGACCTGAGCGGTAGTTGGCTCAGGTTTTCTAATTATTTGGACTCTGTCTTGCTGCTGTGTTACCTGGCGTGCAGTTCCCCTTTAGGCGTATAGGTGGTGTTGTCACTTATACCCAGGGTTGAACCACAGGTGATGGAGTGGCTATTGGATGTCCTCTCTCGGCTGCCGTGTGGTGGGCAGTTACGGCCTGCTGTGCATGCCGGGAGAGGTGATATAAGGGGCAGACGCCATTGTTCAGGGTGGTAGTACCCGGGGACCTGTACCCGGAGGAGTGTGCCCCTCTAAGGGGGGGGTGCGCCCAACTTTAACTGAGGAGTCTTGGGCACCTTTGGCCCAAGGCTGCGGAGTTCCAGGTGGGCCCAGTACCTTCAACTGGGTCTACAACCAGAAAGGAAACCCAGGGAGCCCAGGTGAGGGCGACCGCTCTGACATAGAGGAAACCGGGGGAGGATCGGTCCCGTTAAGGAGGCGAGTAAAACAAGATTGCTGTCTCGGGAGAGGCCTGGTGACCAGTCGGAGGGAAGGATTTCTTCCTGCGCAGACTGCCTTTGGGGAGTGTCGTTAGTAAAGGAGGGATCTCCTTGACTTTGTCCTTGGAGGGGACTAAGTCATTGGTCGAGCTTCATGCCGGCTTCTAGTGCTATTGAGTGACTATCCGGGTGAGCTGTACCCACTCGGGACCGAGTGGCGACGAAGCCAAGAGTGTGCCTGAATCCATCCTATTCTGCTAACCCCTTTCCTCTCTTCAACTTTCTGGTTACTCGAGCAAAGAGAAAATAAACTCTTGTTGGAGTTGAAGTGTTGTGTGGACATTGACCTTCTTTGGGAAAGGTAAAGACTTGCCTCTATAATCTAGAGCAGGGATATGCAATTAGCGGACCTCCAGCTGTTGCCAAACTACAAGTCCCATGAAGAATAGCGAGACTCTGACAGCATCAAGCATGACAACCAGAGGCAGAGGCATCATGGGACTTGTAGTTTGGCAACAGCTGGAGGTCGGCTAATTGCATATCCCTGATCTAGAGGGAAGAACCAGTGAAGGGAAGCAACTCGCTGCGGGACCCAAATACATAACACCGCCCGACCTCTAATCCAGAGGACGCGGGCATGTGGCATGGTGTGTCTGATCCCCTAAAAGGAAGGTAAGGGGGAAAGGAACTGTGTGCTACAGCTGAAATATGCGCAGCTGTACGCTGTCATTAATGGGACTCATGTAAAGGCTGTATGCATACAGGGATGTATGATCTGAACACAGAAAGTCCACTTCCGGGGCCTACACCTGCGGCCATGTATGCCAGTACTGCTCAGGAACTGAGCCAAATCATCCGTGTGCATGAGGCCTTGGGGTTGATTTACTAAAACTGGAAAGTGTAGAAGCTGGTGCAACTGTGCATGGTAGCCAACCAGCTTCCATCTTCAGCTTGTTCAGTTAAGCTTTGACAAATAAACCTGGAAGCTGATTGGTTTCTCTGCAAGGCTGCACCAGATTTTGCACTCTCCAGTTTTAGTAAATAAACCCCTCTCCTTTTTTCAGGGTTCAGTCTGACCACACCCACAAACAAACTTTCTCTAAGCTGTCAGATGGATGGGCACTATAAAATACAATAACTGTTCTCCCCAGAAAAAAAAATGCTACTTTCTACAATTATAATATAGGCTGCTTTCACACTGATCCCCTGCAGTTTTCCCACAGTAAGAGTGCAGAGCAGTGTACCCACGGTTTTCATGTTTTCCACACACCAAAACCACCCAATTTAACCACTTCCCGCCCGCCATATATCAGAATGACCACCGGAAAGTGATTCTATTATCCTGACTGGGCGTTTGATGCCCAGCAGGATGAACCGCTGGCGCACGCAGCACGGCGATCGGTTGTGTGGTGTGTCAATCTGACAAACCGCATCTCCAATCCCTGTAAAGAGCTTATGACATAGGCTCTTTACCATGTGATCAGCTATGTCCAATCACAGCTCATCGCATGGTAACCAGGAAGTGCAGTTTATCGGCTTTTCCTCTACTCGCGCTGACAAGGCACTAGTAGAGGAGAGCCGATCGGCTGCTCTCCTGACGGGGGGGGGGGTCTGCGCTGATAATGAGCACATTGATTATCAGTGCAGGCCTATCAAGGGTGCCCACTAGGGATGCCCACCAGGAATGCCAATCAGTGCCCATTAAAAATACTAATCTGTGCCCTTCAGTGATTGCCTGTCAGTGCCTACTAATCAGTACCTATCAGTGCCACCCATCTGTGCCCATCAGTGCTGCCTATTAGTGCCCATCAGTGCCCATTAGTGCCGCCTATCAGTGCCCATCAGTGCCGCCTATCAGTGTCCATCAGTGCCACCTATCAGTGCATATCAGTGCCCATCAGTGTCACCTCATCAGTGCCCATCAGTGTCGCCTCATCAGTGCTCATCAGTGAAGAAGAAAACGTACTTATTTACAACGTTTTATAAAAAGCAAGAAAAACTTTTTTTTTCAAAATGTTGTCTATTTTTATTTGTAGCGCAAAAAATAACAAAAACAGTGGTGATCAAATACCACCAAAAGAAACGTAGTGAAACAAAGGGATTTTATCTCTCCAGGCAAATGATGAAGAAAAGGGTGGCGGCACTTCCAGCATAAAATTATTATTTTATTGAAATTCCATTAAAAATGAGGACATGACATGAAATGCAGCCAGCTCAAAAAGTTCAGCAAGTTTCGCACAAGCAGAGGTGTGTGAAACGCGTTTGTTGAACTTTTTGAGCTGGCTGCATTTCATGTCATGTACTCGTTTTTAATGGAATTTCAATAAAATAATCATTTTATGCTGGAAGTGTCGCCACCCTTTTCTACATTGTTCACCACCAAAAGAAAGCTCTATTTGTGGGAAAAAATTATAAAAGTTTTGTTTGGGTACAGTGTTGCATGACCGCGCAATTGTCATTCAAAACGTGACAGCGCTGAAACCTGAAAACTGGCCTGGGCAGGAAGGGGGTGAAAGTGCCCAGTATTGAAGAGGTTAATTGAAATCTATGGCAAAGTGTGGGAAAACTGCGTGAAAACTGTGCGTACACTGCACTGCACCAACTCTGCAGGGAAAACCACAGCAGATCAGTGTGAAAGCAGCCATAGTGTTGGCATGTAGCCATTTTAGATATAAGAACAATGAAAATAATTCAATGTCACCTCCGCATTCTCTAGTTCTTCCTTCAGTCTTAGCTCCTCATCAGTGACTTCAGTCCAGCCACCTTCTACAGACACAGGCTGGGCGGGATTGGCGGTGGGCACCATGGTGGGTGGAGCAAGAGCAGTTACACGTCGAGCTGCAGACAACACAAAAAAAGACAATAATTAAAGTGCATGTTCTGTGAAAAATGTTTTGATAAATTGGAAAGGGTTTGAACTTTGGTCAGGTTCTTACTGTTATCAGGGGCTCTGTTAGGGAAATTCCCTTTTACTTACCGTCACAAAAACAACAGTTTACAAGTGAGGAAAAATCTGCAACAGGGACACAGACAGCAATAAAAAGCTGGGTGTGCAACAAAAGCACCAAAAGCAGAATGTACAGTATTAGGTCTGGACTTGGGTTGCCATCTGTCTGGGATTGATCTGGACAGTCCAGGTTTTGAATAATGTGTCCGGGTTTCAGGCGGACTGAAACCCAGACACATTATTCAGTCTGGTCTGTGGCTCCCCAAATAACCAAGATAGTCACACACAAATCTGTTGCTGTCTGGGAGCTGGGGGCGGCTGTCTAGGGTCAGGTTCGGCATCATTGGGGGGGCAGGGCGAGGATGTCATCAAGAGTAATTTGACCACACGCACTGTTCGCTTCGGCCCGCTATGAGCACCACATTACTACACTCCTTGGAGCACCCAAAGGTGACCCAGGTCACTAAAATGTTCAGGTTTGGCTTGAAGAAAAGGTAGCAACCCTACTCCAGTCTAAAAGCCAACACACTTCAGGGTTTCACAGGCTTTCCTTCATCAGGGAATGGTACTGGTGAATAATCTTTGTATTGGACTGATAGCATTGGAGGAATCTTGACGGGGTAATTAGTTTGATGATCGCTCCAGATGCTGGTTTACCAAAATGTGCTGGATTTTAGGACATAAGAGATTAAAAAAAATTGAACCTGGACTTTATGGGATTGATTTGCTAGAATTGGAGAGTGCAAAATCTGGTGTAGCTCTGCATAGAAACCAATCAGCTATCAATTTTTTTTGGTCAAACCTTAATTGAACAAGCTGAAGTTAGATGCTGATTGGCTCCCATGCACAGCTGCACCAGGTTTTGCACTCTCCAGTTTTAGTAAAGCAACCCGTATGTGTCCTGCTTTTGGGACTTTCCTTTTTGCACACCCACCCAACCCCTACTGCTAAGAATATTCATTCCCTCTACAGTACTTAAAGCGGAGCTCCACCCTAAGGTGGAACTTCCGCTCATCGGAACCCTCTCCCCTCCGGTGTCACATTTGTCACCTTTCAGGGGGGTGCAGATACCTGTCTAAGACAGGTATTTGCACCCACTTCCGGGAGTCCTCTCTGCGGGTATTCTGCGGGTAGTACGTCACTTCCCGCAGAATACCCGTAGTGTTCTGGGAAACACTCGGCTCCCAGAACACAACGGGGACCAGTGAGAACAGCGCAGCGCAACTCGCGCATGCACCGTAGGGAACCGGGCAGTGAAGCCGCAAGGCTTCACTTCCTGGTTCCCTCACCGAGGATGGCGGTGGGGGCAGCAGAGTGACGAGCAATTGCTTGTCTTCTGCTGCCGATGTCGCTGGACTCCAGGACAGGTAAGTGTCCATATATTAAAAGTCAGCAGCTGCAGTATTTGTAGCTGCTGGCTTTTAGTATTTTTTTTTCAGGGGAACTCCGCTTTAAGACCTGACTAAGAATATCTACTTCTTTAAGAGATCCAGTGCCCAACATTTTTCTTCTACTTGTAATAATAAAAAGCTGATGGAGGCCGCCTATTCCTATCTCAATACAAAACACATTTTTATTTCTGTCTGTTTTGCAGTTGGAACTTGTTGATAACTATCTGACGAAATCATTCTCACTGGGGCAGGATGTGAAGGCTATTCTCTCTAACTGTGGCCTGGAACGCAGTAAAAACCCTATGGGGTTATCAGCCTTCCTGACTATCTAAAACTGAAAATAATACACAACTGTTCATTGAAAAGCGCTCATTTACAATGTTCAATTCTAACCCAATGGGTAGGACAAACCAGGGTGGGACAAGAAGTGGGCAAGAGAGGCGGCTGCCCTGGGCACTGTGGAATCACGTGAGGTGGGGGGCACCATAAGGTGATTGGGGGGAGGGAATTTGTGTTTGGGAGGGGGAATTTATGGGGGGGGGGCAACAGGGAGTAAGAATTGTTCTAGGAGAGGAAATTTGGGGAGGTGTGCTAGGAGTGGCAATTTGGTGGATTTTCGTTGGGGGGGTGTGAAGAGGATTTGTGCTAGGTGGGTGGATTCGGGGAGTTTGTGCTAGAAAAGTTAATATGGCGGGGGTGAGGGGTTTGTGCTAAGATCTGAATTTTTAATTTTTTTTTTTAGGAGGGGTGGATTTATGCTAGTAGGGATTATTGGGGGGTATTTGTGCTAGGAGGAGGAGGAGCATTTGTGCTCGGAGGGAAAAATTGAGGGTTAGAGGATTTGTGCTGGGGGGTAGATGTTTTTGGGGGCATAAGGGGAAAGAGAGGATTTGAACTGGGGGGGGGCAAAGATTTGTGCCAAGAGGGGGGATTTCAGAAGGGGTGGATTTATACTGGGGTACTGGGAGGAAGGTATGCAGATTAGAGCTAAAAAAAAATTGGGGTGGGGGATTTTTGCTGACACATATTCATACATCTTGGGGGGGCCCAATTTGGCATGTTCGTCATGGGCTCTAGATGACCTTGGCCTGGCTCTGGTACAAACCTGACATGTAACTGTTTTATTTAAAGTAAAAAGTAACCCATGTGTTCAGTAGTGTTTGGAGGATTCCGTAAGAGGTAAAGATAAAATCCCAGCAAATATTATTCTTGATTACAGTTACAGTATCTCCAAAGGCATCTGAATATCCATAGTAAGTAAGTTTTATTAACCACTTTACGTCCCATCATTGTAACTAAACAGCCAAATGGCACCCTTACTAGGTGGATGTACTGTGACAGTGCTATGCCCTGCAACTGCGTAAGTATAGGGAAAAGCGACACAGGGTTTGCACTAATGCAGAGTGTGGGGCTCCGGAGTAGGGTCCCTGAGTGGAGAAAACTGGGTATTCGGATTTGTAATCCCAGATTGAGGTCTGGAGCTTGAAGACTTCAAAGTGTCTTGGTTGGGATAAAGCCTTCAATCCTCTGTCCAGGTCTTACTGGAGACCTACAGGCTGTGTGAGTGCGCAGGTGTGCACACTTGTTATAAGCAAAGTTTAGGGCTCCAGGCAGGAGGGAGTTGGGCTCCCATTGAAGACAGATGTGTGAGCCTGTTAGGAGACGGAGCTGCTCTACTCAAGAGACAGAGCTGAATATTGGAGAGATTCTATGTCCATAGGACTGGCAGAGTTGAGGTGACTATGTGGGTCTGGGAGACTGAGAAAGCTGGGACAACTAGGCGAGTCCAGGGGACCGAGGAAATCTGTAAGGGCCAATTCACACTATACCTCCTTAAAATCGCTGAGCAGCCAGCGAGATTCACCGCTCCGGCAGCTTTGCTTTGCTGCTGCGCTAGGGGGCAGTAAGATGCATGATTAATCGCATCACGCTGCTCCCTTTTTTGTGTGTGTTCTTTGTACTAGCTTTATTTGTAGTGTAGAAAATATACACTTCATTTACTGCAATGTTGGGCAGCACTATGCGCTATGCTGCCTGACATTGCAGTGCGATTTGGGCCGGTTCGCTGCTATAAAATGCAGCATGTCTGCATTTTATCGCAGCACAGTGCTAGGCTTTGTTGCAGTGTGAATAGGACCCATAGGAAACAATTGTTTCCTGTGTGTCCCTGCGGTGACAGATGTTTTACAATGCGGTAAAACATCTGTCACTGCATATAGTGTGAATTGGTTTAGTCTCAGAGGAGTGAGTGAGCCTGGGATGTCAGGAGAACCCCTATTGAAAAGCCAGGACAGCAGGGAGCTATGACCTTATTTGTTTTCCTAAAATGGGGCTATAGCCCCGAGTGGGCCCCCAAAATGCCCGGGTCTGGTATTGGTTATTTACAATTATTAGCCCAGAGTCCCAAGGCCTGGGGTTGGCCGGGAACTCGGGGCTATACAGGGAGCGACTGAGTGACATACAAAGTCCCGCCTCCTGGACCGGCTCCTATGATGGACGTCACACTTGTCCAATGCTGGGATGTGTGACATCTATCATAGGAGCTGGTCCAGGAGACGGGACTTCGTTTGAAACACCGGGCTTGCCGGGTAAGCGGAAGATCCCCGCTCTGTGTGGCGGCTCTCATCTCCCCATGCACTGGCAAGGCTGCGCTGATGGACACTGATCAGGCTGCATTGATGGGCACTGATCAGGCTGCGCTGATGGGCACTGGTGAGGCTGCATTGATGGGCACTGCTGAGGCTGCATTGATGGGCATTGGTGAGGCTGCATTGATGGGCACTGGTGAGGCTGCATTGATGGGCACTAATCAGGCTGCATTGATGGGCACTGGTGAGGCTGCGCTGATGGGCACTGGTGAGGCTGCGCTGATGGGCACTGGTGAGGCTGCATTGATGGGCACTGGTGAGGCTGCATTGATGGGCACTGGTGAGGCTGCATTGATGGGCACTGATCAGGCTGCATTGATGGGCACTGGTGAGGCTGCGCTGATGGGCACTGGTGAGGCTGCGCTGATGGGCACTGGTGAGGCTGCATTGATGGGCACTGGTGAGGCTGCATTGATGGGCACTGGTGAGGCTGCATTGATGGGCACTGGTGAGGCTGCATTGATGGGCACTGGTGAGGCTGCATTGATGGGCACTGGTGAGGCTGCATTGATGAGCACTGGTGAGGCTGCATTGATGGGCACTGATCAGGGCTGCACTGATGGGCACTGTTGACACTGCATTGATGGCACTGATCAGCCAGCTCAAGTAAGCCCTCAGCCCAGGGCTGTGTAATATGCAGAGGGGCTGGGTAGGGGGGGCTGTGTAATATGCAGGGGGTGGTGTGTATTGTAAAGGGGTCCAGAGGTACAGGGGCTGTGTAATCGAAAGGGGTCCCGAGGTGAAGGGATCTGTGCAATCTAAAGGGGGCCAGAGGTGTGGGGGCTGTGTAATGTTATCTTCATTTATTAGCAGGTAAATGTGGCCCTCCAGGCATTCACATAAATTGAATCCGGCCCTTAAGTGGAAAAAAGTTGCTGACCCCTGGTTTATGAGATTTGCAAATCATTGCATTCTGTGTTAATATGGATTTTACACAGTTTTTGGAATCAGGGTTGTACTAATTTAAACAGAGTAAAAGTGCAAGGCTTTAGTACAACTTTTAAAAAATCTGTATAAATAGAAGCATAATGCCAAACATAATTAAAAGTAGATTTTGGGTTTACATACATTTTACAGTTAAATGATCCCGTAAAACAGTCATCTGGACTTGCTTAGAACATTGTACTACCCAGAATCATGAATATGGTACCTAGTGAAACAGTGACACCGTGTGGTCACAAAACACATCACACCTTTTCTTTGAATTATTAGATTCTTTATTTGAAATAAAAAAATAAACCTGTTTCAACAGAATCACAAAATGTTCAATGTTACCTGCAAATTGTGACTGTGTGTTTTAAATCTAGAAGATGATCATAAACTGTTAAAAGAAAATGACAACCTATATTGTGGTATTGGCCAGGCAACCTCTTATATAATTTTATTAGGGCTCGTTCACACCATACGTGCATGAACAGGGCACATGGAGAACAATTGTTTTTTTTTTTTGTGCCCTTGCAGAAACATGTGCAGAAAAACTGACGTCTCTACATCATGGTGTGATCAAGGCCTTAGGCCCCTTTCACACTGAGGCGCTTTGCAGGCACTATTGCGCTAAAAATAGCGCCTGCAATGCGCCCCAAAAAAGCCGCTCAATAGTATCCAATGTGAAAGCCCGAGGGCTTTCACACTGCAGCGTTGCGCTTGCAGGAGGGTCAAAAAACTCCTGCAAGCCGCATCTTTGAGGCACAATAGGAGCGCCCCTGCCCATTGAAATCAATGGGGTAGTGCCTCCAAAACGCACGCAAAACGATGCAAAGAGGCGTTATTGCAGGCGTTTTTAACCCTTTTTCGGCCGCTAGCGGGGGTTAAAATAGCGTTAGCGCCCGCAAATCGCGGCAAAAAAAAGGTATAGTGGCGCTAAAAATAGCGCCGCTATACCGCCAGCGCATCCAGCGCTTCAGTGTGAAAGTAGCTTTAGTCAGGCAACTAGCATATTCAGATTGCAGCAATAGCAGATCACATACTGTATTTGGCTCAGTAGAGGTTTCCTTAGAAGTGGTCCTGCACAACCAACATATAGATTTATTGCTGGCATGTGGGATATAATATCACGATTAACCAAATGTTTAAAGTGGAACTAAACCCTCCAAAACCTTTTCAGCTCAGGAAGCTGTCATCTTAGCCTCTGCTTGATCTAAAACTGCCATGGTGCTGCAAATGTGATCAGTTATGACTCAAGTTCAGCCATTTGATGGTTTGACAGTTTGGTAGAAAGCAGAAGCAAAAGTGACAGTTAGCATGCCTGGCATGCCAGTAATGTAACTTTTTCAATACCGTTAAAAATTATTGAGTTTAAAAAAAAATCTGTGTTCCATTTTACACATTCAAAAGTAAACATCTTGGCTAACAGTCCACAAGATACCTGCAATTACCTTCCACTCAGTGGCGGCCCGTTCATTAAGGGCGCCCAGGCACCACCCCCTCTCTCCTCGATACCCCCTACAGCAGGGATATGCAATTAGCGGACCTCCAGATGTTGCGGAACTACAAATCCCATGAGGCATAGCAAGACTCTGACAGCCACAAGCATAACACCAAGAGGCAGAAGCATGATGGGACTTGTAGTTTTGCAACAGCTGGAGGTCCGCTAATTGCATATCCCTGCCCTACAGTATATGCAGTGGATAGATTCATGCATAGCATGAATCTACCCACGGTCACCACCGCTGCCCCCTATTTGTGTATCCAGGCCCCCTTTCAGGGCACCGGGCGCATAAGTTACAGCGGCCAGGTTCTTTTCTGAAGCACCTAATTAGAGCCAGAGGCTCTAATAGGCTTCAAAATAGGGTGGGCTCAGGTCACAGAGGATGCGACTGAAGCCCACCTATTTATGAATATTCGCTGTTGCAACACTGATCCTCCTCCCGGCCAATCGGGAAGCAGGTATGAAACCCATTTCCCGATTGGCCAAAATTTCAGCCAATCCTATTGGACGCCTAGTGGCAGGAAGAGCAGAGAGGAGAGGACACCGGAGCAGCTTTCTCCGAGCCCGCCACGCTTAAGGACAGGGATGGAAGATGGCTGTATCAGCTCCTACCGCTGCTCTCACCACCCGCATCCAGGGTAAGGACAGCGGGTGGTGGTGGGGGGGTTTGCTGGGGGTGTTAGTGCCGTGCAGCGGGGGGGCAGTTGTGCTAGTGCCGCTTCACCGGCGGCCCGGGGAGGCGGGGGCTTGTTTGCTGCCCCCCCCCACACAGAAAACCCCACCAGCCGACACTGCTTCCACTGCATAATTACCTTGTAAGTGTCTCATTTTGTGTTTCATCAAGCTGCGTCCAATCACAATCTCCTTCTTCTGTAACCAATGTCTTTTCTCTAGTCTTTCTGATCGCTGGACAGCTACATTGGGAACACAGGTAACACATATTATAGTTCACAATTATATTAAATCCCTCACTTTTAAAAGTTTAGTTACAACAATCCCTTTATACACACAGAGGTAGAATTTTTTTTTTTTTTGGGTGAATCCTCAAGATTTATTTTATACTGTGGTCCATGAATGGTCACTTCAGAATAGGGTAAACAATGGGCATTTGTAAGTCAGCTAACATAGTTACAAAGTAACATAGTGAGTCAGGTTGAAAAAAGACACAAGATCATAGAGTTCACCCAATAAAGGAAAACATTCACATACAGAACCCTATGCCCACAGTAGATCCAGAAGAAGGGGAAAAAAAACTCTTACAAAGCATGGTCCAATTTGCTCCAACAGAGGAAAAAAATCCTTCCTGACCCCTATAGCAATCGAATATTCCCTGGATCAACTATCTCTGGGCATCTGGAAGAGGATGAGGGATACTAAGGTGTGCTCAGCCCAAGGTAGGCAATGGGTAAGTAAAAATCAGGGCTTTTTTTCAGTGGGAACGTGGGGTAATGCAGTCATGGCACCTCCAGCACTCAATGTATGTAATGGCACGGGGTGCTGGAGGCAAGGCCGATGCTACCACTAGGCAAACTAGGCAGCCGCCTAGGGCGCACTGCTGCCTAGGGGCGCCCGGCCACTGGTGTTCCTACTCTCTTCTCTCTGCAACAAGCAACTAAGTCTCAGCATCAGCAGGCAGCCGCCGCTCTGTTTACACATAGTGTCAGAGGCGCAGTGGCGGCGGAGGACTGTGTCTGTGTCCTAACTCCTGAATGAATGGAAGCAAGCAAACATTCATTGATGGGCACTAGTAGGCTGCATTGATGGGGGCGCTGGTGAGGCAGCATTGATGGGCGCTGGTAGGCTGCATTTGATGGGCACTGGTGAGGCTGCATTTGATGGGTGCTGGTGGGCTGCATTTGATGGGCGCTTCATTAAAAAGGTGGGGTATACATGGGCAGGGCAAATGGGGTGGAGCCAAGGGGGGTGCGGCAAAATCAGGTTTCGCCTAGGGTGTCAAAAATCCTTGCACCAGCCCTGGCTGGAGGGTCTATTGATTCTGGCTGTTGGGGTCTATTGTCACTGGGGGGACTCTATTGTTACTGGGGGGGTCAATTGTTTCTGGTTGCTGAACGGCCTTGTGGATGCATGCCTACGCAGACAAGTAGAGATAGTTAGGGACATTTTAATGTTATTGTTCACATTAAACAAAATTGGGAAAACTTTAGGTTAAGTTGCATCAACTGATCTAAGCCTAGTCTGAAGTTCTTGAACGGGGTACACAATGGTTCTGGCATGAAGCAAAGCCACTTCAAAGGGTCTACTCGGAAAGACAAGCAGGATAAGTCATGTAGTTGCCATGGGTAACATATGCGTGGTGCACATATATATAGCGTGGTGTGTGATGTCTAGCCCTAGCCTCCTTTCCCAGTCGATGCCTAGTACGGAGAAACGCAGCGTCGGGTGGAGCTATAGGACCTGACGTCACCATGCACCAGCTGGCTGGCTTGAGCCGCGGCTGTGAGTCTCGTTTGAATTTTCTGCCAATGCTTTTAAAGATGTCAGTTGCCCATCAAATGGAATAAAGGAACTTTTTTAAACCTACTGCACTATGAAGCCCCTTTTCTTCCTCATTTAACGCGCTCCTATAACACGCTCCACGAGCGAACTTACTTTGACAAGGATCCCACGGAGATCATTGCAGTACTTGGTGGAACTGCTAGTGGAGGAGAGGATCCGAATGGATGTGCGAACCTGCCACCCTCGCCTGAGTGATCCCTCCTGTATGTGCCTAAAAGATCTCCGTAATAGAGATCCTACAGATCTGGTAAGCGGCCCTCAGGTTTTTTATTATTCCTTGGCTGGCTTGTGGGAGTATACGGTGAACAGAACACTTTTCCTTCCGATCGAAGGACCTACTCTCAGTGGAGTTTTATTGAAAGTCACCTAATATGGACGTTTCAAGCCCTCTGATTGAATTAGATTTTTCCTTTGTTTAAGCAACACATTTTTATGATACACTTGTTTATATATTTTTGGTTGCGCATCTAATCCTATTTTATACATGGGTAACTAAGGACTAGTGCAAGATACATGCAGCCAGTCATGAAGCGTGGTACATGGTGTAGGTGACAGGTCCTCTGGTAGTGAGTGGGTCAGTGTTCTGGCTCCCTCCCCAGCGGTTTGTCTCCTGTAGCAACTGGGACCGAACCCACGTTACGGAGACCCTTTGCTTGGCAACACAGTACCAGAAGGAAGGATTTAATAGGTGCACACATAAGGTCCGTGCTGAGTGCACAGCGAGAGGCCATTCTGTCACTGGGAGTGAGGTGGCAGAGGTATGCTGGACTGGTGGAGAGGCCACAGGCTCAGCAGTGTCCCTCCTAAATGCAACATCAGGCAACAGTGTGTAGTGCCACAAGACAGCACTTTTCAGAGGAAATCTGTACTTTTATTACTGTACACAGTGACATTTCTATATCAGAGAACTGTCTTAGACCACTTTCACACTGAGGCGCTTTTCAGGCACTTTCACGCTAAAAAACAGCGCCTAAAAAGCTCACGAAAACGTATTTCCATTAAAATCAATGAATGCTTTCACACTGGGGCAGTGTGCTGGCAGGGCTGTGAAAAACTCCACTCTCCATTGAAATTAATGGAAAGCTCTTCAAAAGCGCCCGAAAATCGCTTCAAAAGCGCTCAGTGTTTTTACTGTCAGTTTAGAAGCGCCTCAGTGTGAAAGTGGCCTATGATTCTCACATGATCCCAATCCCTGCCTGGTGCCGGGCATTGATGAGCACGTTCACCGGGAAAGGTACCCCCATTAGGGTGACCACATTTCCAAACTACCATTCAGGGACACCCTCCCTTCCCAAAAATCAGCTTGTGCTGTAACGAATCACAGCACAGTGATTGGACACAAGAGGCGGGATTTATGATTTCTCCAATCACAAGCAGGGGGCGGGAATTGTGCTCCTCCAGGCATTCCCGGCCAGGACAAGTACTGTCAGTGAGTAAAGCGGTGATGTGGCAGCCTTTTTTGGGGGCATCAGATGGGCCTGGGGGGTGGCTGTGTCAATTTCATTCCGGGACACTGTATTGTCCTGGAATGAAGGTGCCCGGGACAGACCTGCAAAATGCAGGACTGTCCCGGGCAATCCGGGACACGTGGTCACCCTAACCCCCATGTGCAGGGAAAGTGGCCCCACCAACAGGCACATTAACAGAAACGCACAATCCCATAGCCTAGGATAGCAAGTCACTCCCCTGTTCCTCCATCTTCCTCTGCCCTAACTTCTCCAAGGTAACAAACTGACTGGAGATGTCCACTGTTACCTCTTTCCTGTGAAGAATGGAAGTTCAGGGAAGCAAGACTGAGAAAACAGGAGCCAGTACCATTGAAAGCTGTAAACTGCAAGTAAACATTTTAACAAGTATTTTACTAGGGAATGTTTATTTTATTGTACTCAATGTGTTTAAGTTCACCTTTTCGGGCAGAATTTCACTTTTCATAATAAATAGAAGTGTTTTTGATTGTTATTTCTGGCCCAGCCATCCCAATTTTCTTTTCTCTCACTTACCTTATCCACAGAAGGTTTAAAATCTTGTCAGATTATTTGTATTTTTTAAATGATTTTCAGATTCCATCAATTCCTGTAGAGCAGGGGTCTTCAAACTATGGCCCTCCAGGTGTTCAGGAACTACAATTCCCATCTTGCCTAGACATGTCTGTGAATGTCAGAGTTTTGCAATGCCTCATGGGATTTGTAGTTCCGCAACAGCTGGAGGGCCGTAGTTTGAGGATCCCTGTTGTAGATCGCCTCTTAGCTTTCACTTCCTGTAGGTCATCTCCCAGAAGCCTTCACTTCCTTGTTGCACCACAGAAGAGGGTGTGATAGGGCGTGTTCACCACTCTGGACCACACTTCCCTCATTACAATACTACTTTCCACCCACTTCCTGTACAATCTCCTTTAGATCTCCCATCAGCTATGTAGTACAAAGACTTGTCTGATTTGATACAAATTGAATGGATTGGTCAGGTGGGTCCTCCTATTCCATAGTTCTGGTAAATCTAAAATAAATTGTACAGAGATTGTACAATAAGATTTCATAGTGTACGGCCATCTTTATACGAGTACATAGGAGGGAGTGGACGGAGACACTCAGTTGTCCAGCCTCGTTCACATCTCCACGTAGTGAAAAGGCAGATTCCCACATGCATTTGTTTTGGGCATTTTGGAGTGTTTTCGCCCGTCACGCATAGGGCCAATTTACTTGAATGGGCTGCGCTACACGCAAAAATAACTTCAGAGAAGCTCCAGAACTTTTCTTGGTGCATTTGCCACACTTGGGGAGCCTTTAACGTAATAATAAAACAAGCACGATTGCTGAAACACATTTTTTGAAACGCATGGCAAAGCGCGCATTTTCTGTGCAGTTTGTGATGAGTTTGGAAACACACAGATGTGAATGGAGCCTCATTGTTCTTGTGTAAACGCGCCAATTTCACTTTCAGGCCCCATTCACACCTAGAGTAGTGGGAGTGCACGTTTTTTGGCATTTTTTTTTTTCCAGTGACACATATAGGGCAGCCTGTTGATTTCAATGTGCTGTGCTACACATGGCAAAGTACCTCATGGGCCATATACTGTACAGAGATTGTACAATATCCTTTAGATTTACCAAAACTATATAAATAGGAGGACACACCATCTATCCAACCACCCTGTATCCTATCAGGCAGGCCCTTGCACTACATCAGGAGCAGGGCCCCGCCATCAGGAATTTTGGGGCCCCTTACACAGCTTCAGGCATAGACTCCCTGGAGCAGAGGGGAACCGGGGGGGGGGGGTGCTGCCGGCATTGAGGTCGGGGGGGCTTTGCGTGCTAAAGGAACAAAAAAACAAACAAAAAAAGGGGGTTGCCATCCGGGCCCCTGGGGACCTCCGGGCCACTTACAGGTGTACTGCCTGTACCCCCCCTGATGACGGCCCTGATAAGGGGTGTCCTTTGGGCTGCATGCAGCCCAGGGTGTTTAGTCTGCAGCCTGAGCCTGTCTGAAGGGACGTTGGGGAAACCAGGCAAATGTATACATGGAGAAATGGCGGCGATGCTGTGAAAACTTAGTTGATGGGTGAAGGGTGTACGCTAATGCGGTCAGCTGGTAAACATCTTCCTGTGTTTTACTGGTTTCTCTGTCTCAAATCTATACCAGTGAGTCTCTAAAGTTTTCTAGGAAATATAGCAAGGGCTAAGGTAAGGCCTTGTTCTCAAAATCAAAGAAAGCTTGTATTTTTCTTCAATCGAGGTACATTACCCATTTGAGCTCTGGAAGATTTACCCCCTTAATGACCAGGCCATTTTTTGCGATACAGCACTGTGTTACTTTAACTGACAATCGCGCAGTCGTGCGACACTGTACCCAAATAATTTTTTTAATTTTTTCCCACAAATAGAGCTTTCTTTTGGTGGTATTTGATCACCTTTGCATTTTTATTTTTTGCGTTAATAAACATAAAAAGGCCGACAATTTTGAAAAAAAAGACAATATTTTTTACTTTCTGCTATAAAACACATCCAATAAAAAATGTAAAAAATCTAATTTCTTCATCAATTTAGCCTAATATGTATTGTTCTACGTTTGTGGTTAAAAAAAAATTCCAAAAAACAATCCCTTGTCTACATAGGCAGACCGCCGTTCTGCTTCTCTCCCGAATGATCGGCGGGTCCTGGGGGACATTGAGTCCACCCGACCTGCTGATTGGCTTCCGCTGTGTTCAATCACAGCGGGAGTGGGTTTACCGGCCGCACGCGCGCGCGCCCCAGACCCAGAAAGTTAAAAGTTAATTACAGTGCCCTGAAAAAGTATTCATACCCCCTTGAAATTTTCAACATTTTGTCATATTACAACCAAAAACGTAAATGGATTTTATTGGGATTTTATGGGATAGACCAACACAAAGTGGCACATGATTGTGAAGTGGAAGGAAAATTATAAATGGTTTTTAACATTTTTTACAAATAAATATGTAAAAAGTGTGGTGTGCATTTGTATTCAGCCCCCCTGAGTCAATACTTTATAGAACCACCTTTTTCTGCAATTACAGCTGCAAGTCTTTTTGGGGATGTCTCTACCAGCTTTGCACATCTAGAGAGTGATATTTTTGCCCATTCTTCTATACAAAATATCTCAAGCTCTGTCAGATTGGATGGAGTGCATCTGTGAACAGCAATTTTCAAGTCTTGCCACAGATTCTCAATTGGATTTAGGTCTGGACTTTGCTTGGGCCATTCTAACACATGAATGTGCTTTGATCTAAACCATTCCATTGTAGCTCTGGCTGTATGTTTCGGTGAAGGTAAATTGGGTATCTGGCGCTCCAGGAGGCAACGCTCTTAGTTTGTAATAATGTACATTTGATTAGTCAGTCTTTAGGTAAAAACAAAGTTGAACCACGGTAAGGAGGTGATTTAAAAAGAGGCAGCCATCCTCAAAGTGTGTCCAGCAACTCTGCAAAACATATAAAAGAAACAAGGTGGGGGGGGCGCCTCTTTAAGTGTAGTATTAAAACAGTAACATTCATTGCACAAGAGTAAAAACACTTACAAGATAAAAGTGGGAGTCATGCTCATCATAAGTACCGTATATACTCGAGTATAAGCCGACCCGAATATAAGCCGAGGCACCTAATTTTACCACAAAAAAATGGGAAAACTTATTGACTCGAGTATAAGCCTAGGGTGTCCATCTGCATGCCTCACTGTGTCCATCTGCATGCCTCATTGTGCCTCACTGTGTCTATCTGCATGCCTCACTGTGCCTCACTTTGCCTCACTGTGTCCATGTGCATGCCTGACTGTGGCCATGCCTCACTGTGCCCAATCTCCCTACCTGATCTCCGGCGCTGTGTGACCAGACTGACCTTTAACATGGGAGTCTATGGAAGGGGTGCCCGGCTTTGAAAAATCGGTGCTCCCCGGCTGTAGGTCCCCTGGACAAAAAACTTTGCACACTTGTAGATGAAGAGTGGGGTTCAGGGGACCTAGGGCCGGCCGGTACCGGGTCCCCAAAATCACCAGAGAAATTACTGTTTAACATTGGAGTCTATGGAAGGGGTGCCCGGTTTTTGAAAAATCGGTGCTCCCCGGCCATAAGTCCCCCGGACACAAATCTTTGCACACTTGTAGAGGAAGAGTGGGGCTACATGTGTGCCAAGTTTAGCCGGGATCAGGCACACAAATTTGAAGTCGGACACAGAATCGAGTATAAGCCGAGGGGGGCATTTTCAGCACAAAAAAAATGTGCTGAAAAACTCGGCTTATACTCGAGTATATACGGTAATTAGTCTTGGCAATTCTACTGTATCCCACAGGCTCCTCACACGATCCGGGTAGCTGGGAAAGTTTTTGGTGTGATGTTGTGCTGAATAGCTGTACATTCAAGAAAACCAGGTGGTAGTCAGCTCCATGCTGTCCAGCTTGAACCTGGAAGAGGCTGTATGTTTCGGGTTGTTGTCCTGCTGGAAGGTGAACCTCTGCCCCAGTCTCAAGTCTTTGAAGACTAACAGATTTTCTTCTAAGATTGCCCTGTATTTGGCTCCATTCATCTTCCCATCAACTCTGACCAGCTTCCCTGTCCCCGCTAAAGAAAAGGCATCCCCACAACATGATGCTGCCACCACCATGTTTCACGGTGGGAATGTTGTGTTCAGAGTGCAGTGTTAGTTTTCGGCCATACATAGCTTTTTGCTTTTTAGGCAATTTTGGTCTCATCTGACCAGAGCACCTTCTTCCATGCTTGCTGTTTGTTCACTAAGGTTCTCTTACAAACCTCTGAGGGCTTCACAGGACAGCTGTACGTATACTGAGATTAAATTACACACAGGTGGACTCTATTTACTAATTAGGTGACTTCTGAAGACAATTGGTTCCACTTAAGGGATATCAGAGTAAAGGGGGCTGAATACAAATGCACGCCACACTTTGCAGATATTTTAGTTTGAGAAGTAATTTTACTCTCTGTCCATCTGTATATGTCTACACAGATTTCTAATATATCTAAATAAAATAAATTATCAATATATTTTATCTAAAGACAATGACCTTAAAGTGAATATATGATTTTCCCATGCAGGGGAAAGTAAGAGGTTGCCTTTAATAGTGGCTCATATTGGCGGCTGTCCACTCAATCACCTGTACTGTCACATAGGGTCGGGAAGAAGGTCCTCGGCTCTGTGTAAGCTCTTTATCATACCTCGGAGCTTTCAAAGTGACATCTACACTTCTCCCAGTGACTGAATGGGAGTCATGGGAAATATCAGCACTATCTGGGGGAATCAATAAACCAAACCCGTTGCTTTGTGCTGCAAGAACCAAGCATGGGTTCACTTTAAGGAAACTGTGATGTGATATTTAAATAATAAGTCTTACCATGTGGTGATACAAAGGGTTCTCCACAGGACACCCAAACTTCAATAGGATGCCGCAGAATATAACACAGCAAATACTCATCCACTGTTACCTCTTCAAGACCCATCTGTGTTACTGTAGATGTGTCGGTTTCAAGATCTACAATGGAAGAATATATAGTATTTTAAATCTCATAAAAAATCCCTCTATACTGCTTCTATCTACAATGTATGCCTGTGTATGCCCTGTTATTGTGTGTTGCCCCCTGGTGGACATTAATAGCATAGCATTGTATATGTATTTATATATATTTGCGTATGCATATTTAAATGGAATCCTGTATTAGAGGAGAATATGTAGTCTGCTCTTATATAAAACTTCCAAAATAGGAACATGCTGAGCCTTTCTCACCCTCTAGATATATACAAAACAAAAAAATAAGCAGCTAACACTAAAACTGAATAATTCATTGACCGCTATAAAAATATAGATACAGAGTGATATGGAGCTCCACATTATAGTTGTTCTAATAGTAAGGTGACCAGATTTTTTGACAGAAATCCGGGGACATATTTTTTTTATAGGCAAATAGTAAACTATTAAGCTTATTTTCCTCAAATTATATATGCAGTGTATGTAGGGTGACCACATTTCCAAACTACCATTCAGGGACACCCTCCCTTCCCAAAAATCAGCTTGTGCTGTAACGAATCACAGCACAGTGATTGGACACAAGAGGCGGGATTTATGATTTCTCCAATCACAAGCAGGGGGTGGGGATTGTGCTCCTCCAGGCATTCCTGGCCAGGACAAGTACTGTCAGTGAGTAAAGCGGTGATGTGGCGGCCTTTTTTGGGTGTGGCTGTGTCAGTTTCATTCCGGGACACTGTATTGTCCTGGAATGAATGTGCCCGGGACAGACCTGCAAAATGCGGGACTGTCCCGGGCAATCCGGGACACGTGGTCACCCTAAGTGTATGTGGTATGTGTTTATGGAATGATTGTATGATATATACGTTATTTCTGGAAATCATTTTATACCAGCCCCATAGCATTATTATACCAGCCCAACAGCATAACATCATTATTTTTTGTTCATAAAAGGGAAAACCATGCATTTTCAAGCACATGTATTATACTTACCAGTGCTCATCAGTGCAGCCTCATCAGCGCCCATCAGTTCAGCTTCACCAGTTTTTCTTTGCTTTCGGGTGAATAGGGCCACTCTGCAACTGCACTAGTGTGTGGTTAAATCAGGGAATGAGAAGGTGAAACATTGCCTCTTCACAGGCCGTCAAATGCTCTCTGAATAGAGATCCAAAAACAGATCACTTTTCAGAGAGCACTGCTAGTGTGAAAGAGCCTCAGGGGGTGATAAGCACTGCTATCTGTCTTAATGGGCTCATTCACACTAGTGCTGGTATCTGAAGTACATTCTGTGTTTGGGTCTCTCTTTAGAGGGCATTGTATCGCCACCACACTGTCTGCTTTATTGCCTTGATCCCTATGGTTGCAGGGCAGCATTCACTTGAACGGCTCATTTGTCAGGCGCTAAACCTGCTGAAAGCGGCAGGGGCTATAATTCGTACCATGGCTATGAAAGCAAAACATTGCGGCGGCAGCAAGTATACACCCTGGTTGGAGGCGGGGGGGGGGGGGTGGTAGAGGTAAAAGTGTGACTCAAATGCAAAGTTTTACCGCCTCCCCACCTTCCCCCAACCAATAGTGTGAATGAGCCTCAATTCACTGCAGGGGCAAGGGGCAACTGGAAACTGGACAGTGGCATGCACAGAGCAACTGCATCAGCACTAGTTTAACACCCATCTGTGTATATACCGGTAATCTACTCACAAAAATTAATCCTGCTCTCAATTTCCCCCACCCGCTCTCCCCGACCCTCCCAGCCACCTTAACACCCTTTGCTGAGTCCCTGACACACACACAAGAAAAACAACACCTTACTATGCTGCATGCACTTATATTCCTTGCACAGTAATCAACATAGAAGGCGTTAACATGGAGCTTCTGCCTCCGCCTCCGTGACCCTCTTGCAGCCAGTCAGGATAATGGCAAGATGGAGGATACGCCTCCATGCCCTTTCTGCGGCTAGTCAGAGCTGTCAGCAACCTGGATCTCCACCTCCATGTCCTGTCTGCAGCCAGCCCTGAAGCACACTCATAGGTGTGCGCAGCCTATGGCATTAGGGTGTGCACCCCAAAGCTCAAACACATGCTACCGATCACTCACAATGAAAGGGAAGGGGCCGGTAAGTTACATATTTACCAGCCCCTTCCCCCACTCATCCTAAAACATCCCTGCAGCAACAGCCGGGGGGAGAGGAGAGTAGGGAAGCCGGTAGCGCTGCGAGGGGAAGGATGGGGGAGCCTAGGCAGTAGGGGGAATCTGTGCTTCCCAGGGTGATTAGGATGTGCCTGGGCACACCTGGCACACCCTGTGCGCACGTCTATGAGCACACTAATCGGACACACTTAGAGTGCTGGGGGGAGACAGGGAAGGCAAAACCTTGAACCAGTGCTGCGTTAATTATCAGGCAGGAGCAAAGACACTGTTACACTGTAGCTGCCACTGCGGCCCTGATCGCGGGACAGTTTAGGCACAGGCAGTGATCCACTCCACAGGCTGAATAATGTGTCGGTCCTGAGAACGGCCGTTTTACAGGGCTTCAGAGCGGCGCAGGAGGCAATTTCCCCCCTTCCCCCCAGCCCAGTCTGCCCCTGGTGACCAGACGTCCCCAGCCCTGCAAAGCGGTGACAAAACCGGGGACAAATTTCCTCCGCTCAATACGGGGACTGTCCCCAGAAACCGGGGATGTCTGGTCACCTTATCTAATAGTGCAGACTTACCCATCAGGGATAGCATAGTTGCCAACAGTCACGGATTGGCCGGGACGTTCCCGGGATTCAAACCCTTTTCCCGGATTTATTTTGTCCCGGCCAATGTCCCGGCCAATCCGATTTTTCCCGTTTTCCCCGAATTTGGATGCCGCAGGCCGCCGCCACTAGAGGTCCACGGCTGGCGGAGACAATGTCTCGGCCGGCCGCCATGTTCAAGAAGACCAAAACACGGATGTAGTACAATAGAAAATAAAGCCGCTGCGGCGCCGCCCACACCCCGCACCTCCCCGGGGGTGGGCGGCGCCGCAGCAGCTTTATCTTCTATTGTACTACATCTGTGTTTTGGCTGGCCGGCCGGCCACCCCCCCGCCCCGCCCCGCTGCAGGTCTGTCTGTAATGGAAAGGGGCGGGGGTCGGCAGCGCCACAGCTTAATTTTTTTTTTTTTTTGCAGCCACACTGTCGGCTCCGCCTCTATTTTGTTCCCCTTCGGGGAAGGGGAAACAATAATGGCGGCCGAGACAGGAGACGCCTGTGGTTAAGGGGGGACTCCGCTGGGGATGCCTGTGGTAAGGGGGGACTCCGCTGGGAACGCCTGTGGTAAGGGAGGACTCTGCTGGGGACGGCTGAGGTAAGGGGGGACTCCGCTGGGGACGCCTGATGTAAGGGGGGACTCCGCTGGGGACGCCTGATGTAAGGGGGGACTCCGCTGGGGACGCCTGATGTAAGGGGGGACTCCGCTGGGGACGCCTGATGTAAGGGGGGACTCCGCTGGGGACGCCTGATGTAAGGGGGGACTCCGCTGGGGACGCCTGAGGTAAGGGGGGACTCCGCTGGGGACGCCTGATGTAAGGGGGGACTCCGCTGGGGACGCCTGATGTAAGGGGGGACTCCGCTGGGGACGCCTGATGTAAGGAGGGACTCCTCTGGGGACACTTGATGTAAGGGGGGACTCCACTGGGGACGCCTGATGTAAGGGGGGACTCCGCTGGGGACGCCTGATGTAAGGGGGGACTCCGCTGGGGACGCCTGATGTAAGGGGGACTCCTCTGGGTACGCCTGATGTAAGGAGGGACTCCGCTGGGTACGCCTGATGTAAGGAGGGACTCCTCTGGGGACGCCTGATGTAAGGAGGGACTCCGCTGGGGACGCCTGATGTAAGGAGGGACTCCTCTGGGGACACCTGATGTAAGGGGGGACTCCACTGGGGACGCCTGATGTAAGGGGGGACTCCGCTGGGGACGCCTGATGTAAGGGGGGACTCCGCTGGGGACGCCTGATGTAAGGGGGGACTCCGCTGGGGACGCCTGATGTAAGGGGGACTCCGCTGGGGACGCCTGATGTAAGGGGGGACTCCGCTGGGGATGCCTGATGTAAGGGGGACTCCTCTGGGTACACCTGATGTAAGGAAGGACTCCGCTGGGTACGCCTGATGTAAGGAGGGACTCCCCTGGGGGGGACACCTGATGGCATCTGGTGGCAGGCGACGTGGCAGGTGACACACTCGGGGCTAACACTGATTCGGCATTTTGGTGAGTTGAATGATTTCATTTTATATTAAAATGTAATAAGAGAAATAATGCACTTCAGTCATCCTGACACCCTAACAACCTTGGTGCCGGGATGATTAAAGAGCTAACACCAGATGTTTGGATTATCTTTATCTGTTGATTGTTAAACTCTGGAATACACATATTACTATTATGGTGTAGGATCTGGGCCTGCTGTCCTTCCATCCTTCCTTCTCTTTCCTTCCCTCCCTCTTTCTTTCTCCCTTCATCCCTCATTCATCTCGACTTTAACCACACCCCCTTTGAGCCACGCTCATTTAAGCCACTCCCACTACCCGTGTAAACCACGCCCACGCTTCGTGCGCCACCTTTTTCTCCTAAAGTATAACACACCTTCAAATGAATGCCCCACCCCCTAATTATACCAAGGCTCCGCCTACATGCGAAAAAGTGTCACGGATTTTTTTTTTGCAATGTTGGCAACTATGGGATAGGTATGCATTGTTTTATATTCCTGAGTAGAAATGGCAGCTCAGTGGTAGGTTGTATGACACCCATGGAGGCTAACCTCTAACCTGCCTAGCTCAGAGCTAATAACTCTCTCTCCAAGCTGCTGGAGGTGGGAAAACTATACATTCTTTTAAAATGAAATGCAGGGAATTAAAATAAAACCATACATACTCGCCTAGCTGGCTGCAGCATCGATCTGATGCTGCTGCCGTCCCCCACTGCCTCTACACTGAGAACTGAGCAATCAAAACCACTGATCGCTTAGTTCTCAGGTCCATTCTGAGCAGAGAATGGTGACTGGCAGTCAATGGCTCTGTGCTCTTCCCCTCCAGCCCTGTGCTGGACTGTGGAGGGGCAGGAGCAACTGGCTCAGCCTCTTAGCGGCAAGCTAAGAGGCTGAGCCAGCTGCTAGTCAGGCATCTGTGTGGATCCCGACATTATTGTTGGGATCCCTGCAGAGCCTGGACTGGCCCTGTGATGTCAGCGCCCAGCAGGCTTTAGTCAGCTGATGGCTGAATCTGGGTCACAGGAGTGTGGAACTAAGTGCACTTTTGTGATCCATAGGAGAAGTATGGCCAAAAGTGCTTTGGCCATACTTCTCCTTTTTATTTTTTTTTCATGTAATCCTGATTGAACCCTTGTTATTTTGCTTTTATGAGGACTGCACCCTGGCAAGTGATAGGACAGCCTGGCAACCTGACACTCAGACATGAGATAGGACAGACATATAGCCTGAAATTCAGCTTAACAAGGAGATACATCAAGTAAACAATACAGAGTCAAGTAATCCTTGAGTCAACCCTGCACTATTATTACAATCAGAGTTGTCAACTGTCAGTAAATTCACGGACAGTTTGTGAAATCCGTGATTTCTACTGTCCGTAAATGTCCATTATGGACATGCTGGTTGCATGCAGGGCCGCCATCAGTGGGGTAAGACAGTACACCTGTTAGGGTCCCGGATGTCAACCCCCCCTTTTTTTTGTAAGGAGCCCAGAGGTCCCCAGGGCAACCCCCTCTTTTTTTTATATATATATATATTTTTTTTACATTTTTTCATTTCATTTGTTTTTTTCGTAAGGGGCCCTGAGGTCCCCAGGGCCCTTGATGGCAACTCCCCTTTTTTTAATAATTTTTTTTTTGTTCGTCAGCACCCAAAGACCCCCCCGCTTCTCAATTTGTGGCACCCCCCCGCTCCTCAATTTGCGGCGCGGCAGCACCCCCCCCCCCCCGATTCTCCTCTGCTCCAGGGGGCCCATGCCTGAAGCTGTGTAAGGGGCCCCAAAATTCCTGATGGCGGCCCTGATTGCATGTCTGTAATGGACATTCAGGGATAGGTGTAAAAATCACGGATTTTACAAACTGTCTGTGAATTTACTGACAGTTGGCAACCCTGATTACAATTCCTTAGTTAAGTTTCATATTATTACTAATGCTCATTGGAGATTGGTTCCTTTCTGGTTCTTTTAATTTGTTGACTTGAAACCAATATGAGGAGCAGGAGTTATGACATTATTTTGGCTCATGCTTTTTTACGTTGAAGTCATAGATAGCCAGACAAGGCTTATTTAAAGAAAAAGCTCAGTAATGACGCTCCCCTTCCCATTACTCTTAGTGCAGGTATATGTAAATTGAGTTATAAACTATATTAAAATCCATACAGAAGGAGACAACGCCTTAACTTATAAATAGTGGAGGTTTTCCTCTGAGGCCTCGTACACACGACCGAGTTTCTCGGCAAGAACCAGCAAGAAACTTGCTGGCAGAGATTTCTTGCCGAGAAATTTGTTCGTGTGTATGGTTTCTCGTCAAGAAAACCGACAAGTAATCTCGACGAGAAAATAGAGAACCTGCTCTCTATTTTCTCGTCTAGATTTTCGTCAGCCTGTTTCTCGACGAGTAAAGTGTGTGTGTGTACACTTACCTGTCCTCCGGGAAGCCCGCGCATGTTCGAAATGAATTTGACGCATGCACGGTAGCTTCCTAGGCATAGGTAGGGTATACCAAGATGGCGGCGACGGCATCGAATGTGACGAGCGCATGCTCGTCGTAGTCGATGACGTCACCGCGTACGCTCCATTCAAAGAACCACGGGTTCTTTGATTCGAGCGTGTGTACACTCGGCTGGGACAAGTTTCTTGTCCAAGAATCTCGTCGAAAAAAACGACATGTTTTTTAGACGAGAATCTTGGCCGTGTGTACGAGGCTTGAGGCTCATAAGACAAGACACCTAAGCTATAATTAAAATTTTAGTAAGAGGTTCTCACCATTCCGGTTGTCGGTTTGCTCTTCCTCATCTCCGATTTGCTCCTTGTTTTGTTTAGAGAAATCATTCACAGCCCAAGTGATCAAATTAGACAATTCCAGGCTGACTGTACCATCCACAGTATACAGCCTGCAGGCAAGTCTGGGGAGGTCCAACTCTTTTGTACAGAGGTCTAGTAGCTGGATAAATGGCAAAAGACCACACGAAAATGATTACATTTTATATATATATAATATATACACACACACACAGTATCTCACAAAAGTAAGTACACCCCTCACATTTTTGTAATTTTATTATATCTTTTCATGTGACAACACTGAAGAAATTACACTTTGCTACAATGTAAAGTAGTGAGTGTACAGCTTGTATAACAGCGTACATTTGCTGTCCCCTCAAGATAACTCAACACACAGCCATGAATGTCTAAACCGCTGGCAACAAAAGTGAGTACACCCCTAAGTGAAAATGTCCAAATTGGGCCCCATTCGCCATTTTTCCTCCCCAGTGCCATGTGACTTGTTAGTATTACAAGGTCTCAGGTGTGAATGGGGAGCAGGTGTGTTAAATTTGGTGTTATCGCTCTCACTCTATCACACTGGTCACTGGAAGTTCAACATGGCACCTCATGGCAAAGAACTCTCTGAGGATCTGAAAAAAAGAATTGTCGCTCTACATCAGGGATGAGCCGAACACCCCCCTGTTCGGTTCGCACCAGAACCTGCGAACAGACAGAATGTTTGCGTGAACTTTAGAACCCTATTAAATACAATGGACTCGAACGTTCGAAATCTAAAGTGCTAATTATAAAGGCTAATATGCAAGTTATTGTCCTAAAAAGTGTCTGGGGACCCGGGTTCTGCCCCAGGGGACATGTATCAATGCAAAAAAAAGTTTTAAAAATTGACGTTTTTACGGAAGCAGTGATTTTAATAATGCTTAAAATGAAAAAATAAAAGTGAAATTTTCCTTTAAATTTCGTACATGGGGGGTGTGTATGATATGCATGTGAAGTGGCGCATGTTTCCCATGCTTAGAACTGTCCCTGCACAAAATGTCATTTTTGAAGGAAAAAAAGTCATTTAAAACTTACTCGCAGCTATTAATGAATTGTCGGCTCCCGGCAATACATAGAAAAGTCATTGATAAAAAAAAAAAAAAAACCCGTGGGGGTCCCACCAAATTCAATTACCAGGCCCTTCAGGTCTGGCATGGATTTTAAGGGGAACTTCACCCCAAATTTAAAAAAGAATGGCGTGGAATCCCCCAAAAAATCCATACCAGACCCTTTTCCGAGCACACAACCTGGCAGGCCGCAGGAAAAGAGGGGGGGACGAGAGAGCGGCCCCCCCTCCCTCCTGAACCGTACCAGGCCACATGCCCTCAACATGGGGAGGATGTCCCCATGTTGATGGGGACAAGGGCCTCATCCCCACAACCCTTGCCCGGTGGTTGTGGGGGTCTGCGGGCGGGGGGCTTATCGGAATCTGGAAGACCCCTTTAACAAAGGGGACCCCCATGTTGAGGACATGTGGCCTGGTACGGTTCAGGAGGGGGGGCGCTCTCTCATCCCCCCTCTTTTCCTGCGGCCTGCCAGGTTGCGTGCTCAGATAAGGGTCTGGTATGGATTTTTGGGGGGAATCCACTCCGTTTTTTTAAAAATTTGCGGTGGAGTTCCCCTTAAAATCCATGCCAGATCTGAAGGGCCTGGTATGGATATTTGGGGGGAACCGCACGCATTTTTTTTTTAAATATGCGGCGGGGTTCCCCTTAATATCTATACCAGACTTGAAGGGCCTGGTAATTGAATTTGGGGGGACCCCCACGTTTTTTTTTCTTTTTTATCAATGACTTTTCTATGTATTGCCGGGAGCCGACAATTCATTAATAGCCGCGAGTGAGTTTTAAATGACTTTTTTCCCTTCAGAAATGACATTTTGTGCAGGGACAGTTCTAAGCACGGGAAACAAGCGCCACTTTACATGCATATTATACACACCCCCCATGTACGAAATTTAAAGGAATATTTCACTTTTATTGTTTCACTTTAAGCATTATTAAAATCACTGCTCCCAAAAAAACTGCCGTTTTTAAAACTTTTTTTTGCATTGATACATGTCCCCTGGGGCAGGACCCGGGTCCCCAAACACTTTTTATGACAATAACTTGCATACAAGCCTTTATTATTTCTCCCATAGACTTTTTGAATTTGCCGCGAACACCCCAATTTGTTCGCTGTTCGGCGAACGGGCAATGTTCGAGTCGAACATGAGTTCGACTCGAACTCGAAGCTCATCCCTACTCTACATAAAGATGGCCTAGGCCAGTGATGGCGAACCTTGGCACCCCAGATGTTTTGGAACTACATTTCCCATGATGCTCAACTACACTGCAGAGTGCATGAGCATCATGGGAAATGTAGTTCCAAAACATCTGGGGTGCCAAGGTTCGCCATCACTGGCCTAGGCTATAAGAAGATTGCCAAGACCCTGAAACTGAGCTGCAGCACGGTGGCCAAGACTATACAGCGGTTTAACAGGACAGGTTCCACTCAGAACAGGCCTTGCCATGGTCGACCAAAGAAGTTGAGTGCACGTGCTCCATTTTCAGAGATTGTCTTTGGGAAATAGATGTATGAGTGCTGCCAGCATTGCTGCAGAAGTTGAAGGGGTGGGGGGTCAGCCTGTCAGTACTCAGAGTATACGCCGCACACTGCATCAAATTGGTCTGCATGGCTGTCGTCCCAGAAGTAAGCCTCTTCTAAAGATGATGCACAAGAAAGCCCGCAAACAGTTTGCTGAAGACAAGCAAACTAAGGACATGGATTACTGGAACCATGTCCTGTGGTCTGATGAGACCAAAATAAACTTATTTGGTTCAGATGGTGTCAAGCAGGTGTGGCGGCAACCAGGTGAGGAGTACAAAGACAAGTGTGTCTTGCCTACAGTCAAGCATGGTGGTGGGAGTGTCATGATCTGGAGCTGCATGAGTGCTACCAGCATTGGGGAGCTACAGTTCATTGAGGGAACCAAGAATACCAACATGTACTGTGACATATTGAAGCAGAGCATGATCCCCTCCCTTCGGAGACTGGGTCACAGAGCAGTATTCCAACATAACGACCCCAAACACACCCCCAAGACGACCACTGCCTTGCTAAAGAAGCTGAGGGTAAAGGTGATGGACTGGCCAAGCATGTCTCCAGACCAAAACCCTACTGAGCATCTGTGGGGAATCCTCTAACAGAAGGTGGAGGAGCGCAAGGTCATTAACATCCACCAGCTCCATGATGTCCTCATGGAGGAGTGGAAGAGGACTCCAGTGGCAACCTGTGAAGCTCTGGTGAACTCCATGCCCAAGAGGGTTAAGGCAGTGCTGGAAAATAATGGCGGCCACACAAAGTATTGACACTTTGGGCCCAATTTGAACATTTTCACTTAGAGCCCATTCACACAGGGGCAACATGACTTCCAGCGCGATTTTATAAGGCAACTCAGACACGACTTGAGTATGAATCACAGCGCGACCTGGAGCTACTTACAAGGCAACTTCAAGTTGCCTGCAGGACAGGAGACATTCCAGTGGCCAATCAAACAAGAATCAGCTCTGTGGGAGGGAGGGGGAGGGAGGGGTTTGCTTGAGAAATGTATTTTCTCTTCCTAGAGAGTTGCTCCTATTAAGACAGTGATCCGACTTCAGAGGCAACTCCCATTGAAATCAATGGGTACAGGTCGTCTAGAAGTCGGATTGAAGTAGTACAGGGACCTTTTTTGAAGTCGGAGCGACTGCAGTAGTGTACATTAAGACGGCTCCATTACCTTACCCTGATTTCCTCAGCCAGCGCGACTTGAGGCAACTAGGGGCGACCTGGGGCGATTTGAAGTCGGATCCAAAGTTGCCCCTGTGTGAATGGGCTCTTAGGAGTGTACTAACTTTGGTTGCCAGCGGTTTAGATATTAATAGCTGTTTGTTGAGTTATTTTGAGGGGACAGCAAATTTACACTGTTATACAAGCTGTACACCCACTACTTTACATTATAGCAAAGTGTCATTTCTTCAGTGTTGTCACATGAAAACATATAATAAAATATTTACAAAAATGTAAGGGGTGTACTCGCTTTTGTGAGATACTATGTATATACTGTATATATATATATATATACTGTATTAATGGAATACATACGTTAAAAAAGTCTGAACCCAAATATCAAATGTTCTCTCTATACAGTAAAAGGTTGCATTCAGATATCATATTACCCAAGGCACAAATGAATGACAGGGACCCTTCATATTGATGACTGCCTGTGATCAGTAATCATTTTGCATAATTAAAAATAAAATATCAAGCCCAACTCCAGGCCAATTTTTTAATAAAGCAGTGAAGAGTTCGAATTTTTATCAGACTCTTATTGCTGTCCAAGCGTTAATTTTTTTCATACATGTATATACATTAAATTCAAGATGGGGGTGTAAAGCACAAAGAGCATAATGTATTGCTTCAATATAGAATAAAGGGGGAGAGAAGAGGCGCCTCTGGGTGCAGATTTTACAACAAGTTTAATATACAATAAGATTTTCTTATAGTGCACTCACATTTAAGTAGTTAAAAGCAGGCATTGAGTCATGTCCCATAAATATGGGGCTGTCCTCGGTGGAGTCAATCCCTTTCCTTGATCTCCTGTGCTGTGCGTCCTGTGGTTGTAATGAAGGCTCTACACCGCTGGATGTTGTGCAGCAGGTTGCGGTGGAGCGTGTCCTCAGCGCGAGGCTTGGAGTGCAGGGAGATGTCAGGCGGAGAAGGATGATGTCATCGGTATGCGACCAGGTTTCGTGAACGTACAGGCTGTGGATGGAGGAAACAGCCGCGCTCCTTTCTCAAGCTGACCTTGACTCAATGCCTGCTTTTAACTACTTAAATGTGAGTGCACTATAAGAAAATCTTATTGTATATTTAACTTGCTGTAAAATCTGCACCCAGAGGCGCCTTTTACTTGTATATATTTCAATATAGAATAGCCCAGCAACTTCAGGCATCCCTGCCCTTCGAATCATTGACCTGACTATGTAGTAGACATGGATCCTAAATGGCTTTTATATATATACAAGACATAAGATACTAAAGAGATGTAACCTCACTTTAATCTTAACAGTATCATAGCAAAACTTTGAGTAAAAGAAAACAGGGATTCTCAGTTTGCATATATTGAAATACATGTTTAAGTTGACCAACTGCATTAAAGTAATATCTCTCCCTCCGGTTTGTGCTCTAGCTTGCAGAGTGCCAAATTCTTACTTGATAATAGCATACTCTTAAGAGCACAGGTATACAATATAGTGTCAACACTGTATTACTGAGAGCTACAGACAAAGATAAAGCAATGTATGTCTACAATGGGAAAAGACAGAAAGTTTAATGCCGCGTACACACGATCGGAAAATCCGACAAGAAAACCGTGCATTTTTTTCCGACGGAATGTTGCCTCAAACTTGTGTTGCATACACACAATCACACAAAATTCCGACCGTTAAGAACGTGGTGAAACACAAGACATACAACGAGCCGAGATCAATGAAGTTCAATAGGCTCTTCTGCTTGATTCTGAGCATGCGTGTTTTTTGCGCGTCGGAATTGCATACAGATGATCGGAATTTCCGACAAGAACTTTTCTTATCGGAAAATTTGAGAACCAGCTCTCAAATTTTTGTTGGCGGAAATTCCGACAGAAAAAGTCCAATGAAGCCTACACACGGTCGGAATTTCCGACCAAAAGCTCACATAGAACTTTTCTTGTCGGAAATTCCAACCGTGTGTACGCGGCATTAGAGGGTGGACAGTACCAACAGGTAAAGATAGTAATCTTTGCACATAAACAGGTGTGTCCCCAAAAAACACCAAAATAAACAAAAATAACGGTATTGCTTCTATAGTCCAGCAACTTCAGCATCCCTATCCTTTATATCACTAACCTACTGCATAGGGTAGAACAGTGGTTAAAAGGGCAGGGGATGCTGAAGTTGCTGGACTATTCTTTAATTTTGTTTTTTGGAGACACACCTGGTTAATTGCAAAGATTACTATCTTTACCTGTTGGGGGAGAGAGCGAGCGAGAGACAGGTGCATATCCATAACCATGAATGCACCGTGCAAATATAGCCTATTATACAGCTATACAGCTATTTCGGGTGTTTTAGCCTTTATCAGTGCAGTGTATGGAAACTATAGCTTCTATGAATTCGAGTTTAGGACACAACAAACTAGTGTAAATACAGGTTATAGTGATAAGGGACTAAAAGATAAAAAAAAGCCCTCTAACCATATCACAAAAAAGGAAATAAGGCATTAGCTAATACTTTTTTGGTCAGTCAACGCGCCATGTAAAACAGAAGAAGACATTATTTCACAAATATCCTAATGTAGTTCTCACCTCTAGAAATGTCCCAGAAATAAGGACCCTTCCATTCCTGAATCCATTACCATTTTTGTAGGCCTTCACTCTTATAGCCCTGTGATTTTTAGCAGTTGATAGATACTGTGCAATACTGAAGTCATGGTGCTGGGATCTCATAGCGGACAGCACGTCTTTCAAGTAATCCAGTGTATTTTCTGCTTCAGCGCTGGATAGGTCTGTCTGTGCAAAGTCAAAAAAAATTAGCTAGAAAATATCTTTATTGTATAGTTGGCATAATGTAATGTAGCGGCCTCACTCTCTCTCTCTCTCTTGTATCGGTTGTTTGTGGCTGTTGTCTAGGGGTACTCTGGAGGAGAGAGTGCAGGACACTACGCCAAGCTCTCACCCTCCGTGTATGTGAGGTTTGAGCAAAGTCTTTTTTTAAATTACCTTCGGGTCTGCATCCTGCATATGGGGCCTCCGCTTCTTCCTTGGAGGTGTATCTGCCAGTAATAGAGCCCCACACCATTCAAAGTTCAACACTCCATTATTTCTTCAATGCCAGAATGAACATAATCAGTTGAACTTCCATAACAGACAGACAGGGGTGTGGATACGAGTAGGCCCAGGCACAATGAATTCTCCTATCCCTTTCTCGTGCGGATAGGCCTGGCGCACGGTCTCTGCCACCGACTGTGAAGTTGGTAGCTGCCACCTACCGGGTGAACTGTTTGGAGCCCCTGCCACGGGCCTAAGTAGCGGTCTCTGTCACGACCTTAGAGTAACGGTCTCTGCCACCAACCTTAGAACATGGACCACCTTCCGTGTGAATATGGCCCCTGTTTGGTGAGGACATCCATCCCGACGATCTCCGGAGGCCCTGTCCCGGCACTGGCAATCTGCTGCACCAGATCTACGGGAAGGTCACCTGCGCGGTCCCTTACGCCTGGATTCAGACACCCGATTCTGTGGGTGCCTTAGGATGGTTCCTCCCGGGCGGATCCCAGTGGAAGAAGCTGGGCCCCAGGCCTGAACGATGCACCTCACCCCAGACTGAGGGTGTCTGGGGTGACTCCCGAACTCCACGTGTCCAGGCCTAGGCCGCCTGGACACCGACCGCTGGACAGCAGCCCTCAGGCTAAAGGTGCCTGGGACTCGGACCTCGTGGCGAAGATGTTCGCCCCCTTTATAGCCTCGCCCCGTCGTACAACCGCTGCGAGAGACCAAAAAGGGTACGGCACTCAAGCGATGGTTCCACTCGGCCCAAAGTGACAGCGCCACCTGCTGGGCCGCAGGGAACTGGACATCACTGATGTCTCCACCCGAATCAACATACTGAAAAGTACCTACCCGCTACAGTAAAAATATGAATAACTCACATTGCATTGGTGATTGTAGCCTGTAGTGATGAGCTAAAGTTCAGCCTGAACCAATGGGAAACTGTCACATGATAGCAGGCCACCAGCCCATTCAGCTGTGTGCTGGTAATTCTTCACCCCACAGTAACACGTAAGGAAGGGCCATGGATGTTGATTAAATCTTTGACCTGGCGACATGGCCATATATGGCATTGAACAAATATGGCCTTATACTAGGTCAATGATGTTACCATCATCCCCATTCCCTTGTTACACATGGCTGTGGGGCAGGGAATTGCCCCGCTGCAGCTGATTGGGCCAGTGGCCTGCTATTATGCGATAGCTCCCTGCAGGTTCATGATGAACTGAGTTTGGCCCAAACCTTAGCTCATCACTAGTAGCCAGTACTTAAAAACCTTTAGTAAAATATAAAGCTTTAGCCAGACTGCATAAAAGCATAAAGCAGGGCCACACAGTGAAGATCGCTGGAACCAGGCAGAGTTAAGTATCAGGCCAGATGGGCTGCAATCAGGGAAAAAAATGTGTAGGCAGGGGCTATAGGTCAGAAAAAATTAGCAAAAAACAGTGAAGCCAATAGGCTCTAGTATAAATTATGAAGGAAAAATCTACAATACATATCTATGATTACCCTGAAGGAATAAGATGATTTATTCTTTCACAAATAATAAGTCCATAAATTTTGGGGTGTCTTTTTAATTCTCTCCCTCCGGTGCTCACACAAGGATCACCAACACCTAATGCTGCGTACACACGACCGTTATTCATGTCATGCAAAAAAACAAAGTTTTCCTCATTGTGATTCCTCTCAAGCCTGCCTTGCATACACACTTTCATGAAAAAAAAAAACGCTTGAGCAAAGCGCGGTGACGTACAACACGTACGGCGGCACTATAAAGGGGAAGTTCCATTCGAATGGCGCCACCCTTTGGGCTGCATTTGCTGATCTCGTGTTAGTAAAGTTTGGTGAGAGACGATTCGCGCTTTCAGCCTTGTGCTTTTCAGTCCATTACAGCGTGACGAATGTGCTATCTCCATTCTGAACGCTAGTTTTACCAGAACGAGCGCTCCCGTCTCATACTTGATTCTGAGCATGAGCAGGGTTTTTTTCCCCTCGTAAAAGCCTACACACGACCGTTTTTCACGACGTAAAAAAGAACGACGTGAAAAACGACGAGAAAAAATAGAGCAGGTTCTAAAAAAAATTTGGGCAGTTTTCTCGTCGCAAAAAATGCTATGGAGCATACACACGACCGTTTTTCACAACCAATCTAAAAAATTGCATTTTTCTCGTCATGAAAAACGGTCGTGTGTACGTGGCATTAGGGCTAACAAAGATCAACCAAAATGAATTTTGAGATCCCTGTACAATGAAATGATATATCTATACACTACAGCACCATCTTGTGGTCCCTTTTTGATATAGCGCTCTGGTTATATGTGTTTGGATTATCATTCCACAACTCCTAGTGGTAAAGTCTGAGCAGTTGGGTTAGTGACTTTCACCTATTCTGGTTACATACTCTTGATTGCAGGCTGGTAGCGCCTGGAAGTTGGAATTTTTTTTTTCAAAAAGAAACCCATAATACTCAATCAGAGGAATTCAATTAATTTATATTAACACTTTTCTTGCGCTTTGGTCCTTTAAAATGGCCTGCACCAGATGATACAATCCCTGCTGTCCATTTTAGTAACTTTACTGACATGTGCGGCAACCGAAAAAATTACCTCCAGCTTGTATTTAATGAAAGTAGAGGTAATTAAGACCAACTCTAATCTGGCATACATAGACGGAAAACATGTTGCCTAGCAACCCCTGATGCCACTTTGTTACCCAGAAGGATCTGTTTCCTGGACCTTCAGCGTTACTCCTTCCAGCAGTTTCCATCTCCAATTGCCAGCATTTTGACAGCTCTCCCCATCAGCTTGTTCAGCCTCTGCTGCCGCCACATGGATGTTCTGGACACAGATCCTATGCCCCCCGCACTGTGGACACTATGTTTAGAGTGAGTGCCCTATCACTACTGGTAATTAATTATTACTGATTTTACAAACTGTCTTTTTTTTTGTGTTAATCAGAGACAGGCAGAGGGCCTCTCTCTGTACACAATGTAGCATGTTTCCCACTTGCCATTTGCTACTTCCTTCCTGTCACTGGTCATTAAGGACATTGTTGGTTTCCCAGTTAATGGCCTTCTAGCAACCAGAAGCTAAGACACTAATTCACCATCAGGTCTTCTCCGCTTGTTATTGACAGCAGGAAGTAGGTGGATTCTATAGCCAATAACAGACTCTCTTGTCTGTTGGATAAAAATGTGCCCACTTCATGCTGTCAATCACAAGGGGAGCAGAAATAATTGGGGATAGGGTTGCCACCTTTTCTTCAAGCCAAACCAGAACAATTTTGCAGCACAGGGCAATTTTTATTTATTTTTTGCAGTAAAACTAAAGGATTATAAAAGACCTGGGACACATTTGGGTGCCCCAAGTGGAGTAGTAATGTAGCACACAGAGCGCGCCAGTGGGTGTGGCCAAATTGCTCTTGCTGACATCATCACCCCACCCTTCAGTGATGCCAAACCGGCCCCCAAACAGCCGCCTGCTTGTGTATGACTATCTCGGTTACTTGGGGAGCCACAGCCTGGTCTGAATAATGTGTCCGGGTTTCAGGTGTACTAAAACCCAGACACATGATTCAAAACCCGAACTGTCCGGGTGAATCCTGGACAGGTGGTAACCCTAGATGGGGAACTAGTGTCTGGGAATGACCATCCAGATTCAGAACTCCCCGCTGCTGCACTGTCTGTGTGACAGCCGCAGTGGTAGGAAGGACAGTACAGTGCATCTGGACACTCCAACCTCACTGTGCCTCCACAACAGGTACATCAAGCTGCCACTCGCACCCTTTGTCTTGTGAAGGCTTGTCAGAATTCTAAAGCCTGTCATAGACACTCTTTATGTATTTCCCACAATTTCTTTCTTAGAAGAACCAACCCACATCATGCAAATTTTAGCTATAGAATGACTTTGCTCATCATTTCTAAAACAATAAATATTGGAGAATTCTTCTACTATTAAGCTGTTCTGTAGAATTTTTTGTTTTATACAAGTAAAAAAAAACATGAACATGACATAAGGGGAGGCTAGAAATGTTTAGTAGATGATAACGATTATTATTTTTAGTTTTATTAATTAACAGATTTATTTACTGCCGCCAACAGTTTGCCCAGCACTTTACAAAATAAAGGGGGACAGTGTAGTTACACTACCATGGAAGCTTACAATTCAAGCAATATTAATATTACATGACATTAGCTGCTTACTGCAATGGCCAGCTATAGATGGGGGGCGGTGGACAAGTTTGTTTTTCACCTTGGTGTTTGTATTGGTCCAGCAACGCACCAACATCTTTGCAGCCATTGTTCTACCTGCTGGTTGTTTGGTGTGCTCCTGTATCTTTAAGGAGGGGTGTCTCCCCTTCAGTCCACCTGTCCTCATCTATCCATCAGAATGCATGTGCCTCCATTGTGGGGACACTCATAGGTTAGTGTAGGACCACAGATTCCAGGGTGCCTTGACGTGGCTCTGTGGCTCACGCATGCGTTTGCAAATGCGTGCAGACAAAACCCCTATTTTTAACGCATACTGTTAGACAGGTTAATTGGTTGTTTGCGAGCTGGTCGGTAAGTAGGCTTGGTTTTTTCTTGGGCATTCCCCAGGCCTTGTTACCTGTTTCAGCCTTCCAATGCTGCTTACTACAATGGTCAGCTATAGATGGGGGCGGTGGACAAGTTTGTTTTTCACCTTGGTGTTTGTATTGGTCCAGCAGCGCACCAACACCTTTGCAGCCATTGTGCTACATGCTGGGTGTTTGGTGTGCTCCTGTACCTTTAGGGAGGGGTGGCTCCCCTTCAGTCCACTTGTCCTCATCTATGCCTCAGAATGCATGTGCCTCCATTGTGGGACACTCTTCGGCTAGTGTAGGACCACAGATTACAGGGTGCCTTGAAGTGGCTCTGTGGCTCACGCATGCATTTGTAAATGCGTGCGAAAAAACCCCCTGTTTTTAACGCATACTGTTAGACAGGTTAATTGGTTGTCTGCGAGCTGGTCGGTAAGTAGGCTTGGTTTTTTCCTGGGCATTCCCCAGGCCTTGTCGTTACTCTTTATGTATTCCCCACAATTTCTTTTTTAGAAGGACCAACCCACATCATGCAAATTTTAGCTATAGAATGACTTGCTTGTATAAATTACTCCATCATTTCTAAAACAATAAGTATTGGAGAATTCTTCTACTATTTAGCTGTTCTCTAGAATTTTTTTGTTTTGTACAAGTAAAAAAAAACATGAACATGACATAAAGGGAGGCTAGAAATGTTTAGTAGATGATGATGATGACGATTATTATTTTTATTAATTAACAGGATTTATTTACTGCCAACAGTTTGCCCAGCACTTTACAAAATAAAGGGGGACAGTATAGTTACACTACCATGGAAGCTTACAATTCAAGCAATATTAATATTACATGACATTAGAAATCATCATATTCAATAATGAATGTGTTACCTTTCCAACATGAAGACATTGAAATGGTCCTAAAGGACTTAGGTTGGAGTCTTTCAGTCCTGAGGCACAAGAGAACAACGTACCCACTGTGATTTTCTTCATCTCTCTCATTGGTCTTAAGGTTCTTGCACAGGACACACAAGTCACTGTTTCCTCTTTGTTGTTTGGTGAGATCAGAAGATAGCCCTATAACAAATATTCATGAATTTACAAAAAGTTATACATCTATTATGGCTCATTAAGTTAAAATAGATCTAAACTTAATCAGTAAAATTTCTTATATGTGTTAACAATGTAATTACAAAAGTTGTTTTCGTCTGTAGCTTTCAGTAAAATAATACCTGGTGATCTTTCCATGAAGATCCTTGTTTAGACACTTCCAAGAATGTCAACTGTCTTCCAAGTGTACGTGTAGTTGCCAACTTGTTACCCCTCCCCCAGCGCCCCCACCAAGTCATCTGTTCACACTTCTTCCAGATCCACGCTGTGTTGCCCAAGAGGATGTGAACAGCCACTGCAGCAAAAACTATCTTAGTGTAAAAGTTCAGCTTGTGCATTCATGGAAAAAATCAAATTCTTTAAGTATGGTGAAGTCATCTGTTATGCATGCTAGCCATGGGTGACCTCTCCATAGGAATAGGTAACATTTTTCCATGCATGCGCAACAGAACTGAGTGCCAGCTGCAAGAATCTTCAGCAGCAGCTGTGTGGCTTCCCATGGGTTGCACAATGTGAATATGGTAGAAGCATGGACGGGTAAAAGGCTTTGGAGATGCTTAGCAGGGTAGCCTAAAGTATCATTATACAAAAGTGTGGTTATCATTTACTGTAAATCAGGGGTTAAATATGAAAAAACGTACAGTTAGCACCCATTGGGGTAGAAGGATCAAAGGACACTATACAAACTTATTTCACTGCAAGATCTTGTACCGTACGACGGTTTACTATTTTACTTATACATTTACGGTTGTTTGTTGTTAAATAATGTTAACCAGAACATACTTACTGTAACTAGGAATGTTCACACTCCTTGGATTGCTCTTTATAAAGCTAATAAAAATGTAAAGTTAAAAAAAAAACATGAAAAAATTATATAAAAAAATATTTTTTTCTACTTTTATTTCACTCCTGTGTAAAAAAAAAATGATACACTGTAATTAGCTACTCCTGTAACTAGCTGCTCATGACAGCTGTGGGTAACTATACCTGATAATTCTTAATTTACAAGTTAACAAGCATGGGGTATGTACTGTAACGCTCTGTATATTGATCAGAGCATAAAGCGCTACTACCAGGAGTGCTCATATATAGATCAGGACCTCAGCTGTTAGGAAAACCAAGTTCATGCCCGGAGAATCAGGGCCACACACGCATCTACATCTACATGTGCACAAACATGAGCATGAGCATGAATTTACTTTTTTGCCCTCACTTTAAAGCACTGCAAGACTGAAGATCATTGCTGAGTGGTCATCAGCTCCCATGACCCATGACCAGACCCTGTTGTTTCCTGTGATATATCCAGTTTGCCTTCTAACTACATCTGATCTTGATCCCTCTGGTTCTTGACCTCTGGCTTGCTTTTTGACTCTGCACTGTTGGCTTATCTGCCTCTATGATACTGACCACGGCCTGGCTCCTGTTCCCTCTTCTTCCAAATATTTAACTCTGCTGCTAACCAACTGCCAACTTTCACCTGTTTCTTGCTTTTGCAAGCCCAGTGATGACATCTGGCACAAATTCCTGTTCTTTAGCATCTACTTCATATCAAGATTAATTTTATCTGCTGGCCAGGACTTACTACATGCCCCTCTGTGTCCTGTCCTTCCCTGTCAAAAATCAAGGGGGGGAAACAGAACAGGAGGTGTAAGAGAGAGCCACTCATCAGTTCAGCCTCTGCCAGGTACGTGACATTGGTTGTTAAACTGTGAGCAGCTCCTGAGAGCTACATCTGTGGGCATGTGTCCAGTGTAAAAGAACTTTAGGATGTATAAGATATATCCTAGGTCAGAGATGGGCAACCTCAGCGCTCCTGCTGTGGTGAAACTACAAATTCCATTAAGCCTCCGCCTCTGGGAGTTATGCCTGTGGCTGTCAGAGTATTGCAATGCCTTATTGGACTTGTAGTTTCACAACAGCTGGAGTGACAAGGTTGCCTATCCCTGTCCTACTGTAGGTTCCTAATAGTTAATATACCTCCAAATATAAAAGAAAACAATTCACCCCAACCCCTGAGCAATTTAGCTCAGCCACCCTAAGTTGACCGGAAGGTTATTGCTGTTTGACAGTTTGCTCTACAAAACATGTTTTCAATGTGTATCCTTAAGTTGTACAATGATACGCTTACTGCTCATTTCCCCTGCGTGGGATCACCTTAGCTATTTTTTCAATAAAAAAATTGTATAAATTTTTTTTAAAAATATACTACAGGAAATCCAAACTGCTTGGGACCCTGATAACAGCTGTTAATTGTTAAATGTTATTTTTGAAAACCTGATGTTTTACTGGGTATATTAAATGCAATGTATTTTACAAATTTTTCTTTTATTTTCACCTGTCCCTTTGTGTCTCACTTTTCCATGGTATCTATAGGGGAAGTCATGTTTGTCACATAGGCTGGACAGGTAATAAAGTAATCATAGAACACTGGTACAGGCTGGACTGGTATTTTTTTTACAGAGCTCAATAACTCAAACTCAGCTATTGAGCTTACACACAGCTAAACAAATCAGAAAAGGCACTAATCTCTTCCCTTCCTCCTCTACTAAGGCTTATAGAATAAATGCTCATGTGAGGAGACACACAAGTAGGCCTACTTGTTAAAAATAGAAACTGTCGCAACCGCCACATCTAATGATTTTTTGGTTTTGGGTTTAGATACACTTAGCACTGTGATCACTTACTGGTTGACTTATCTCCTCTGTACTGGCAATAGTATAAGTGCAGACTGATGTGTGAATGGCTGCTGTGATATCCTTATCCAGCTGGTCACTATAAAATGGCATCAGCACTTTTCTATTATCATCATAAGACCATTTCTGATTGGCTGCTCCATTAATGTGTTCTTTATATTTCTGTAATGAAAGAAGTATAACTCAACTGAGGTTCACAATGAGATCATAATACAGACAATAAGACTACAGAATGGTATGACTTACCTGAAGAATAATAGGGCATCCTGTGAACCTTATTTCTTGCTCTTTAACCCCGGGGTATACTTTTGGCAATGAGAGGGCCAACACAAGGTCGATGTTACTAGCTAAATGGAATGTTCTATTAAAAATAAAAATAAGGAAGGTTTACTTTTGGACATACACTTGTGAGCTCATACATTACTGGGTAACCATAATGGTTTAGATGACTTTGGTAATTTTTTAAGTGTACACATTTTCAAATTGATGTTTTATAAATACATTAATAATGGGGTGAATCAATGACACAATGCGATTAGACATGTGAACTGCCCAAAAATTTGTTCGTTTTAGTTTTCGTTTCATTCCTTTTTTATTTTTTTATTTTTTCAGGTCATTCGTTATGATCGCAATTCGTAAGCTCATAAATTAGAAAATTCGAAAATTCATACATTTGTAAATTCAAAAATTCGAAAATTCGAAAATTTGAAAATCAGAAAGAAAATCCAAAAATCCGAAAGAATAACTAACTAAAACTAACTAACTAATAATACCTTAACTATTACCAATTATTAAATTGTAGGTATTGGAATTTCCTTTCAAATTTGGCTGTTAGTGAACGTAACGAATACAAATTTATCCAAAGTTATGATTTATTCAAAATAACGAATGCCGCATCTAAACAAATGGAATGGAACTAATTAATAATAAATAATAATAATTAAATTTTTTTTTATTATTATTGGTATTTATTATTATTAATTTGTTACATTACATTAGTTTAGATATGGCATTTGTTATTTTGGAAAAATTCGTATTCTAATTCATAGTTTGATAAATTCGTATTTGCTACGTTCACTAACAGCCAAACTTGAAAGGAAATTTCAATACCTATAACTTAATAGTTAGTAATAGTTAAGTTATTATCAGTTAGTTCCTTTCAAATTTTCAGGTTTCCAGATTTTCGAATTCGGAATATTCGGAAAAATTTGTTAAACAGGTTTTCGTTAATTTGGATATTTTCAAATGAATGAATTTGTCAAAATTCATTAAACTAATTTAGGATGAAGTGCACATGTCTAAAAGCGATTTTATGAGGTTTCTAAAGAAAAAGAACAGCAGAAATTGTGCAGGTCTGACTGTAACACCATATAAAGCAGCTTAAACAGAGTAGCTGAGGTAAAGTCTAACTAAACAAAGTTTAATTTAGCTAAATACATTCACGGTTTATTAACTACTTGAGGCCCACGCTATAGCCAAATGACGGCTTCAGCGCGTACGTGAAAATCCGGTAGGCCGTCAATAGACGGCCTCCCCTTCGCGCGCTCCCCGCACGCCCCTGCAGGACAAAAAGCCGATCACCGGTTCTTTCACAAGGGACATCGGTCCCGAAGAGGAAGGAGGCAGATGTGCCTCATCAGTGCCAGTATAATGCTACCTGCCAGTGCCCACAGTGCCACCTATCAATGCCCACAAGTGCCACCTATCAATGCCTAATCAGTGCCACCTAGCAATGCTGCCTATTATTGCCACCCATCAGTGCCCATCACTGCCACCTATCAGTGTCCATCACTGCCACCTATCAATGCCACCTATTAACCTATTAGTGCCACTTCTCAGTGCCCACCAGTGCCACCTTATCGGTGCCCACCAGTGCCACCTTATTGGTGCCCATCAGTGCAGCCCATCAGTGCAGCCTCATCAGCGTACATCAATGAAGGAGAAAAATTTCCTGTTTACAAAATTTTATAACAAAATATAAAAAAATATATATTACTCTTTCGTCCATGGACCGACACAGCTTCTCTATTGACAAAGTGGGTATTATCCGTTAATTAGGAGTGACTAGGCAGAAAAACTTGTAAAAAGTGTTGCATCACACCTTCTACAGTACCGCCCAGGGGGCGGACCCTCTGGGTATACCCTCTCAGTCTGCACATCGCAGATCAGTTTTTTTCTGTCTAGCAAGGAGTAGGACATGGCTCCCTTCGGGCTCATTGGTCCGGGGAAAAAAGATATATATATTTTTTATTTTTTTGCAACATTTGTTGTTTCCTGCGATCTTCGATCAACTGCCGACTGGGTGACAGGCTGGATCCTCGATCCTTGTAGTCTCCCCAGTTTCGGCCATCGAGCGTGTGCCGACCCTAGCTACGCGCTGGGTTTTCCACGACATGCCCGTCGCTCCACGGGTGACCGGTGAGCCTACGCTCCAGGGCCTGCATCGGACCGCTCAGCTTCGGCTGACCTTACGGCCGAGTCGCAGCAGCCTGGCCGGTGAGCTTACGCTCCAAGGCTTGCATCGGACCGCTCAGCTTCGGCTGACCTTACGGCCGAGTCGCAGCAGCCTGTCCGGTGAGCGTCATGCTCCAGGGCATACATATGATCGTCCCTTCTGGGTCCAATCACAGCATGCCTGGCCAACAGTCACCTTCCGTGCGCGGACGATGATCTGTTTGGAATGTCTTCCAGCAGAATACATGCAGGATAGGTAAGTAAAACTCCCCTGCCTCGGCTGGGTGATTTAGCTGGACATTCCTGGAGAGATCAAGTAAGTGGTTGTGGCCCCTTTCTTCCCTCTCTCCCTGCCTTTCCCTCCTCCCTGGGCTTCTAGCTAAAGGTTGCTGGGTGCTGGGAGTCACCTAGGGGGTCCCACTGGAGCGGGGCTGGCTGTAACTAACATTTAAAAGAAATGTCATTTTTGCTTACCTGTGTTTCTGTGTCTCCATGCTGTCGGCGGCCATTTTGAGGTGGTCCATGCCAAGTTTGGCCTCTTGTAACTGCCTGGCGGCCATCTTCCTGTAGTTCGGCCACACCCACTGGCCCCTATCAGGTGATCGGCGGCCATGTTTGTCCACCCTGTATGCAGATATTGCCGTTCGGCGGCCATCTTTTTGTGGGCTATGGCTGCCTGACCTCTATCTTCTGTCGGCGGGCATTTTCTTAGAGCCCACATTATCTTCCATACAGACGGTTTTGGCAACCATTTTGCGAGAGCCTCCGGCCTCTAGGGTGCATTACACTGGCGCGAAAATTCACACAGGAAGTGCTGATAAAAGAAGCAGACTGACACAGCAGCAAGGGGACAGCATCATAGGCGCAGCATAGCAGTACCTATCCAGGGTGGTGAGTCCTCTGGGTAACCCAGCATCTCTGCAGCGCAGGAGGGTGGCCTAGTGATATCTTGCCTGGAGCCCTGTGAGTGTCAGCGTGTGGTCAGCATGGCATCTGAGCCAGATGTCTTCTCCCCTGAAACACCAGATTTAGCAGCTGGTGTCCCTGAGGTGTCTATGGACGCTATGTCGGCAATCCTAGAGGCGTTTGCTGCCAGGGTGGAAGCAGCACACGGGAATACAGGGGGTAATAAACGCCCCCGTCCCCTGCAATCTTCTGGGGATATTTCTGATGCAGAACCAGGTCCAGCTACGGCTCATGGCCCAGATTCTGATGCATCAGAGACTGCAGACCGTGACCGATCGGACAGTGAGGAGGACTCCAAGTCCAGGTCAGTACGCGAGACGGCTTTGGTATCTGACCTTATTACTGCAGTGCGGGATACGCTAAAGTTGGAAAGGACTGAAGAAGTAGCAGATACTCCAGTCCCCTTTGGGTTTCGTAAACCTGCCCGCACTGCTAAGGTGTTCCCTTGTGTGTCTTATTTTGACAAACTCTTATACAAGGAATGGGAGAACCCACTGAGGGTCTTTACAGCCCCAAAGAGGTTTGCAGTACGGTACCCCTTTGAGGAGAGTTTTCTGAAGATATGGACCTCTCCCCCTATAGTGGACCCTTCGGTGTCCAGACTTAATAGAGCCACCACTATTCCAGTAGAAGGGGCTCCTGTTTTCAAGGACCCTGTGGATAAGAAGGCTGAAGCACTCGCTCGCTACCTATACTCAGTGGTAGGCTCAGCAGTACGCCCGGCATTGGCGGGGGCCCTAGTGTCTCAGACACTTACTGAATGGGCAAAATTGCTACTCCAGGGGTTAAAGGAGCGAGATGCTCCTCCTAATGAGATAACTTTGGCCGACCAGTTGGTCCAGGGCCTTAAGTTTGTCTGCGAGTCAGACATGGATACTATTCCCCTGCTGTCAAGAGCTTCGGTTTATGCAGTAGCAATACGCCGCCTGATCTGGCTAAAGGGCTGGTCTGCGGACCAGACTTCCAAGAAAGCCCTATTGGATCTGCCTTTTAAGGGCGACAGACTTTTTGGGGCTTCTCTGGATGACATCATCAAGGATGCTACAGGAGGTAAAAGCACTTTGCTTCCCCAAACTAGCAAGGGTAGGGGACCACGCCAAGGGCAAGGGCCCTCCTTTACTGCACGTAAGCGGTTTTTTCGCCCTCTTAAGGCGACAGGGAAAAGACCCCAGGCCGATAAAGCGCCTGCCCAAGGACAAAAGCGTCCTTGGTCCCGCAGACCCAACAAGCCTGTGGACAAATCTGCGTCCACATGAAGGTCCGCCCCCACCCAGCTCTCGGGTGGGGGGACGTCTTCGCAAATTCGCGACTCAGTGGACTGCTCTAGTCTCCGACAGGTGGGTTTGCGAAGTAATCTCCTCAGGCTACAAGATAGAATTTCTCTCTTGTCCACCAGACAGATTCATCACCTCCAATCTCCAGCTACTACCGACCCGTCGGGAGGCCCTGTATGGGGCGGTCCAGGGTCTACTGGAACGCGGGGTAGTTATTCCAGTTCCAGAACAGGAACGGGGTCAGGGTTTTTACTCAAATCTGTTCATTGTGCCAAAGAAGGAGGGGGTTCGTCCAATCTTGGATCTCAGAGCCCTCAATTGCTTTGTGAAGGTACAAAGATTTCGGATGGAGTCGGTTCGATCCGTAGTCACGGCTCTCCATCCGGGGGACTTTCTGGCCTCCTTGGACATCAAGGACGCATACCTGCATGTCCCCATATACTCCAGACACCAGAGGTTTCTGCGATTTGCTATCGGGAAGAACCACTACCAGTTTGTGGCCCTCCCGTTTGGCCTTGCCTCAGCACCCAGGACGTTCACCAAGGTGCTCGCTCCGATTCTGGCACTTCTAAGACAGCGGGGTATCGCTATCACAGGTTACTTGGACGACCTTCTGCTGAAGGGCCCTTCAAGCTCAGAATTAGAGGTAAGCGTGTCCATTACCTGTCAGACTCTTCGAGACTGTGGTTGGATACTAAACACGCAAAAGTCAGTATTGGTGCCCACTCAACGCCTAGTGTACCTGGGGTTGATTCTGGATTCCTCAGAGGCAAAGGTATTCCTCCCTGTGGAGAAGTTGCAGACCCTCCGGGCTGCAGTACGGCAGCTGACTTCCAGGAATTGGTCGTCACTCCGTTTTTACATGCGAGTGTTGGGCCTCATGGTAGCCTCCTTCGAGGCGGTCCCATATGCTCAATACCACACTCGAGTGTTACAGAGGGAAGTTCTGTCCAGATGGAACAGATGCCCTTCATCTCTGGATTATCAAATCCGAGTGAGCCACCTAGTCAGGAGATCCCTGGTATGGTGGCTGACAGCACCGGCTCTAATGGCCGGGAAGTCATTTCTTCCGGTTTACTGGATAGTGATCACGACGGACGCCAGCCTTACAGGTTGGGGGGGAGTCTGGGGTGTCCAGTCGGCGCAAGGTCGCTGGACCCCAGAGGAAGCCCTCCTGCCGATCAATGTCCTGGAGATCCGGGCGATCAAGCTGTGCCTCTTCAAATGGTCTCAGAGACTGCAAGGGCGTCCAGTCAGGATCCAGTCAGACAACGCCACAGCAGTGGCATATGTCAATCATCAAGGAGGAACAAGAAGCTCAGCTGCAGCATCGGAGATCGCTCGCATCCTGAAGTGGGCAGAGAGGAGCGTACCGGCACTGTCGGCCGTGTACATTCCGGGTGTGGAAAACTGGCAGGCGGACTACCTGAGCCGCCAGATGCTGGACCAGGGAGAATGGTCCTTACACCCGGAGGTGTTCCAACTCCTCTGCCAAAGATGGGGCACACCAGACGTAGATCTTCTGGCTTCCCGACTCAATCGGAAGGTATTGAGGTTTGTGGCCCGGTCAAGAGACCCATGGGCAGACGCAACGGACGCGTTGGTAGCATCGTGGGGCCAGTATCGGCTAATCTATGCCTTCCCTCCCTTAAGGCTTCTTCCTCTTCTGCTCCGCAGAGTGGAGGCAGAGGGAATTCCAATGATCCTAATCGCTCCAGATTGGCCTCAGCGTCCTTGGTACGCCGATCTAGTACGTCTGGTAGCAGACGTCCCCTGGCGCCTACCACTACGGAAGGACCTGCTGTCGCAAGGTCCCATATTCCATCCTGCTTTACAGTCATTGGCTTTAACGGCATGGCTGTTGAGAACCAGGTACTGAGAGACCGGGGCCTGTCAGACTCAGTAATTTCTACTATGAGAAGTGCTCGGAAACCGTCCTCTAGGAAGGTCTATCACCGCACTTGGAGGGCCTACATCTCCATGTGTGAGGAAATGAAATGGCATCCGCGTACCTATTTGGTTTCCAGAATCCTGCTGTTTTTACAGCATGGGGTAGACCAAAGGCTTGCCCTAAGTACGATTAAGGGACAGATATCTGCCCTGGCTGTCTTTTTTCAGCGACCCCTGGCGACTCACTCTCTCGTGAGTACATTTGTGCAGGGGGTTCGACATGTGGCCCCTCCGGTCCGCCCCCCGTTACCTCCGTGGGACTTGAACCTGGTCCTCTCGGTGCTTCAGAAGGCACCGTTTGAGAATATTAGAGATATTCCCCTGTTGACACTTTCTCAGAAGGTGGTCTTTTTGGTGGCTGTTACGTCAGTTAGACGAGTCTCTGAGCTGGCAGCCTTGTCCTACAAGGCTCCCTATTTGATTTTCCACAAGGATAAGGTGGTGCTGCGGCCGCAGCCTTCCTTTCTTCCGAAGGTCGTTTCGGCTTTTCATCTCAACGAAGACATTGTACTTCCATCCTTGTGTCCTCAGCCGTCGAATCCTAAGGAGTCGGCGTTGCATTCCTTGGACGTTGTCCGAGCTTTGAGAGTATACATATCTGCTACTTCCCTGTTCCGGAAGTCAGACTCACTGTTTGTTTCGGTGGCTGGTCCCAAGAAGGGCCAAGCAGTCTCATCGGCCACCATCTCTAGGTGGATCCGACAGATAGTAATCCAGGCTTACGCCTTAAAGGGTCAGGCGCCCCCCTTTCCTGTCACGGCGCATTCGACCAGGGCAATAGGTGCCTCTTGGGCTTTCCGACATCAAGCGTCTGTTTCCCAACTATGTAAAGCGGCGACTTGGTCGTCCGCTCACACTTTCACAAAATTCTACAAAGTTGATGTAGGTGCATCTTCGGATGCCTCTTTCGGCCGCAAGGTTTTGCAGGCGGCTGTTTAGAGTTGCAACTCCTCCGTTGGAGGAGTGCTGTTTTGTGTTTTGGGGTGAAGTTTGTTTTTATGCTGTTACCACCCCTCGTTTTTTCTCTGACACTGCTTTGGGACGTCCCACTTTGTCAATAGAGAAGCTGTGTCGGTCCATGGACGAAAGAGTAAATAGGATTTTTTACTCACCGTAAAATCCTTTTTCTCTGAGTCCATGGACCGACACAGCACCCACCCCTCCTTTTAAGTTTGTACTGCTTTTTGACGAACTGATCTGCGATGTGCAGACTGAGAGGGTATACCCAGAGGGTCCGCCCCCTGGGCGGTACTGTAGAAGGTGTGATGCAACACTTTTTACAAGTTTTTCTGCCTAGTCACTCCTAATTAACGGATAATACCCACTTTGTCAATAGAGAAGCTGTGTCGGTCCATGGACTCAGAGAAAAGGATTTTACGGTGAGTAAAAAATCCTATTTTTTTTTTAACCACTTGAGACCCGCGCTATAGACAAAAGACGTCTGCAGCGCGGCTCTCAAGTGCTGAGTGGACGTCTATGGACGTCCTGCTGTTTACATCCCCCTGCGCGCCGCTGAGGGCGCGCGGCGGGGGAACAGCTGTGCCCGCCGCGGTCACATGATGCCGATGCGCGTGCCTGGCGGCCGCGATGTCCGCCAGGCAACCGCGATCGGCTGTGACAGAGGCAGGACGTGGATCTCTGTGTGTAAACAGAGAGATCCATGTCCTGTCAGGGAGAGAGGAGACCGATGCTGTGTCCCTTGTACATAGGGACACAGATCGGTCACCTCCCCCTGTCAGTCCCCTCCCCCCACAGTAAGAATCACAAATAGGGAACATAGTTAACCCCTTGATCGCCCCCTAGTGTTAACCCCTTCCCTGCCAGTCACATTTATACAGTAATCAGTGCATTTTTATAGCACTGTTCGCTGTATAAATGTGAATGGTCCCAAAATAGTGTCAAAAGTGTCCGATATGTCCGCCGCAATATTGCAGGCCTGACAAAAATCGCAGATCGCCGCCATTACTAGTAAAAAAAAATATAATAAAAATGTCATAATTCTATCCCTTATTTTGTAGGCGCTTTTTTATAACTTTTTCGCAAACCAATCACTATACGCTTATTGCAATTTTTTTTTACCAAAAAAATATAGAAGAATACGTATCGGCCTAAACTGAGAAAAAAATAGTTTTTTAAAAAAAATTGGGATATTATTATAACAAAAAGTAAAAAAATATTGTGGTTTTTTTTCAAAATTTTCTGTCTTTTTTTTGTTTATAGCGCAAAAAATAAAAACCGCACAGGTGATCAAATACCACCAAAAGAAAGCTCTATTTGTGGGGAAAAAATGATAAAAATATAATTTGGGTACAGCGTTGTATGACCGCGCAATTGTCATTCAAAGTGCCCCCAGCACTGAAAGCTAAAAATTGGTCCGGGCACGAAGGGGGTTTAGTGCCCAGTTGTCAAGTGGTTAAAATCAGTCTTTTTATTTTTTTTTTAACAAAAAATAAAAACCACAGAGGTTATCAAATACCACCAAAAGAAAGCTCTATTTGTGGGGAAAAAATAACAATTGCGCGTTGTATGACCGCGCAATTGTCATTCAAAGTGCATCAGCGCTGAAAGCTGAAAATTGGTCTGGGTAGGAGGGGGGTTTAAGTGCCCAGTAAGCAAGTGGTTAAAACAAAACATGTCCATTGTCTCAGAGTTCTTTCAGACGGGTGGCAGTGCTTACCCCCCCCCCCCCCCTCTAAAAAGCGATTTTGAAATAAAAAGAAAATACACCTGCTAAAAAATTACATATCTGTGACAATGGGAATAACTGATGTATGTTTGTGGTTGTTTTTATTTACATAGAACCTTTGTAAAATGTAACATCTAATAAAGGCCTAGTGTAAAGGCTTGCTTGTGTGTCTCTCCACATGAGCATTTATTCTATAAGCTTTAGTAGAGGAGGAAGGGAAGAGATTAGTGCCTTCTCTGATTTGCTTAGCTGTGTGTAAGCTCAATAGCTGAGTTTGAGCTATTGAGCTCTGTAAAAAACACAACAGCTAAGCATAAAAAGGTAAATATGAAATATGGATTTATAAACTCTATTTATTGAACTAAAACAGTTGTACAAAATATACAAATATACATGAATCCAATGCAGTGGTGGCCGGTGCTCAATACTTTTTTTTTGGGGGGGGGGGGGGTTGGCAAATTAAAAAAAATAAAAATTCACACCAGAAAATCCCATAATTTATGGAATTTATGGGGACTGTTTCCTATTCCATACACAACTTTCTACTAAGGGATGATATAATATTGTTAAGTAATAATTATATATTTACCCAAGTAAAAAATGGGAAAAAGTCTTGTATATTATAGTTCCAACATAATAAAGAATCAACATACAAAAACAATATTCCTTTTATTTAATGACATTTGGGACAGGTAAGACACGGTCTGTATCTTTTCTAACCATGGAGCTTTCTAGATCTGTAAAGAGATTACTGATAAACTTTCCTCTTATGAATTACTTGCACTATGACCGTAGGAGTCAATCAGCAGTTGGTTTACATTAAGCCTGAATAAAGGTACACAAACCATGGGTGGCAATCCTTATAGTAGTATTAAACCCTCAGTGTTTTTTTAGTTTAGCACATTGAGCACAACTAATTTATCATTCTCCAGTAAAATATTTGTTAAAAGTCTTACCCACTCACCTGCAGTTTATAACTTTTCAATGCTGCTGGCTCCTGATCTCTCAGTGCTGCCTCCCTGAACTTCCAGTGTTCACAGCAAAGACTTAGGCTCTGTTCACATCTCCGCGTTCCGAATTTCGGGAGAAATCGCCACGATTCTGCCCGCGACTCGCAATAGCGGCAAATCGTGGGACGCCCGTGTGTTCCCGATGCGTTGTTCGTTGATTCTAATAGCACCCCAAACGTGGTGCGATTTTCGTCGGGCGACAACAATCGTGGTAAAAATCTGATTTGTATAGGCTGACTGCAGACTGCTGTATGCTGCACCTGTCACTCCCTGCAGAAAAGATATGGCCGTATTGTACACCATTTGCAGCCTTGTGCATGAAGTCTAAGCTGTTAGAGAGGTACTGAAACCTAGCTTCAGAATCTCTGTTGCGATCTTTGAAGATGAATTACTTCACAGTGCATGCAGCTAGAAAGATTATTAGTTGCATGTTTTAAAGTTGTTTTACTGCTTATTAAGAATAACAATTTTTTCCTAAGTCAGGTGCATTTCAGAATCTCTACCCTCCCTCTATGGTTGCAAACGCGGTCTTCCTCTTATAATCCAGACTTCAATTTAGCAACTAGAACTTTATTGCCTGTGTGATTAAAGACGTACGGTAGCCGTGCACCTTCAGCTCAACATTATATATCACTTTGTAATTGAATGTTTATTTAATCAATTTTTTTACTTATTTTTGTATGAATATTTTTTGACAGTTTTCTTATCAAAAATTGTTAAAGTGTAAGTAAACCCCCCTATCGTTTTCAGCCAAAGAAGCTGCCATCTTTGCCTCTGTTTAATCTACAACTGCCATGATGCTGCACATGTGATCAGTTTAGACACCAGCCATTGGATGGTTTGACAGTTTGGTTGAGAGCGCAACCAATGGGAGTGTTACATTTCCGGCACGTGCTGGAAATGAAATGGTTTTATGGATGGGTTTACTTCCACTTTAAGTATAATCATTTTTATGCTTGTTTCTTTTGTAGTATTTAAACTTCATGCAACACTTCCGAAAACTCCTGAGGAAGCTCTTCTGAGCGAAACATGTAGAGTGAGAAGTGGTTGTACATGTTATTTGGATGATATGTCTTTATGAACAGCTATTACATTTTAAAAGAAACATGTTCTAAAATAAAATGTATATATTTTTATAAAACTGAGATTTTTTTCTATTTTGGTACCTTTAAAGTCCCGCTTTCCCATTCTAAAACAATCTAAGTCAGGTGTAGTTTAAAAATGACTGAGAACCATTGTATGTAAAATGAGGTCCAAGCCAGTATTTGCAGAGAACCTATACTGATATCCAGCTGTCCTCACGTTGTCTGTAACTTTATGCTGCCTTACACCTACCATACCTTTTAATGAGTATTTGTTTTGTTTATCCAGCACAGGCACATTTTAAATCTGTCAGGATAGTAAAGTCAGACAGCGGCTAATGTACATATTATTACATTTGCTTGTTGCATCTTTACTGCAAAGACATCATTTAAATTGGAGTTAGCCGCTCTATGTATTTATGTACCTGCTTTCCTCCAGGTATTTCCAGCGCTGACTGAGGTCATCGGGGTCCCGATTTACAAGCAGGACATCACCACCCTCGTGAATCTCTATTACTCCCAATACAAGACCGGGGAGAGCAGAATTAACAATCTGTCCATCTACATATTCAAACTGTTGTTGATGAACCTTCAACCATTTTCTTGGAGTCCTGTGGATGGAAAGGTAAACTTTACTGAAATAATGTGTATCAGGCATGATACCTTCAAATTCACACAGTGCATCCTGGCCTAGGATAATTAAGGGACTGAATTGACAGAATGTCACACATAATATACAAGGGTGATGTAAAGCTTAGACGTGTTCACAAATCATGGATACGGCAAATCCTAGAAGTCAGACTGTCCCAGGTCTTGAGCCTTTTGTATTGCCACTACATTAAAATGAATGTACCTAGGCTCCTAAATTTGCAAAGTGGACTCTCCAGACCAGTCCCTGGGTGACATATCCCTTCTTCTTTAGCCTCAGAGATATCTTATAATGGATAGGCCTCCAGCTTTATGTTTTTTGGCTTTTAGATTGGACTGACTGGTTCCTAAATTCTACTTTCATTTGTTCAAACCTCATTTTGGGGAGAATAAATGTGCCTATTAAATGAATTGACTAGAGTTATAATGATCCATGTGTCGCACTACCCCCGCAGGGGGGTGTTGATTTATTCCAGGTTCCTCTCTCTCTGTAGTGCCGCGGCAGCCAGGCACACAGCAGCATTCACTCCTCTGGATCAATGAATAGTCTATGAGTTGCCTTTTTTATATTTATTGCTGACGAACTTGGAGGAACTGAATCTATTTCCTCTTGAGAAGAGGAGTTTAAGGGGGATATGATCAACATGTACAAATACATAAGGGGTCCATATCGTGAACTTGGTGTTGAGTTATTCACTTTAAGGTCATTACAGAGTAGGGATGAGCTTGGTGTTCGAGTCGAACATACGTTCGACTCGAACATCGGCTGTTCGATCGTTTGCCGAACAACGAACGATTTGGGCCGTTCGCGCCTAATTCGCGGCCCACAATGCACTACGCCATCGCAGTGTCATCCAGGCGCTGTGATTGGCCAAGCATGCACTGTGACCCCGCATGCTTGGCCAATCACAGCGCCGGCAGCGAGGAGAGCAATGATTGGCCACAGGCAGGATGCCTGTGGCCAATTATTGCTGAGGGTGTTTAGTACACGCCCCACACTATAAAAGGCCGCCAGCACGGCGGCCTAGTGTAGTGTGTTCCGAAGCAGGGAAAGAGAAGCATAGGCAGGGACAGTGACATTTTTTTTTCTTGCTTAACCTGGATTCCTTTAGTTTAGGGAAAGAGAAGGATAGGTAGGGAGAGTGTCAGTCTGTTTTACTGTGCTAAACCTTGTTTGTAGGGACAGGGAAGGACAGTGAGGGAAATTCTCATTGTGCTATACTGTGCTAAAGCATTCCTCATCAACCATCTTTAAAAAAAAAAAATTATAGGGACAGAAAACTATAGGTAGGGAGAGTGTCAGTGTGTTTTACTGTGCTAAACCTTGTTTGTAGGGACAGGGAAGGACAGTGAGGGAAATTCTCATTGTGCTATACTGTGCTAAAGCATTCCTCATCAACCATCTTTAAAAAAAAAAATTTATAGGGACAGAAAACTATAGGTAGGGAGAGTGTCAGTGTGTTTTACTGTGCTAAACCTTGTTTGTAGAGACAGGGAAGGACAGTGAGGGAAATTCTCATTGTGCTATACTGTGCTAAAGCATTCCTCATCAACCATCTTTAAAAAAAAAATTTTTTATAGGGACAGAAAACTATAGGTAGGGAGAGTGTCAGTGTGTTTTACTGTGCTAAACCTTGTTTGTAGGGACAGGGAAGGACAGTGAGGGAAATTCTCATTGTGCTATACTGTGCTAAAGCATTCCTCATCAACCATCTTTAAAAAAACATTTTTTATAGGGACAGAAAACTATAGGTAGGGAGAGTGTCAGTGTGTTTTACTGTGCTAAACCTTGTTTGTAGGGACAGGGAAGGACAGTGAGGGAAATTCTCATTGTGCTATACTGTGCTAAAGCATTCCTCATCAACCATCTTTAAAAAAAATTTTTTTATAGGGACAGAAAACTATAGGTAGGGAGAGTGTCAGTGTGTTTTACTGTGCTAAACCTTGTTTGTAGGGACAGGGAAGGACAGTGAGGGAAATTCTCATTGTGCTATACTGTGCTAAAGCATTCCTCATCAACCATCTTTAAAAAAAAAAAATTATAGGGACAGAAAACTATAGGTAGGGAGAGTGTCAGTGTGTTTTACTGTGCTAAACCTTGTTTGTAGGGACAGGGAAGGACAGTGAGGGAAATTCTCATTGTGCTATACTGTGCTAAAGCATTCCTCATCAACCATCTTTAAAAAAACATTTTTTATAGGGACAGAAAACTATAGGTAGGGAGAGTGTCAGTGTGTTTTACTGTGCTAAACCTTGTTTGTAGGGACAGGGAAGGACAGTGAGGGAAATTCTCATTGTGCTATACTGTGCTAAAGCATTTCTCATCAACCATCTTTAAAAAAAAATTTTTTTTATAGGGACAGAAAACTATAGGTAGGGAGAGTGTCAGTGTGTTTTACTGTGCTAAACCTTGTTTGTAGGGACAGGGAAGGACAGTGAGGGAAATTCTCATTGTGCTATACTGTGCTAAAGCATTCCTCATCAACCATCTTTAAAAAAAAAATTTTTATAGGGACAGAAAACTATAGGTAGGGAGAGTGTCAGTGTGTTTTACTGTGCTAAACCTTGTTTGTAGGGACAGGGAATGACAGTGAGGGAAATTCTCATTGTGCTATACTGTGCTAAAGCATTCCTCATCAACCATCTTTAAAAAAAAATTATAGGGACAGAAAACTATAGGTAGGGAGAGTGTCAGTGTGTTTTACTGTGCTAAACCTGGTTTGTAGGGACAGGGAAGGACAGTGAGGGAAATTCTCATTGTGCTATACTGTGCTAAAGCATTCCTCATCAACCATCTTTAAAAAAACATTTTTTATAGGGACAGAAAACTATAGGTAGGGAGAGTGTCAGTGTGTTTTACTGTGCTAAACCTTGTTTGTAGGGACAGGGAAGGACAGTGAGGGAAATTCTCATTGTGCTATACTGTGCTAAAGCATTCCTCATCAACCATCTTTAAGAAAAAATTTTTTTATAGGGACAGAAAACTATAGGTAGGGAGAGTGTCAGTGTGTTTTACTGTGCTAAACCTTGTTTGTAGGGACAGGGAAGGACAGTGAGGGAAATTCTCATTGTGCTATACTGTGCTAAAGCATTCCTCATCAACCATCTTTAAAAAAAACATTTTTATAGGGACAGAAAACTATAGGTAGTGTGAGGGAGTTAGCTCGGCAGCGGGTGTGTGTGACCCCCTGGATGGGCTCCCCACACAAAAACAGGCCCAGCAGACGGAGGTTGTGGTTTTCAAGATCAAAAAGGTGCGGTTTATTTCTCTATTTACAGTGACAAAAACACAGCAAAGCAAAAAGAAACATAAACAAAATAAACCCTGGTCAGCTTGACCTCTGACTAAACATGCAGGTTTCCTAACTAACAACTGGGATCAGCCTGGTGCTGTCCTAGTCCCTAAGTCCCTGGTTTAGTAAATGTCCAAACAAATAGCCACACAGGCTTTGTCTCACCGCACAGGGGTTCACTCTCCCTAGACAGTCCACACAGGTCTGGTTCCAGGCATGAGCAAACACCTAATGAAGCTGGGAGTTTTTATAGAGGCCTTAAACGAGCTGACAAGCTTCAGCTGGTCTCATCAACTCCCTGCCTGCACGACGCCCAGCACTCTCCCTAGAGGTATGAATCATCCATGAGCCCACTAGCCTCAGCTGGGCTTCATCAACTCTCTCCCTAGTTGTATAAGTCGGCATAAAGCCTGAATCTGGGAGAAATATACCTACCCCCCTGGATGCAACCAGGTGACTTTACCTTCCTGCTGTCACATACCCCCCCCTCTTGTTTTAACCTTGGGGTTGGAACACCAGCAATCAGGCATTCATGTACTCGAGACAAAGCATCCACATTCCCCATTTGAACGCCAGGGCGATGCTTTACTGTGAAGTTGAATTCCTGTAGGGCCAGGAACCACCTATTTACTCTTCTATTTGTCTCCTTGTTTTGAGCCATCCACTTTAACGGAGCGTGATCCGTAACCATGTCAAAGTGCCTACCTAGCAGATAGTACCGAAGGGAATCTAGAGCCCACTTCACCGCTAAACACTCCTTTTCAACCGTGGCGTAATTTACCTCATGGGACTTCAACTTCCTGCTGAGGTAAATGACTGGGTGCTCTTCCCCGTTCCAGACCTGGGACAATACTGCTCCTAACCCCACATCTGACGCATCACTTTGTACGACAAAGTCTTTAGAGAAGTCGGGTGAGTACAACACTGGCTGGCTACATAAGGCTTGTTTCAAGAATTGGAATGCTGCCTCAGCCTCGGGGGTCCATTTAATCATGACCGACCCTTTCCCTTTCGTCAGGTTGGTTAGCGGCACAGCCTTAGAAGCAAAGTGGGGAATGAAGCGCCGATAATAACCCGCGATTCCCAGAAAGGCTCGTACCTGCTTCTTGCTGTTGGGACGTGGCTAACTCTGGATGGCCTCGACTTTGTTGAGTTGGGGTTTTATTACTCCCCTGCCAATGGTGTACCCAAGATATTTGGCCTCCTCCTGCCCAATGGTACACTTCTTGGGGTTAGCGGTAAACCCCGCTTCCCGGATAGAGTCTAGGACTGCTTGCACTTTTGGCAGATGTGAGGCCCAATCTGTGCTATGGACAATTACGTCATCCAGGTAAGCCGCAGCATACTTCCGATGGGGCCTCAGTATCTGGTCCATTTTCCACTGGAATGTGGCCGGCGCATTCTGTAACCCGAACAGCATTCTCTTATATTGGAACGCCCCGTCTGGGGTTACAAATGCGGTTTTCTCTTTGGCCGACTTGGCCAGGGGAATTTGCCAATACCCTTTTGTGAGGTCAAGAGTCGTCATGTATCGGGCTGTTCCCAGCCGGTCGATCAACTCATCTATACGTGGCATGGGGTAGGTGTCAAATTTTGTAACTTTGTTCAACTGACGAAAATCGTTACAAAATCGCCAGCTCCCATCCGGTTTAGGCACCAACACAATGGGACTAGACCAATCACTTTGGGACTCCTCTATCACCCCTAAGTTCAGCATTTTCTGTACTTCCTCCCGTATTGCCTCCCGTCGGGCCTCTGGGATCCGATAGGGTTTTAACTTCACCCTTTCACCGGGCGGGGTAATAATATCATGCTCTACCCCAGATGTTTGTCCCGGCAGCTCAGAGAACACCTCCTTGTTGCGAAGCACAAACTCCTTAACCTCCTGTTGTTGGGGTTGTGACAAGGTGGCTGCTATTCCAACCTCCGGAATCACGCAACCAGTTTGAGCTGGTGACCAAGTTTCTGCGACTAGGGACTCTCTATCCCTCCAGGCTTTCAACAGATTAACGTGATAGATCTGTTCGGGCTTTCGCCTTCCTGGTTGTCTGACCTTGTAATTCACTTCGCTCACTTTTTCCATTATCTCGTAGGGGCCTTGCCATTTGGCAAGGAATTTACTTTCAACCGTAGGGACAAGTACCAATATCCTATCCCCCGGGGAAAAGGTACGGGTCTTGGCTCCACGGTTGTACACTCTCTGCTGTGCCAACTGCGCTTGGGCCAAATGTTCCTTCACGATGGGCATTACCTGTGCAATTCGATCTTGCATCAGGGCGACATGCTCAATCACACTCCTGTGGGGAGAACTCTCACTTTCCCAAGTTTCCTTGGCAATATCCAACAGCCCTCTTGGGTGTCTCCCATACAGTAACTCAATGGGGGAGAATCCCGTAGAGGATTGGGGCACCTCCCTAATAGCAAACATCAAATAAGGAAGTAGAAAGTCCCAATCCTTTCCATCTCTATCCACCACTTTCTTCAACATTTGTTTTAGGGTTTTGTTGAATCTTTCAACCAGCCCATCGGTTTGGGGGTGATACACAGATGTACGCAATTGCGTCACTTTGAACAATTTACACAGCTCTTTCATAACCCGGGACATAAAGGGTGTACCTTGGTCCGTAAGCAGTTCTTTACAAATACCCACCCGGCTAAAAACAAGAGATAGCTCTTTGGCTATGGTTTTGGCCGAGGTATTTCTGAGAGGGATCGCTTCTGGATAACGGGTGGCATAGTCCATTATAACCAATATGTACTGGTGCCCCCTAGCGGACTTGATTATAGGACCTACCAAATCCATTGCGATTCTCTCAAACGGGACCTCAATGATGGGTAGAGGGACCAGCGGGCTACGGAAATGTGGCATCGGGGCCGACCTCTGACACACAGGGCAGGAGGAACAATAATTTTCTATGTCCTTCATCACCCCAGGCCAATAGAATCTCTGTAATACCCTCTTTCGGGTTTTCTCTGTCCCCAGATGACCTCCAAGAATGTGCCCATGGGCCAACTCCAACACCAACTTCCTGTAAGGTTTGGGCACCACAAGCTGCTCAATGGTTTCTTCTGCCCTTTTTGCCACCCGATACAGTAGGTCCTTCTCTACGCTGAAGTATGGGTAAGTGCAGGTATTATCTGGGTTCACTAACTCGCCATCTATTTCCACTACGTTTTCCCGTGCCTTTATTAGGGCGGGGTCTTTTAACTGTTCTGTGGCAAAATTTTCCCTGTGAACCTCAAGATCAGAAAACTCCACAGACGGTAGGTTTTCGTCTGAGGAGGTGGGCTCCTCTCCAGTTTCTTGAGTCTCCCCTGCCAATACTGACAAGGGAAATTCTGGAGAGTCCTCACCACTCTCAGAGGAGTTCTGGCTATCACATTCCTGGTACATAGGGGCACCAGTGGGGGGCTCAGGATCATCCCACAGTTCCCAGAACTTCGGAAAATCCCTTCCCACAATGGCATCATGCGGTAATTGAGATACTAACCCCACTGGATGAGAGAGGGTACCTTTGGGGGTCTCGAAACACACTGTAGTCACTGGATACTCTCGGGTGTCCCCATGCACACAAATAACAGCTACCTTGCTATTCCCAGAGACCTCTGTTTTAACTAATTCAGCCTTTATCAGGGTCACAAGGCTACCTGAATCCAGCAATACCACAACATTTCTACCATTAATACACATTTTGCATAAATGTTTCTCAGTTTCCCGAATGGCAGTGCATGCGACTGTCGCACACAGCGACTGACGTCGGTCCGTCAGAAAGTCACATTGCATGGGTTCCTCCACAACCGGGCAATTTGCTGCAATATGTCCCGCTTGCCGGCAGCGGTAGCAGACAATCCTTTTGGCTGCCTCTTGAGCCCCTGACTTCCCAGGCTGTTCTCGCCAAACTTTGGGTAGAGCTCCCACCCTCTCACTCTCTCCACCCTCACCCCTTGGAATCATCTTATCCGCCCCTGGGGATGGTCTGGTCTTAGGGTGGAAAGTCCGAGAGTCTCTGGAAGAGGCCGTCAGGTTCTCTGCAGCCAAGTATCTCTCTACACGATCCACAAGTTTACCGGCCGTTTCTGGGTCTCCATGGCTTACCCACTTTTGAATGGCGGTAGGAAGAGCTCTCAAGAAACGATCCATCACAACACGTTCCACAATCTCCGGTGCGGACAAAGTCTCTGGCTGTAGCCACTTCCTGCTCAGGTGAATGAGATCATACATTTGAGACCTGGGGGGTTTTCCACGCTGGAAAGTCCAGTTATGCACACGCTGAGCCCGGACAGCCAGGGTGACACCCAGCCTTGCCAATATTTCAGCTTTTAGCATCACATAGTCTTTTGCTTGGTCAGGCTCTAGGTCATAGTAAGCTTTCTGCGATTCACCAGTTAACAGAGGAGCCACCAGTCCAGCCCACTGCTCCTCAGGCCACTTTTCTCTTTCAGCAGTCCTTTCAAATGTGGTCAAAAATACCTCTGGATCATCCTCTCCAGTCATTTTTGTCAATAAACGACTCACCCCAAAGGACGCGGTATTAGTGGGACGGCTTTCCTCACTGGTCTGCGGACGTTGCTGTATTACTGCTTCCATCTGTTGTTGTAGTCTCTGCTCTTGCTTCTGCAACAGGTCTATGAAGCGGGCCTCAGATTGCTGCTGGGCTTGTTGCTGAGCCTCCAGACTCTGTTGCAAAGTTGCAAGGCTCTGTTGATGAGCTTGCTGCTGGGCTGCAAGGCTCTGTTGATGAGCTTGCTGCTGGGCTGCGAAGCTCTGTTGTTGAGCTTGCTGCTGGGCTGCGAAGCTCTGTTGTTGAGCTGCAAGGCTCTTTTGAAAACCTGCATTTGTCTGCTGTTGATTGGCATTTGCTAGAGCCAGCTGTTTCAGTATCTCCTCCATGCTGGCCTAAAAAAAAACTGCCCGCATTCTCCACCAACTGTGAGGGAGTTAGCTCGGCAGCGGGTGTGTGTGACCCCCTGGATGGGCTCCCCACACAAAAACAGGCCCAGCAGACGGAGGTTGTGGTTTTCCAGATCAAAAAGGTGCGGTTTATTTCTCTATTTACAGTGACAAAAACACAGCAAAGCAAAAAGAAACATAAACAAAATAAACCCTGGTCAGCTTGACCTCTGACTAAACATGCAGGTTTCCTAACTAACAACTGGGATCAGCCTGGTGCTGTCCTAGTCCCTAAGTCCCTGGTTTAGTAAATGTCCAAACAAATAGCCACACAGGCTTTGTCTCACCGCACAGGGGTTCACTCTCCCTAGACAGTCCACACAGGTCTGGTTCCAGGCATGAGCAAACACCTAATGAAGCTGGGAGTTTTTATAGAGGCCTTAAACGAGCTGACAAGCTTCAGCTGGTCTCATCAACTCCCTGCCTGCACGACGCCCAGCACTCTCCCTAGAGGTATGAATCATCCATGAGCCCACTAGCCTCAGCTGGGCTTCATCAACTCTCTCCCTAGTTGTATAAGTCGTCATAAAGCCTGAATCTGGGAGAAATATACCTACCCCCCTGGATGCAACCAGGTGACTTTACCTTCCTGCTGTCACAGTAGGGAGAGTGTCAGTGTGTTTTACTGTGCTAAACCTTGTTTGTAGGGACAGGGAAGGACAGTGAGGGAAATTCTCATTGTGCTATACTGTGCTAAAGCATTCCTCATCAACCATCTTTAAAAAAAAAATTTTATAGGGACAGAAAACTATAGGTAGGGAGAGTGTCAGTGTGTTTTACTGTGCTAAACCTTGTTTGTAGGGACAGGGAAGGACAGTGAGGGAAATTCTCATTGTGCTATACTGTGCTAAAGCATTCCTCATCAACCATCTTTAAAAAAAAAATTTTTATAGGGACAGAAAACTATAGGTAGGGAGAGTGTCAGTGTGTTTTACTGTGCTAAACCTTGTTTGTAGGGACAGGGAAGGACAGTGAGGGAAATTCTCATTGTGCTATACTGTGCTAAAGCATTCCTCATCAACCATCTTTAAAAAAAAAAAAAATTATAGGGACAGAAAACTATAGGTAGGGAGAGTGTCAGTGTGTTTTACTGTGCTAAACCTTGTTTGTAGGGACAGGGAAGGACAGTGAGGGAAATTCTCATTGTGCTATACTGTGCTAAAGCATTCCTCATCAACCATCTTTAAAAAAACATTTTTTATAGGGACAGAAAACTATAGGTAGGGAGAGTATCAGTGTGTTTTACTGTGCTAAACCTTGTTTGTAGGGACAGGGAAGGACAGTGAGGGAAATTCTCATTGTGCTATACTGTGCTAAAGCATTCCTCATCAACCATCTTTAAAAAAAAATTTTTTTATAGGGACAGAAAACTATAGGTAGGGAGAGTGTCAGTGTGTTTTACTGTGCTAAACCTTGTTTGTAGGGACAGGGAAGGACAGTGAGGGAAATTCTCATTGTGCTATACTGTGCTAAAGCATTCCTCATCAACCATCTTTAAAAAAAAAAATTTTTATAGGGACAGAAAACTATAGGTAGGGAGAGTGTCAGTGTGTTTTACTGTGCTAAACCTTGTTTGTAGGGACAGGGAAGGACAGTGAGGGAAATTCTCATTGTGCTATACTGTGCTAAAGCATTCCTCATCAACCATCTTTAAAAAAAAAAATTTTTATAGGGACAGAAAACTATAGGTAGGGAGAGTGTCAGTGTGTTTTACTGTGCTAAACCTTGTTTGTAGGGACAGGGAAGGACAGTGAGGGAAATTCTCATTGTGCTATACTGTGCTAAAGCATTCCTCATCAACCATCTTTAAAAAAAAAAATTTTTTATAGGGACAGAAAACTATAGGTAGGGAGAGTGTCAGTGTGTTTTACTGTGCTAAACCTTGTTTGTAGGGACAGGGAAGGACAGTGAGGGAAATTCTCATTGTGCTATACTGTGCTAAAGCATTCCTCATCAACCATCTTTAAAAAAACATTTTTTATAGGGACAGAAAACTATAGGTAGGGAGAGTGTCAGTGTGTTTTACTGTGCTAAACCTTGTTTGTAGGGACAGGGAAGGACAGTGAGGGAAATTCTCATTGTGCTATACTGTGCTAAAGCATTCCTCATCAACCATCTTTAAAAAAAAAATTTTTTATAGGGACAGAAAACTATAGGTAGGGAGAGTGTCAGTGTGTTTTACTGTGCTAAACCTTGTTTGTAGGGACAGGGAAGGACAGTGAGGGAAATTCTCATTGTGCTATACTGTGCTAAAGCATTCCTCATCAACCATCTTTAAAAAAACATTTTTTATAGGGACAGAAAACTATAGGTAGGGAGAGTGTCAGTGTGTTTTACTGTGCTAAACCTTGTTTGTAGGGACAGGGAAGGACAGTGAGGGAAATTCTCATTGTGCTATACTGTGCTAAAGCATTCCTCATCAACCATCTTTAAAAAAAATGTTTTTATAGGGACAGAAAACTATAGGTAGGGAGAGTGTCAGTGTGTTTTACTGTGCTAAACCTTGTTTGTAGGGACAGGGAAGGACAGTGAGGGAAATTCTCATTGTGCTATACTGTGCTAAAGCATTCCTCATCAACCATCTTTAAAAAAACATTTTTTATAGGGACAGAAAACTATAGGTAGGGAGAGTGTCAGTGTGTTTTACTGTGCTAAACCTTGTTTGTAGGGACAGGGAAGGACAGTGAGGGAAATTCTCATTGTGCTATACTGTGCTAAAGCATTCCTCATCAACCATCTTTAAAAAAAAAATTTTTATAGGGACAGAAAACTATAGGTAGGGAGAGTGTCAGTGTGTTTTACTGTGCTAAACCTTGTTTGTAGGGACAGGGAAGGACAGTGAGGGAAATTCTCATTGTGCTATACTGTGCTAAAGCATTCCTCATCAACCATCTTTAAAAAAAACATTTTTTATAGGGACAGAAAACTATAGGTAGGGAGAGTGTCAGTGTGTTTTACTGTGCTAAACCTTGTTTGTAGGGACAGGGAAGGACAGTGAGGGAAATTCTCATTGTGCTATACTGTGCTAAAGCATTCCTCATCAACCATCTTTAAAAAAAAAAAAAATTTTATAGGGACAGAAAACTATAGGTAGGGAGAGTGTCAGTGTGTTTTACTGTGCTAAACCTTGTTTGTAGGGACAGGGAAGGACAGTGAGGGAAATTCTCATTGTGCTATACTGTGCTAAAGCATTCCTCATCAACCATCTTTAAAAAAAAATTTTTTATAGGGACAGAAAACTATAGGTAGGGAGAGTGTCAGTGTGTTTTACTGTGCTAAACCTTGTTTGTAGGGACAGGGAAGGACAGTGAGGGAAATTCTCATTGTGCTATACTGTGCTAAAGCATTCCTCATCAACCATCTTTAAAAAAACATTTTTATAGGGACAGAAAACTATAGGTAGGGAGAGTGTCAGTGTGTTTTACTGTGCTAAACCTTGTTTGTAGGGACAGGGAAGGACAGTGAGGGAAATTCTCATTGTGCTATACTGTGCTAAAGCATTCCTCATCAACCATCTTTAAAAAAAAATTTTTTATAGGGACAGAAAACTATAGGTAGGGAGAGTGTCAGTGTGTTTTACTGTGCTAAACCTTGTTTGTAGGGACAGGGAAGGACAGTGAGGGAAATTCTCATTGTGCTATACTGTGCTAAAGCATTCCTCATCAACCATCTTTAAAAAAAATGTTTTTATAGGGACAGAAAACTATAGGTAGGGAGAGTGTCAGTGTGTTTTACTGTGCTAAACCTTGTTTGTAGGGACAGGGAAGGACAGTGAGGGAAATTCTCATTGTGCTATACTGTGCTAAAGCATTCCTCATCAACCATCTTTAAAAAAACATTTTTTATAGGGACAGAAAACTATAGGTAGGGAGAGTGTCAGTGTGTTTTACTGTGCTAAACCTTGTTTGTAGGGACAGGGAAGGACAGTGAGGGAAATTCTCATTGTGCTATACTGTGCTAAAGCATTCCTCATCAACCATCTTTAAAAAAAAAATTTTTTATAGGGACAGAAAACTATAGGTAGGGAGAGTGTCAGTGTGTTTTACTGTGCTAAACCTTGTTTGTAGGGACAGGGAAGGACAGTGAGGGAAATTCTCATTGTGCTATACTGTGCTAAAGCATTCCTCATCAACCATCTTTAAAAAAAACATTTTTTATAGGGACAGAAAACTATAGGTAGGGAGAGTGTCAGTGTGTTTTACTGTGCTAAACCTTGTTTGTAGGGACAGGGAAGGACAGTGAGGGAAATTCTCATTGTGCTATACTGTGCTAAAGCATTCCTCATCAACCATCTTTAAAAAAAAAAAATTTTTTATAGGGACAGAAAACTATAGGTAGGGAGAGTGTCAGTGTGTTTTACTGTGCTAAACCTTGTTTGTAGGGACAGGGAAGGACAGTGAGGGAAATTCTCATTGTGCTATACTGTGCTAAAGCATTCCTCATCAACCATCTTTAAAAAAACATTTTTTATAGGGACAGAAAACTATAGGTAGGGAGAGTGTCAGTGTGTTTTACTGTGCTAAACCTTGTTTGTAGGGACAGGGAAGGACAGTGAGGGAAATTCTCATTGTGCTATACTGTGCTAAAGCATTCCTCATCAACCATCTTTAAAAAAAATTTTTTTATAGGGACAGAAAACTATAGGTAGGGAGAGTGTCAGTGTGTTTTACTGTGCTAAACCTTGTTTGTAGGGACAGGGAAGGACAGTGAGGGAAATTCTCATTGTGCTATACTGTGCTAAAGCATTCCTCATCAACCATCTTTAAAAAAACATTTTTTATAGGGACAGAAAACTATAGGTAGGGAGAGTGTCAGTGTGTTTTACTGTGCTAAACCTTGTTTGTAGGGACAGGGAAGGACAGTGAGGGAAATTCTCATTGTGCTATACTGTGCTAAAGCATTCCTCATCAACCATCTTTAAAAAAAATTTTTTTATAGGGACAGAAAACTATAGGTAGGGAGAGTGTCAGTGTGTTTTACTGTGCTAAACCTTGTTTGTAGGGACAGGGAAGGACAGTGAGGGAAATTCTCATTGTGCTATACTGTGCTAAAGCATTCCTCATCAACCATCTTTAAAAAAACATTTTTTATAGGGACAGAAAACTATAGGTAGGGAGAGTGACAGTGTGTTTTACTGTGCTAAACCTTGTTTGTAGGGACAGGGAAGGGCAGTGAGGGAAATTCTCATTGTGCTATAATGTGCTAAAGCATTCCTCATCAACCATCTTTAAAAAAAAATTTTTATAGGGACAGAAAACTATAGGTAGGGAGAGTGTCAGTGTGTTTTACTGTGCTAAACCTTGTTTGTAGGGACAGGGAAGGACAGTGAGGGAAATTCTCATTGTGCTATACTGTGCTAAAGCATTCCTCATCAACCATCTTTAAAAAAACATTTTTTATAGGGACAGAAAACTATAGGTAGGGAGAGTGTCAGTGTGTTTTACTGTGCTAAACCTTGTTTGTAGGGACAGGGAAGGACAGTGAGGGAAATTCTCATTGTGCTATACTGTGCTAAAGCATTCCTCATCAACCATCTTTAAAAAAAAATTGTTTATAGGGACAGAAAACTATGGGTAGGGAGAGTGTCAGTGTGTTTTACTGTGCTAAACCTTGTTTGTAGGGACAGGGAAGGACAGTGAGGGAAATTCTCATTGTGCTATACTGTGCTAAAGCATTCCTCATCAACCATCTTTAAAAAAAAAATTTTTTATAGGGACAGAAAACTATAGGTAGGGAGAGTGTCAGTGTGTTTTACTGTGCTAAACCTTGTTTGTAGGGACAGGGAAGGACAGTGAGGGAAATTCTCATTGTGCTATACTGTGCTAAAGCATTCCTCATCAACCATCTTTAAAATAAAACATTTTTATAGGGACAGAAAACTATAGGTAGGGAGAGTGTCAGTGTGTTTTACTGTGCTAAACCTTGTTTGTAGGGACAGGGAAGGACAGTGAGGGAAATTCTCATTGTGCTATACTATGCTAAAGCATTCCTTATCAACCATCTTTGAAATCCTTGTTTTTTGGACAGTCAGGGAAATTGTCATTGTGCTATTCTGTGCGAAAGCAATCATCCTCAACCATATTTAGAAATCCTTAAGTAAAGGGACAGAGAAGGACACCTGAAGGTAGCCCTTATTGCTTTTTTTCCCATCTCCCTGCAGGCCATCCATTAGAATGTCTGGAAGGCAAACAAGGAGAGGCAGACAGTCAGGAGGCAATAAAAGAGGGCAAGCAGGCTCTGTGTCTGGGGGCAACAGTGCTGGTCGTGGACGCGGTGCATTGTCATCAGCACATGGCCATGGGACACGCTTGTCCTTCTTTTCGGCAGCTGGACATGTTGAGCCACATCATGCCAAAGACTTGGTAGAGTGGATGACCAAGCCCTCCTCCTCCTCCTCATCCTCTCTCACCCAGGCTCAGGGTACTGGCAAAGCAGCTGCCAAAGCGTCCTCTTCCCTGGTATCAATGTCAGACTCATCATCAGTCACTCCTTCCCTAGACCCACCATGTCCTCCTCCTGAGGAGTCCCCCGAACTGTTTGAGCACAGTGTTGGGTACATGCTCCAGGAGGATGCCCAGCGTTTCGAAGGGTCTGATGATGAAACCCAGCTAGAGGAAGGCAGTAGCGTGAGAGCAGACAGAGGGGATGCTCAAGAAGGACACCAATCTGGCAGTCATGTTCCAGCAGCTGCAGCATACTGCCAGATTGGCTCCAGTGATGAGGAGGGAGGGGATGATGAGGTCACTGACTCCACGTGGGTGCCTAATAGGAGAGAGGAGGAGGAGGAGGATGAGGAGGAGGCGCATCTCCAACGAGGCAGGATGCCCTTTGGTGGCCAGCGTAAGGGCAGTACACCGACGGAATCACACCGCAGAGCTCCGCCTGTGCAGGGCGCTGCCTCTGCCCGTCATTCAAAAAGTTCTTTGGTGTGGGCCTTTTTTTAAGGCTAGTGCATCAGATCGCACAGCTGCTGTTTGCAACATATGTCTCAAGCGTATATCGCGTGGCCAAAACATCAGCCGCTTGGGTACCACATGCCTGACCAGACATATGTTGACCTGCCATGCAGCTCGTTGGCAAGCCTACCTCAAAGACCCACACCAAAGAACAAAGCGGACCTCTCCTTGCACCGCATCAGCTGGGATCTCCAACCCCACTATACCTTCAGTCCTCTCTGAAACCTGCACTGAGAGGAATGAAGGTGTAGAATTAGGTGTGTCACAGCCAAGTACTTGCGGCCACTCTGCTAGCAGTACACCGACGTCCGATTCTAGCAGGCAAATTTCCCTGCCCCAGCTGCTGGACCGTCAAAAGAAGTTCACTCCCAGCCATCCACATGCCCAGCGGTTGAATGCTAGCTTGGCTAAATTGCTAGCGCTTCAACTGCTGCCTTTTCAGTTGGTAGACTCGGCCCCCTTCCGTGAGTTTGTGCAATGTGCGGTTCCTCAGTGGCAGGTTCCCAAACGCCACTTTTTCTCACGGAAGGCTATTCCGGCTCTCTACCGGCATGTGGAAGGCAATGTCTTGGCCTCGCTGGACAGGGCGGTCAGCGGTAAGGTGCATATTACCGCTGACTCATGGTCCAGCAGGCATGGACAGGGACGTTACCTTTCTTTCACGGCCCATTGGGTCACTCTTTTGGCAGCTGGGAAGGATGCAGGACAAGGTGCAGTAGTGTTGGAGGTTGTTCCACCGCCACGCCTCCAAAATGCTACTACTGGTTGTGACACACCTCTCTCCTCCACCCCCTCCTCTTCTTCTTCCTCCATGGCCTCTTCCTGTGCTTTGTCCTCTGAACCAGCGGTGCTCCGTAGGCGTTCAAGGGGCTACGCAAGTACGCAGGCAAAAAGATGCCATGCCGTGCTTGCGCTGGTGTGTTTGGGGGACAGAAGCCACACTGGGGCAGAGGTCCTGTCTGCTCTGCAGGGCCAGGCCGAGAGGTGGTTGACGCCACGCCAGCTTAAGCCAGGAATGGTGGTTTGCGACAATGGCACCAACCTCCTCTCCGCCCTCCGACAGGGACAACTGACCCATGTGCCCTGTGTGGCTCACGTCCTTAACCTGGTGGTGCAGCGGTTCTTGGGCAGGTACCCGGGCTTACAGGATGTCCTGAGGCAGGCCAGGAAAGTCTGTGTGCATTTCCGCAGATCTTATAATGCCAGTGCTCGCCTGGCTGAGCTGCAAAAGGAGTTGAACCTGCCCAAGAACCGCCTTATATGTGACATGCCCACCAGGTGGAGCTCAACGTTGGCCATGCTGCAGCGGCTGCACACGCAGCAGAGGGCCATCAATGAGTACCTGTGCGACTACGGCACCAGGACAGGGTAAGGGGAGCTTGGTTTTTTTTCTCCACACCAGTGGGGCATGATCAGGGATGCATGCACTGTCCTGGCACCATTTGAGGAGGCCACGAGGATGGTGAGCAGTGACAGTGCATGCATCAGTGACACTGTACCTCTTGTCCACCTGTTGGAGCACACGCTGCGTGGAATAATGGACAGGGCACTTGAGGCAGAACAGAGGCAGGAAGAGGAGGACTTCGTGCCTCTCAAGGCCCCCTTTACCCAGACAGTGTTCCTTCTGTCCCACCCATCGCACAGGAAGAGGACGAGGAGGAGGAGGAGGAGGAGGATTGTGTCAGCATGGAGGTGGAGCCTGGCACTCAGCAGCATCAACAGCAGCAGTCTTTTAGGGATGATTTACAGTCCCAAGAAACCCGTGGACTTGTACGTGGCTGGGAGGAGGTGGCTGCGGATCATGTCGTCCTTAGTGACCCAGAGGACTCCGGACCGAATGCCTCAGCTAACCTACGCTGCATGGCCTCCCTGATCCTGCAAAGTCTGCGGAAGGATCCTCGTATTCTTCGGATCAAGGAGAGGGACCATTACTGGCTGGCCACTCTCCTTGATCCACGGTACAAGGGTAAGGTTGCGGACCTTATGTTACCGTCGCAGAGGGAGCAGAGGATGAGACAACTCCGGGAGGCCTTGCAGAAAGGTCTGTGCAACGCGTTCCCAGAGACTGGGAGGTTACAAACTCCTGGTCCTGGACAACGAGTTGCTGAGGCTTCGGCCAGTCAAAGAAGGAGCGGTGGGGAAGGTGGCCGTCTGACCGATGCGTTCAGACAATTCTTTAGTCCGCAGCCCCAAAGTATGATCGGTTCCAGCAACCATCGCCAGCGTCTGATAAACATGGTGCAGGAATATCTAGGGGCAAGGTCAGACTTGGACACCTTCCCCACCGAAAATCCTCTGGCTTACTGGGTCTTGAGGATGGATCACTGGCCAGAGCTTGCACAGTATGCAATTGAGCTACTGGCCTGTCCTGCATCCAGCGTTCTTTCGGAACGCACATTCAGTGCTGCTGGAGGATTTGTCACGGATCACAGGGTGCGCCTGTCCACCGACTCGGTTGATCGACTGACTTTCATCAAGATGAACCAGTCTTGGATCACCACCAGCTACCACACACCTGATGCTGATATAACAGACTAATTGATTTTAACATGTCACATCCCTTCAAGACTGATGCTGATGCTGAGTGCCTGTGCTGTTATGTTGACTGGCTATCCTCCTCCTCCGAGTCCTCAATGATACGATTGATGATGATAGCTTGGAAGATCATTTTTGTTTATGGGTGCCGCCACCAGTGCCTAACGCCCAATTTTTCAGCCCCTGTTTAACAGGGGCGTGTAATTACAATTTTTGAAGCAATACTTTGCAACAGGGCTCATTGCTGTGCTCCAAGTACAGTATCTGTGAGGGGTTGCAGTGTTGTGCCACCAGTGCCTAAGGCCCAATTTTTCAGCCCCTGTTCAACAGGGGCATGTAATTACAATTCTTGATCTAATAATTCACAGCAGGGCCCATTGCTGCACCCACCAAGAGTAACTCTGAGGGCTTACAGTGTTGTGGCAACGCCACCACCACCACCACCACCACGAAAGGCCCAATTTTTCAGCCCCTGTTCAAAAGGGGCATGTAATTACAATTCTTGATCTAATAATTCACAGCAGGGCCCATTCCTGCACCCACCAAGAGTAACTCTGAGGGCTTACAGTGTTGTGGCAACACCACCACCACCACCACCACCACGAAAGGCCCAATTTTTCAGCCCCTGTTCAACAGGGGCATGCAATTACAATTCTTGATCTAATAATTCACAGCAGGGCCCATTGCTGCACCCACCAAGAGTAACTGTCAGGGCTTACAGTGTTGTGGCACCAGCACCACCATCAAAGGCCCAATTTTTACTACCACTGTTCAACAATTATATGTAATTACAATTCCTGATATAATAGTTGACAGCAGGGCGTTCCAGCACCAACCAAGAGTAACTGTGAGTGCTTACAGTGTTGTGCCAACACCAACAACTAAGGGGCCTATTTCTGCAGAGTATATACGGCAGGTCCCTACTTTCAAACATCCAACTTACAAACGACTCCTACTTGCAAACGCAAGAAGACAACAGGAAGTGAGAGGAAATCTACCCCTAGGAAGGAAAATTCTCTCCTGTAAGAATTAATATGGGAGAAAGGTGTCTCCTCTGTACTGATGCTTTATCACCAATCCTTGTTTCAAGAAAAACTCCACATTTCAAAAACAGTTGTCATTGGGACGGAAAGTGAGGTGAAATGTTCTGAACAGGGGCACAGACAGCAAAACAAATGTTACAGGGGTGATAACCCTTACCTATGTTTTCCAAAAAGTTTAAAAATAGATTTTTGGGCTGGAGCTACACTTAAACAATGTACCTGTTCAAAATTACAAACAGATTCTACATAAGAACAAACCTACAGTCCCTGTCTTGTATGCACCGCCTGTATACGGCTGTTCAGAGTATATAGGGCCTTTTTTATTTTATGTGCGGGGTTCCCCTTAATATCCATACAAGACCCAAAGGGGCTGGTAATGGGCTGGGGTGGGGGGGGGGGTCATGGGGTAGCTATGCCATTTTTCTTAAAGATTTTCATCCATATTACCGGGACCAGACATTACATTAAAGCCGCAAGCAGTTTTAAATGGCTTTTTTTTCCTTTAGAAGTGTCATTTTGTGCAGGGACAGTTCTAAACACGGGAAACACGTGGCACTTCACAGGCATACTTTAGACACCCCCCAGGTACGATATTTAAAGGAATATTTGACTTTTTTTTTTTCACTTTATGCATCATTAAAATGACTGCTCCCGAAAATGACCGTTTTTAAAACTTCTTTTTGCATTGATACATGTCCCCTGGTGCAGAACCCGGGTTCCCAAACCCTTTTTAGGACAATAACATGCATAATAGTCGTTATAATTAGCACTTTAGAATTCGAACGTTCGCATCCATTGTATTTAATAGGGTTCTAATGTTCGTACGAACTTTCGGTCCGTTCGCGGGTTCTGGTGCGAACCGAACCCGGGGGTGTTCGGCTCATCACTATTACAGAGGACAAGGGGGCTCTTTACGTCTAGAGGAAAAAAGATTTCATCTCCAAATACGAAAGGTTTCTTCCCAGTAAAGCCCTGTACACACGGCCGAGAATCCCATCAGGAAAAAAATGTTGTTTTTCCTGACGAGATTCCTGGCAAGCTTTTCTTGCCAAGCCATGCATACAGATGGCCATTCTAAAGAACCGCCGTTCTTTTGAATGGCAAGAACGCGGTGACATCATCGACTACAATGAGCATGCGTTCATCACATTCAATGCCGTCGCCGCCATCTTGCTTCACCCTACACTATCCTTGTAAGCTACCGCGCATGCATCGAAGTCTCATCGAGCATGCGCGGGCTTACCGGAGGACAGGTAAGCTTGTAGCCGCATACACACACACAGTTTTCTCATCGGGAAACAGGCCGAAGAGAATTCCGATGAGAAAATAGAGAGCAGGTTCTCTATTTTTCTCTTCGAGATTCCCGGCAGTTTTCTCGACGAGAAAACATACACACGGCCGGTTTTCTCGGAAAAAGGCTCTGCCAGCAGTTTTCTTGCCGAGAAAACCGGCCGTGTGTACGAGGCTTAAGAGTTGTGAAAATGTGGAATAGATTCCCTCCAGAGGTGGTTTTGGCCAGCTCAGTAGATTGCTTTAAAAAAGGCCTGGATTCTTTCCTAAATGTACATAATATACCTGGGTACTGACATTTATAGGTAGAGTTGATCCAGGGAAAATCCGATTGCCTCTCGGGGGGTTTAGGAAGGAATTTTTGTATTTTTCCCCTGTTGTAGAAAACTAGAGCATGCTTTGCTGAGGTTTTTCGCCTTTCTCTGGATCAACTGTTGGTGAAGGATTGTGTATATGGGATTGTATTTTTTTTTTAGTTTTGGTTGACTTGTGTCTTTTTTCAACCTGACTAACTATGTAACTATGAACAGAGTAGGAAGCTATGGGATACTACAGAATGCTGAAAGTTTCTCTCTGCTTCTGCTTCTAAAAACAGTCCCCTCAATTCGTTTTCAGGGAATGGACAGCTTTGGGGAACCATAGACAATGCCCCAGGCCAGGCAAGCCTTAGCAAAAATGCATCAAGGGGTTAATAGAAGCACAGTCACCCAGGTCCTGCTCCCAGGTCAGTACTCACAAGTCCTCAAGTAGTTGGATGCCTCCCTCCTGCCTCAGGAAGACATTTGTAAAGTGGACTCTCCAGACCAGTCCCTGTGTGACATACCCCTTCTTCTTTAGCCTCAGAGATATCTTAGAATGGATAGGCCTCCAGCTTTATGTCTGCTGGGACCTCGTTGATTTTCCTGGCAGGTGTCAGTTAAGTGGTCTGGGAGGGCAATAGCCCTCCACACTGGGTGCCTCTCCTCCTGGAATAGGAACCCCGACTGCTCCAGCCCCAGATTGTTTATATTATCTCTGGCCACCTTCTGGGCACGTCTCCCCAGGGATTGGCTGGGACCTCATAAATATTCACACTGCTTACTCAGCCTGCTCCACTCAAGTGTGCAGCCTGTGTGACCCTGATCATCCCAAAGCAATAATCCCCTGCTCCACTGATTACAGAGTAGAACAAAAAGAACTACATTTACTTGACAGTCTAGCACCTAACAAGAAGGGTGCTACTCTTGTTTACCTAAAGAAGCTTTTATCTTTCTGGATTTGGTCCTGTTCTGTTCCAGCATCAGTGGGTTCCTCAGTGTCCGGAGGTATTTGTTGCCAGGGATATTTAAAATCTGTAAATAAGGCATCAATTCTTCTGTGAGCTCTTCTATGGGGGCTCCTTATGAGAAAGGAAATGCAATGTGATGAATGTATTTACATACTTATTAAACCAAAACTGAAATACAATAACAACATCAATAATAATAACAATAGTAATAATGTAGTCATTCTGCCTGCAATTATGGAATGCGGTAAAATTGCTGCAAAATGCACAATGTACATTTTGGGTGCCATTATTGTTAATGGCAACTCAAATGCGCAAAATAAATGGACATTTTGTTGCATGACAAAACACATATATGAAACACTCAAAAATGTGCTTTAGAAAAACACATCAAAGTCGGCTCCAAAAAAGCCACAGGAGCTACTTCGGCACGTTTATGGTGCAAACAGCAGCCCATTCAAACAAGTGGCGCTGCTCCAAAAAATGTGCATTTAAAAATGTACTAAAACCACAATGCTCTGCCGTCGCTGGATGTGGACTGGGCCGTAATCGGTCAGTCCACCCGAAACTGGTTTTAAATGACCTGAGAGCATTTTTGGCCCCACAGTGATAGTTATTTTTGGATCAGCCTGCAGGCTGACTCCACCACCCAGGCTATACAGCAAAGATAAATTAATCTGCTGATGCTTGTCTTTGTATTTTGACAGCAGGCTTTGACAACTGCCAAAATATTATTATTATTATTATTATTATTATTATTAAACACGATTTATATAGCGCCAACAGTTAATGCAGCGCTTTACAATGTATAGGGGGGACAGCACAATTACAGTACAGTTCAATACAAAAGGTACAGGAGGGCCCTGCTCATAGAGCTTACATTATAAAGGGAGGGGGTGGTGGTACAAAAGGTAATAGATGTGGGGAATGATTTGATGGGGGTGGCTCGGGGACAGTTGTTAGGTGGGTGTGGGATAGGCTTCCCTGAATAAATTAATTTTCAGGGATCTCCTAAAGGTGAACAGTTCAGGGGCTGATCGGACATACCGGGGCAGTGAGTTCCAGAGGATGGGAGATGCTCTGGAGAAGTCTTGAAGGCGAGCATGGAAGGTAACAAGGGAGCTAGAGAGCAGACTAGAGGGGACGATTTGGGCGATATCTGCAGATGAGGTTGGTGATGTACATGGGGGCGATGTTGTGAATGGCCTTGTATGTTGTGGTTAGCATTTCGAATTTTACACGGTGGGGTAAGGGAAGCCAGTGAAGGGATTGGCAGAGAGGAGCAGCAGTTATGGATCAGTTAGTGAGGTGTATTAGTCTAGCAGCAGAATTCATAATAGACTGAAGGGGGATAGCCTGTGTAAGGGTAGGCCATTAAGGAGAGAGTTGCAGTAGTCAAAGCGGGAAATAATCAAGGAGTGAATAAGTTGATTTGTGGTTTCATTAGTCAGAAAGGGTCGAATTCTCGAGATGTTGCGGAGGTTAAGGCGGCAGGATTTAGCCAGTGATTGGATATGGGGGCTGAAGGAGAGGTCAGAGTCAAGGATTACACCCAGCACCCTGGCATGTGTGGAGGGACCAATGGTTGTGTTGTTGATATTAATGGTAAAGTCATGGGGGGGGGGGGGGACCGTGAAGGAGGAAATATAACAAGCTCAGTTTTAGAAAAATTGAGTTTGAGAAAGTGGTGCGACATCCATACCGATATGTCATTCAGTAAGTTTAAGATCCGCAAGGAGATCGAGGGGTGAGTTGAGGAGTGGAGAGATAGATCTGGGTGTCGTCGGCATAGAGGTGGTATTGGAAGCCATGGGAGGTTATCAACTGGCCCAGGGAAGAGGTATAGAGTGAGAATAGGAGGGGCCCAAGGACGGAGCCTTGGGGTACCCCAACAGAAAGAGAAAGAGGAGCAGAGGAGATGGAGTTGTAAGTGACACTGAAAGTGCGCTGAGATAGGTAGTAGGAGAACTAGGATTAAATACACAAATTGTGCCTGCATCTGATTGGATGCAGCTGCTGTTTGATCTAAAAGTTTCCAGCAGGCTTGATTGTTCGATCGACTTTTGTTGACAGAGCCCTACAGGGCCCCCCACTGAGAATTTTTTTCTGGTTCATCAGAGTGAGAAAAAAACATTTCCAATCTGCTTGTAAATCACTATGTGACCTCACCTATGTGACCTCACTGATCCTTCTCTCTACTCTTAAAAAAAGTATTGCAAAGATGGGAACACCACAATAGTTTGTACAGTCCATTAACATTTTTTATTTTGCAACATGTCCCAGGGGTTCCACGCCTCCTTCATCAGGGCTTGTAGAATGATAACCATAGGGTGAGGGATACCTGTATGTTGGAACCCTGGTAGGCTTATACAGATCATGCAGGATCCTGGGCATTCCTAGAAATAAACTGCACATGCCTTGCCTCTGCTGGTCATCTAAATCTCAAGATACATAGCAGCCTGGTGTGTTTGACAGCATAGATCAATGAGGTTTCCTCACCTGTCCTTCTTAAAGAGACAACTCCCCATCTACTGCAACTTTGAGGCTGGCTTCACACTGATTCCTGTGCGGGCTCCTGCATTGCATCTGACTTGCAGGCAGTTCACTACGAACCGCTGCGGGTGTCAATGTAAAGTTAATGACACCCCAAACTGGTTCACAGAAAGCAGTGTAAAATGTGAAATCGGACGGGAATCGGATTGCATGGGTCTGAACATCCGATTTGAGTGCGGACCAAAAAAAGGATCCTGCACCATTTTGGTCCGAATGCGATTAAAGCCATACAAACTGTATGGCTGAATTTGCATCGCACAGACATCGCATGTGATGTGCACAGCAATGCGGTGCGAATCACATGCAATGTCTGGCATTGCATAAGTGTGAACCCAGCCTAAAGCTTAACTGCAAACAACTCTAAAACCACATTGATCCAGCTCTGGATTCATTAATACTTCCCTAACGTTTTAATGCCAGCAGTGTAAATAGCTGAATATAACATTATATCAGCTTCTTGCAATCCAGAGTCTATACAGTAGCACTCAGTCTGGAAGACAGGGGGCAGGACAGGGAACCAGTTAGGTGTGCTGCATGCAAATATACTGACAAGGAACATGCTGACAGGAGAAGAAAGCAGGGTATGACCTTATCAGTCATCTCTTGCTCCTTTACTGTCCAATCAGCAGGCTGGGGGTGGGGAGAGGGCACTGTTATATATACCTTCTACAATATAAAGCTATAACAAAGAAAGTGGTGTCATCAGAGTTTGCTTCAGGCACTGAACAAAGTTTGGGGTGGTGGCATTGCATCTTTAATGGTTAGGCAATATGGAAGAACAAATAGAACATGCTATTTAAAAGACATGTATAAAGGAATATAATAAATTTTGGAAAGGCAATGTTATCTAATACCTCCTACGATGCTGACTCTGCATGTCATATGTTCAGCTGTGCTGAATGGCAGAGCTATGTAACTCTCAGTACTAAATGGGCAGGAATACAAATCCTTTGGCAGATAAAACAGCTCCAATATAGCTTTATATTTAACGGTTTGTCTGAAGTTCAGCTATAACATTAAAGGAAAAGTACAGCCAAAGCTCGTTTGGCTGTACTTCTCCTGGGGATCACAGGAGTGCAGTTCGTTTTGTACTCCTGTGACCCGTTTTCAGCTAACAGCGGACTGAAGTTCACTGTCAGCTGACATCACAGAGCCGGTCCAGGCTTGGGAAAGATCGCATGTCTGAACTGGCCCCTGGCTCAGTCTCTCAGCGAGCCGCTGAGAGCTTGAGCCGGATGCTCCAGCGCTCCAGTGAGCAGCGGTGAATGACAGTCACAGGGAGCCCTGAGAACTGAGCGATTGGCCGAGTTTGACCGCTTGGCTCTCAGTCTTAGAGCCAGCAGGGGACAGATGCAGCAAAGGATCTGGGCAAGTATGACTCTGAAAAAAAAAAAAAATATCCCATACTTCTCTTTTAAAGAAAGTCCAACAGAAGTCTGACTTGTCCATGGCCAAATAGCAAAACCAAACTTTCTTTTAAGAAAAATCTGAATCTGATTCAACCCCCCAAAATCCGCCCAAAACATAAATGTTTGGTGTTTGGAGGCCTAGGCATTTATAATACAAAAAAGGAAGCATTTTCACTTACTCCGTCTCTTCCAGATCATCCTCTTCCACAGCGATTTGCTCTTCCTGAATCTCCTGGTTATCCACATCTTGTTCTTCACTGGTTGTTTGCACAGCACAGTAATTCACTGACAGCCTTGTCCCAGCGACAATGTCACCATATACCTCCAGGGCTAGATCTAAAGAGAGGCAGTGGACTTGTTAGAAAACACTCTATTGCAATTACTGTCATGAGAAACTGACAGATGCTGTTTAGAAGGTACTGTTAGCAGATGTCTTTGTGAGCCTTCTGGTGTAAGAGGGCCTGTTTTGAGATGGGAAATGTGCCCCGAGTCCAATCTTTACAGTGAGTCTTAATGACTGCTGTTAGATCAAGTCGCATATTGTTTTTATGCTTGAAACATTATTTCATACAGTCTTAATTACAACTGAAATTTTCAGCAACCCATTTTCTTCCATCAACATTCATTTCTTCACTGGAAAAAAGTAATTCCGTTGACCACAAACACTATTGTAGCAGGTACCTCAATATGGGGGTCGCCATGTACTAAATTTAGGGGTAATATGAGCCATAGTTGGCTCAGGTTCTCTAATTTGTTATACTGGACTCTGCTCTGCTGTAAGTGTTGTCTGGTGTACGGTTCCCCTTTGGCCTGTGGGTGGCACTGTTGCCCAGGCCCAGGGTTGAACCTCAGGTGACACAGTGGCGTGATTGGGTGTCCTCTCTCGGCTACTGTGCGGGGGGCGGGGTTTTCGCCTGCTGTGCATGCCGGGAGGGGATACATAAAGGGCAGACGCCATTAGGAGGGGTGCGTGCCCCTGGAGGAGGGCAAGGGAGTGTGCCCCATGGGGGTGCGTGATCTGGTCAAGGAGTCTCGGGCACCTTTAGCCTGAGGCTACAACGTGTCGGGTAGGCCCAGTACCTTCAACTGGGCTTACAATTAGAACACTGGAGTCCCAGGGTACCCAGGTGAGGGTAACCCACTCTGACTGAGAGGAAGCCAGGGGAGGATTGGTCCCACGGAAGAGATGAGTGATAGTAGGTCGCTGTCTCGGGAGAGGCCTGGTGACCTGTCAGAGGGAAGGATTCCTTGCTCCGCAAGATAACCCTGTAAAGTGCCCATTGGCATCATCGGTTCTTTAAGTTTTACAGAGGTTCAAGTAAAGTTCTGGATTCAGGAATAACAGGATTCTGCTCTATTAGAGGATCTTCTGAACCCGTCCCAGGCGGGGGACAAAGTTACACTATTGTTCGAGCTCCACTCCGGCTGCTAGAACTGTGAGAGGGATCTATCCGGGTGAGCTAAGCCCACTCGGGATCGAGTGGCGACGAGTAAGCCAAGTGGTATGTGCCTGAATCTACCTCCTAACTTCGCTAGCTTCTTTCTCTCTTCAATTTCCCCATTAACTGAGACAAAGGAAAATAAACTCTTTATTGGAGTTGAAGTTGCGTGGACATTGACTTTCTTTGGGGAAGCAACATAGACTTTTCCCTATACTTTAGGGACGAGAACCAATGGATGGAGGTAACTCGCTGCAGGACCCAAAATTAAAGAACACCGCTCAACCTTCTAAACCAGGAGGATCCGGGCATGTGGCACGGTGTGCCTTTATCCCTGCAAGGTGGAGGTAAGCAGGAGAAAAGGGTCCGTGTGCTACACTATCAAAAGTTCAATTTTTATCAGTGAGTGAAAGATGAGGTCTAGTTCATTGCTATACAGTAAGTACAGTTTTTGTTTTTTCGAATCCCCACTGTAACATGTATTACATGTTGATCCTGCCATCATTTTTGAACTTTCTGTAACAGGGTGGCAATGTGGTTTGCTTGGCAGTGAAATTGCAGGGCATTGTCATCCTCGGGACAGAGTGGTCTCAGATGGACATGCCATTTTAAATGCATTCTAACCCTCTCCTGACGCCTTTAAGAGCTTCTAGATACTGGGAGGCGGAGGCAGGCTTTCTGATCATGTAACCGATGTGATTGGCTGTCACAGCGGTCACATGATCAGAAAGCTCCTGATCGCAAGTATGCATCGGGAGCTTTCCGATCCCCACTGGCAACTGTGCTGGGAGCACGAAGGGTGCGTGCTCTCAGCAAAGAAATGTTTACATTTAGGCCGCATATATGCAGCCTCTCGGCATTAAAGCCCAGCCTCTGAGATGCCGCATATATGCGTACAGCTGGCTGAAAGAGGTTAAAGCCCCGTACACTTGGGCAGAATATCGGTAGACATTTGCCGGTAAAAAAAAATACCCGACATTCTGCTTTTGTGTATGTCGGTCTATCCGACAGAAGCTGGCCTTTTGGCCATCTTTTGTCAGACGTGCATGCTGAAAAACCAGAAGTCAACCAAATCGCGATCAGCGCCCTTAGCCAATGGCAGAGAGCGCTGATCAGAGTGTTCTGGCAGAGGAGGGGCAGAACACAACAGCTCAGCGATTGAGATAGCTGGACCCCAACCGAAGCTGACAGTTTTTTTCGTGCAACCCAAATGGCCAGCTTCTATCAGACCGGCTGACATACACACAGGCCAAATGTGGGATGTTTTTTTTACCGGCCAATGTCTCCCGACATTCGGCCCATGTGTACGGGGCTTTAGTCCTATTTGTGCATGTACCTACCCTCAAAGCAATGTTCCTTATCCTTAAAGTGCTGGAAAACTACTCAGTCTTGAAGTGTAGAATCTGCGTTCCTATGTTGGGCAAGTTCCCTGATCCACAAGGCCTTTTCAGTGCCACATTTACTCAAACATTAAAAGTTTAAGTCGCCATAAAGCCCCTTTCGTTTTGAAAAGCCCCAGACATTCCTAAAAGCACCTTTGCCTAATAAAAAACATGAACCTTTGATATTTTTCATTCTGGCAAAACATTTTTTTTTTTGTTAGCAGTACAAGTAGATTGTCATGAGGGACAAGTCGATTGGGAACCCAATTTAATGCCTTGGACAAGTTGTTTTTATTTTTAATTTCCACACCTGTGTTATAATAAAGTACTAGTATGCACCAACCTCTTGTAGCATATTGTCCAGCTGAGTTAAAGTTATACCATAGTTATGACAAGTGCCCTTTAAAGTGGCTGTAAACATCAGACATGAAATATGAACCAAGCTTATCCCTCTACTGTATAGCGTGTACTTGTCTCAATCCTGAGCACTAAGTGCCATTTCTGTCTGCTGCTCCATTCCTCTGATATCTGCATGAGTCACTTCTGACAAGTTTAGACAAGCTTTATAAATTCTGGACTTTAAATTGCAGTAGAGAAGAGAAGACTGCCGATAAACAGGTACAACATATGTAGGAGGATTTGTTTCTTCTGTGTATCACCTGAGGCCAGTTACCAGTGGCGGCCTGTGCATTGTGGGCGCATGGGTGCCCCCCCCCTACACCTCCGCCGCCCTCCCTATCCATGGTCTTGGCCCCTTTCAAGATGCCGGGCACATGAATTCCTATGGCGGTGGTATGATTTTTGAAGCACCTGATTAGAGCCAGAGGCTCTAGTGGGCTTATACCCTATTTTGAAGCCTAGTAGAGCCTCAAAAGCTCTAATCAGATGCTTCAAAAAACACACCACCGCCATAGGAATTCATGTGCCCGGCGTCCTTGTGTGACCATAGCGAAGAGGAGGCCACAGCCCGCCGAAAAGTAAGTGCCGGGGGGGGTGCTGGCTGGCAGTGCCACGAGCCCCACGGTTGCCCCTGGTGTGGGGGGGGTGCATCAGCACCGCGCCGTCCCGTCCAGAGGGGGGGGATTGCTGGTTGTTTGCCGCCCCCCCCCCTAGAAAAGAAGCCTACCAGCCGCCACTGCCAGGTACTTAATTGGGTACATGTAAGGGTTTACAACCACTTTAAAGCAAATCTGTCATGCAAAAGAAACTTGAAAGCCGACATTGCTTACCTTCACTTACTGGCTTCTGTAAGCACTAAGGTTGCCACCTCATCTCCCTTTAAACCCAAACACATATTGATTACACAGGTTCCGAGGCTAATTTAATGCAGATAAGGCACCAAGTGAGTTTAATTTCAACCTTAATCAGAGACAGAACTTGTGTAATTAATATGTGTTTTAAAGGGATGAGGTGACAACCCTAACAGCTCCAAAACACAGAATATTTATTTATGGGGGGCCCAGCGGGCCCCAGGACTCAACGAGATGACTTGGCGGATATCAGCTGTACCACATTTTTACAAAACGATATTCTCCTATAAATACATAAATACATCAGATATTTCCATGCACTTGACTATTATACATTCAAAACTGCTGCCTTGACACAAGCCAGTGCTTTTCATTATCTCCTTTTCTTGCCAGGTGCAGCTTTCGCACATAAAGAACAACGTTTCCAAAAAAGAATCCGGACTGATATTAAGCATAAAGAACACTTACTTTCTGGGTTTGTCAAGCAACAGTAGCTGTGAATAAAGGAAACATCAGAAGTGAGATTGCTCAGCAGAATCTGCCTCTTTTGCTCAGTCGCTGACAACTGAGGATCAATCCAAAGCTCCCCGCAGGACACATAGACCTGTTGTAAATGCCAAACATCAGTGTTCTGTATCATCTCAGGAAAAAGTACACCGCAACAGCAGTCACAGCACGATAAATTAGAAGCATAAAAAACACTAAGCACTTGTACTTCTCCTTGGATGAGTTGGGATTACCGCTGATATTTTATAAACTAGATGCTCAGGATTAACAGATTACATTACAGTCATAAAAATGCACCTTTTGTACTCAGCAAGGCGCATCAACCATACGACCTTCCTGAAAGCGCAGAACCCTGCCACCATACCTTCCCACTGTACATCTGACGCTGAAGTGTAACTAAGTGGCTTGTAATACCCTGTCGGTGGATCTTTTAAAACAGTATGACAAATACCGGTCTGGAGGCACAATGCAGAAAAGATTAATCCGTTAAACCGCTTCATCTTACCAGCTGATCTCTTTCAAGGCCTCTCAAAGAAAAAATCTCAGCGCCGTTTTCATTATATAGTCTGCGGGCAGCGGAAGGTAAGTTCATTATCTGTGTACACCTGTGAATGAACACACAGCATTGCTGATGATGTTGGGAAACATGCAGAGTCGTCCTTTAATGTGCTTACACACACACACACAGGTAGATAAACACAAGAGAGAGAACAAACTTAGCTACTTATAAATTATAGAAAATGCTAGCAGGAGGCTTACTTCTTCCTCTATGTATATAAAATAATAGATGGTTGGGGGCCAATTCACACCTAAGCGTTTTGTAGTTCGAAGTTCAAAGCTCCAAAACTCTCAACAAACAGAATTCTAAGTAATTAAAGCGGACCTTCACCCTTGGTGGTACCTTCCCTCCTTTCGGCCCCTCCTCCCCTTAAGCCTCGTACACACGGCCGGTTTTCTCGTCAAGAAACGAAAAGAAAACTGCTTGCAGAGCTTTCTTGCCGAGTAAACCGGCCGTGTGTACGAGGCTTTCAGGTTTCTCGTCAAGAAAACTGGGCAGAATCTTGACGAGAAAAAAAGAAAACCTGCTTTCTTTTTTCTTGTCGGGATTCTTGTCGGCCTGTTTCCCGACGAGAAACCCGAGCGTGTGTATACTTACCTGTCGCCGTGGAAACCCGTGCATGCTCGAAATGACTTTGCTTCCTAGGCATAGGTAGGGTGTAGCAAGATGGCGGCGACGGCATCGAATGTGACGAGCGCACGCTTGTTGTAGTCAATGACGTCACCGCGTTCGTTCCATTCAAAAGAATGGCGGTTCTTTTGAATCAAGCGTGTGTACACTCGGCCGAGACAAGATTCTTGTCAAGAATCTTGTCAGGAAAAACTACGGGTTTTTTCCTGACGAGATTCTCGGCCGTGTGTACGAGGCTTTAGTCTATAGCAGTAGGGCAGTGTTTTGTTTTTTTTTTACCTATTTTTTCAAACAAATCATGCCGGCCCGACCCTCCATGCACATTGTTTGCCTAGGCCAGGGGTCCCCAAACTTTCTAACCAAAGGGCCAGTTTACTGTCCTTCAAACTTTAGGGGGGCCAGACTATGGTCAGTGGGAGAAGAAAATGTCCTGGCGTCAAGTGGGAGAAAATAATACCCTATCTTCGGTGTCAGTGGGAGGACTGGTGTTTCTTTGTTGGTGTCAGTGGGTGGAATAGTGTCCCATCATTGGTATTAGGGGGAGGAATGGTTCCCCATTGTTGGTGTCAGTGGAAGGTATAGTGCCACGTTGTTGGCATCAATAAAATGAAATATGCCCCATCATTAGTGTCAGTGGGAAGAATGTTGCCCCATTTTTGGTGTCAGTGGATGAAATTGTGTCCCAAGGGCCAGGTGAAGGCAAGCAAAAAGCTGCACTTTGGAGACTGCTGGCCTAGGCTCATGAGGTGCATAGTGCTTGCTGGGCCACCTGGGATATATGCACGTTGCATATCCCAGGAGGCCTTTAGTCTTTCATTCAGCAAGCAGTAGGGGTGCGGGCCTAGCAGAGTGTCATCACGGGGCCGGTCCCAGCCGGCGAGCATCTGGATGATGTCAGAAGTAAGATGGCAGCGGAGGACTGAGCAGTGTCTGTTGGCAGAAGGATGTCAGCAGGACAAAGCTGGATCCAGTGGCTGGGTGAGTATCCAAATTCTGCAGACATCCCCTCCTGGTAAGAGGGGGTATATTCGAAAAAAATTGGGGAGGGGGGGGGCTGAGGCTGAAGGTCCTCTTTAAATGATGGCCATTCATTGTGAATGCTCAGGTGCCTGTAGCTCAAAAGCCTGATGCTCCAAAAGCTACATGAACTACCTTTGAGGCAGATTTGGGCATTTTTGGCTTGAAAACTTTAACGGGAATGCCTGTAAATACTCAAATCAAGCATTTTCTGTGCCTTTTCAGCCTGGAAGAGCTGGTCTATTCCACCTATGCTTTCCATTAGGTAATTATAAACACACCGTATTGCGCTCTCTTTTTAAATTTTAAGTTATAATCCCCAGAAAGTGCAAAAACCCTGTAAATTGCACGTATCTGCATTGTGCAACCCCCCCAATCAGGTCAGCTACAGTGCTACACTATACACATGGCAGGGGGGGTGGTGGACACAGCAATCATCCCCCCCCCCCCTCAGACCAGCACAGGGTGGCAGGGCAGACAGACACTCATCCTCCATGGAGTGGATGCCTAAAAAATGATCCGATATCACTGTGCATCTTTATAGGGTGGTGGGAGATTGACATGACTCTGAGAATAATCCCCTAAACATTGCATTAAAAAAAATAACAACTGGACAGTCCCAGATAAAATAAGTTGAACTGGACCAAGAACAGAGAGGTCACTGAGACAGTTTTGCTGGCAGAAGACAGTACTAGACAAAGATGGTTACAGTACCAATGAGCTGTTGGAAAATAGCAGCAGTCTGACTCTGGATGACCCCATAAATGACAACTGTACTGTATGTCATCTTCTGCATTCTCAAAGCTCGACTGAAAAGCCTACTTTCTTCTTTCACCTAAATATTTACAGCCGCAGCGTCTCCTTACCTGCTTGACTGCAGCTCCTCTAGGGCCATGCAAACAACGGAGCTGCCGACGTGACGTCACTTCCGGTTTTCGTCTGTCCCACGAAACCCGGAAGTAACAGTTTTGAAATGCTCCCGCCCGGCGCCCATAGTGTTTCTACGGGCGGAAGCTAATCAGCGCTTTACATTGCGCCGCAAGGCGGGATAAAAGCCCGCAAATGAAGCGCCATGTCTGCAATCTCGTGATTGCATTGACGTGGCGCTTCCCATAGAGCACGGGTGTCCGGCGCTCAAGGGCACTTACTTAAAGGAAATGTTTTTATTTATTTTTTTCTTAAAGGGGCCATTTAAAAAAAAATATATATATTTTTTATTTTTTTACTACAGGAGGGGGGGGGCGGCGCCCGGGCGCCCCCTATGGACGGGCCGCGACTGGTCCATTGATCTAGTAAGCAGCCTCATGGAGGAGTAAGGAAGGAAGACTGCATGCACAGAAGAATTACACACTTTCAATGTTACGTCACATTTATATATAGTTTTTTGGACTTTATTCACTTATATATGAAACGCTGTGATATACAGTGCCTTGAAAAAGTATTTATACCCCTTTAAATTCTCCACATTTTGTCATGTTACAACCAAAAACGTAAATGTGTTTTATTGGGATTTACGGGATATGGAAGGAAAATAATAAATGGTTTTCCAAATTTTTTGCAAATAAATATGTGAAAAGTGTGGCGTACATTTGTATTCTGCCCCCCTGAGTGAATACTTTGTAGAACCATCTTTCGCTACAATTACAGCTGCAACTCTTTTTGGGGATGTCCCTACCATTTTTGCCCATTCTTCTACGCAAAATAGCTCAAGCGTCTGTGAACAGCAATTTTCAAGGCTGGCCACAGATTCTCAATTGGATTTAGGTCTGTAGATTGACTGGGCCATTCTAACACATGAATATGCTTTGATCTAAACCATTCCATAGTAGCTCTGGCTGTATGTTTAGGGTCGTTGTCCTGCTGGAAGGTGAACCTCTGCCCCAGTCTTTTGCAGACTTTAACAGGTTTTCTTCTAAGATTGTCCTGTATTTGGCACCATCCATCTTCTCATCAACTTTGACCAGCTTCCCTATCCCCGCTGAAAAAAAGCATCCCCACAACATGATGCTGCCACCACCATGTTTCACAGTGGGGATGGTGTGTTCAGGGCGATGTGCAGTGTTAGTTTTCCGCCACACATGTTTTGCTTTTAGGCCAAAAAGTTCAATTTTGGTTTCATCTGACCAGAGCACCTTCTTCCACATGTTTGCTGTGTCCCCAACATGGCTTCTCGCAAACTGCACACAGGACTTTTATGGCTTTCTTTCAACAATGGATTTCTTCTTAACACTCTTCCATAAAGACCAGATTTGTGGAGTGTATGACTAATGCCGCGTACACACGATCGTTTTTCACGTCGTTAAAAATGCCATTTTTTTAATTGGGCATTAAAAACGATCGTGTGTATGCTCCAGAGCATTTTTAACGACGTGAAAAATGGCCTAAAAAAATGAGAACCTGCTCTATTTTTTCACGTCGTTTTTCACGTCGTTTTTTTTAACGACGTGAAAAACGGCCGTGTGTATGCTTTTACGAGGGGAAAAAAACCGCGCATGCTCAGAATCAAGTATGAGACGGGAGCGCTCGTTCTGGTAAAACTAGCTTTCGTAATGGAGATAGCACATTCGTCACGCTGTAACGGACTGAAAAGCATGAAGACTGAAAAGCGCGAATCGTCGCTCAACAAGTTTTACTAACATGAAGGGTGGCGCCATTCGAACGGAACTTCCCCTTTATAGTGCCGTCGTACGTGTTGTACGTCACTGCGCTTTTCTCGAGCGTTTTTTTCATGAACGTGTGTATGCAAGACAGGCTTGAGAGAAATCACGTCGAGAAAAATGTCGTTTTTGAAAATGACATTAAAAACGATTGTGTGTACGCGGCATAATAGTTGTCCTGTGGACGGATTCTCCCACCTGAGCTGTGGATCTCTGCAGCTCCTCCAGAGTTACCATGGGCCTCTTGGTTTCTTGTCTGATGAATGCTCTCCTTGCCCAGCCTGTCAGTTTAGGTGGACGGCCATGTCTTGGTAGGTTTGCAGTTTTGCCATACTCTTTCCATTTGGGGATGTTAGATTGAACAGTGCTCCGAGAGATGTTCAAAGCTTGGGATATTTTTTTATAACCTAACCCTGCTTTAAACTTCTCCAAAACTTTATCCCTGACCTGTCTGGTGTGTTCCTTGGCCTTCATGGTGCTGTTTGTTCACTAAGGTTCTCAAACAAACCTCTGAGTGCTTCACAGAACAGCTGTATTTATACTGAGATTAAATTACACACAGGAGGACTCTATTTACAAATTAGGTGACTTCTGAAGGCAATTGGTTCCACTAGATTTTAGTTAGGGGTATCAGAGTAAAGGGGGCTGAATGCAAATGCCACACTTTTCAGATATTTATTTGTAAAAAAAATTGAAAACCATTTATCATTTTCCTTCCACTTTACAATTATGTGCCACTTTGTGTTGGTCTATCACATAAAATCCCAATAAAATACATGTATGTTTTTGATTGTAACATGACAAAATTTGGAAAATTTCAAGGGGTATAAATACTTTTTCAAGGCACTCCAAGTTGATTAGTTTTGAATATATGATTTTATTGCACTTTCTGGTGACTATATTTTAAAAAGGTAGCCCAACATGATGTGTTTATAATTTTTCCTTATATTTGTGTCTGAATAATAGTCAGTGCCACTATCTCAAGCCGTGTACACACGATCGGTTTTACAGATGAAAACAGTTCGATGGACTTTTTTCATCGGACAAACCGATCGTGTATGGGACCCATCGGTCTTTTTTCCATCGGTTTTAAAAAATAGAACATGTGTTAAATTTTTCCGATGGATCAAAAACCGATAGCAAATTCCGATCGTCTATGGGCAAGTCCATCGGATAAAAAACCCACGCATGCTCAGAATCAAGTCGACGCATGCTCAGAAGCAAGCATTAAACTTCATTTTTCACGGCTCACCGGAGTGTTTTACGTCACCGCGTTTGGAACGGTCGGTTTTTTGACTGATGGTGTGTAGGCAAGACTGATGGAAGACAGCTTCATCGGATTTCCGATGGACAAAACCATCGGATTAGAATCCATAGGATATCCGATCGTGTGTACGAGGCTTCAGAGTATAGATATCGTTTTTTGACCAATAATTAGCGTGGGGGGATGGGATTTTTTTTTCCATTGGTTAAAACAAAAACACCTGAAGTTTGAATACACATGCAAGATGTTTAAAATACACTTTCCTGACATGCTCCATGGCAGCATACGTGTGGGTTGGCCCCGCCTCCATAACTACCCAATAGGACCCCCTCCCTATAAATTTTGGCTCTGGGCTCTCAGCCGTGTTCCTTTTTTGTCCTCCTCCGAAGGACTATATGTTTAGTTCTCCTACCTGAAGACGATTGTTCCTACGATCAAGATCGGCCGACGATATGGTGTCTCATCCCTCCGATAAGCCTTGACTGTGAAGCATGGTATGGAGTGTATGGCAGAGTAGCGCTGAAGAGCTGGATGATATCTTCCATTGGAGAGATGAGCGTGCACAGGCCTGATTACCTAGCAGTGTGCAGGTGGCCATTATCTGCTGCAAGCTCGGTGTGTGTATGGATGTGGTGTCCCTGGCCGAATCGATCGTAGATGGTGGTGGTAAGCCTGTATCGCCTTCATGGCAGCAGTGTTTATGTGTGTCGTTTTCTCTATGCATATGCCTTTGTTATTTCTCCCAGTGTCATTTCATGCCTGATAGCGGCTGGTTCCCTGTGCGTTCCAGCCGCTGCTCCCTCTTCCTGGTTCATCCGCGGTCTGCGCATGCGCGACCTGGAGCGAAAACGAGGCCTGGTCCGCGCATGCGCGCAAGAATCGCGGGCCTGGCGCAGCCGTGACATCACGCGGCGCCAAATTAAAAGCCTGGTGAAGCCTGCAGAATGCTGGGAATGATCGTGGGCATAGCGGCGACTTCCCTGAGCACCTGCAGAAGCCTTCCTGGGTAAGTGCTCATTCAGAAGGGTCTGAATTTTTCACTTGTTCCTTTTTGCTGAAATCTGATTGTTTGCTGTTGCCACCTGCAGTGTTTCCCTGAAGTATCATGGACTCTTCACTGCCTCCCGGTGGCCAACCCTCTTGCAGCAGGTAAGATTGGAAAATGTTTCCTTTTATTCTGCCTGCTGAGGGGGATGGAAGAGAGAGGAGTGTAGGGCATTATTGTGACTTTGTGTCTTTTCTCTCTCTCTCTCTCTCTATGCTTGTCTTTCCCTGTTTCAGCCCTTCTAGGTCTGAACAACAGAGTAGTTCCCGCAGACGCAGCGGGTCCTCTAAATCACACCACCGGCACTCCCCTTCTGGCTCTAGACACCATGATTCTTCCAGATCCGGACGTCCCAGTAGAGACACTCCTCACCCCCCCTCATCTCACAGCAAGAGGTCAGAGAGACCATGTTGGGGGTGCAGGGCTCCGGTTCCTGCCAGCAAGTCCCTTTGTGACCATTGTTTTACAAAAGCAGCCAATGAGAGAGAAGGTGCAGATAAACACCTGGAAGCATTGGTTAAGCGGGTCGTAAACGAGTCGCTACAAGAGACAGATGCTAGAATGCAGCACGATTCTCCTCCAGACCCACTGATTCCCTCGTTAGAACAGGGACGGGTGCATGAGACTCTGGAAATCTCTCAACCCAGCCATCCCTCAGCTCCTCCCTCAGAAAGTGGTTCGGAAGTGGATGATCCTGGGATGGGAGTTGATTATGCCTTGGTTCCTACTTTAGTGAAAGCAGTTAGAGAAGTTCTGAATTGGGAAGATCCAGTTATATCTCCCCCCAAACAAAGGAAACTTTTTAAACAGCTCAGTAAGGAGCGACATTATTTCCCGTTTGTCACGGAAGTGGGTGCCATTATCCCAGAAGAATGGGGTAAAATGGACAAGAAAAGTTCTATGCAGTCAAAAATTGCAACATTATATCCTTTTAAGGAAGAAGAGGTAAAACACCTTGATTCAGCTCCCATGGTTGATGCAGCTTTAATGCGTTTGGTTAGATATGTAACCCTTCCTCTGGAAGATACAGTCTCATTCAAAGATCCTCTAGAGAGACGGATTGACTCAGACCTGAAGCGAATCTATCTGACAGCAGGTTCAGTCTGTAAACCAATTTTGGCTTTAGCAGCTATCTCAAAAGCTCTAGAAGCATGGTCAGACAATGTGGATGATTCCCTCAGAAGCATCTCTGAAGAAATGGCGAAAAGCTCTCCTATTCAGGAAATCAGGCTAGCATCTGCCTTTTTGGGGGAGGCCTCTATTGATGTTATTCGCCTAGTGGCACGAGTAATGCTGTCAACGGTTACCGCACGCCATGCTTTATGGCTCCTTCCCTGGTCGGCGGATCCAGCTTCAAAGCAAGCTTGGTGCCGCATTCCTTTTGAGGGCTCCTCGCTCTTTGGCAATAAACTTGATAATGCCATTTCCCGGGCCACGGGTGGTAAGTCGGGGTTCCTCCCTCAAGACAGGCGTTTGCAAAACCAGAAACGCACCTTTTCGAGAGCACAGAATACAGATCATGCAAGAGAAGCACGCAGCTACAGACCCGGTCGTGAATTTTCGAGGCCCTGGAAATCCAGACAGTCCTCTTTCAGGAAACCAACTAAAAGTACTCCGTCCGGTAGTCGGGAGTCTACGAAGTCTTTTTGAAATTGGGCCCGTTCAAACAGGTCAGGTGGGGGCACGTCTCCTCCACTTTCAGCATGTTTGGGCGGCCTCAATTCAAGATTTTTGGACCATCAAGATGGTCTCTTCAGGCCACACGTGGGTCTTCAACAGCACCCCCAGGCTCAGATACATACCCACAAGTCTTCCAAGTGCAGAAGAAAAGAAACAAGTCTTACTAAATTACGTAAGCTCTTTATTAACTCAAGGCGCAGCCATTACTGTTCCAGAGGGCGAACGAGGAGAAGGCATGTACTCCCCGTTGTTCATGGTACAGAAAAAGAACGGTACCTGGAGACCAGTAATAGACCTAACGCATCTCAACCGATTTATTCGGAAGGAAAGATTCAAAATGGAGTCACTATTGACAATCCAGCAGTCAGTCCATCCAGAAGATTGGTTAGTGTCAATAGATCTGAAGGACGCATATTTTCACGTCCCAGTAGCTGCAGACTATCAAAAGTATCTCCGCTTTGCTGTAGGCGATCAACAATTACAGTTCACCTGCCTACCTTTTGGTCTCACGACATCACCTCGGGTGTTCTCCAAGGTTCTGTTAGCCATTGTGGCTCTGCTCCGAGTGAAAGGAGTTCGTCTTCATCACTACCTAGACGACCTCTTACTTCTAGCTCAAGACAGATGTCAACTCTTGGAACACAAGAATCTAGTAATAGCCACTCTCCAAGAATTCGGGTGGCTCCTGAATTTGGAGAAGAGTCATCTCATTCCAACACAGTCCCCTGTGTTTCTAGGTGCCCTCTTCAACACAATAGACGGCACCATTTCATTGCCCGAGGAAAAGATTGCAACAATCCGGGACAGGATCCGCGCAACACTTGCTTCCTCTCACCTGTCTGCTCTGCAATACCTGAAGGTAATCGGCACCATGACAGCCACCATCCCTATGGTAAGGTGGGCTCAGTGGCACACTCGCCCATTCCAGAAGGGGTTCCTCCAGCAATGGGACTCCCCCAGCAAGAGTCAACGCATCAGACTCACTTCATCCATGAGAGAATCTCTTCTTTGGTGGCTTCAGGGGAAGAATCTCCGCAACTGTCACGCAATCCGTCCCATCACTTGGATTACTGTAACTTCGGATGCCAGCAATCAGGGGTGGGGCGCTCATTGCCTAACGGAAATAGCCCAGGGCAGGTGGAACACACCGTCCCAAAGAATTGTGTCCAACATACTGGAGTTGCGGGCTGCCTTCCAGGCGCTCATGTCCTTCCATCATCTGTTGACAGACACTTCTGTGATGCTCAGGATGGACAACACAACCGCAGTTGCTTACATAAGGAAGCAGGGTGGTACCCGCAGCTGGTCCTTACTCCGGGAAGTAGAACCAATCATGACCTGGGCCCAGAAGTACCTATGCAACATCTCTGCAGTGTACATTCCAGGAGTCCGGAACGTTCAAGCGGACTTTCTTTCACGAACTCAAATGAACAACAACGAATGGTCTCTACACATAGAGGTATTCAATTGGCTTCTAACTCTGGGAGTGTCTCCAGAAGTGGATCTGTTTGCGTCCCCATGCAACCACAAGTTGACCAAGTATTACTCGAGGTCTCGGGATCCCCAAGCCTACGGGATAGATGCTCTCACAGATCGGTGGAGATTCAGCCAGGCTTATGCCTTTCCTCCAGTTCCTGTTATACTTCAATTCCTTCACAGACTCAGAGTGGAGAGAGTAGAAATCATAGCAGTAATTCAGTTTTGGCCCAACAGGCCATGGTTTTCCCTCTTGACGTCTCTCAGTTATCAGGACTCAATCCCTCTACCCCTCAGACCGGATCTCCTGTCTCAGGGCACAACGTTGCACCCATGCCCAGCTCATCTGCACCTCAGGGTATGGTTCTTGAGAGGGGAAGGCTGGAAGCCTTAGGATGTCCAGAAGAAGCCATGTCGACTCTCCTTAACGCTAGAAGAAATAGCACCAACAGAGTTTATGAGCGTATCTGGTCAAAATTTACAGACCATATGTCTTCCAGGGCTAATTCCTGTAATTCTCCAGAAGTCCAGGATGTACTTAGTTTCTTACAAACAGGTTTGGATTTGCCTTTATCAGTAAGCCCTCTTCGAGTTCAAATCTCAGCCATTTCAGCATTCACTGGAATCTCTTGGGCCAATCATTCCCTGATTCGCCAGTTCTTTAAGGGTGCGGTCAGACTTAGACCACAGAGAAAACCGAGGTTCCCCAAATGGGACCTGCCTCTTGTACTGGACTATCTTACCACACTCAGCACAGATCCTGAAAAACCTCTTTCGGTAAAAGATCTTACTCTCAAAACCGTCTTCCTAGTAGCGGTCACTTCAGCCAAAAGAGTGTCTGATATCAGAAACTTGGGTTCAAAAGAGCCTTTCATGACCTTTTTTCCAGATAGAGCAGTATTAATTCCCATGCTGGGTTCAAACCCGAAAGTTACATCGATCTTTCATGAAAATCAGGAAATTGTATTACCCACTTTTGGAACTTCTGAAGGTCAAGATGTTCATCCCCTTGATGTGGGCCACACATTAAGTCAATACCTGAAAATGACAGAGTCTTTCAGACAAACAGATTTTCTTTTTCTTTTTCTTCACGGAAAGAACAGAGGAAAAAGGGCCTCAATCAGATCTATTGTGGCATGGATAGTTCAGACCATCCAAAGAGCTTACAAAGCAAAAGGTTTGGCTCCTCCGGAGGCAGTAACTGCGCACTCAACCCGGAGCATCTCAACTTCTTGGGAAGCCTCTCGTCATGTCGCACCTGACGTTATATGCAGAGCGGCCTCTTGGTCGTCTATTAATACTTTTGTTTCCCACTATTGTGTCGAACCAGCTGCCTTATCATCACTGAATTTTGGTTTACAAGTTCTGTCGGTTGACAGTGTTAAATAAATTTATTTCTTGCCTCAGCATTTTGCCCGCCCGGGTGTGTTTGGCGAGTTATTTCCCACATGTATGCTGCCATGGAGCATGTCAGGAAAACGGAAAATTTATTATCAAATACTTACCGTAATTTTCCTTTCCTGATAGGCTCCATGGCAGCAGGAGTCCCTCCCAATGCTTGGAGTAGGCTAGTTACGGAACACGGCTGAGAGCCCAGAGCCAAAATTTATAGGGAGGGGGTCCTATTGGGTAGTTATGGAGGCGGGGCCAACCCACACGTATGCTGCCATGGAGCCTATCAGGAAAGGAAAATTACGGTAAGTATTTGATAATAAATTTTCCGTTTTTTAAACATTCGCAAAATTGTTGCTCCTGAAAATTATTGAAAATAGCTCAGGTGTAAATGCAGAGGTTTTACCGCCTCCTGACCTCCTACCTAAAGTAGGGCATGCAGCTGCTCAGGGCTGTATAGATGTCATGGCCATGGAGCTTTGTCCTTGCGGCCATGGCTTTGGTTAGTCTGCATGTTGCATTTGACAGGTGGCACCACCACCGAACGCAACCCATTTAAGTGTAAGGGGCCCTGCAATGATTTGGCCTTTTTAGGGTTAAAACAGGCAGTAAGGAGGCAACCTGCTCACTGCCTGTAAAACACCCTCTGAAAAGCAATCCACCACAGATTGTTTTACAGAGGGGCAGCAAGGGCTGCGGCACGTGAGAACAAGCCCTTAGGGTCTATAGCTTAAAGTGGAGTTCCTCCCTAAAATTATTTTTTTCCCCAAAAAGTTAAAAATAATTGAAAAAAAATTTTTTTTACTCACCTTAAATAGCGGTTGCTATGCGGAAGTCCCTAATCTTCCTCTTCATCGTCCGCGGCTAGTCTCCTTCCTTCGTCCTACTCGCGGTGTCTTCTGGTAAATGGGGTGCACTGCCTTCTGGGAACTGTGTGTATCCCAGAGAGCAGCCGGCCCATTCACAAAACGCTGAGCGGCTCGCGCATGCGCAGTAGGAAACGGGCAGTGAAGCCGCACGGCTTCACTGCCTGTTTCCCTTACTGAGGATGGCGTCGCCAGGAGCTTCCAGCGCCGAGGGATCGGCCTCGGGGGGGCTGACATTGTGGGCGAGTAGGACAGGTAAGTGTCCTTATTAAAAGTCAGCAGCTACAGTGTTTGTAGCTGCTGACTTAAAAAAAAAAAAAAGAGGGTGGAATCCCCCTTTAACTTATACTATTGCTTCTTGCATTGTGGGATGTGGGAGGGGGCAAGCCTATGTCCTATTTTGAACACTACCAGCTTTTGGGGTTTTGTGGGTGCACCAAAGGGGAATTATAACATTAGGGGCTCCATGCGTGCATAGAAGAGGAATTATAGTAAGGTGCTAGGTGCTAGTGTGAACCAGCATATGCAGATCGTCTAGCTTGGTTCATTTTATATAATTGTTATGGCAATTTTTCATACAAGAAACATGAAAGCCACCACTACTAGTCTAACAATGCTGGATGCCTGGATGTGATTCTGACCCCCCAGGATTCAATACTGTGAGTCACAGACCTAGAACAAGCATGCATGTAGGCAAGTGCAGTTTACTTTCTCCACTGTAGGTGGAGCTTGTGGCATTGAAGTTGGAGGGGATGGGAAGTCAAGATGAACATGGTTCCTCTATGGTTCCTGGGTCACTGGGGAAGCTATCTGATTAGATGTTGCTGCCCCATATGACTCTGGCAGCTATCTTGGGTCAGGCAGAGCATATTTAAGGCCCTGGCTCCCAGGTTAGGCGAGCATTTTGCATGTGGGTAGTGTAGGAACAGGTCACCTGTCTGACAGGGACAGTGATTAGTGGCAGGGAGAGGTTCTAGATGAGAAAGGAAAAGATTGGGATAGACCATCCTTCCTGGACACCTTTTCATTTGGATAACGCTGCATTCCGCCCCTCAAGACAACCGCTGTCGGCACCCCGAGACCTCCTCTGCCACATCGCTGTTGCATTTTTTTGAGTGTTCCTGGTCAGGCACCTTCCTTTTGTTGTGAATTATTGAACGTTGACATTAATATAAGTTTTGTTCTATGCAACTGGGCTCTGGACATGCAGATAAGTAAGAACCACTGTTGTTTCCCTGTGTTTCCTGATCTTTTTACTTGCTCATGACCAGAGGCTTAGAGCGGTGTTTCTCAACTCCAGCCCTCAAGGCACCCCAACAGGTCATGTTTTCAGGCTTTCCATTATTTTGCACAGGTGATTTAATCAGTTTCACTGCCTTATGCCCCGTACACTAGGGTGACCAGACATCCCCGGTTTCCGGGGACAGTCCCCTGATTGAGGGCACTGTCCCTGGACCAAGTCTGTCCCCGGTTTTGTCCCCGGATTGGATTTGAACAGGGGCTGGGGCAATTTCAAAGACAGTCAGTGCAGAATTAAAAAAAAAAATCTGAATTACACCCCCCCGCTCCGCAGCTCCTACTTGCTTAGGGGGGTGTATTTTTTTCCATTATCTGTGTCCCTTTCTAATGATCATGCACCGGTCGGTGTGAAGGGAAAATTTCTTCAGTTTCGGGCGCATGCCCATTCAGCTCTGCTCACATGTTCTTCTGCCTTGGCTCAAGTCCCAGCCAGCCGCCTGCCTGCTTATCTCCTTGTCTTCCCTGGCAGAGTGATCTTCCTCCGCTCCCCAGCTAGTAGTAGCCGGGGCCCGGAGAGTGAGACTTGAGAGGCTGTGAGGAGGGCGGCGGCGGCGACGGGCAGAGAGTCACTGATTGCCGCCATTACTAGTAAAAAAAAAAAATATGTTCCCGGATTTCATTTTAAAAATCTGGTCACCTTACCGTACACACAGTCAGATTTCCCGTCGGAATAAACTCCGACGGGTTTTTCCAACGGGATTCCGTTCGAGCTGTCTTGCATACACACTGTCACACCAAATTCCGACTGTCAAGAACGCGGTGACGTACAACACTACGGCGAGCCAAGAAAAATTAAGTTCAATGCTTCCCAGCATGCGTCAAATTGATTCTGAGCATGCGTGGTTTTTAGTCCGTCGGAATTGCATCCAGACGAACGGAAGTTCCAATAGAAAATGTTTCCGTTGTAAAAAAAGAGAACATGTTCTCTTTCTAAGTCCGTCGGAATTTCCGACGGAAAAAGTCAGATGGGGCATACACACGGTCGGAATATCCGATGAAAAAATGCCGTCTGACTTTTTCCATCGGAAATTCCGAGCGTGTGTATGCGGCATAAGTAATTACCACAGCTGTTTCATCTGAGGGAAATCCTAAAAAACATGACCTGTTGGGGCGCCTTGAGGACTGGAGTTGAGAAACACTGGCTTATGCCGCGTACACACAACCGTTTTTCATGACGAGAAAAATGCCATTTTTAAAAATGGTCGTGAAAAACGGTCGTGTGTATGCTCCAGAGCATTTTTCGCGACGAGAAAAATGCCTGGAAAAAAAATTAGAACCTACTAGTTTTTCACGTCGTTCTTTTTAACGTTGTGAAAAACGGCCGTGTGTATGCTTTTACGAGGGGAAAAAAAACGCGCATGCTCAGAATCAAGTATGAGACGGGAGCGCTCGTTCTGGTAAAACTAGCGTTCGTAATGGAGATAGCACATTCATCACGCTGTAATGGACTGAAAAGCGCAAATCGTCTCTCATCAAACTTTATTAACACGAGGATCAGCAAAAGCGTCCCAAAGGGTGGCGCCATTCAAATGGAACTTCCCCTTTATAGTGTCGTCGTACGTGTTGTACGTCACCGCGCTTTGCTCAAGCGTTTTTTTTTCATGTACGTGTGTATGCAAGGCAGGCTTGAGAGGAAACACGAAAAATCACGTCGAGAAAAAACGTTTTTTCCATGACATGAATAACGGTCGTGTGTACGCGGCATAAGAGTATCAAAGCCACTGGATCAGCATGACAACCAGGTAGCTAGCATTTTCAGAAAGACATCAGCAATGGAACCCCCAATATCTTATACGTCAAGTGAGGTTTAAAGGAAACCTATACAGGTAGAAATATAGAAGCTGCCATTGCTGACCTTCCTCTGAAAATGCTACTTGCCTAGTTGCCTCTGCTTTTAGACTTTTTTTTTTTCACAATTCAAATTAGCTTTATTCTTTGTTTAACATAACCTGTTCTTTCAGACTATACAGTTCCTCTGATGTGTTTAGCGTTTTTTGTGAGGCTTTGACTCAGCAGAAGCAGGCAGAGAGCTAAGTCCGAGTGAAATCCCAACTTCTGATTTGCATGTTTGCTTCTGGTCAGTCAGTAACAGCACTGAAGATAAAGGATCAGCGTATTTTCTTAAAAGATAACTGCTTTAGAGCTTCCCCTACTATTCTGAGATACTGCTAATACTGCAGTCCATTAATTGCTTTCATAGCAGTCTAAGCAGTTGTGCTCAGGGAAAGTAGGTCACAGCACAGGCCATCTGACTGCCCAGAAAAATGCCTAGACTTGCTTTTCTCTACAGGGTCCTGTTTCCTTATGCGTAACGACTTGCACTTCCCATTTTATTTAATGCAGGCTCTAAACACATACATTATAGTATCAAAAGTATTGGGACACCTGCCTTTACACGCACATGAACTTTAATGGCATTCCAGTCTTCGTCCCTATGGTTCAATATTAAGTTGGCCCACCCTTTGCAGTTATAACAGTTTCAACTCTTCTGGGAAGGCTGCCCACAAGGTTTAGGAGTGTGTCTATGGTAATGTTTGACCATTCTTCCAGAAGTGCATTTGTAATGTCAAGCACTAATGTTGGACGAGAAGGCCTGGCTCTCAGTCTCCGCTTTAATTCATCCCAAAGGTCAGGACCAGTCAAGTTCCTTCACCCCAAACTCGCTCATCCATGTCTTTATGGACCTTGCTTTGCGCACTGATTGCCGCCTGCGTAGTTATGTTGGAACAGGAAGGGGCCACCCCCCAAACTGATCCCACAAAGTTGGGAGCATGAAATTGTCCAAAAGGTCTTGGTATGCTGACTCCTTAAGAATTCCCTTCACTGGAACTAAGGGGCCAAGCCCAACCCCTGAAAAACAACCCCACACTATAATCCTCCCCTTCACCAAATTATTTGGACCAGTGCAAAAAGCAAGGCCCATAAAGACATGGGTGAGCGAGTTTAGGGTGGAGGAACTTGACTAGCCTGCACTGAAAAAGAAATGCTGGAAATTAATTTTCCATTTCAATTGGAACCACAATCTTTTAAATACTTACGGGTGAATATTGCCTTTAGAAGAAAAAATGTATGAATTGAACATGGGGGGTTGGTGCTTTGGGGCAGGGTAGGCTAAGTGACGTCACAGTCCAGGGGCATGATGGGACTGTGACGTCATAAGGGGCAGGGTCACCAAGTGACATCACCCGGTGACCACGCCCCATACCTATATAAGTCGTTGCGCACCGCGCACACGGCATTACAGCGGGATAGAGCGTTGTGTCAACATCGGAAGAAGAGAAGAGGGAAGAAGATGACGGAGAAGACAGGGCCAACGCTAGCAAAAGAGCAGCAAAAGAGCAGAAGATAGCGGAGGAGCCCAGCAGAAGAACCGGAAACGGGAGAAGAACCGGAGAAGAGAGCAGGGAAGTCGGAAGTCGGAAGAGACCCCCGAAGTTGGAAGAGACCCCCGGAGCTGCCTAATAAATTACTTTGAAATTTGTCTAGTCTCTTTTTTTATTGACACTTTTTTCCCCCAGGTGGATGGGTAGGGGTACGATGTACCCCATACTCATTTACATAGAGTGGGGGGCTGGGATCTTGGGGGCCCCCTTATTAAAGGGGGCTCCCAGATTCCGATAAGCCCCCCGCCCGCAGACCTCGACAACCAACGGCCAGGGTTGTCGGGAAGAGGCCCTTGTCCTCATCAACATGTGAACAAGGTGCTTTGGGGTGGCTTGGTATGGTCTAGGAGGGGGGGGCGCTCGCTCGCCCCCCCTTTTCCTGACCTGCTGGGCTACGTGCTCGGATAAGGGTCTGGTATGGATCCTGGGGGAATCCCCACGCCATTTTTTTTTGGTGTGGGGGGTTCCCTTTAAGATCCATACCAGACCGATGGGTCTGTTATCGTCCTGGGGGGGAACCTCACGCAAAAAAACTTTTTTCATTTTTGCCGGGTTCCCCTTCAAGATTCTCCACACACGAGTCACCCCGCAAGTCGGATCATCTTGATTTGACTTCTGGTGCGACCTCTATTCAAATCAATGGGCTCCCATAGGGAACCATTGATTTTGAATAGAGAAAGAAAAACGCGGCTAAAAGCTAGCGCGGGGAAACGTGCATTGAATTCAATGCAAAACGCGGAAAAAATCGCGGAAAAAACGCTGCTTTTTTCCTGGCGTCTGTACTAGCTTTACAGACCGTTTTTTAAAACGTCCGTGGACACGTAGCCTAAAACAACAAATAACATCTGTCCCCTTGACCTTTTTTTTTCTAATGGATCGCGCCTGTATCTCATCCATCTAAACAAACACACCCACCTTTGACAAAATCTCTACTAAAGGTTTTGGACTTGACTGCTGGAAAGTTGAGTATCTCCTCAATACCGGGCCCACTTACCCCAATTATGGGCGACCCAGATTTTCCGCTGGGTCTATGGCCTTTTAGGTTCCTACAATGGAAATCTTCGGCCCCTTACCCGAACAAACAAGCTCTAGCGCCTAAGGAACGTCAAGCTTTTATTACAATAGTGACTACAGAGTGTAACTACCCGGGCTGATGGCTTTATTACTTTCAGATTCAGCATTTTTATATAAATATTGCTAACATGGGCTCACTACATAGAGACTTAACTGTATTTAAGTCTCTTTGTATCAGGCATAAGGAGTGTTCTCGCACTATCTCTACAAAATATGGTCAACTATTATCCCGTGCATTTCCCTATTGCCCGCACTACACCAGAGATTGGGAGAGAGAACTGGGCCATATGATCACTGCGGAAGAATGGAAGAAATCTTTCTTTCTACCTTTATAATCAAGTCTCTCAATTTATATACCACAAAGAAACTATAAAATACAAACAAGGTGGTATAGATGCCCTGTGAGGCTGCACAGAATGTCCCAGATTTACCCTGAAAAGTGTTGGTGCTGCGTGGGAGAAGTAGGCATAATGATCCACATATGGTGGACCTGTCCCCAGATTAAACCATTTTGGGAGTCTGTGTTTCAAATTTGCTCCGTTGTTATTGGCACGTTCCATCAGAAGCCTCCGGAAACTGCTTTACTTTCTATTTATCTGAGCTCCATGCGAGAGGCTAAAAAAGGGACTGCTTTTTTTTCTCCTTTCCGCATCGCGAATACTTATACCTATTGTGAGGGGGTTAGCTCGGCAGCGGGTGTGTGTGACCCCCGGGATGGGCTCCCCACACAAAAACAGGCCCAGCAGACGGAGGTTGTGGTTTTCAAAATCAAAAAGGTGCCGTTTATTTTCTATTTACAGTGACAAAAACACAGCAAAGCAAAAGAAACAAACAAAATAAATCCTGGTCAACTTGACCTCTGACTAAACATACAGGTTTCCTAACTAACAACTGGGATCAGCCTAGTGCTGTCCTAGTCCCTGGTTTTAAATGTCCAAGCAAAATATAGCCACACAGGCTTTCTCTCACCGCACAGGGGTTCACTCTCCCTAGACAGTCCACACAGGTCTGCTTCCAGGCATGAGCTAACATCTAATGAATCTGGGAGTTTTTATAGAGGCCTAAATGAGCTGACAAGCTTCAGCTGGCCTCATCAACTCCCTGTCTGCACGACGCCCAGCCCTCTCCCTAGAGGTATGAGTCATCAATGAGCCCACTAGTCTCAGCTGGGCTTATACAACTCTCCACCTAGCTGTATAAATCGGCGTAAAGCCTGAATCTGGGCGAAATATATCTACCCCCCTGGATGCAACCAGGTGACTTTACCTTCCTGCTGTCACATACCCCCCCCTCTTGTTTTAACCTCGGGGTTGGAACACCAGCAATCAGGCATTCATGTACTCGAGACAAAGCATCCACATTCCCCATTTGAACGCCAGGGCGATGCTTTACTGTGAAGTTGAATTCCTGGAGGGCCAGGAACCACCTATTCACTCTTCTATTTGTTTCCTTGTTTTGAGCCATCCACTTTAACGGAGCGTGATCCGTAACCATGTCAAAGTGCCTACCTAGCAGGTAGTACCGAAGGGAATCTAGAGCCCACTTCACCGCTAAACACTCCTTTTCAACGGTGGCGTAATTTACCTCATGGGACTTCAACTTCCTGCTGAGGTAAATGACTGGGTGCTCTTCCCCGTTCCAGACCTGGGACAATACTGCTCCTAACCCCACATCTGACGCATCACTTTGTACGACAAAGTCTTTAGAGAAGTCGGGTGAGTACAACACTGGCTGGCTACATAAGGCTTGTTTCAAGAATTGGAATGCTGCCTCAGCCTCGGGGGTCCATTTAATCATGACCGACCCTTTCCCCTTCGTCAGGTTGGTTAGGGGCACAGCCTTAGAAGCAAAGTGGGGAATGAATCGCCGATAATACCCAGCGATTCCCAGAAAGGCTCGTACCTGCTTCTTGCTGTTGGGACGTGGCCAACTCTGGATGGCCTCGACTTTGTTGAGTTGGGGTTTTATTACTCCCCTCCCAATGGTGTACCCAAGATATTTGGCCTCCTCCTGCCCAATGGTACACTTCTTGGGGTTAGCCGTAAACCCTGCTTCCCGAACAGAGTCCAGGACTGCTTGCACTTTTGGCAGATGTGAGGCCCAATCTGTGCTATGGACAATTACGTCATCCAGGTAAGCCGCAGCATACTTCCGATGGGGCCTCAGCATCTGGTCCATTTTCCGCTGGAATGTGGCCGGCGCATTCTGTAACCCGAACGGCATTCTTTTATATTGGAACGCCCCGTCTGGGGTTACAAATGCGGTTTTCTCTTTGGCTGACTTGGCCAGGGGGATTTGCCAATACCCTTTTGTGAGGTCAAGAGTCGTCATGTATCGGGCTGTTCCCAGCCGGTCGATCAACTCATCTATACGTGGCATGGGGTAGGTGTCAAATTTTGTAACTTTGTTCAACTGACGAAAATCGTTACAAAATCGCCAGCTCCCATCCGGTTTAGGCACCAACACAATGGGACTAGACCAATCACTTTGGGACTCCTCTATCACCCCTAAGTTCAGCATTTTCTGTACTTCCTCCCGTATTGCCTCCCGTCGGGCCTCTGGGATCCGATAGGGTTTTAACTTCACCCTTTCACCGGGCGGGGTAATAATGTCATGCTCTACCCCAGATGTTTGTCCCGGCAGCTCAGAGAATACCTCCTTGTTGCGAAGCACAAACTCCTTAACCTCCTGTTGTTGGGGTTGTGACAAGGTGGCTGCGATTCCAACCTCAGGAATCACGCAACCAGTTTGAGCTGGTGACCAAGTGTCTGCGACTAGGGACTCTCTATCCCTCCAGGCTTTCAACAGATTAACGTGATAGATCTGTTCGGGCTTTCGCCTTCCTGGTTGTCTGACCTTGTAATTCACTTCGCTCACTTTTTCCATTATCTCGTAGGGGCCTTGCCATTTGGCAAGGAATTTACTTTCAACCGTAGGGACAAGTACCAATATCCTATCCCCCGGGGAAAAGGTACGGGTCTTGGCTCCACGGTTGTACACTCTCTGCTGTGCCAACTGCGCTTGGGCCAAATGTTCCTTCACGATGGGCATTACCTGTGCAATTCGATCTTGCATCAGGGCGACATGCTCAATCACACTCCTGTGGGGAGAACTCTCACTTTCCCAAGTTTCCTTGGCAATATCCAACAGCCCTCTTGGGTGTCTCCCATACAGTAACTCAAAGGGGGAGAATCCCGTAGAGGATTGGGGCACCTCCCTAATAGCAAACATCAAATAAGGAAGTAGACAGTCCCAATCCTTTCCATCCCTATCCACCACTTTCTTCAACATTTGTTTTAGGGTTTTGTTGAATCTTTCAACCAGCCCATCGGTTTGGGGGTGATACACAGATGTACGTAATTGCGTCACTTTGAACAATTTACACAGCTCCTTCATAACCCGGGACATAAAGGGTGTACCTTGGTCCGTAAGCAGTTCTTTACAAATACCCACCCGGCTAAAAACAAGAGATAGCTCTTTGGCTATGGTTTTGGCCGAGGTATTTCTGAGAGGGATCGCTTCTGGATAACGGGTGGCATAGTCCAATATAACCAATATGTACTGGTGCCCCCTAGCGGACTTGATTATAGGACCTACCAAATCCATTGCGATTCTCTCAAACGGGACCTCAATGATGGGTAGAGGGACCAGCGGGCTACGGAAGTGTGGCATCGGGGCCGACCTCTGACACACAGGGCAGGAGGAACAATAATTTTCTATGTCCTTCATCACCCCAGGCCAATAGAATCTCTGTAATACCCTCTCTCGGGTTTTCTCTGTCCCCAGATGACCTCCAAGAATGTGCCCATGGGCCAACTCCAACACCAACTTCCTGTAAGGTTTGGGCACCACAAGCTGCTCAACGGTTTCTTCTGCCCTTTTTGCCACCCGATACAGTAGGTCCTTCTCTACGCTGAAGTATGGGTAAGTGCAGGTATTATCTGGGTTCACTAACTCGCCATCTATTTTCACTACGTTTTCCCGTGCCTTTATTAGGGCGGGGTCTTTCAACTGTTCTGTGGCAAAGTTTTCCCTGTGAACCTCAAGATCAGAAAACTCCACAGACGGTAGGTTTTCGTCTGAGGAGGTGGGCTCCTCTCCAGTTTCTTGAGTCTCCCCTGCCAATACTGACAAGGGAAATTCGGGAGAGTCCTCACCACTCTCAGAGGAGTTCTGGCTATCATATTCCTGGTACATAGGGGCACCAGTGGGGGGCTCAGGATCATCCCACAGTTCCCAGAACTTCGGAAAATCCCTTCCCACAATGGCGTCATGCGGTAACTGAGACACTAAGCCCACTGGATGAGAAAGGGTACCTTTGGGGGTCTCGAAACACACTGTAGTCACTGGATACTCTCGGGTGTCCCCATGCACACAAATAACAGCTACCTTGCTATTCCCAGAGACCTCTGTTTTAACTAATTCAGCCTTTATCAGGGTCACAAGGCTACCTGAATCCAGCAATACCACAACATTTCTACCATTAATACACATTTTGCATAAATGTTTCTCAGTTCCCCGAATGGCAGTGCATGCGACTGTCGCACACAGCGACTGACGTCTGCCCGTCAGAAAGTCACACTGCATGGGTTCCTCCAAAACCGGGCAATTTGCTGCAATATGTCCCGCTTGCCGGCAGCGGTAGCAAATGATCCTTCTTGCCGCCTCTTGAGCCGCTGATTTCCCAGGCTGTTCTCGCCAAACTTGGGGTAGAGCTCCCACCCTCTCACTCTCTCCACCCTTACCCCTTGGAATCATCTTATCCGCCCCTGGGGATGGTCTGGTCTTAGGGTGGAAAGTCCGAGTGTCTCTGGAAGAGGCCGTCAGGTTCTCTGTAGCCAAGTATTTCTCCACACGATCCACAAGACCATCGGCCGTCTCTGGGTCTCCATGGCTTACCCACTTTTGGATGGCAGTAGGAAGAGCTCTCAAAAACCGATCCATTACAACACGTTCCACAATCTTTGGTGCGGACAAAGTCTCTGGCTGTAGCCACTTTCTGCTCAGGTGAATGAGATCATACATTTGAGACCTGGGGGGTTTTCCAAGCTGGAAAGTCCAGTTATGCACACGCTGAGCCCGGACAGCCAGGGTGACACCCAGCCTTGCCAATATTTCAGCTTTTAGCATCACATAGTCTTTTGCTTGGTCAGGCTCTAGGTCATAGTAAGCTTTCTGCGATTCACCCGTTAACAGAGGAGCCACCAGTCCAGCCCACTGCTCCTCAGGCCACTTTTCTCTTTCAGCGGTCCTTTCAAATGTGGTCAAAAATACCTCTGGATCATCCTCTCCAGTCATTTTTGTCAATAAACGACTCACCCCAAAGGACGCGGTATTAGTGGGACGGCTTTCCTCACTGGTCTGCGGACGTTGCTGCATTACTGCTTCCATCTGTTGTTGTAGTCTCTGCTCTTGCTTCTGCAACAGGTCTATGAAGCGGGCCTCAGATTGCTGCTGGGCTCGTTGTTGAGCCTCCAGACTCTGTTGCAAAGTTGCGTTTGTCTGCTGCTGGGCTGCAAGGCTCCTTTGCAAACCTGCATTTGTCTGCTGTTGATTGGCATTTGCTAGAGCCAGCTGTTTCAGTATCTCCTCCATGCTGGCTTAAAAAAAACTGCCCGCATTCTCCACCAACTGTGAGGGGGTTAGCTCGGCAGCGGGTGTGTGTGACCCCCGGGATGGGCTCCCCACACAAAAACAGGCCCAGCAGACGGAGGTTGTGGTTTTCAAAATCAAAAAGGTGCCGTTTATTTTCTATTTACAGTGACAAAAACACAGCAAAGCAAAAGAAACAAACAAAATAAATCCTGGTCAACTTGACCTCTGACTAAACATACAGGTTTCCTAACTAACAACTGGGATCAGCCTAGTGCTGTCCTAGTCCCTGGTTTTAAATGTCCAAGCAAAATATAGCCACACAGGCTTTCTCTCACCGCACAGGGGTTCACTCTCCCTAGACAGTCCACACAGGTCTGCTTCCAGGCATGAGCTAACATCTAATGAATCTGGGAGTTTTTATAGAGGCCTAAATGAGCTGACAAGCTTCAGCTGGCCTCATCAACTCCCTGTCTGCACGACGCCCAGCCCTCTCCCTAGAGGTATGAGTCATCAATGAGCCCACTAGTCTCAGCTGGGCTTATACAACTCTCCACCTAGCTGTATAAATCGGCGTAAAGCCTGAATCTGGGCGAAATATATCTACCCCCCTGGATGCAACCAGGTGACTTTACCTTCCTGCTGTCACACTATGCATTGGAGTACTAGGGCTCCACTATTAAAGAGTAGGTAGCTGAAATGAATCACCTAAAGAGAATGGAGGAACTAATGGCAAGTATACATGAATATTACCCCAAGTATATTGCCCTGTACACACGATCAGAATTTCCGACAAGTAAACCGAGTTTTTTTTCCAACGGAATGTTGGCTCAAACTTGTGTTGCATACACACGGTCACACAAATCTTGTCTGAAATTCCAATGGTCAAGAACGCGGTGACGTACAACACGTACGACGAGCCGAGATCAATGAAGTTCAATAGGCAGTTCGTCTCTTCTGCTTGATTCTGAGCATGCGTGTTTTTTTTGTGCGTCGGCATTGCATACAGACGAGTGGAATTTCCGTCAAGAACTTTTTCCGTCGGAAAAATAGAGAACCAGCTCTCAATCATTTGCTGGCGGAAATTCAGACAGAAAAAGTTGGATGTAGCATACACACGGGTACACACGGGTCGGAATATCCGACCAAAAGCTCCCATCACACTTTTTTTGACGGAAATTCCAACCGTGTGTATGCAGCATAAGACTATGTGGTCCCCTTGGATTGAGTTCTCGAGCTCTGACATCATGAGATACTTTTTGTGAATAGCTTGGTCTGGATTTAAAATGGCGGCTTGGCGTGATCTTCTTTGGTCTAGAAAGAGCTCCCCAGATCTGTGTGGGTTTTTTTTTTCTCTTTTTCTTTCTCTTTTGGATTCTTTTTTTACTTTTCTGGGCAATTATTTTGTCCATGGGAAACTCTCGTTTAACACAGTATAGATGCTTTGGATGAACAGGTAGTACTGCACATTCATATATATATATTTATTTACCTTGTAATTATTGTTTTGTAGGATTGACATATTTCTGTTCTATTAATACAATGATAGATGGGATCATGTTGTCCCCGGCTATGTGCTCTCTGAGTGTAACCCTTGCAAAATATTTAATAAAATTGAATATTAATTATTTGTTCAAGGCAATTACTAGAAAGAATGAACAACATAGAACAAGGAAGTACCCCAGTTACCACACCACTACCACCAAACTAGGTGATGTAGCTGCTATGGGGCCCATCAGCAGGGTGGAGGTAGTAGGGATACGATTTTGCAGTATATTGATATTTCCGGTTACAGCATTGAATATAAAAAATAAAAAAGTTGTGCTATAAACAAGTGAAAAAAGAGATGGAAGGCTAGATAGTGTAAATCCTTACACATTTATTCAAATATAAAAAACAGATGGACACTTACGACAGGAATGATTAAAAACAGCATAAATCGAGCCGGCCGGTTCTCGAGAATGCAGCCCGTATGTTCCGGGATATTGTGGGCGCGGGGACGTCAGAGCGTAGCTCTATCCTACGCGTTTCATCACTAACGGACTTGTTCACGGGATGGGGATTTATACACATGTTAGTTTTTTTCTTTTGTTATCACTGATATTTGGTTCATCACTTTATCACAGACATTTGCTTTCCAACTTTTGGTTTAGTTATTTAACAGTGTCACTCAGTCATCACTTTTTTCACTTGTTTATAGCGCAACTTTTTTCTTTTTAATATCCATTTGGTGGCGTATAACACTTATTTGTTGCAGCTTTCAGTCCACTTTTTAAACAGCGCAGTTTTTTACCTTACATACAGCATTGAATGAAAGGGAAATTATATATTTACCTTTCTAAAAACTGCCACAATTCAGTCTGCTCCACTTTTAGGGAATTCACTTCTACACTTTTCCTGTTTGCCTGCTCTTTGTTAGGTTTTTTCTCACATGGTTTACCGGAGCTGATAAAAAAAAGAAAAAAAGAAAACTGAGGACAAAAGCAGAGTTAACACCATCATTTAATACATGCCCTGAATGTCATTCCATTAGTATACACTCAAAAGAAAAATATCAGTTCTGAGTGGACCTCCCCTTTTAAAGCAGTATTAAACCCAAAAGCAAACAATATACTGAAGCTTACCGATTTGTATATGTGATGGCTGCATTTGTTTGCTTTTTTAGTCTTTCTTTCCTTTATTTTCATCTGGTGATCCAGCTAGTCTGTTGTTTTTCAACAGAACAAGCTCTCCCACAAATGTATCACTCAAAGTGTTGAGACAAACCGTTTACCACGGACAGTGGTGCTTACAAAGATCAGCTTTTATTTACTCATGTAAAACTCTTTTTCCAAAAGGAAAACAAAACCGTTGCTGTAACTGCTTGTGTAACTGCAGTGTGAGCTGGAGTTTGGCTTCAGTTTGTTAGTGTATTCAAATCAGCTAGTGCATCTGTGGGTGGGGCCTACTCACCCTGCACGTGGGGGTACCTTTCTCGTGTACACGCTTATTAATGCGTTCATGTGAAAGTCAACAATTTGGCAGTACCCAGGCTTAGAGATGAGCCGTACACTGTGTACAGCAGTTAAATGTGCAGATTGCCTCTGTAAAATGTACTGTCCTGTGTAACTGATGTAGCACCCTGTAGTTAAGGCAGGGAACTCCTCACAAATTTACTTGCCAGGAGTAGTTATCCTGGTTGATTGATAGAGATCTATTGATTTCTCCCTAAGTTTGGCCTCGTTGTACTTTTCTCTTCTATTACTAGGTGGCCGGGCACTTGGTGGTACTAGATCTGAGAAGGGCAACCCAAGGTCAGGTTATGGGTATATGGGCTATCTCAGCCAATGGGAAGATGTTTTCTTGAATCCCTTGGCCTGCTGGGATCACCTATATATTTAGGAGGAGTCAGGTGATCTGTGTTCTGTGCCACCTGGACGGCTGTCTGGGTGGATGTGTGTCGTACGCCCCAGGCTGCTAGGCCGGAGATTGGGTATATCCCGGGGGCATTTGGCTGCCAGGCTGTGTGAGGGCTTATCCAGAAGTAAGAGGGCAGCGCAGGGTTGGGATTGCGGCTTGCAATCCAACCAAAAAGGTTCCGCTATGCCAGAGAACCTGTCATGGTCGGAGGTAGAAGGGGAGCTGTCGCCATTAAGGGACCAACCACCTTTACCAGGGACCACAGTGAGTAACTGAAGCAAGTACCGGAGCAGTATTCTCACCGAACAGGCATGGTGGAGAATCGGGAAACTTCAGGCTGTGATCAAGTCAGGGACTCAACCAGCGGTGGTGACGCTTGCAGTGTCAAGACAGGGACCAAGCCAGTCTGTGTGGGTGAAGCTTGAGGAGTATCTAGAGTGCCAAGCTAGGGACCCAGCAGAGAAGCGTGGGAGATGCTTGAGGGAGATACCACTGCAAAGATTGGAGGAGCTCAAGGGGTCTCATAGTCAGTGAATCAGAGGGTCTACTGAGAGATCGGGAGCTTGGTGTTGAAGAACTACAAGAAGCAGTTGCAGTGAAGCTGAAGGAACTGTTATATTGAGGTAAGGAACTGTTAAAGACTGTTGCCATAGGAAACAGCATTGCTGCTTGTGCGGATGTGATGCCTTGCTGTGGTCTTTCCCTGCACAGCTGTGCAGCACGAAACTGCATCCTAGACCATTTCCTGACTATTTTGTGGCTGCTCAGGCATACCTGCAAAATTTGAGTCCCAAAACCAGGGCTGCCATTAGAAATCAAAGGCCCCCTTACAGCCTACCTGACAGCGCCCCCCCCCCCCCCTCCAATTACAAAATAGTCTTTACTTATATCATTCACTATCAAAAATAAATGTTGTATTTCAGGTAAATTAGACATATTGCATTTTTTTTTAAAGCCAGTTGGTTCTGATCTTTGTAGGGTCTGTGAAGTCTCTTCCTTTCAAGCAGCTGCTGTGCTAAACATTAACCTGAATGGAGGGACACACCTCCTTCCCCTCATCTGCTAGAAGGCAGCAATGTTTTATTTGGTAATTAACAGTCAGCCAGAAAGCCTAAAGTTAGTGCTAGTCTTTCTAATTAGAAAGCCTGGCATGCTTAGCAAGAATGTAATAAATGTTTATTTGTAGAATCAAGATTTTAGATAAAAAGAGCACTGAAATAAAACTGTTAATTAATATGTCAAAAATATAAAACATCATTGGCCAAAAACCATTATAGTTTATTTTTTAACCTTAATCAAATACTTTGACACTGACACTTATGCCTTGTACACACGATCGGATTTTCCGTCGGGATAAAACTCAGACGGATTTTTCCGACGGAATTCCGTTCAAGCTGTCTTGCATACACACTGTCACACCAAATTCCGACCGTCAAGAACGCGGTGACGAACAACACCATGACGAGCCGAGAAAAATGAAGTTCAATGCTTCCGAGCATGTGTCGACTTGATTCTGAGCATGCGTGTTTTTTTCTCCGTCGGAGGTTCCATACAGACGGACGGAATTTCCAATAGAAATTTTTTTTGTTGGAAAAAAAGATGTTCTCTTTCTAACTCCGTCGGAATTTCCAAAGGAAAAAGTCAGATGGGGCACACACACGGTCGGAATACCCGATGAAAAAATTCCGTCTGACTTTTTTCATCGGAAATTCCGACCGTGTGTACAAGGCATTAGGGGTTGATTTACTAAAGACAAAAAGTTTGTGCACTTTGGAAAGTGCAGTTGCTCCAGAGCTTAGTAAATGAGCAGGAGCTTTGCTGACTTCCATCAACCAATCAAATGCGTGCCAAAATGCTTTTATTTTTATTTTCCTTGAAGCCTTACTTCAATTACTAAGCTCTGGAGCAACTGCAGTCTATTTGCCTTTAGTAAATCAACCCCTTAAAGTGGTTGTAAACTCTTACACATACCCAGTGAAGTGACTGGCCTCATGTGATACACAGAGATTAAACAAATCCTCCTACATAAATTGTATCTGTTTATCTGCAGTCTTCTTTTCTTTACATCCTTTAAAAGTCTAGCATTTATAAAGCTTATCTGAGCTGTTAGAAAAAAGGGGGCGGAGAACTAAAGTTACACACTGCAGAGCTCAGTGAGGAGAGCTCTGAGAGCCGTTTGGAGGAAAGGGACACACCCCCTTCACACAGCACACAGGAACAGAGTTGAGGCTGTCAATCAGCTGGAGGTCCCTCCTCTGTCACCATTTTTTTCTTGGTGTCAGAAAAACTTGTTATTCATGCTGATAGCAGAGGAACAAAGCAGCAGACAGAAATGACACTTAGGGGGTTATTTACGAAAGGCAAATCCACGTTGCACTACAAGAACAAACTACAAGTGCAAAGTGCACTTGAAATTGCACTGAAAGTGCACTTGGAAGTGCAGTCGCTGTAAATCTGAGGGGTAGATCTGAAATGAGGGGAAGCTCTGCTGATTTTATCATCCAATCATATGCCAGCTAAGATGCTGTTTTTATTTTGCTTACATGTCCCCCTCAGATCTACAGCGACTGCACTTCCAAGTGCACTTTCAGTGCAATTTCAAGTGCACTTTGCACTTGTAGTTTGCACTTGTAGTGCAAAGTGGATTTGCCTTTCGTAAATAACCCCCTTAGTGCTCTTAATTGAGGCAAGGACACACTATAGAGGGATATGCTTTGTTCATATTTATTGTCTGAGGTTTACAGCCACTTTATTTAAAACACAACCATAGCCCTCGCCCTTTCCTTAACCAGAATCGTAAAAGTTAAAGAGACCTTGCCCATTCCCTGCTCACTGCTTATTCCTCCATCACAACTGCCACAAAATACCCAGTTGTTGGCTGGTGTTTAAGCTTAGAGGGAATGGAGATGTCACCTCTTTTGTCATGTGACAGTGCTCATGCCAGCTTAGAGGGAATGGAGATGTCACCTCTTTTGTCATGTGACAGTGCTCATGCCAGCTTAGAGGGAATGGAGATGTCACCTCTTTTGTCATGTGACAGTGCTCATGCCTGGCGATTGACATCATATCTCTTTCAAAACTATTTGTTAAAACATTTTTTTCATGAGTTTCTTGCAAAAAAATAAAAAATAACAAAAAAAGGCGTGAAAAGGTTTTTCTGTCTTAATGTGACCCCATTAGGTTCAAAATACTGTAAGAACTGATAATACAGCTGAAGGGAAGACGCCTTGTTTTGCCCATATGTACGAGAGTTATTATAGACCTAAGCACTGCATCGTGGAAGGAGAGCCCACACTTCCCCCATAGCCAGAAGCACCATGTATTTTGTGGTGGCAGACATGGAGGACAAAGCATTGGGGAAGCGCTCTGCAGGGGAGTATAAGGTGGTTGGTGTGGGCTTTAAACAGACTCTGTTACTTTGCCCTGAATGTGTAAAGTGACAGGATCTCTTTACACTAACTCTTAGCCTTAAACATACTTTAACCTCACCCATTAACATTAACCATGGTCTAGTAACCAGTGACCCCAAATCTAACACTGAATCCTATTCCTAACATTTCCCAACATTTTAAATGTTTTATAATAAGTGGCACCCCTATTAGTGGTAGGAGTGAGGTCCTCACCTTGTCCTATAGCGTTCCCCTGCCTACAGCTGCTGTATATTCTGGTATCAGCAGCGATGTGCAGAATCTGCATGCCAGTGAAATCAGAACTAATAATATGCATTATTTTTCCAGGTCAGTGGCTTACAGCTGAACTCCGGGCACAAAGGCTTTCATTTCAATATGTGCCTCATTAGAGACAAATTATATAAATTAGGGTTGTCCCGATACCGAGCATTTGCAAGAGAACTTGTGCAAATGCTCCCGATGCTTAATCAGATACCTGGACAATCAGGAACGATCGGTGCGGCAGCGGGGGGAAGTTATAATCACTGATCTCCCTGTGTGGCTTTCAATAAAGCAGCTGACAGCCACTTCTCCTCCTCTCCCCTTCGCGGCTTTCAGCTGCTTTATTGAAAGCCACACAGGGAGATCAGTGATTATAACTTCCCCCGCTGCCGCACCGATCGTTCCTGAGTGTCCCCTGTATCCTCCGGCTCCCCTCTGTGTCCTCTGTGCTCCTGCGTGGGCTCCTCCATGGGCTCCTCCGTCCCCCTGTCCTCCTCCGCCCCCCGTCCTCCTCCATTTCCCCTCCGTGTGCTCCTCTGTCTCCCCCATCCTCCCCCTGTAAATCTGTAATTTACCGTCTCCTTCCTTTTCTGAATGCACAGAGCCAGTGACCAGTGACTCTGTCCATTCAGTTTATGAATGGAGAGCAGCCACTGTCTCCTGTCCGATCATCTCCAGTGCAGCTGAGGCTGCTGAGAAAGGGACTGGGGAATCTGTGTCCTCAGTCCCATTCCATGTTTCGAAGGGAAGATGTCAGTGTTCTGTTTAGACTCCTGACATCTCACCAAAGCCCCCCTAACCCCCAACAGGGTTGAATAAAAAAAAGAAACATTGTAATAAATAAATATTCTAAAGTAGAATTGTAAAAATAATAAAAAATAAAATTAAAAAAACACTGACTATCCAACCACCCCCCCCCCCCCCAAAAAAAGGAAGAAAGCATTGTAAAAATATATATTTCTCTTACCATCCATGGACTGACACGGTGTCTCTTTACACTTTACACGTGGGTTATGTCCCTGCTTGCAGGAGAAGACCTAGGCAGAATGTGAGATGTTATACATACATTCTAAAAGCCAGAGCTGAACAGCCCCACCCAGGGGGCGGTCCCTCCAGACATAACCCTCCCACTACAGTCAGCAGACTTCAGTTTTTTTCTGCCTAGCAGAAGGAGAAGACGTGGCTCTCTCAGGAGCCAGTCTCCTGACCTATTTTTATTCCTTTTCTGGAATTCTTTTTTATTTTATTTTTGAGAATCTTCTATCAACTGTCGGCTGGGCAACAGGTTGGGTACAAGATATCCTCGTAGTCTTCCCTGTCCGACCATCGAGCGTGCTGATCCTCGCCTTGTGTGCGTGAGACTCAGTTCACGACAGGCCCCATGACTCCAGGGGTGGCCGGGTTTGCTTTCATGCTCCCACGGTCCTCTCAAGACTGAACAGTTCCTGACTGACTGTATCTTTCGCGGTGGACCGGGCCGACAGCTACTCAGTACTGCACTGTGATAGTCCTGTCAGAAACACACCAGTGGGTCCCTCAGGGGATGGGTAAGTAGTCTCTCCTGCCTGCAGGTGAGTACAAAAAGCTGTGTGTTTCTCTGTGGGGGATTTTCCCTGTCTCCCCCTGTATTTTATTGTCGCTCTCTGTCACCATTGCTGGCGCTGTGCTGTGTGGGGTGCCTGGGGGTCACACTGTTCTTGGAGGGGCTAATGCTGGTCTGCAGATATGCTTGGGGCCGTTTTTTGTGTGTTTTGGGGCCTGAGCGCCGAGTGGCGCTGTGTGTGTGCTGTTTTTTTTTTTTCACTTTTGCTGAGTCATGGCGGCCATCTTGCCGCGGATCGCCTCAGTGAAGTGCGGCGGCCATTTTCTTGTAGCCCGCGCGCTCTTCAGCACTAGTTTTGGCCTCTAGTGCTGCTGTAACAGCGCGAATCTCCTCACAATCTCCTCACAGCTCACCAGCGCTGACACAGCGCGGTACAGACAGCGGAACTGAGCGGTCCCTGGTCCGGTTTGGTGAGTCCCCTGGGCGCCCCCTCCTCAGTCAGCACAGCCTGTGGGTGGACTTTTTATCTGAGGAGTCTCAGAGGGGGGCAATATGGAGTCTCTGTCACCAGCTTCCCCTAAATGTCAGTGGACAACAGGCAGTGCTTCAGCACCTGCGGTCCCTAGGGACCAGTTGTGGGCAGTCCTGGAATCATTTCTGACCAGGATGGGAGCTGTGTGCAAGCGCAAGGGAGCAAAAAAGCGCCCTCTCCCCACTTTACTTCATGAGGGCAGTGCGCTGATTCAGATATGGGCCTAGCCACTACCGCTCAGGACCCTAGTTCTGAATGTATTGGATGGTTTTGAACAGGACATTCCTTATGAGGAAAACTCCAGTTCTGAGTCAGTAAATGACAGGGCGCTTGTTAGTGTACTCATGACTGCGGTGAGGGACACTCTCAAGCTAAAATGCTGCGGATGCAGAACCTCAGGCGGATACACTCTCCTTTGGTTCTTTTAAGGCCAGGCCTTCTAAAGAGGTTTTTCCATATGTACTTTCTTTGACCAGCTCATTGATACGGTCTGGGAAAAGCCGCAGAAGAATTTTTTTATGGTCCCGCGGCGTTTGTCTATCAGATACCCCTTGAAGATGCCCTACTTAAAAAGTGGGCTTCTCCCCCAGGGTCGACCCTCCAGTCGCCCGGTTGAACAAGGCCATCACTCTCCCGATGGAGGGGACTCCTGCATTTGAGGACCCCACTGACAGGAGGTCAGAAGTGGTGAGCAGAGCCATGTTTGCCTTGTTGGGATCCGCCCTACGGCCTGTGGTAGCGGCGACCCTTGTGTCTTAAACACTTACAGGTTGGGCAAAAATGTTGCACCTAGCTGTACAGGAGCATAATCTTCCTCCAGACACAGTTGCTCTGGCCCACCAACTGGTTCAGGGCCTGGTTTATGTGTGCGACGCCACGTTGGACGCGGCCCCTTTAATATCCAGGGCCTCTGTCTCGGCGGTGGTATTGCGTCGTCTTATCTGGTTGAAGTGCTGGTCTGCTGACCTAGCCTTAGGAAGCTCCTGATGGATCTACCATTTAAAGGTGGTAGACCTTTCGGTGCTGCTCTGGATGACATCGTCATGGATGTCATGGGAGGTAAAAGCACTCTTCTTCCTTAGACTAGCAAGAGTGAGGAGGCCCGCCGCAAACAGGGGCCTTCCTTTCCAGCAAAACAGGGTTTTTTCGTCAGTCAGAGTCCACGGGTAGGTCCTCTCAGACTGACGGCAGTGCGGCTGGTGGGCACAAGTGCCCCTGGGTGCGTAAGCCGAACAAGCGGCTCCCAAGCCTGCCTCCGCGTGAAGTCTTGCCTCCGCCCGACTCTGGGGTGGGGGGACGACTTCGCAGGTCACGAATCGGTGGTCCTCCCGAATCTCCGACTGGTGGGTGTGCGAGGTGGTCACCTCAGGATACAGGATAGTATTCCGATCCTGGCCCCCAGACAGATTCTTTCCCTCAAATCTTCCTCTCCTTCCTACCTGTCGGGCAGCCCTCTTGAGGGCTGTACAGGATTTGATCAGGTCCGGAGTGATTGTGCCGGTTCCGTCACAGGAGAGTTTTCAGGGATTCTACTCGAATCTGTTTGTCGTCCCAAAAATAGGACGTGGTTCGACCTATCCTGGACCTCAAGGCCCTGAATGCCTTCGAGAAGGTGCAGAAATTCCGCATGGAATCCATTCGCATGGTGATCGCTACACTCCACCAAAGGGATTTTCTTCTGGCGTCCTTGGACTTCAAGGACGCCTACTTGCATGTTCCGATTTGCGTAAGTCACCAGAAGTTTCTGCGCTTGCGATCAGCGAAGTCCACTATCGATTGTGGCTCTTCCTTTCGGCCTAGCCTCAGCACCAAGGGTGTTCACCAAGGTGCTTGCTCCGGTTCTAGCCTTCTGTTACAGTGAGGTATTGCTGTCGTGGGCTATCTGGACGATCTTCTGCTAAGAGCAGAAAGTGGCTCAGACTTAGAGGAAAGGTGACTATCGTCAATTAGACCCTCAGGGACTTCGGGTGGTTCCTGAACATTCAGGAGTCAGTCCTGGTCCCGACTCAGTGTCTGGAGTATCTAGTTCTGATTCTGGACTCCTTGGAGGCAAAGGTATCCTACCTCTGGAGAAGTTGCTGACACTTCAGTCTGCGGTGCGGGTGCTGACATCCCGAAAATGGTTGTCAATCCGTTTTTTTGCATGAGAGTCCCGGGACTCGTGGTGGCCTCCTTCGCGGCCGTTCCGTATGCCCAATCACACACCAGGGCATTGCAGAAGGAGATCTTGTCCACCTGGGACAAATCCCCGTTGTCCTTGGATCTTCAGATCCAGGTGATTCACCTGGTCAGGGCGCCCCTGACATGGTGGTTGAGATCCTCGGCTCTTCGGTCCGGAAAGTCGTTCCCCTCCCATCCAATGGACGGTACTCACGACGGACACCAGCCTGACGGGCTGGGGTGGAGTCTGGGGAGTCCTGTCGGCTCAAGGCCTTGGACTCTGGACGAGCCCGTTTACCAATCACTGTTCTGGAAATACGGGCCATCGGACTGTGTCTCTCCTCAGGTCGGAGAGAGTACGGGGTCGCTCCATCAGGAGCCAGTCGGACAACGCCACGGCGGTGGCGTATGTAAACCATCAAGGGGGGACTCGGAGCTCAGCTGCGGCTTCCGAGGTAGTCCGTATCCTGAAGTGGGCCGGAAGAAACGTGTCGGCTCTGTAGGCCATTTACATTCTGGGCATAGACAATGGGCAGGCGGACTATCTGATTCGCCAATCGCCGGACCAAGAAGAGTGGTCCTTGCATATTTCAACTCCTTTGCCGACGGTGGGGCACGCCGGATGTGGACCTGATGGCCTCTCGACTCATTCGCAAGGGTCGAGGTTGTGGCCAGATCCAGGGATCCTTGGGCGATGCCTCGGATGCGTTGGTGGCCCCATAGGGTCCTTATCGCCTGATATAAACTCCGGTGATCCTAATTGTTCCGGATTGGCCTCAGCATCACTGGTACGCTGATCTGGTACGTCTCGTCGCGGACGTTCCCTGGCGGTTGCCGATGAGGGAGGACCTTCAGCCTCAAGATCCTATGTTTCATCCGGCTTACAGTCTCTGGCTTTAACGGCAGGGCTGTTGAAAGCCAGGTGTTGAGGGACCGAGGTCTCTCGGACTCGGTCATTTTGACCATGTTAAGGACACGGAAGTCTTCCTCCAAGCAGATCTATCACCGTGCCTGGAAAGCTTATATCGCCATATGCGAAGCGCTGGACTGGCGTCCTCGGACGTATTCCGTCCCCAGAATCCTGCGTCCTTTGCAGTGTGGAGTGACCCAAAAGCTTGCTTTGAGTACCATCAAGGATCAGATTTCGGCCTTGGCCGTCTTCTTTCAGCGACCTCTAGCGGGTCATTTCTTGGTTAGCACCTTGTGTTGGGGGTTCGCCATGTGCTCCCTCCTGTCAAGCCTCCTCTCCCACCGTGGGATCTGAAGTTGGTGCTCTCGGTCCTCCAGGAACCTCCTTTTGGGAATATCCGGGATATTTCCCTCTTGTCTTGTCTCAGAAGGTGGCCTTTTAGTGGCATTCACTTCTGTTTGACGGGTGTCTGAGTTGGCGGCTTTGTCCTGCAAGTCGCCATATTTAGTCATCCATAAGGATAAGGTGGTATTGCATCCGTGACCTTCCTTTTTGCCAAAGGTGGTGTCGACCTTTCACCTACATGAGGACATTGTCCTCCCTTCCTTGTGTCCTCACCCATCGCATCCCAGAGAGTTTGCGCTGCACATATTGGATGTGGTACAAGCCTTACGGGTGTACCTGTCTGCTACTGCTTCTATTCGAAAGTCCGACTCACTGTTTGTGACTGTCTCTGGTCCATAACAGGGCCAAGCGGTTTCGTCTGCCATCATTTCTAGGGGAATCAGATAAACCGTCATTCAAGCCTATGCTCTCAAAGGGCGGGCGCCTCCCTTTCCGGTTACGGCGCATTCCACCAGGGCAAATGGTGCTTCCTGGGTTTTCTGACATCAAGCGTCGGTTGCACAAGTGTGCAAGGTGGCGACCTGGTCGTCTGTTCATGCCTTTTAAGTTTTATAAGGTTAATGTGGCTGCATCTCCGGATGCTTCCTTCAGCCGCAGGGTGCTGCAGGCCGATGTTTAAAGTTGCGACTCCTCCGTTGAGGAGCTCTGCCTTCTTGGAGTGAAGTTTTTGCTTTTTCCATTTATACTGCTCCCATCCCTCTTGACACTGCTTTGGGACATCCCACGTGTAAAGTGTAAAGAGACACCGTATCAGTCCATGGATGGTAAGAGAAAATAGGATTTTTTGTACTCACCGTAAAATCCTTTTCTCTGACATCCATGGACTGACACGGCACCCACCCTTCCTTTTTAAGTTTGTACTGCTTTGTTACGAACTGAAGTCTGCTGACTGTAGTGGGAGGGTTATGTACGGAGGGACCGCCCCCTGGGTGGGGCTGTTCAGCTCTGGCTTTTAGAATGTATGTATAACATCTCACATTCTGCCTAGGTCTTCTCCTGCAAGCAGGGACATAACCCACGTGTAAAGTGTAAAGAGACACCGTGTCAGTCCATGGATGTCAGAGAAAAGGATTTTACGGTGAGTACAAAAAATCCTATTATTATATATATACATATATATATATATATTTATATATATTGTGACAGCAGGAAGGTAAAGTCACCTGGTTGCATCCAGGGGGGTAGATATATTTCGCCCAGATTCAGGCTTTACGCCGACTTATACAACTAGGTGGAGAGTTGTATAAGCCCAGCTGAGGCTAGTGGGCTCATGGATGACTCATACCTCTAGGGAGAGTGTGGGGCGTCGTGCAGACAGGGAGTTGATGAGACCAGCTGAAGCTTGTCAGCTCATTTAGGCCTCTATAAGAACTCCCAGATTCATTAGGTGTTGGCTCATGCCTGGAACCAGACCTGTGTGGACTGTCTAGGGAGAGTGAACCCCTGTGCGGTGAGACAAAGCCTGTGTGGCTATTTGCTTGGACATTTAAAACCAGGGACTTAGGGACTAGGACAGCACTAGGCTGATCCCAGTTGTTAGTTAGGAAACCTGTATGTTTACTCAGAGGTCAAGTTGACCAGGATTTATTTTATTTATGTTTCTTTTGCTTTGCTGTGTTTTGTCACTGTAAATAGAAAATAAACCGCACCTTTTTGATTTTGAAAACCACAACCTCCGTTTGCTGGGCCTGTTTTTGTGTGGGGAGCCCATCCCGGGGGTCACACACACCCGCTGCCGAGCTAACCCCCTCACAGTTGGTGGAGAACCAGTGGCAGTTTTTTTTTAAGCCAGCATGGAGGAGATACTGAAACAGCTGGCTCTAGCAAATGCCAATCAACAGCAGACAAATGCAGGTTTGCAAAGGAGCCTTGCAGCCCAGCAGCAAGCTCATCAACAGAGCCTTGCAGCCCAGCAGCAAGCTCACCAACAGAGTCTGGAAGCTCAGCAACAAGCCCAGCAGCAATCTGAGGCCCGCTTCATAGACCTGTTACAGAAGCAAGAGCAGAGACTACAACAAATGGAAGCAGTAATGCAGCAACGTCCGCAGACCAGTGAGGAAAGCCGTCCCACTAATACCGCGTCCTTTGGGGTGAGTCGTTTATTGACAAAAATGACTGGAGAGGATGATCCAGAGGTATTTTTGACCACATTTGAAAGGACCGCTGAAAGAGAAAAGTGGCCTGAGGAGCAGTGGGCTGGACTGGTGGCTCCTCTGTTAACTGGTGAATCGCAGAAAGCTTACTATGACCTAGAGCCTAACCAAGCAAAAGACTATGTGATGCTAAAAGCTGAAATTTTGGCAAGGCTGGGTGTCACCCAGGCTGTCCGGGCTCAGCGTGTGCATAACTGGACTTTCCAGCTTGGAAAACCCCCCAGGTCTCAAATGTATGATCTCATTCACCTGAGCAGAAAGTGGCTACAGCCAGAGACTTTGTCCGCACCAAAGATTGTGGAACGTGTTGTAATGGATCGGTTTTTGAGAGCTCTTCCTACTGCCATCCAAAAGTGGGTAAGCCATGGAGACCCAGAGACGGCCGATGGTCTTGTGGATCGTGTGGAGAAATACTTGGCTACAGAGAACCTGACGGCCTCTTCCAGAGACACTCGGACTTTCCACCCTAAGACCAGACCATCCCCAGGGGCGGATAAGAGGATTCCAAGGGGTGAGGGTGGAGAGAGTGAGAGGGTGGGAGCTCTACCCCAAGTTTGGCGAGAACAGCCTGGGAAATCAGCGGCTCAAGAGGCGGCAAGAAGGATCGTTTGCTACCGCTGCCGGCAAGCGGGACATATTGCAGCCAATTGCCCGGTTATGGAGGAACCCATGCAGTGTGACTTTCTGACGGGCAGACGTCAGTCGCTGTGTGCGACAGTCGCATGCACTGCCATTCGAGGAACTGAGAAACATTTATGCAAAATGTGTGTTAATGGTAGAAATGTTGTGGTATTGCTGGATTCAGGTAGCCTTGTGACCCTGATAAAGGCTGAGTTCGTTAAAACAGAGGTCTTTGGGAATAGCAAGGTAGCTGTTATTTGTGTGCATGGGGACACCCGAGAGTATCCAGTGACTACAGTGTGTTTCGAGACCCCCAAAGGTACCCTCTCTCATCCAGTGGGCTTAGTATCTCAGTTACCGCATGACGCCATTGTGGGAAGGGATTTTCCGAAGTTCTGGGAACTGTGGGATGATCCTGAGCCCCCCACTGGTGCCCCTATGTACCAGGAATGTGATAGCCAGAACTCCCCTGAGAGTGGTGAGGACTCTCCGGAATTTCCCTTATCAGTATTGGCAGGGGAGACTCAAACTGGAGAGGAGCCCACCTCCTCAGACGAAAACCTACCGTCTGTGGAGTTTTCTGATCTTGAGGTTCACAGGGAAAACTTTGCCACAGAACAGTTGAAAGACCCCGCCCTAATAAAGGCACGGGAAAACGTAGTGAAAATAGATGGCGAGTTAGTGAACCCAGATAATACCTGCACTTACCCATACTTCAGCGTAGAGAAGGACCTACTGTATCGGGTGGCAAAAAGGGCAGAAGAAACCGTTGAGCAGCTTGTGGTGCCCAAACCTTACAGGAAGTTGGTGTTGGAGTTGGCCCATGGGCACATTCTTGGAGGTCATCTGGGGACAGAGAAAACCCGAGAGAGGGTATTACAGAGATTCTATTGGCCGGGGGTGATGAAGGACATAGAAAATTATTGTTCCTCCTGCCCTGTGTGTCAGAGGTCGGCCCCGATGCCACATTTCCGTAGCCCGCTGGTCCCTCTACCCATCATTGAGGTCCCGTTTGAGAGGATCGCCATGGATTTGGTAGGGCCTATAATCAAGTCCGCTAGGGGGCACCAGTACATATTAGTTATAATGGACTATGCCACCCGTTATCCAGAAGCGATCCCTCTCCGAAATACCTTGGCCAAAACCATAGCCAAAGAGCTATCTCTTGTGTTTAGCCGGGTGGGTATTTGTAAAGAACTGCTTACGGACCAAGGTACACCCTTTATGTCCCGGGTTATGAAGGAGCTGTGTAAATTGTTCAAAGTGACGCAATTACGTACATCTGTGTATCACCCCCAAACCGATGGGCTGGTTGAAAGATTCAACAAAACCCTAAAACAAATGTTGAAGAAAGTGGTGGATAGAGATGGAAAGGATTGGGACTGTCTACTTCCTTATCTGATGTTTGCTATTAGGGAGGTGCCCCAATCCTCTACGGGATTCTCCCCCTTTGAGTTACTGTATGGGAGACACCCAAGAGGGCTGTTGGATATTGCCAAGGAAACTTGGGAAAGTGAGAGTTCTCCCCACAGGAGTGTGATTGAGCATGTCGCCCTGATGCAAGACCGAATTGCACAGGTAATGCCCATCGTGAAGGAACATTTGGCCCAAGCGCAGTTAGCACAGCAGAGAGTGTACAACCGTGGAGCCAAGACCCGTACCTTTTCCCCGGGGGATAGGATACTGGTACTTGTCCCTACGGTTGAAAGTAAATTCCTTGCCAAATGGCAAGGCCCCTATGAGATAATGGAAAAAGTGAGCGAAGTGAATTACAAGGTCAGACAACCAGGAAGGCGAAAGCCCGAACAGATCTATCACGTTAATCTGTTGAAAGCCTGGAGGGATAGAGAGTCCCTAGTCGCAGACACTTGGTCACCAGCTCAAACTGGTTGCGTGATTCCTGAGGTTGGAATAGCAGCCACCTTGTCACAACCCCAACAACAGGAGGTTAAGGAGTTTGTGCTTCGCAACAAGGAGGTATTCTCTGAGCTGCCGGGACAAACATCTGGGGTAGAGCATGACATCATTACCCCGCCCGGTGAAAGGGTGAAGTTAAAACCCTATCGGATCCCAGAGGCCCGACGGGAGGCAATACGGGAGGAAGTACAGAAAATGCTGAACTTAGGGGTGATAGAGGAGTCCCAAAGTGATTGGTCTAGTCCCATTGTGTTGGTGCCTAAACCGGATGGGAGCTGGCGATTTTGTAACGATTTTCGTCAGTTGAACAAAGTTACAAAATTTGACACCTACCCCATGCCACGTATAGATGAGTTGATCGACCGGCTGGGAACAGCCCGATACATGACGACTCTTGACCTCACAAAAGGGTATTGGCAAATCCCCCTGGCCAAGTCGGCCAAAGAGAAAACCGCATTTGTAACCCCAGACGGGGCGTTCCAATATAAAAGAATGCCGTTCGGGTTACAGAATGCGCCGGCCACATTCCAGCGGAAAATGGACCAGATGCTGAGGCCCCATCGGAAGTATGCTGCGGCTTACCTGGATGACGTAATTGTCCATAGCACAGATTGGGCCTCACATCTGCCAAAAGTGCAAGCAGTCCTGGACTCTGTTCGGGAAGCGGGGTTTACGGCTAACCCCAAGAAGTGTACCATTGGGCAGGAGGAGGCCAAATATCTTGGGTACACCATTGGGAGGGGAGTAATAAAACCCCAACTCAACAAAGTCGAGGCCATCCAGAGTTGGCCACGTCCCAACAGCAAGAAGCAGGTACGAGCCTTTCTGGGAATCGCTGGGTATTATCGGCGATTCATTCCCCACTTTGCTTCTAAGGCTGTGCCCCTAACCAACCTGACGAAGGGGAAAGGGTCGGTCATGATTAAATGGACCCCCGAGGCTGAGGCAGCATTCCAATTCTTGAAACAAGCCTTATGTAGCCAGCCAGTGTTGTACTCACCCGACTTCTCTAAAGACTTTGTCGTACAAAGTGATGCGTCAGATGTGGGGTTAGGAGCAGTATTGTCCCAGGTCTGGAACGGGGAAGAGCACCCAGTCATTTACCTCAGCAGGAAGTTGAAGTCCCATGAGGTAAATTACGCCACCGTTGAAAAGGAGTGTTTAGCGGTGAAGTGGGCTCTAGATTCCCTTCGGTACTACCTGCTAGGTAGGCACTTTGACATGGTTACGGATCACGCTCCGTTAAAGTGGATGGCTCAAAACAAGGAAACAAATAGAAGAGTGAATAGGTGGTTCCTGGCCCTCCAGGAATTCAACTTCACAGTAAAGCATCGCCCTGGCATTCAAATGGGGAATGTGGATGCTTTGTCTCGAGTACATGAATGCCTGATTGCTGGTGTTCCAACCCCGAGGTTAAAACAAGAGGGGGGGGTATGTGACAGCAGGAAGGTAAAGTCACCTGGTTGCATCCAGGGGGGTAGATATATTTCGCCCAGATTCAGGCTTTACGCCGACTTATACAACTAGGTGGAGAGTTGTATAAGCCCAGCTGAGGCTAGTGGGCTCATGGATGACTCATACCTCTAGGGAGAGTGTGGGGCGTCGTGCAGACAGGGAGTTGATGAGACCAGCTGAAGCTTGTCAGCTCATTTAGGCCTCTATAAGAACTCCCAGATTCATTAGGTGTTGGCTCATGCCTGGAACCAGACCTGTGTGGACTGTCTAGGGAGAGTGAACCCCTGTGCGGTGAGACAAAGCCTGTGTGGCTATTTGCTTGGACATTTAAAACCAGGGACTTAGGGACTAGGACAGCACTAGGCTGATCCCAGTTGTTAGTTAGGAAACCTGTATGTTTACTCAGAGGTCAAGTTGACCAGGATTTATTTTATTTATGTTTCTTTTGCTTTGCTGTGTTTTGTCACTGTAAATAGAAAATAAACCGCACCTTTTTGATTTTGAAAACCACAACCTCCGTTTGCTGGGCCTGTTTTTGTGTGGGGAGCCCATCCCGGGGGTCACACACACCCGCTGCCGAGCTAACCCCCTCACAATATATATATATATATTTGTAAATTGTAAAAAATAAAATTGTAAAAAAAAAAACAACTACTGACACGCCTCATCATAATACAACTTTTGTAGGAGGATTTGTTTAATCTCTGTGTATCACCCGAGGCCAGTCGCTTCACTGGGTGTATGTAAGGGTTTACAACCACTTTTAGGCCTCATGTACACTGCTGCTGCTAAACTGACATTTAATAGCAGTTGGGCATTTTTTCAACTGCTCCTGAACTCTCCTCTATGTTATCTTATCTGTACATGTACACAGGGTCGTTTATAATTGTTTCTAGGCAGTTGAGTTTAGAGGCTTTTTTTTTTAAACGCAAAAATAATGGGTTTAGAAGCTGAGTTTAGGGGCATTTCAAGCAGCAAACGCATCTAAACGCGGCTAAACACAGTAACTCGCGTTTTGCCGTGTTTTGTTTACAGGCGTTTTTCATTTTTGCCTATTTTTAAAAAAAGCTTCTAAACTCACGTTTAGCCGTGTTTCGTTTACAGGCGTTTTCGTTTATTTAAAAAAACACGCTTCTAAACGCAAGCGCGGCAAAACGCAGCTAAACGCGGCATGTAAACGCGGCAAAACAGATGTTTTAAACGTGGGTTACTATCTGTCAAGTTAAATCGTTCAGGAGAAGTTGTAAAAACATCCCATGTACATGAAGTCTAGAGCACACACCTTCAGCTGTGCATCCAGAGTGGCTTGCTGGTGTGCACAAGCCCTAAAATAGGATTTAAAAATTGGTAACATCGTCCTCATACATCATTTTAAAAACATATCAATCACCAAATATACAATAAGGACCTGGGTTGAAGAGCAAATGCAGTTTGCATTCTACCTGAACCTGATCTTCTTCTAAGCTACATCAACCTGCTTAAAACTGCTCTTGCTTTCCCATTGGGTTTTGCAGGGACAGAAGCAAGTTCTGACATGAACAAAAGCCCACCAACACAAGTCCTAATTATAAGGATAAGAAGAGTTCAACACGTTCATACCTAGCTGTACCAACGCACTGTTTCTTGAGCATATTGGTTAGGTCTGGTCCCACAATGACACAGGCTCTGCTCTGGTCCCAATCCCCGTTCTTCAGAACCTTCAGTCTCACCGGGGTGTGCCTATCTGGATGGCTGAAGGTAGGTCTCTGCAGAGGTGGGCTGTCTACTATAAGTGATCCTTGAATGGGCCAATCAAATTCCTAACAAACATTAAAAGAGAAAACTTTATGTGCAAATATTCTTACGCCGAATAGATGAAATGGTTATGTGTTGCATTTTCGTACAAAATTTCTGTCTTTATTTATAATAGTCAAGACCAAAAAACTACTACTACAACTACAGGAAAAAACCCCACCTACCACAGGAAATTCCCCTACTTACTGGCAACCTGACACTTAAACTGGATGGAACATTGATTGGGTTGATATGGTTTTTCATACTAATGAGTTCCATTTAGTAGATGCCCATACCTGCAGTTTACACAGATATAATTTACAATAAATATTACATTTATGTATATGAAGAAAATATGAAATAACCAAAAAAACTGAAAATATTAAAGAAATTCTCTGCCATGTACATAGTCATTACGAATACATAATAATAATCAGAATGTAACTACTTTTCTCAGACGTCTTCAAAGTAAATCTGTGACCAAGCTATGAGCATTAATTTATTTATATATTTGTACAAGCAGTAAATAAACTTGAAAACAAGCCCTCTCTAACCTTGGTAACTGCAGGCATTCTGGAAGAATTAATCCTGACTAGGGATGAGCTTCGTGTTCGAGTCGAACATACGTTCGACTCGAACATTGGCTGTTCGATCGTTCGACGAAGATCGAACGATTTGGGCCGTTCGCGCCAAATTCGAGTGACGCGAACGGCCCACAATGCACTACGCCATCGCAGTGTCATCCAGGCGCTGTGATTGGCCAAGCATGCACTGTGACCCCGCATGCTTGGCCAATCACAGCGCCGGCAGCGAGGAGAGCAATGATTGGCCACAGGCAGGATGCCTGTGGCCAATTATTGCTGAGGGTGTTTAGTACACGCCCCACACTATAAAAGGCCGCCAGCACGGCGGCCTAGTGTAGTGTGTTCCGGAGCAGGGATAGAGTAGCATAGGCAGGGACAGTGACTGTTATTTCTTTCTTGCTTAACCTGGATTCCTTTAGTTTAGGGAAAGAGAAGGATAGGTAGGGAGAGTGTCAGTGTGTTTTGTGCTTCTGCTATAGTGTGCTTAAAAAAAACATTTATTCTAGGGACAGAAAACTCTAGGTAGGGACAGTGTCAGTTTCTTTCACTCTGCAAGTCCTTGTTTCCAGGGACCTGTAAGGACAGTGAGTTAATTGTCCTTGTGCTATATTGTGCTTAAAAAAAACATTTATTCTAGGGACAGAAAACTCTAGGTAGGGACAGTGTCAGTTTCTTTCACTCTGCAAGTCCTTGTTTCCAGGGACCTGTAAGGACAGTGAGTTAATTGTCCTTGTGCTATATTGTGATTAAAAAAAACATTTATTCTAGGGACAGAAAACTCTAGGTAGGGACAGTGTCAGTTTCTTTCACTCTGCAAGTCCTTGTTTCCAGGGACCTGTAAGGACAGTGAGTTAATTTTCCTTGTGCTATATTGTGATTAAAAAAAACATTTTTTCTAGGGACAGAAAACTGTAGGTAGGGAGAGTGTTTTTTTTCTTTCACTCTGCAAGTCCTTGTTTCCAGGGACCTGTAAGGACAGTGAGTTAATTGTCCTTGTGCTATATTGTGCTTAAAAAAAACATTTATTCTAGGGACAGAAAACTCTAGGTAGGGACAGTGTCAGTTTCTTTCACTCTGCAAGTCCTTGTTTCCAGGGACCTGTAAGGACAGTGAGTTAATTGTCCTTGTGCTATATTGTGATTAAAAAAAACATTTATTCTAGGGACAGAAAACTCTAGGTAGGGACAGTGTCAGTTTCTTTCACTCTGCAAGTCCTTGTTTCCAGGGACCTGTAAGGACAGTGAGTTAATTTTCCTTGTGCTATATTGTGATTAAAAAAAACATTTTTTCTAGGGACAGAAAACTGTAGGTAGGGAGAGTGTTTTTTTTCTTTCACTCTGCAAGTCCTTGTTTCCAGGGACCTGTAAGGACAGTGAGTTAATTGTCCTTGTGCTATATTGTGCTTAAAAAAAACATTTATTCTAGGGACAGAAAACTCTAGGTAGGGACAGTGTCAGTTTCTTTCACTCTGCAAGTCCTTGTTTCCAGGGACCTGTAAGGACAGTGAGTTAATTTTCCTTGTGCTATATTGTGATTAAAAAAAACATTTTTTCTAGGGACAGAAAACTCTAGGTAGGGAGAGTGTTTTTTTTCTTTCACTCTGCAAGTCCTTGTTTCCAGGGACCTGTAAGGACAGTGAGTTAATTGTCCTTGTGCTATATTGTGCTTAAAAAAAACATTTTTTCTAGGGACAGAAAACTCTAGGTAGGGAGAGTGTTTTTTTTTTTTCACTCTGCAAGTCCTTGTTTCCAGGGACCTGTAAGGACAGTGAGTTAATTTTCCTTGTGCTATATTGTGATTAAAAAAAACATTTTTTCTAGGGACAGAAAACTCTAGGTAGGGAGAGTGTTTTTTTTCTTTCACTCTGCAAGTCCTTGTTTCCAGGGACCTGTAAGGACAGTGAGTTAATTGTCCTTGTGCTATATTGTGCTTAAAAAAAACATTTTTTCTAGGGACAGAAAACTCTAGGTAGGGAGAGTGTTTTTTTTTTTTCACTCTGCAAGTCCTTGTTTCCAGGGACCTGTAAGGACAGTGAGTTAATTGTCCTTGTGCTATATTGTGCTTAAAAAAAACATTTATTCTAGGGACAGAAAACTCTAGGTAGGGACAGTGTCAGTTTCTTTCACTCTGCAAGTCCTTGTTTCCAGGGACCTGTAAGGACAGTGAGTTAATTTTCCTTGTGCTATATTGTGATTAAAAAAAACATTTTTTCTAGGGACAGAAAACTGTAGGTAGGGAGAGTGTTTTTTTTCTTTCACTCTGCAAGTCCTTGTTTCCAGGGACCTGTAAGGACAGTGAGTTAATTGTCCTTGTGCTATATTGTGCTTAAAAAAAACATTTATTCTAGGGACAGAAAACTCTAGGTAGGGACAGTGTCAGTTTCTTTCACTCTGCAAGTCCTTGTTTCCAGGGACCTGTAAGGACAGTGAGTTAATTTTCCTTGTGCTATATTGTGATTAAAAAAAACATTTTTTCTAGGGACAGAAAACTGTAGGTAGGGAGAGTGTTTTTTTTCTTTCACTCTGCAAGTCCTTGTTTCCAGGGACCTGTAAGGACAGTGAGTTAATTTTCCTTGTGCTATATTGTGATTAAAAAAAACATTTTTTCTAGGGACAGAAAACTCTAGGTAGGGAGAGTGTTTTTTTTCTTTCACTCTGCAAGTCCTTGTTTCCAGGGACCTGTAAGGACAGTGAGTTAATTGTCCTTGTGCTATATTGTGCTTAAAAAAAACATTTTTTCTAGGGACAGAAAACTCTAGGTAGGGAGAGTGTTTTTTTTTTTTCACTCTGCAAGTCCTTGTTTCCAGGGACCTGTAAGGACAGTGAGTTAATTGTCCTTGTGCTATATTGTGCTTAAAAAAAACATTTATTCTAGGGACAGAAAACTCTAGGTAGGGACAGTGTCAGTTTCTTTCACTCTGCAAGTCCTTGTTTCCAGGGACCTGTAAGGACAGTGAGTTAATTTTCCTTGTGCTATATTGTGATTAAAAAAAACATTTTTTCTAGGGACAGAAAACTGTAGGTAGGGAGAGTGTTTTTTTTTTTTCACTCTGCAAGTCCTTGTTTCCAGGGACCTGTAAGGACAGTGAGTTAATTGTCCTTGTGCTATATTGTGCTTAAAAAAAACATTTATTCTAGGGACAGAAAACTCTAGGTAGGGACAGTGTCAGTTTCTTTCACTCTGCAAGTCCTTGTTTCCAGGGACCTGTAAGGACAGTGAGTTAATTTTCCTTGTGCTATATTGTGATTAAAAAAAACATTTTTTCTAGGGACAGAAAACTGTAGGTAGGGAGAGTGTTTTTTTTTTTTCACTCTGCAAGTCCTTGTTTCCAGGGACCTGTAAGGACAGTGAGTTAATTTTCCTTGTGCTATATTGTGATTAAAAAAAACATTTTTTCTAGGGACAGAAAACTGTAGGTAGGGAGAGTGTTTTTTTTCTTTCACTCTGCAAGTCCTTGTTTCCAGGGACCTGTAAGGACAGTGAGTTAATTGTCCTTGTGCTATATTGTGCTTAAAAAAAACATTTTTTCTAGGGACAGAAAACTGTAGGTAGGGAGAGTGTTTTTTTTTTTTCACTCTGCAAGTCCTTGTTTCCAGGGACCTGTAAGGACAGTGAGTTAATTGTCCTTGTGCTATATTGTGCTTAAAAAAAACATTTATTCTAGGGACAGAAAACTCTAGGTAGGGACAGTGTCAGTTTCTTTCACTCTGCAAGTCCTTGTTTCCAGGGACCTGGAGAGACATTGAGTGAATTGTCCTTGTGCTATATTGTGATTAAAAAAAACATTTATTCTAGGGACAGAAAACTCTAGGTAGGGACAGTGTCAGTTTCTTTCACTGTGAAAGTCCTTGTTTCAAGGGACAGAGAAGGACACCTGAAGGTAGCCCTTATTGCTTTTTTCCCATCTCCCTGCAGGCCATCTATTAGAATGTCTGGAAGGCAAACAAGGAGAGGCAGACAGTCAGGAGGCAATAAAAGAGGGCAAGCAGGCTCTGTGTCTGGGGGCAACAGTGCTGGTCGTGGACGCGGTGCATTGTCATCAGCACATGGCCATGGGACACGCTTGTCCTTCTTTTCGGCAGCTGGACATGTTGAGCCACATCATGCCGAAGACTTGGTAGAGTGGATGACCAAGCCCTCCTCCTCCTCCTCATCCTCTCTCACCCAGGCTCAGGGTACTGGAAAAGCAGCTGCCAAAGCGTCGTCTTCCCTGGTATCAATGTCAGACAAATCATCAGTCACTCCTTCCCTAGACCCACCATGTCCTCCTCCTGAGGAGTCCCCCGAACTGTTTCAGCACAGTGTTGGGTACATGCTCCAGGAGGATGCCCAGCGTTTCGAAGGGTCTGATGATGAAACCCAGCTAGAGGAAGGCAGTAGCGTGAGAGCAGACAGAGGGGATGCTCAAGAAGGACACCAATCTGGCAGTCATGTTCCAGCAGCTGCAGCATACTGCCAGATTGGCTCCAGTGATGAGGAGGGAGGGGATGATGAGGTCAATGACTCCACGTGGGTGCCTAATAGGAGAGAGGAGGAGGAGGAGGATGAGGAGGAGGCACATCTCCAACGAGGCAGGATGCCCTTTGGTGGCCAGCGTAAGGGCAGTACACCGACGGAATCACACCGCAGAGCTCCGCCTGTGCAGGGCGCTGCCTCTGCCCGTCATTCAAAAAGTTCTTTGGTGTGGGCCTTTTTTGAGGCTAGTGCATCAGATCGCACAGCTGCTGTTTGCAACATATGTCTCAAGCGTATATCGCGTGGCCAAAACATCAGCCGCTTGGGTACCACATGCCTGACCAGACATATGTTGACCTGCCATGCAGCTCGTTGGCAAGCCTACCTCAAAGACCCACACCAAAGAACCAAGCGGACCTCTCCTTGCACCGCATCAGCTGGGATCTCCAACCCCACTATAACTTCAGTCCTCTCTGAAACATGCACTGAGAGGAATGAAGGTGTAGAATTAGGTGTGTCACAGCCAAGTACTTGCGCCCACTCTGCTAGCAGTACACCGACGTCCGATTCTAGCAGGCAAATTTCCCTGCCCCAGCTGCTGGACCGTCGAAAGAAGTTCACTCCCAGCCATCCACATGCCCAGCGGTTGAATGCTAGCTTGGCTAAATTGCTAGCGCTTCAACTGCTGCCTTTTCAGTTGGTAGACTCGGCCCCCTTCCGTGAGTTTGTGCAATGTGCGGTTCCTCAGTGGCAGGTTCCCAAACGCCACTTTTTCTCACGGAAGGCTATTCCGGCTCTCTACCGGCATGTGGAAGGCAATGTCTTGGCCTCGCTGGACAGGGCGGTCAGCGGTAAGGTGCATATTACCGCTGACTCATGGTCCAGCAGGCATGGACAGGGACGTTACCTTTCTTTCACGGCCCATTGGGTCACTCTTTTGGCAGCTGGGAAGGATTCAGGACAAGGTGCAGTAGTGTTGGAGGTTGTCCCACCGCCACGCCTCCAAAATGCTACTACTGGTTGTGACACACCTCTCTCCTCCACCCCCTCCTCTTCTTCTTCCTCCATGGCCTCTTCCTGTGGTTTGTCCTATGAACCAGCGGTGCTCCGTAGCCGTTCACGGGGCTACGCAAGTACGCAGGCAAAAAGATGCCATGCCGTGCTTGCGCTGGTGTGTTTGGGGGACAGAAGCCACACTGGGGCAGAGGTCCTGTCTGCTCTGCAGGGCCAGGCCGAGAGGTGGTTGACGCCACGCCAGCTTAAGCCAGGAATGGTGGTTTGCGACAATGGCACCAACCTCCTCTCCGCCCTCCGACAGGGACAACTGACCCATGTGCCCTGTGTGGCTCACGTCCTTAACCTGGTGGTGCAGCGCTTCTTGGGCAGGTACCCGGGCTTACAGGATGTCCTGAGGCAGGCCAGGAAAGTCTGTGTGCATTTCCGCAGATCTTATAATGCCAGTGCTCGCCTGGCTGAGCTGCAAAAGGAGTTGAACCTGCCCAAGAACCGCCTTATATGTGACATGCCCACCAGGTGGAACTCAACGTTGGCCATGCTGCAGCGGCTGCACACGCAGCAGAGGGCCATCAATGAGTACCTGTGCGACTACGGCACCAGGACAGGGTCAGGGGAGCTTGGTTTTTTTTCTCCACGCCAGTGGGGCATGATCAGGGATGCATGCACTGTCCTGGCACCATTTGAGGAGGCCACGAGGATGGTGAGCAGTGACAGTGCATGCATCAGTGACACTGTACCTCTTGTCCACCTGTTGGAGCACACGCTGCGTGGAATAATGGACAGGGCACTTGAGGCAGAACAGAGGCAGGAAGAGGAGGACTTCCTTGCCTCTCAAGGCCCCCTTTACCCAGACAGTGTTCCTTCTGTCCCACCCATCGCACAGGAAGAGGAGGAGGAGGAGGAGGAGGAGGAGGAGGAGGATTGTGTCAGCATGGAGGTGGAGGCTGGCACTCAGCATCATCAGCAGCAGTCTTTTAGGGATGATTTACAGTCCCAAGAAACCAGTGGACTTGTACGTGGCTGGGAGGAGGTGGCTGCGGATCATGTCGTCCTTAGTGACCCAGAGGACTCCGGAGCGAATGCCTCAGCAAACCTACGCTGCATGGCCTCCCTGATCCTGCAAAGTCTGCGGAAGGATCCTCGTATTCTTCGGATCAAGGAGAGGGACCATTACTGGCTGGCCACTCTCCTTGATCCACGGTACAAGGGTAAGGTTGCGGACCTTATGTTACCGTCGCAGAGGGAGCAGAGGATGAGACAACTCCGGGAGGCCTTGCAGAAAGGTCTGTGCAACGCGTTCCCAGAGACTGGGAGGTTGCAAACTCCTGGTCCTGGACAACGAGTTGCTGAGGCTTCGGCCAGTCAAAGAAGGAGCGGTGGGGAAGGTGGCCGTCTGACCGATGCGTTCAGACAATTCTTTAGTCCGCAGCCCCAAAGTATGATCGGTTCCAGCAACCATCGCCAGCGTCTGATAAACATGGTGCAGGAATATCTAGGGGCAAGGTCAGACTTGGACACCTTCCCCACCGAAAATCCTCTGGCTTACTGGGTCTTGAGGATGGATCACTGGCCAGAGCTTGCACAGTATGCAATTGAGCTACTGGCCTGTCCTGCATCCAGCGTTCTTTCGGAACGCACATTCAGTGCTGCTGGAGGATTTGTCACGGATCACAGGGTGCGCCTGTCCACCGACTCGGTTGATCGACTGACTTTCATCAAGATGAACCAGTCTTGGATCACCACCAGCTACCACACACCTGATGCTGATATAACAGACTAATTGATTTTAAAATGTCACATCCCTTCAAGACTGATGCTGATGCTGAGTGCCTGTGCTGTTATGTTGACTGGCTATCCTCCTCCTCCGAGTCCTCAATGATACGATTGATGATGATAGCTTGGAAGATCATTTTTGTTTATGGGTGCCGCCACCAGTGCCTAACGCCCAATTTTTCAGCCCCTGTTTAACAGGGGCGTGTAATTACAATTTTTGAAGCAATACTTTGCAACAGGGCTCATTGCTGTGCTCCAAGTACAGTATCTGTGAGGAGTTGCAGTGTTGTGCCACCAGTGCCTAAGGCCCAATTTTTCAGCCCCTGTTTAACAGGGGCGTGTCATTACAATTTTTGAAGCAATACTTTGCAACAGGGCTCATTGCTGTGCTCCAAGTACAGTATCTGTGAAGGGTTGCAGTGTTGTGCCACCAGTGCCTAAGGCCCAATTTTTCAGCCCCTGTTCAACAGGGGCATGTAATTACAATTCTTGATCTAATAATTCACAGCAGGGCCCATTGCTGCACCCACCAAGAGTAACTGTCAGGGCTTACAGTGTTGTGGCACCAGCACCACCATCAAAGGCCCAATTTTTACTACCACTGTTCAACAATTATATGTAATTAAAATTCCTGATATAATAGTTGACAGCAGGGCGTTCCAGCACCAACCAAGAGTAACTGTGAGTGCTTACAGTGTTGTGCCAACACCAACAACTAAGGGGCCTATTTCTGCAGAGTATATACGGCAGGTCCCTACTTTCAAACATCCAACTTACAAACGACTCCTACTTGCAAACGCAAGAAGACAACAGGAAGTGAGAGGAAATCTACCACTAGGAAGGAAAATTCTCTCCTGTAAGAATAAATATGGGAGAAAGGTGTCTCCTCTGTACTGATGCTTTATCAGCAATCCTTGTTTCAAGAAAAACACCACATTTCAAAAACAGTTGTCATTAGGACGGAAAGTGAGGTGAAATGTTCTGAACAGGGGCACAGACAGCAAAACAAATGTTACAGGGGTGATAACCCTTACCTATGTTTTCCAAAAAGTTTAAAAATAGATTTTTGGTCTGGAGCTACACTTCAACAATGTACCTGTTCAAAATTACAAACAGATTCTACATAAGAACAAACCTACAGTCCCTGTCTTGTATGCACCGCCTGTATACGGCTGTTCAGAGTATATAGGGCCTTTTTTATTTTATGTGCGGGGTTCCCCTTAATATCCATACAAGACCCAAAGGGGCTGGTAATGGGCTGGGGTAGGGGGGGGGGGGGGTCATGGGGTAGCTATGCCATTTTTATTAAAGATTTTCATCCATATTACCGGGACCAGACATTACATTAAAGCCGCACGCAGTTTTAAATGGCTTTTTTTTCCTTTAGAAGTGTCATTTTGTGCAGGGACAGTTCTAAACACGGGAAACACGTGGCACTTCACAGGCATACTTTAGACACCCCCCAGGTACGATATTTAAAGGAATATTTGACTTTTTTTTTTTCACTTTATGCATCATTAAAATGACTGCTCCCGGAAAACGACCGTTTTTAAAACTTATTTTTGCATTGATACATGTCCCCTGGTGCAGAACCCGGGTTCCCAAACCCTTTTTAGGACAATAACATGCATAATAGTTTTTATAATTAGCACTTTAGAATTCGAACGTTCGCATCCATTGTATTTAATAGGGTTCTAATGTTCGTTCGAACTTTCGGTCCGTTCGCGGGTTCTGGTGCGAACCGAACCCGGGGGTGTTCGGCTCATCACTAATCCTGACATTTCAGAGCAGAAGCACCAAAGTCCTTAAAGTGGTTCTCTCAGCAGCTCAGCTTCCCCTTTCCAGAATGCTTAGTCACTGCTGGGAGGTGGAAACAGGGTGAGCTGAGCTGATTTAAAGTGATTGTAAAGCTTCAATTATAAAAAAAATAACAAACATATTATACCTCCACTGTGCAGTTCATTTTGCACAGAGTGGCCCTGAACACCGATTTCTGGGGTCCCTCGGCAGCTCTCACAGCTCCTCCCCGCATCAGATAACCCCCTAGGAAAAGTGCTCTCCTGGGGGTTACCTTGCGGGCGCGCTCCCGAGTCCATCATTCGGCGTCCATAGCTGCCGAATGTATGACTCGGCTCCTCCGCCCGGCGTTCGAGTCATTGGATTTGATTGATAGCAGCGGGAGCCAATGGCTGCGCTGCTATCAACCTATACAATCAAGTGCCAAGAACCCCGGGCAGAGGGACAGCGCATCCTCGCCGTGGGAAATTCCAGGGCTCAGGTAAGTAAAACGGGGGGGGGGGGGGGCTGGGGGGCCGGGGGGCCGGTCACTGCCAAGTGTTTTTGCACCTTAATGCATAGGATGCATTAAGGTGAAAAATCACAAGGGTTTACAACCCCATTAAGCCAACCATAGCAATAATCACTGTGTTCTCTCAGCAGGGATGGCTCCCTGAGCCCCCTACCGGGAGTACACAAAAGCTCTGCGAGAGGGATTCCCCTATCAACACTGGCTGTGTTGATGAGGGAATCTAGTTATTTTCTTTCACTTGCAGGAAAGAAAATCACATCATCTATGGCCTCCCTTAGCAAAGTTCTTCAGTACTTCTGCTTTGAACTTTAAGAGTGAATTGTTCTACTTTGCCCACAGGTACAGAGGTAAGTGAGAGCTTGTCTTTCAGTGCCTGTATGTAAATACTTGACTGTCCATAGCTTGGTTACAGATTAAATGTAACTGTTAAAATCATGCTAACTCCAAGATGAGTCATTGACAGTAAAAGTCTCCATTAAAGCACACATATTATTTTACATTAAAGCCTCAAATGTATTTGCCTTCAAGTGTTACATCCAAATGTAAAAGATTTATATTCAATAATACCTCATTAATCTCTCCATTTGGCAGAACCGGCCACAAATAGGTCAGTTTGTTCCACAAAGGGTTTTTCACTTTCGACTGTTTCCATTGGCCAGGTTTGAATAAGCCTTCATGTTTTATTGCCCATCTGCAGAGAAAAACAATATTTATTGGAAACCCAGAGATACAAGACATATCGGCAGAACACCCCCAGCTCACAGCCAAAAGTGCTATTTTGAGGAAGCAGCTGGCCCAGTAATGCCAACACTAGGTTGCAACAGTTATGGCTCCAGTTATATTTACCTGCATGTTATTTTATATTAAACTTCCAGGCTTTGAAATGAGCTTTGCTTTCAGTTACTGACAGGCATTCAAATCATTTCTAAATTTACTCTGATTTCATTTGATGCTTATTATTGGTCAGTGACTTAGTTATTTAGCCATAGACAGCCAGGCAGCTGACATTTTTACAGGGAGGCCATCAATGAAATTGTCTACATGTCCCTTGGACAAGATTCCTTTAAAATAAACAGGTGAAACAAATAAAGATAATGCCCAATAATTTATCATGTACTACGATGCATTCTGCTAAAAGAACACTAGATGGAGACAACATATCATGCACGTCAAGTCCACAGCGATCGACTATAATAGGTCTGTCGAAAGCAGTAGGTTCTCTGGAACTAGACTTGTAGTAGATTTGAAAATTCATTATGCTTAGCGCAAGTCACTGGTGGTGGAAGAGGTTTTATCTGAGCAGTTTTGTATGAAAACTTACATAACTGTCCAACACACATTCTGTGAATCTTTCTTCAGTTACTACTCCTATAAATGTATAAACTGGATACAATTGTAAGATCAGTACACACATTTTGCAGTTTGAATGTTCAGATCAGCATCACACAAGTCACTAGTATAGAATGGCTCTAAAGTCTAATGCCTTGTACACACGGTTGGGTTTTCCGTCAGAATAAACTCCGACGGGTTTTTCCGACGGAATTCCGTTCGAGCTGTCTTGCATACACACTGTCACACCAAATTCCGACTGTCTAGTAGACTTGTGCACAACGGAAAAATTTGTTTAGTTTCGATTCGTTTCTTGTGCACAACGGAAAAATTTGTTTAGATTCGGTTCGTTTCTTTTCGGTCCTGTTGATTATTAATCGTTCGTAATTTTGCTAGACGGGATTTTTTGTGTTCGGATTTTCGCAAGCGACATTTTTAGTTGAATCAGAATGATTCGTATTAATGTAAGCCTTATTTTTATTTGATTTATAATTCGTACTTTCGGTAGGGTACATTGTTTTTCGTTGATTCTGGACACAACTCCTACTTTCGTAACTTTTTTTGGTTTGTTGATTCGTAATTTTCCGTGTCTCTCTCACAACGACGCTGCCTATTATGCCTAATGTGCTTCGAACGGATTTGTACTTTTCTAAATACATAGCGGTTATTTGTAACGATTTGAAATCTCGTATTTTACTTTTGTTTTTTACATGCGGCTATAGCCTCCGCCCCCTGTACACCATTTTGAGAAGGAGTTCAGCACGGTGAGGGAGAAGCAGAGAGCAGAGCAGAGTGTTATTGTGCTTCGAATGGATTCGTACATTCGTAACTTTTTTCATAACGAATTATGCCGAAGACATTCGGGCATTCGCTATTTGCGATATAATTTATTTCGGATTCGGTTTTATTCGTAATTGCTTTGTTCGGAAATTCGAATGCTTCCGAATGTCCGAAATTTGCTAAATTCGGACAAATTTTGATTCGTTACGAAACGAATTGCACAAGCCTATTGTCTAGAACACAGTGATGTACAACAATAGGACGAGCCGAGAAAAATGAAGATCAATGCTTCTGAGCATGTGTCGACTTGATTCTGAGCATGCGTGGTTTTTAGTCCGTCGGAATTGCATCCAGACGAACGGAAATTTTCCGTCTGAAAAAAAGAGAACATGTTCTCTTTCTAAGTCCGTTGGAATTTCCGAGGGAAAAAGTCAGATGGGGCATACACACAGTCGGAATATCCGATGAAAAAATTCCATCTGACTTTTTCCATCAGAAATTCCGAGCGTGTGTACGCGGCATAAGTGTTTTTTGCCTTAAAGTGGTTGTATACCCAAATTATAAAAAAAAAATCCTACAAGTAAACCTATAATAAGGCTTACCTGTAGGTAAAATGAATATCTTCTAAACCTGTACGGTTTTGGAGATATTCACTTTGCATGCAGCCGCAGACATCATCGCAGGTCCGGCCACTCACAGCGCCGGAGCCGCGAACCCAGAAGACACGCCGAGGGCAAAATGTCAGCTCCCTCGGCGTGGACCGGGATGAGATACCGACGCCTCGTTCTAAGTTAAGTATTTCATTATGAACTCAATATGCCTTTGCCTTACAGGTTTTTTTTTTTGTCCTGCGGGTATACAACCGCTTTAATGCTTTTTCTGCATTAAGGAAAAAAAAAGAAAAACACTACTTGTCAAACCCCTGTCCATCCCTAAACACTTACCTGCCTGCCCCTCTCGAGACCCAGCGCTGTCCTGGACAGTGCCCCTTTCCCCCATAGGCTCCTGCTGCTGTCAATTAAACTCCTGTGAGGAGTGAAAGGGGGCGGGGCTTACTAGCACTGTGTGTGTCTATGGATGTACAGAGCCCAGATTGAAAGCGTGCCTGCATGGGTGCCCTTCAAGGACCATGCTTGCTGAGGGGACACCCAGAGAGAAGGAGCACACAGTGCCGGCAGGGAACTCCAGCAGAGGAGGTAAGGGACTGCTCTGTGCAATATTGTTCAAAGAGCAGGTACAGTAAGTATAACCTCCTTCTTTTTTATTTAAAAAATACTTTAATATCACCTAATTATACCTCCTATCAAGGAGTACCACAAAGGCACTTTACCTGGACTCCACAATGAAATCACAACATGTAAATTGAAAATCCAGTAAATGGAAATGGAAGTGCTACACCACTGCTAAAAGGTCCAGATTCAACCCAATTTCATTAAAAGTCAGTGGGACAATTTAAAAAGTATGCAATGCAATTCAGGGGTCCAAAGACACCTCCTACATCAGGGCATGAAAAAACATAATGACATCTCCATATCAATACAATATCCCCTTCTCAGGGTCATAGTTAAAACCAAAAACCCAACAGCCAATATTATTAGATGTATAAAAATGAATGTCAGATAACATTGAATAAATACTTAAAGTGGAACTTCACTCTCTCAATCAAAATTGTCTACTTTGAATCCTTATGCTGCTAGCATTAGTAAATAGATGGGAAGGTATATTACAGCCGTCCGAGCAAGGACAGCTGTAGTGACAGTCATTGGTTTGCTGGGACCGTGGGTTGCCCAGCAAACAGTGACATTGTGTGTTTGCGCCCCACCTCCTGCTCCTGACTGCGGCTCTCGCTCTCACTCCCGGTCGGCCGTGATGTCCCGTGCACACATTGCCCCCCTGCAGCTCCCGGCTCTCACTTTCGAGGTATATCTCACAGCTTCCGTCCCCGAATGTGCTGACTCCTGCCCTCAAGGTATGTGGGGCATAATTTGTTAAGGTGCACACTGATGGGCATGTTTTGTTGTGATCATCAGAGTGCACCTTAACATAAAATGTACCCATCAGCGTGCCCCCTTAACATAATACGTGCCCATTAGTATGCCCCCACTAACCTATGTGCCCATCAGTGTGCCCCCTTAACATAAAATGTGCCCTTCAGCATGCACATTTAACATAAAATGTGCCCATCAGCATGCCCCTTATTTTATGATAAGGGGCGCTCTGATGGGCACATTTTATGTTAAAGGGCACTCTGATGGGCATATATGTTAGTGGGGGCACGCTAATGGGCACATATTATGTTAAGAGGGCACACTGATGGGCACATATTATGTTAAGGAGGCACTCTCATGGGGACACCTGATGTGATGGGGACACCTGATCTAAGGGGGCACTCTGATGGGAACACCTGATGTAAGGTGGCACTGTATTGGGGACACCTGATGTAAAGGGGCACTGTGACGGGAATACCTGATGTAAGGGGGCACACTGATGGACATGATATAAGGGGATACTATAATGGCAGCAATTGATTCATTGGTTGTGCCTGAACGGACCTGATGGGGAAATTCCTCCGCAGTGTCTTAAATGTATAGACCCGCCCCTTCTAAAGTTCCCCATCAGGTCCGCTAAGCGGACCAGATGCGGAACATGAGAAGGGGCGGGTCTATTCACGTATTACACAGTGAAGGAAGTCCCCATCAGGTCGGCCCCCTCGTAGAGCGGACTCCACATCATTTTTTTTAAAATTTGGGGTGGAGTTCCCCTTAAAATCCATGACAGATCTGAAGGGCCTTGTATGGATATTTAGGGGGAACGGCACGCCATTTTTTTTAAATTTGCGGCGGGATTCCCCTTAATATCCATTCCAGACCTGAAGGGCCTGGTAATTGAATTTGGGGAACCCCCACGCTTTTTTTTTTTTTTTTATCAATGACTTTTCTATGTATTGATAAAAGCCGACAATTCATTAATAGCCGCGAGTGAGTTTTAAATGACTTTTTTTCCTTCAAAAATTACACTTTGTGCAGGGACAGTTCTAAGCACGGGAAACATGCGCCACTTTACATGCATATCATACACACCCCCCAGGTACGAAATTTAAAGGAAAATTTCACTTTTATTTTTTCATTTTAGGCATTATTAAAATCACTGCTCCCGTAAAAACGTCTATTTTTTTAAACTTTTTTTTGCATTGATACATGTCCCCTGGGGCAGGACCCGGGTTCCCAAACACTTTTTAGGACAATAAATTGCATATTAGCCTTTATAATTAGCACTTTAGATTTCGAACATTCAAGTCCATTGTATTTAATAGGGTTCTAAAGTTCACAAGAACATTCTGTCTGTTCGCAGGTTCTGGTGCGAACCGAACAGGGGGGTGTTCGGCTCATCCCTGCTTTTGGTTTGTGGTGATCAGATGCAGTGCAGTTCCACTTTAATATGCAATATATTGGTCTGGGGTTCTTGTATATTAATTATCCATTTAATGTTACCTGACATTCATTTTTATATAGCTAATACTATTGGCTAATAGGCTATTAGGCTTTTGGCTTTAACTATGACCCTGAGAATGGAATATTGTATTAATATGGAGATGTCCTTATGTTTTTTCTAGTCTTGATAAAAGGGGTCACCTTTGCACCCCCAAAACATGTTGGGTACTTTTTGGATTGCCCCCTTGACTTATTGAAATAAAGTTGTATCTGGACCTCTTAGCAGTGGTCAGTTAGGGGCACATGGGGGGGACTGGGACAAAAGTAGGGGGGCCAACTATAAAATTCAATTATATATATATCCTGGGGCCCTTTACTTCTGTTGTGGGGCCCTTTATTACTATCCCGCAACGAGACCCTTTCACATGTTTTGCAGTGAGCTCCCTTCCTACTGTATTGGGGCCCCCAGGGTGGCAGAAAACAAGAGGTATGTCACCAGCACACCAGGAAAATATAAGGGTCCAAAGCAGTGGGAGAACTACCAGGGTTGCAAAGGTTGCACTTGCGACCGGGCCTTAGTGTTCTGCCACTGTGGGGTTCCCCAGCCTCCTCTTGCTGTCCTACCCCTGCTATTGACAGTGCTGATCTGGTGTCTGTCTCCTTGGCAGCGGCGGCAGTCTATTAGGACCTAGCAGGGACAGGACAGCAACAATGGTAGTTCTGCCACTGGTCCAAAGTGGGAGGATTTCCCCATCCACCTGGAATATGTAGATGGGGGAATTGGAACATTTTTTTTTTTTCATTCAACCTAATAGTTTTCAGGTGCTTTTGGGCTAAAAATAGCACCTGTAAAGCGCCTGAAAAACGGCTCTCCTGCAATCTCAGTGTGAAAGCCTGAGTGCTTTCACACTGAGGCAATGCGCTGGCATGACGTTAAAAAAACTCCTGCAAGCAGCATCTTTGGAGGGGTGAAGGAGCGGGATATACTCCTAAAGCGCCCCTGCACATTGAAATGAATGGGCAGTGCCGCCGAACCGCCGGCAAAGCGCTGCTGCAGCGGCGCTTTGTGGCCGGTTTTAACCCTTTTTCGGCCGCTAGCAGGGGTTAAAAGCACCCCTCTAGCAGCTGAAAACCTCCGCAAAAACAACGGTAAAGCGCCGATAAAAATAGCGGCGCTTTACTGCTGACGCCACCCCAGTGTGAAAGCAGCCTACGAGCTAAGACCAGCCATAGACAGTTTAAATCTCAGCTGTTTCAGCGAGAACTGGCTGAGATTTAAACCATTAATGGACAGGCTGAATGTACCAAGTTGATAGATCAAATTGGGTACAACCAGCCCTGTCGGATTCTCTTATGATTATCACTAGCGGTTGCTATATCTGCTAGTGATAATCACTATTTGTTGGGACAATACAATTGCTCAGCGGAAGGGATTCCACTGTCAGCACTGACTGTGCTGATGGGGGAAAAATGCAGGTTTCTTTCCTGCAATCTGTGGTTGCAGGAAAGAAATTTGCACCATATATTACCTGCCTAACTGGAACTGAAAGTTTGTGAATGTCTTGAAAGAACAGGAGGGGGAGGGAGACAGATGGGGGAGAGAGGAGAGGGGGATGGAGATAAGGACAGTTCAGTGATTACAGTGTACTGCAGTGTGCACTCACCCACAGGTCCGTCCTGGAAGATCAGGCATCATTGGCACACAGAGGAATCTGCAGCTGCTGGTTTTCATATTTCCCACCCACACATCCCTTCTCTCTGGGCGGGACGGGAAGACAGGGGAGGAGCAGAGGTTGGAGGAGGAGGAGAGCTTTTTTCTTCTCTGATCTCCCGTCAGTGAGCGGGGGTGGATGTGTTCGCTCACTTCGCTGGGCTGTGTAAGTGTCACAGACACTCTAAGGCCCCTTTCACACTGAGGCGTATTTCAGGCGTTTTAGCGCTAAAAATAGCGCATAAATAACGCCTGAAATACTCCTGCCCCAGCATTCTCAATGTGAAAGCCCGAGGGCTTTTACATTGAGGCAATGCGCTGGCAGGAGAAAAAAAAAATCTCCTGCAAGCCGCATCTTTGGAGCAGTGAAGGAGCGGTGTGTATACCGCTCCTTCCCATTGAAATCAATAGGATACTGCGGTAATACCGCCCGCAAACCGCGGCTGTAGCCATGGTTTGCGGACGGTATTAACCCTTTTTCAGGTGCTAGCGGGGGTTAAAACCGCACAGCTAGCGGCCGAATATCGCGGTAAATACGACGGTATAGCAGCGCTAAACCGCCACCGCACATGCCCGCCCCACCTGTCTCAGAATTTACAGGCTGATTCTCCTGTCCTATGGACAGGAGAAATCAGTCTGTTTTTTCACTGTCACCGAGATAATGGGAGGCTTGCCCCCCCCCCCAGTGCTGGTGCAATCCTTCCTGAAGTCGCTCTCCTCCCTGCCAATGAGGATGCAGGGAGAGGGAGCAGATCAGGGGGAGCCGTGGCTATGCGAGTGCCGCTCGAATTATACATGCAGCATACAGTCATGGGCGTCCGCTGAACTTTTTTTTTAGGGGGGGGGCATCATTAGGTCATCTATGCTCGGTCCCTTTTTGACAATGTCATGAAGGCGAGGGGCTTGTGGCCATATTTTGATCTTTATGAAAACAGCCTATACTGTATAGGTTGTTTTCATCAAGATCAAAATATGGCCGCACACAACACAGATGTATTGCAATACAAAAAGATGTACACAGTGGTGTCGTGGCACAGGCACTGCTGTTACCTGTAGTTCTTCAGCGATAGGCCCAGGGCAGGCACTGGCAGCGTATTCTCTCTTGTCTCGGCCACTGCACGCCACACACCTGTGGGAGGAGGAGCCGGCGCCGGCCGGATCGGCATAGGCACAACATACATTTTTTACACAGGCAGAGGCAGGCTGAGGCAGTCCAATCACGGAACAGCCGGGTCACGGTGATGTTAAGCAGAGGCCTGAGCGGCAGAGCCAATCCGATGCTCGGGCCGGGGGTAAGGAGGGAGGGACGGATGTGTAGTCGGAAAAGACTGAGAGCAGCCCCAGCCCCCAGGCCAGCAGCAGACTTAGAAAAAAAAGTCTGCAGCGGCCATTGCAACACAGAGGGCAATTGTCTTCACTCTGACTTCAACACTCTTACGATTCCAGGGGGGGCAATTGACCCCCCTTGCCCTATGAAGCGGACGCCCATGCATACAGTGTCAGTGAGGAAAGAGGGAGGGGGAGAAATCCCCCAAAGGAGCTGTCAGGATGCTCTGCCTCTCAGGAGAGCCTATGTTACATATAGTAACAAAAATGTGTTTTAATTGGGGGCACATGGTGGGGCACAGCATAATTTTGGGGGGTCAGGGCCCCCTCTGGCCCCCCCTTACTGACGCAATTGGCAGTGGTATGGTGCTTCGATTTCAATTTTTGTTACATTATATTACAAGCCAAGGAGACTGTGAAAATCCTCTGGGGTGTAGAAACCACCTGCCCGAGAACAAGATTATTTACATCAACATCAATACTTTAAGATAGTAATACCAATAAGATAACTTTAAGGGTCCAGTGCTTTTTATTCTACTTTTCTCAACTACCCTACCATTACATGACAACTTAAATCCTAGATATAAAAATGCAAGGAAGCATGGTTACCCATGGCACAGCATCTTGCACAGAGCAAAGGTGTGATGGAAGTGTCCTATACAATTTCATTAAAAAATATCATTTAGATTTACTAAATTGTGTTTTGCAAAGGTCTATCAAACTGGAAATAGATTGAATACATACAGTGCCTTGAAAAAGTATTCATACCTCTTGAAATTGTCCCCATTTTGTCATGTTACAACCAAAAATTTAAATGTATTTTATTGGGATTTTATGTGATAGACCAAAACAAATTGGCACATAATTGTGAAATGGAAGGAAAATTATAAATGGTATTCAACATTCTTTACAATTAAATATGTGAAAAGTGGGGGGCGTGGCCTGACGCGGCATGTGAACAGACCTGTTCGACGGAGCTCCCGCTGTAGATCCTGTTTGTGATCCTTTCCTCGCCACCTACAACGCCCGATTCAGCCACAACCTGCGCCTAAAGACCTCCAGAGACCCTCGGTTCCAGCGGTGCTCGTTAATCCCGGCATGATGACCCAGGGAAACAAAGGAGACGCTGCGGCTGCGGCCTCCCAGGCCTTCCAAGATGGCGCCTGGATGTCTCAGTCTCTGCCTCCCAGGACTCCACGAGGGCAGGAGAAGAAGACGGAGCTGGGGGGTAAGTCCACCAAAGCCCCTAAAGGGACAGACCAAACGAGAGACATGCTATATTATGCCAGGAAACTGACAGGCCCGGAAGATTCCCTGCAGACTGTTGCACAGGGTCATGCAATGCCCGCAGAGCAGGCTGAGCAGGGACACACTGACATGCTGGAAGCTGAGGATGATGAAATGGAGTCAGCCCCTGGTTCTGTTCCAGCCTTGCTTGACCAGCAGACAGAGGATAGTCCCCAGCCCACACTCAGTGAAATCCTGCATGCTGTTCACAGGTGCACTGCCTCAGTGGATGCCCTGAAGGAGAGATTTGGGGGGCTGGAGGAGAAAGTTAATCTCCTGAGACATGATATACAGAAGGTCAGGGAGAGGACCACAGCCGTGGAGGGCAGAGTCAGTGATATAGAGGATCAGATGCCACACATGACCCGGGAAGTGAGAGTCGCTGCTCAGCAGGCACGCCAGGCCTTTGATCGCCATGATGAGATCGAAAATCGCCTGAGACGCAACAATGTACGCATTGTGGGGCTCCCAGAAAAGGTGGAGGGCAGGGACCCCACGATGTTCATAGAAGGCTGGCTACAGGAGACCTTTGGTAAAGAGGCTTTTTCTCCGATTTACACGGTGGAACGGGCGCACAGGGTGCCACCTCGCCCCCTCCCCCCCGGTAATCCCCCGAGATCCATGCTTGCTAGACTCCTTAACTACAGGGACCGGGAAGTGATACTTCGAATGGCCAGAGAAAGGGGGGCTGTACATTATAACGGAGCCCGGATTTCCTTTTATCCTGACTTCTCTGCAGAAGTGCAACGCAGAAGATCAAAGTTTATGGATGTCAAGAAAAGGCTGCAGAGGCTTCAGCTGTCCTATGCCATGCTATACCCAGCCAAGCTTCGCGTAACAGCCAGAGATGAGGCCCACTTTTTTGAGAATGCACAGGATGCTGCGGACTGGCTAGACCGCAACGAACAAGACTTCCGCAGGAGGGGACCGGAGAATGGTGCAGGTTGATGTGGACAATCCTATCTATATCAAGAGCAATCCGGGTAAAGAAGTGCTGTTGCTGAAATGATGTCACTTGAGAGGATCAATACCTACTTGAAGTTACCAGCGAATAGTTTTCCACTAACTTTTCTGAATTTTCTTTTTTTTCGCTGACCTGAGTTTATGGGTGGAGTGTGTCTCTGCACCCCCCCTATGTACCGTTTGCTGTTATGGTGGATATGGCTTATGTTTTTGTGCCCTGTTGGCACTGGAAATGCCAGTGTTGCTATTACTCAACACCGGTGGGGAGTCCCCAGTGACGCCCAGTTGGCAGTCCAGGAGCCACCGGAAGATGCAGATAAGTTTTACTGTTCTTGTTTTTCTTATGCTTACTACTTCTATTTTTACTGTATCGACACCACAGCGCCGATGCGCAGGAATTTCTGCCACAGTTTCTGCAAGATTTTTTTTTCTTTCCCAAGGGACTGTACTGATCTTACTGATGCACCACAGTCAAAGCTGTTTGAACCACAGGGCTGTTTTTTGATGGCTGGATGGGGGGATACAGGACTGTTGCTCTCTTCTGGGTACTCCTCCCACTCAGACAGAACTCTTAGTATACAATCGCCATGTCTTCTACACCCATAGTGTCGTGGAATGTCAGAGGGGTAAATGATCCTCTGAAAAGGACCATGATATCCACTGTATTGCGTAAATTTCACCCGGCCATAATTGGCTTACAGGAGACCCATCTATTGAAAGATACGACTAGTTTCTTGGGATATGCGTGGGTGGGGCAGGCCTATCACTCCACTCACTCCGCCTATTCACGCGGAGTGAGTGTATTGATCCACAAGGCTCTGGTATACCAGGAGTTAGATTCGCTTATTGATATATCTGGGAGATTTGTATTTCTTTATTGCAAACTGTTTACCGTTACTATGATTCTGGCGTTTGTATATGTGCCTCCACCTTTTTCTAGAGAGGTGCTGCAGTTGCTGCTGTCTTACCTGGCAAACAAGCCTGACGTCCCACTACTGTTGCTAGGGGACTTTAATTGCTACCTAGACCCTAAATTGGACAGACACCCCCCGGTGATGCCCCCTAAGGGCAACCGGGGTACGGCTCTTGGACGCCTGATGGAGGAGGTGGGGTGGGTTGACATTTGGCGGGTTATGAACCCCAAGTGTAAACAATTCTCCTGTTTCTCCAAGTCACATGGTTCCCTCTCCCGTATAGACCTGTGTCTGGGCACTCCCAACATGGTTAATTGCACCTCTAAGGTGGAGTATTTCCCACGGGGGGTATCAGACCACTCCCCGCTAGTACTTTGGTTGGTAACTCAACCGTCTAGCTCCCTACCTAGAGCCCCATGGAAACTGAATGCTTATTGGCTCAAACTGTTTACATCCCCAGAACGTATTGAAACCAAGATTGAAGTCTTTCTCCGGGCCCATGAGCACTACCTAGACCCACTGCTAAAATGGGAAACTTTGAAAGCCTATCTTAGAGGGGTATTTATCGAGGAAATACAAATTGTCAGGAACAACTCCTCTGCCTTGGTGGAGCGGGTGGGAGACCAGGTGAGGCAGCTGGAACTCGCTTATGTGACTAGCCCCACTGACTTGGCCAGGGAGGCTTGGATGTCGGCCCAGGACTCTCTGGACCGTCTGCGATCCTCACAGGCAGAGCGGAAGAGGTTCTTTACCAAACTTGCATTCTATGAGGAAGGGGAACAAACTGGACGATTGCTAGCCAAGATAGCGAGGTCTCAAACACAATCCCCGGCCATCGGTGCTATACGCGCCTCTACGGGTAAGGTGGTTAATACCCCTGAAACCATTATATCCGAGCTGGCGTCCTTCTATGAAGGCCTTTATGGATCGAGGGATGCCTACTCGGATGCGGACCTTGGAACATACATGGCTAGTATTGATCTGCCTGCTCTCTCCACATCTGCCAGAGAACAGTTAGATGCACCAATTACTCTGGGTGAGCTGCAATTAGCGGCAAGCTCTTTTCCTACATGTAAAGCCCCCGGAGAGGATGGCCTGCCCATAGAAGTGTACACTCAATTTGGGGAGCACTTGTTACCTGAACTATTGAAGGTCTTTAACGCCGCACTAGAGGGTGGTCAGCTGCCTGGTTCCATGGCTAGGGCTAATATTATTTTACTGTTGAAGCCGGGAAAGGATCCGGTTGACCCTGGCTCCTATAGGCCTATATCGTTGCTGCAGAGCGATGTAAAAATCCTGGCAAAGGTCCTGGCGCGCAGGGTCAACGGGATAATCACGTCTATTATCCACCCAGACCAGGCTGGCTTCATGCCGCAGAAGTCCACCGCCACCAACTTGAGGCGCATGTTCTTGAACATGCAGGTGCAGGCAGACAATGGGGGCCGTAGGGCGCTCTTGTCCCTTGATGCCAACAAGGCATTTGATAGTGTCAGTTGGAGGTTCCTCTGGGCGACGTTGGCCAAGTTTGGCTTTGGGGACAAGTTTATAGAGTGGGTCAGGCTGCTGTACGCGTCCCCCCAGGCGACCATTAGGGTCGCGGGTAGGATGTCACCGGCCTTTGCTCTGGGTAGGGGGACGAGGCAGGGATGTCCCCTGTCCCCCCTGCTCTTCGCGATCGCTATAGAGCCATTGGCTGCCCTGATACGGGCTAGTGCCCGCGTCCGGGGATTCCCATATGGCACGCTGCAAGAAAAAATCATGTTGTACGCGGACGACATGCTACTGTTCCTGGAGGACCCCACGCACTCCATCCCCGGGGCTATGTCAATAATAGAGCAATTCGGCCACTACTCGGGATTGACCATTAATTGGTCAAAATCCGCCCTGATGCTGTTGGATGAGGATGGTGGGGTTGCCCTGCCGGAATCTTGTCCCATCCCAGTTGTATCTAGCTTTAAATATTTGGGGGTACAGGTGTCGCCCAGGCTGGGGGACTACTGCTCCCTTAATGTGCACCCATTGCTGTCCCGGTTTAGGGACAAAATTAATACTTGGAACACCCTAAAAATGTCACTTGCAGGTAAAGCCAATCTGATCAAAATGATTTTAATGCCACAACTACTTTACTTTCTTCATAACTCGCCTGTAGTGATACACCTGAAAATCTTCCGAATAGTGAACACTCTCTTCCGACGGTTGCTATGGCATACTAGGCCCCCTCGGATTAGACTGGAACACTTGCAGCGGGCCAAGGACAGTGGGGGGCTGGCGGTTCCCAATCCTTGGCTGTACTACATAGCGGCCCAGTTACAGCATTTGATCGGCTCTATGTCCCAGGACCCGGGGAGCTCGGCGGCACGACTGATGCTGTCGGCCACTGGCGCTGAGACTATCCCGATGGGGCTGGAGGCGCAAATGTTCCTCAAATCCAACAAGCGGACCCCGACGCTCGCACTTATCCAGAAAGTCTGGAATAAGGGCCGACAACTCCAGGGAGTGCAGGGATTCACAGAGGACAGCCCAATATGGGGCAATAGGTCTTATGTGGAGTTGGTGAAGCTGCAGCAGGGGCCCAGATGGCGTGCCCATGGTGTGGCTCTGCTGTCCCACATTTTCGTTAACGGCAGGCTTCTCACTTTCCCCGAACTGCAGGCCAGATTTGACCTCCCAGCTCATATGCATTATTACTACATGCAGCTTCAACATGCGGTTGCGGCACACGGGAATGCGGTGGAATGGGTTCAGTCGCCCGCCCCGGTGTTCCGTGTGCTGCACACTAGCACTGAAACAAAAGGATTTATCTCACAATGCTACCAGATGTTACTGGCAAGTCACCTACAGGCATTCCCGAGCAGGGCGGAATCCATGTGGGAGAAGGACATAGGTACACTGTCAGGGGACCAATGGGAGGAGGCGTGGCGGTCAGTCACTACCTGTTCTTTAAACGTTGCGCAGAAAGTGTCACAGCTATATATATTATTGAGGGTACATTACACCCCGCTGAAATTATATAAGATGGGTAAGCTCGGGGACCCTGTGTGTGGTAGATGTCAGAGGCACAATGGAGATCTCATTCATCTCCTGTGGAGATGCCCTAAGCTTCACAGGTATTGGACTGAGGTGGTGGGTACAATAAACAGAGTGTTTCAAACTACGATCCCTTTGGACCCTAAGTGCTGCCTGCTGGGGATCTTGGAGGAAGCGATCCCTGGGGAGTTGACCAGGGTCGCGGTCTCTAGGGCCCTGTTTCAGGCTAGGAAGCTTATTTTGATGGGTTGGAAGTCAGTCTCACCGCCTACCACCACCTCTTGGGTAGCACACATGGGGAATACTCTTATAATGGAAAAGTACATATACCAGCACAGGGGAAGCCCGAGCAGGTTTGAGAGAATTTGGTCCCAATGGCTTGATACCCCTGGCCTGAGCCCCAGGGAGCTGGTGATGTCCCGACTTTTGCAGTAAAATTGAAACCAAGCGGCCGAGGATTAATATGCTTATACATGCAAGATTGTGGTGCTGTTTTTGATGTGATCTTATATGTTGTTTTACAGTTCGCCAGCAGAGGGAAACCTTTGCTATTTTTTGTACAATGGAAACTGTTGTGATCTATCTGGTGTTCAATAAAAACCTTTTTGATTCAAAAAAAATATGTGAAAAGTGTGGCGTGCATTTGTTTTCTGCCCCCCTGAGTCAATATTTTGTAGAACCTCCTTTCACTGCAATTACAGCTGCAAGTCTTTTTGGGGATGTCTCTACCAGCTTGGCACATCTAGAGAGCGACATTTTTGCCCATTCTTCTTTGCAAAATTGCTCAAGCTCTGTCAGATTGGATGGAGAGCATTTGTGAACAACAATTTTCAAGTCTTGCCACAGATTCTCAATTGGGTTTAGGTCTGGACTTTGACTGGGCCATTCTAACACATGAATATGCCTTGATCTAAACCATTCAATTGTAGCTCTTGCTGTATGTTTTGGGTCATTGTCCTGCTGGAAGGTAAACACCTGCCCCAGTCTCACGTCTTTGGCTCTATCCATCTTCCCATCAACTTAGACCAGCTTCCCTGTCCCTACTGAAGAAAAGCATCCCCACAACATGATGCTGCCACCACCGTGTTTCACGGTGGGGATGGTGTGTTCAGGGTGATGTGCAGTTTGAGTTTTCTGCCACACATAGCGTTTTTCTTTTAGGTAAAAAAGTTCAATTTTGGTCTCATCTGACCAGAGCACCTTCTTCCACATGCTTTCTGTGTTCCCCCACATGGCTTCTTGCAAACTGCAAATGGGACTTTCAACTTTCAACAATGGCTTTCTTCTTGCCACTCTTCCATAAAGGCCAGATTTGTGAAGTGCACGACTAATAGTTGTCCTGTGGACAGATTCTCCCACCTGAGCTGTGGATCTCTGCAACTCCTCCAGAGTTACCATGAGCCTCTTGGCTAGGGTGACCAGACATTCCCGGTTTCCAGGGACAGTCCCCAGGCTGAGGACACTGTCCCTGGACCAAATCTGTCTCCGGTTTTGTCCCCGGATGGGTATTGAACAGGGGCCCGGGCAATTTTAAAGACAGTCAGTGCAGAATTAAAAAAAGGAGCTCTGCCGCTCCTACTAGCATAGAGGGTGTATTTTTATCCATTATCTGTGCCCCTCTCTGATAATCATGTGCTGGTCGGAGTGGAGGAACTATTTCTTCAGTTTCGGCACTTGCCCATTCCGCTCCGCTCGCATGTTTCTCTGCCTTGGCTCAAGTCCCGGCCAGCCGCCTGCCTGCTTATCTCCTTGCCTTCCCCGGCGGAGTGATCTTCCTCCGCTCCCCACCCAGTAGTAGCGGGGGCCGCAGAGTGAGACTTGAGAGGCTGTGAGTGGGCTCAGGCGGGCAGTGGTAGCGACAGACAGAGAGAGGTAGCTCAGCTGACAATGTCCAGCAGCAGGAACAGAGGGGAAACGGATCAGATCGTGGGGCTGCCAGTGCCTTCAAGGCTTCAACACAGGTGTGCTTTGGTAATGTCTGTGATTGTGAATAGACTACATGACATCATGGATGAAATCATAACTCACAGGCAGCAGGCACTCTATCATGGTTCTGGCTGGCAGTGCTCTGTCAGTGTGTCACATGACATGTCTGCTGGGTGCTGATTTTGTTAACTTATTGGTCATAAGTATCAGCAACTGGCAGCCATGTTATGTGACAAACTGTGACAGAGCCAGCCAGAGTCATGATAGAGTGCCCACTGCCTGTGTGTTATTATAATGCTGATGATCTTAACCAGTTGCCAGCCGCCCCATAGCAGATTTACTGCTACAGGGCTGGCACGCCAGGCAGGATCATGATCCTGAATTGCTGGGACTCGGTGTACGCCGCTACCCGCTGATCGTTCTGCACACAGGCAGAACAGCGGTCTGCCGATGTAAACAAGGCAGATCACCATTCTTTCAGTATTAAAGACATTGATCCTGTGTTCCTGCAAAGCAGGGACAGGGATCTATGCCTTCCCTTAGTAAAAGCACCTCCCACACAATGAGAAAACACTGGTTAGGCACACATTTAACCTTTTGATCGCCCCTGCTGTTAACCAGCCAGTAGCACTGATCACTGTATTAGTTTCACTGGACCGTAAAACATGTCAAAAGTATCACTTAGTGACTGATATTCCCACCGCAATATCGCAGTCCCGCTATAAGATGCTGATTGCTGCCATTACATACTTATGTGCCACATTGTGTTGGTCTATCACTTACGTTTTTGGTTGTAACATGACAAAATTTGAAAAATTTCAAGAGGTATGAATACTTTTTCAGGGCACTGTAGTATAGCTAGGCCCTCCCTCTACTGGTTGTTGGAAAATTTAAATGAGACAGCACATACAGATTGTGACTCCAGCTTAAGGCCAAGGGGCCATATGCACATTCAAAGTGAGGCCCCCGCAAAAAAAAAAAAACACAGCCCAGGTTAGGGTGCTGCTGTATGTGAGCCAAGTTAATTGCAAAAAAAAAAATACACAGCCAAATATCCACTGCCAGTGTTGCTTAAACTGTTAACATGAAAATCATACTATTCTTTAACACCACATACAGCTTTATTGCATTCCCCAAACATGTTAAAGGATTTGTGTATTTTAATATTGCATTGGAAGCCACATATACATACCTCACAGCAGGGAGAAGGTCTATTTAACTTTTTTTATTGCATTAGTACATGTTTACCATGGCAGTGCCCAGCTTCCCATACCGTTTTTGGCAGTAGTTTGCATATTAGCTCTTAAACATGGTAAGAACTTAGTTATAAGATTTGCTTCCAATAGACTTCAGTGGGATTCACCAGTTCAGGTTCACCAAAATTTTAAAAAGGATTTGTCGAACCTTTGGTGAATGGAACCCAGGCAGATTCACCCTTTACTAATCAGGAGCATGGAGATAAGTATAATTTACTTCACTCTATCCTAACTACAGCCTGTTCTTTTAGGAGTTGTATCCTATATATCGCTCCTTTCTCCAGAACTTTTAGGTCTATATTATGTAGATTAGTATTAGATTATTATGTAGACTATGCTATTATATTTATCTATATAAAACGTTTCCACGGAAGGGAGTTTAATAAGACACGTGGCCACTCATTAAAGTTAGAAGAACAGAGGTTTAACCTTAAACTGCGTAGAGGGTTCTTTACTGTAAGAGACTTGATGGACTTGATGTTTTTTTTCAACCTCACCTACTATGTAACTATGTAATATGCACAGAAAAACATGTTGCGCTGTTTATAAATACAGTATCTCACAAAAGTGAGTACACCCCTCACATTTTTGAAAATATTTTATTATATCTTTTCATGTGACAACACTGAAGAAATTACACTTTGCTACAATGTAAAGTAGTGAGTGTACGGCTTGTTTAAGGCCCCTTTCACACATACGGATCGTTCAGGTCCACCTGTCAGTTTTTCAGGTGGACCTCAACAGACCCTCCATTCACCTCTATGGAGCAACAGATGTCAGCAGTGACATGTCTGCTGACATCCGATTCGCTCCAATCCGCTAAAGGCAGACGAATGGAAACCCTATTTTCCATCTGTCTGGTGGATCGGATGAAAACAGACAAGCCGTCCATTTTCATCCGATCCCCCATAGAGAAGAGCGGGGCTCTGACAGGTCTGTCCCTGCACAGTCAGCGGAGATGTACCTGTCATCCGCCGGCTCACAGGGGATCAATGGATCGATCCCTGCTGAGCAAGCGGAGTCCGTCAAAACGGACATATATGTGTGAAAGGGGCCTGTCAGTGTAAATTTGCTGTCCCCTCAAAATAACTCAACACACAGTAAGTGAGTACACCCCTAAGTGAAAATTTCCAAATTGGGACCAATTAGCCATTTTCCCTCCCGGTGTCATGTGACTCGTTAGTGTTACAAGGTCTCCAGTGTGAATGGGGAGCAGGTGTGTTAAATTTGGTGTTATCGCTCTCACTCTCTCATACTGGTCACTGAAAGTTCAATATGGCACCTCATGGCAAAGAATTCTGAGAATCTGAAAAAAAAAAATTGTTGCTCTACATAAAGATGGCCTAGGCCATGGATATGCAATTAGCGGACCTCCAGCTGTTGCAAAACTACAAGTCCCATCATGCCTCTGCCTCTGGGTGTCATGCTTGCTGCTATCAGAGTCTCGCTATGCCTCATGGGACTTGTAGTTTGGCAACAGAAGAAGGTCCGCTAATTGCATATCCCTGGCCTAGGCTATAAGAAGATTGCCAAGACCCTGAAACTGAGCTGCAGCACAGTGGCCAAGACCATACTGCGGTTTAACAGGACAGGTTCTACTTAGAACAGGTCTCGCCATGGTCAACCGAAGAAGTTGAGTGCACGTGCTCAGCATAATATCCGGAGGTTGTCTTTGGGAAATAGACGTATGAGTGCTGCCAGCATTGCTGCAGAGGTTGAAGGGGTGGAGGGTGAGCCTGTCAGTGCTCAGACCATACGCCGCACACTGCATCAAATTGGTTTGCATGGCTATCATCCCAGAAGGAAGCCTCTTCTAAAGAGGATGCACCCACAAGCCGTTTGCTGAAGACAAACAGACTAAGGACATGGATTACTGGAACCATGTCCTGTGGTCTGATGAGACCAAGATAAACGTATTTGGTTCAGAGGGTGTCAAGCGTGTGTGGTGGCAACCAGGTGAGGAGTACAAAGAAAAATGTGTCTTGCCTACAGTCAAGCATGGTGGTGGTAGTATCATGGTCTGAGGCTGCATGAGTGCTGCCGACACTAGGGAGCTACAATTCACTGAGGGAACCATGAATGCAAACATGTACTGTGACATACTGAAGCAGAGCATGATCCCCTTCCTTCAGAGACTGGGCCGCAGGGCAGTATTCCAACATGATAACGACCCCAAACACACCTCCAAGACGACCATTGCCTTGCTAAAGAAGCTGAGGGTAAAGGTGATGGACTGGCCAAGCATGTCTCCAGACCTAAACCCTATTGAGCATCTGTGGGGCATCCTCAAACAGAAGGTGGAGGAGCGCAAGGTCTCTAACATCCACCAGCTCTGTGAAGTTCTGGTGAACTCCATGCCCAAGAGGGTTAAGGCACTGCTGCAAAATAATGGTGGCCACACAAAATATTGACACTTTGGGCCCAATTTGGACATTTTCACTTAGGGGTGTACTCACTTTTGTTGCCAGCGGTTTAGACATTAATGGCTGTGTGTTGAGTTATTTTGAGGGGACAGCAAATTTACACTGTTATACAAGCTGTACACTCACTACTTTACATTGTAGAAAAGTGTAATTGCTTCAGTGTTGCCACATGAAAAGATATAATAAAAATTTTCAAAAATGTGAGGGGTGTACTCACTTTTGTGAGATACTGTACATCCATAACCACATGCTAATTCAAAAAATTATAAACTTGTGATTGAAAGTCCCAGAATAAATCATACATAGAAAAAAGTCTGCTGTGATAAACACACTCTTATGCCGCGTACACACAGTCGGAAATTCCGACAAAAAGCTCACATCGGACATTTGTTGTCGGAATTTCCGATCATGTGTACGCGGCATTACACACACACACACACAACATCCAGTGCTCGAACCACCACCCAGTAGGTCTGCTTACCAGAAATTAGGACCTCATCACTGAAGAGGTCATACAAAGCTTTATACTGATCCCAGGCAGGATGGATGGCTCTCTCATCCATATTTTATTTTATTTCAGGTACTTGTATAGCGCTGTCAATTTATGCAGTGCTTTGCATATGTATTATACATTCACATCAGTCCCTGCCCTCAAGGAGCTTACAATGCAAGATCTCTAACTCGCTTTCATACATACACATACTAAGGCCAATTTAGACAGGAGCCAATTAACCTACCAGCATGTCTTTGGAGTGTGGAAAGAAATCAGAGTACCCAGAGGAAACATACAAACTTTGTGCAGGTAGTGCCATGGGTGGGATTTGAAAAGGCCACCCTAGTGCTGAAAGGGGGAACTGCTAATCACTTAGCCACTCTGCTGCAGTATATGCAGTAATAATCACCACAAGCTGTATAATACGATCTCAGATGCAGAGAAGGAACGGAAGAAGCCACATAGTGTAGTAATTCTCACTCCTTGTTTATTAAAATAATGTGAAAAATACATGTAGCGGGGTCTCCTTTAAGGCCCCGGGACTACGTTATCCAGAACCCCGTTCGGCACCCAGGGTGCAGTTAGCCACCGCAGAGACTCATGGGAGGGGTTATTTAAGGAGGAGGCGAGGCGGAGCTCGGCCTCTTTGGACACCGCGCTGCAAGCAAGAGTTTCTTCCTGTGTGGATCTGCTGCAGTGCAAGGCCTGAAGCCTGGGCCTTGCGCAACTTCCAAAGAGCCTTCCACCCCACTGCAGAGCCTGGGTGGCACCGGACTTGTCGAGTGAGGACATCAGTTGGATCAGGGACCCGATCGTTGCAGACGCTGTGTGCGGAGACACAGCAGGTGGAAGTCCCGGACTGGGATCGCGTCCGGAGTGGTGAGCGAGCACTTGCTCAAACCAATAGACTGTGCCGTGTTTAGGCCTATAGACTGCCTTGGCCCACCGATCGTTGTTTTTTGTTCCATTAGGAGACCCGTAGCAGGACAAAGTTGAAGGGTCTCCAGTTTAGTGTTCCTTGAGACTGCCTATTTGTGGATTACAAATATCATCTCATCAAGTGCACCACCGAAAGTTTGCATGCGAAGAAATCATAGAGTGAAAAGACTGAGGTTTATTCTATGTCAGGCCTGACTAGGAGGAGATAGAATATTGTTTAGTGTGCCACAGGGCGCGCACACCATAATAGCTGCGCGCGGTGTGTTACCGCGCTGGGCCATTGTTGTGTGCTATACCTATTGCTACAGGGCTCTGTAAGCAAGTTGCATGTGTTCTGTTCTGCCTATGCTTTTGATATAAAGTAAAGCCGTTGCATTTGATCTCTCGCCTCAGTGTGTTGTCTTACTGTAAAAGAGATTGCCCCTTACAATATTACTGATTGTGATATAAGTTTAACCCTAGACTAACTGTGCTAGAGTGGGTCGAGTAAGATTGCCGGGGGTTGGCGGTGCTGTATGCAGGGCCCGAAATCAAACCAGTGGCTCTCTTAACTGGGGGTAGCGCTACATACACAAACAGCTCGCTCACACAATGCTGCTCGTCTGAGCCAGCATGATGACATCATAGCTTAGCTCCGTTCTTACGCGGTTCGCCCTACAGAACGTCTTCTGAGTTATGTTGGAGTAGTATATAATGTACTAGCTGCTTGTTTTGCACAATCTCCATTAATGAGAGAATGCTTTCCAAGCTTGTGCAGCAATACTTGCCTATAGAAGATCAAAGGTGCAGTGTGTACAAACTCATCACTGCAATAGTTAAATCATATTTAAACCCAATTTAATATGTATTGCAGCTTACAGTACTCAGACGTGATGGCTGCAATAGTTTTCTTCTTTCAGGCTTTTTTCCTTTATTTTGACCTGGTGATCCTGGCAGTAACATACTTCCTGTCCTTACTGTACTGTACCCATTGTTTGAGATATCATTTACATATGCAAGTTACTAGGACAAGGACAAGGTTACAAGGAATATTTCTACACTTGGCCTGAAAAAAGAAAACCATCTGAAGACTAGTAAACTGTAATATACACTTTAAAGTTGAGTTTCCATCAAAAATACAATTTAGCATTAATGTGCATATAATACCCTGAAAAAAAACATAATGGATATTATTATTTTTTTTTACTCACCTGGAAATACCTGTTGCTGTGTGGTCCCACAAAGTCTGCCTTCTGAATCACCTCGGTTTGTGACATCATCTCCCTCGGCTCTTCAGTGCGCTACTGCTCCTGGGAAATGTGTGTCATCATTTCCCAGGATGCAGTGCGCTACCCCTAGCACTGGAATCGCGGGACTTTGAAACAGGAAGTGACGCGATTCCAGCTTCTTACACTGTTCTACGTTGTTGTTATTGTTGGTTGCCATCACAACGGCGGGCACGTCCGCCGCCGCCGCCTGTTGTGATGGCAACCCGAGTGCTTGACGGCGCTGCGCTGCTGTTACAATGCGCATGGGCGAGAATGGGGCAGGACAGGCGGTCCGTGATGATGACTCTCGTCAGCGCTGTCCAGGAAGTAAGTGCTTGTGGGCTTCAAATGCACACAAGCAAAATGAGAACTGCGGCAAAGGAATTTTAAAAGTCTCTTCACACAATAACTGCAGATCGGCGGCGGATTTGAACATAGTAAGTGAACTGAGTTGTACAATTATAATGCATGATCAAAGAACATACTTTTAAAAATTGCACAATGTGGTTGGAACCCCGCTTTAATAGCCTATGAAGACCGACAACACTACTTTAGGGCAGAACTCCAGTCAACAATAACAAAAAATAAAATAAAACGAAGAGCCCATTAAATGATAAAACAACAAAACCAACTTTTGTTGTATAATTAATCTTCAATCCAGAGATTTCCCCCGTAGTATTTTTTCTGTGATGCTTGATGTCCTCAGTCTAAGTCCCAGTATCATTTAACCTACTTCTACTAAACCCTGGTCATCGTTGAACCACTCCAGCCTGTGACTGAACAGTGAACAGAAAAGCAGCACAGTGATGAGTTCACCTCTCTGTCACTGTGCTTCTCCTTCTATCTTCCTCCTATGACTGGACAGAGAAAGGAGAAGCAGCACAGTGATGAGCTCACCTCTCTGTCATTCTGCTGTTGTGCTCTAAATGTGACTGGATAGTGAAAGGAGAAGCAGCACAGGGATGGGCTCATATCTCTGTCACTCTGCTCTGTCTTCTTATCCTCCTCCTGTGACTAGACAAAGAAAGGAGAAGTAGCACAGTGATTAGCTCATCTCTCTATCACTATGCTCTTTGTTCTTCTCCTCCTAATGTGACTGGACAGTGAAAGGAAAAGCAGCACAGTGATGGACTCATCTCTCTGTCACTCTGCTTTCTGCCTCTCTCTTTGTCCTGTAACTGGACAGGGAAAGGAGAAGCAGCACAGTGATGAGCACATCTCTCTGTCACGCTGCTCTCTACTTCTATCAGAATGCTTCTTGTCAGCACATCAACTTATTGGCTCCTTCTGCTACTTTTTCCACTCACACTCCAGCCCTTCTGTAAAGGGACTGCAAGAGGCTGTGATCTGGTCAAATTCAGGTACTTACACTACGCGCATTTAAAAAATACATTGAATGAAATAATTACAGTGCTGCAATAATTTGCATATTTAATGCCTAGATTTCAGCTTTAAGTCCCATGGATACTGAATGGATACCTAAATCATTCAAGATAAAGATATAGGTTTATGCAAAATGCTACAATTCCTTAGTCGCAGCATCGCTTTTTTCACTTTCAGATAAGCTCCTACGTCTTTAATGCAGTGTGTTTCCTTCATATGTTATATACTAATGTAGCTGTTGGGATTAGCCTTATGATTAAAATATGTCCCTTGTCCCCATCTCAGAAGCCAGGAAGACTTAGCGACTCTCTGAGCGACTCTCTGAGTAGGAGAACAGAGTAGATTTGTCGTTACCACCTTCCTCGTGACCCTCTTGTTGCCGACTACCAGGGTGCCAAACAAGCCTGAGCTTTCCTGTGGGCCTTCGACACCCAGTTCTGTCTCCAATTTTAGAATTTGCAATTCTTTTGCATGCAGTGTGCTGCAAATGAAAAAATTAGTATTAATGAAGTTTTCCTTCCAAGCGTCAAATCCATTATGTGACAGCCAAACTGCGAGGAGATCAAACAAATTGTGAGAGATAATGAGATTCAAATCCCATGCAAATTAATGTTTCTAATAACATATTCTCTCTTATTTATTTAAAGACTTGCATTTAGGTCATGGGACCCGAAACAGATTCACATCACAAGCTTATTGCTGCGCCGTCTCACCAAGTCAGGAGGGGGGCTGCGGAGATACTCTAGATTATATGTTCATTGAATTTTTTATATCTTATAAATATTTGCTAAGCCTCAGTATGTACTTTATCGATGGCTGTAATTAAAATTGACGTTGAGAAGAACGTTTTTTTTTTTCCCTCTATATATTGTGCCATTGATATAAAAAGAGGAGTATTTAGTAAGAGTCATCTAATAAACACGACGGTAAAAAATTCAAGAGGAAGAAAAAGTGGCCATGTTACTTAAAGCATCCAGACAGATGATTGCCACTATTTTACAATGTGAACTAATAAACGATTAGCTGAAATCAGATTACTTGTTATAACAACAGAGACGTTCCTTTTACAAGGCAAAAATATTCAGTTGGCACCTTTAAGGTTCATTCACCTTTCAGAATAGACCCCAGCTGTGTTATAGGGATTAATCTGCCCTTTTGGACTCTTCCCCAAATGACTATAGTGGTTTAATGAGCATTATTCCTACCAACAAGGTGAAGTTTAGCCTTTTTTCTTTTTTTTTCTTCTATTTTCATAGTTAGAAACACAAGAAATATTGCATATAATTTGTTGTATTTACATATACAGCCAATAGGTGGAGATCTTGAATCCTTTTGCATGTTATTAAGTTTCACCTTATGTTTTCTTCTGAAAAAGCCTGTTGTTTACTGTGTTCAAAAGCTGAAGCTGACACTTAGACACATTACTAAATGAATCACAGCATGACTCCTCTGCCTCACACAGTTTTCCTTGGTGATTTCAATCAGAGACAGTGTCCTAAAGGGAAAAGACTCTGCTATTATGTCTTTTAAAAATCAACCCTGTATCATTGGGGAGATACAAAGTTTAATATTTTTTTGTTTCTCCTTTACTTTCAAATATTTATTTCTGGTGATCCTACCAGTAAGGTGCATCCACAACACTTTCGTTCAGAAAACCAAAATAAGTTAGACTTCAAGCAGCCTTGCCAACACTCTATTGTAATCAGTGAATTTGTGATGACTCTATATTGTACTTTTATACAAATAGTCTGTAGGGAGAGAAAACATTAACAAAGAAGAGGAAAAGCTGCAAGAAATGTACTTGGCTTGAAAAAAGAAAATAAATGCAGCCACCACATCCAAGCGTTAGTGATCTCCAAGCAGGGACACAGAGAAAACGTTGACGCTTCCCACCTCTGTTAGTCCCCATGTGATAGTATTTTCCTGCGATAAGTTCTCTTTACTGAGACATCAGGGGTCTATTAGACCTCTGATGTATCGCTTGCCTTCCATTGAAGCTAACTGAGCACAGAGTGTGCTCCGTAACTGTAAGAAAGGGCATGCCAATAGACAAGATGGCTCCTCTGGATGAACTTCTATGCACAGGCTAATACATGTTCCCGTTCGGGCTTGCAGAAATCGGGCACTTGCTAATACAAATGCGCATAGACACATATTATCGGGATCCACTCAGCCACCTGACTGACAGCTGGCTGTGCCTTTCAGTGCGTAACTAACACCAGGAGCTAGCTGCAGTTGCCCGCTGCCCAGCCTGGCGCTCCAGTTAGCTGACAGTCACCGCTCTCAGCTCAGAGCAAAGAACTGGGTGATTAGTGGGCACCTGATGGCACTTTTTAGCAAACCTATTTAAGTCCCACATTAAGAACAGAGGCATTAAGAATACTATGTTTCAATTCTCTGTGGCCATTGGGACTCAATGAAATGCAATAAAGCCACTTCCATTCAAGAATATATATATATTTTTTTGGGCTTTAACATTTATTTGTGCCAAAAAAATGTATTAAATGGTCAGCTCATCCTCTTCCTGGGATCTCTCAGCTCTCCAATGGAGTGCAAAGTCCATTCGCCTTCCACACTACAAACCTAAGTCAAGAAATGTGTGATTCAAAAGTGAAGTTTTAAGCTATCCAGACAGATGTTCTGATACATTTTTTTTTTCTATTTTTGATTTGTATAAAGGCGATGAAAAGAAGTTCCAGCCTTTTAGTATTGGCTAGGGTTTTTATGTATTGTATTAGTTTGTATAGAGTTTTGTAAGTTAGCCATTTTAAGGGAGCTCTGCCTCTCTTAAAGCTGAACCCCAGGCACAAAAACCTTAATTTACATATGTACACTATAATGTCAAAAGTATTGGAACGCCTGCCTTTACACGCACATGAACTTTGGCATCCCGGTCTTAGTCCGTAGGTCAAAATCATTTAATGGAGGGGTTATTAGGGTGTGGGGGTGTTTTTTAGGGGTTGGGCTTGGCCCCTTCGTTCCAGAGAAGGGAACTCTGAAGGCATCAGTATACCAAGACATTTTGGACAATTTCATGCTCCCAACTTTGTGGGAACAGTTTGGGGATGGCCCCTTCCTGTTCCAACATGACTGCACACCAGTGCACAAAGCAAGGTCCATAAAGACATGGATGAGCGAGTTTGGGATGGAGGAACTTGACTGGCCTGCACCTCAACCTGATAGAACACCTTTGGGAGGAATTAGAGTACACATTGCGAGCCAGGCATTCTCGTTCAACATCAGCGCCTGACTTTTACAAATGTGCTTCTGGAACAATGGTCAAACATTCCCATAGACACACTCCTAAACCTTGTGGGCAGCCTTCCCAGAAGAGTTGAAGCTGTTATAGATGCAAAGTGTGGGCCAACTCAATATTGAACCCTACGGACTAAGACTGGGATGCCATTAAAGTTCATGTGCGTGTAAAGGCAGGTGTTCCAATACTTTTGGTAATATAGTGTATATTCCTCAATACCAGAAAAAACATAACTCCACTTTATGTTCACCAAATGTCTTTGAAAGCCCAGTTATTACATTGTAAATGCAGCAGTGACATAAACTCTGTGCAGAGAGCTGTGGGAGGGGCCCAGCAGACTCCATCCATTACAGGCTACCCACAGAAACTACAAGAGAGGGCGGATAAAAGACCATTCATCCTGAACAAGGAGAGAGAGCAGCAGTGACCAGTCTTTATTGCAGGAAGCTTCTGAAGAAAAGAGAAATTTTATACTGGGTTACTGCAGTGCACAGATATGGAAGAAATAGACAAAGCACACCAAGATTCAAAGAAGAATACACTTGACTCTTGTATTTAGACAATCTTTGCTTTTTTGGAGATCCGGAGTTCAGCTTTAACAGCTGTTGTGATAATATATCTTTGTTATGGGGAGTGCAGTATAAGTGAGTCAGATGGCTTATAGAGGTAGCAGTAAAAGCACCACCATTGTTTAGCACTGCTAAGCAGGAAGCACTGCCAAAATATATAGTGAGCAAATACAACTGTCTCTGCCTATAATATATTATAATATACGGTGGAACCTCGGATTGCAAGTAACGCGGTTAACGAGCGTTTCGCAATACGAGCACTGTATTTGAAAAAATCCTAACTCGGTTTGCAAGTGTTGTCTCGCAAAACGAGCAGGATTCAGGCCAAAGCGGTGTGCAGTATCGTGTTTGGCCTGAGGTGGGGGGTACCGGAGCCGAGCGGAGTCAAACGGCGCCGATCGCAGCCGATCGGCGCCGTTCGGAAATGCTTGGAAAGACACGGAAATACTCAGTTTTCAAGCCTTTCCGAGGTTTGCCGAGATCAGCTGAGGTGTCCTCGGGCCTTTCCAGACGTTTCAGAGGCTCTCCGGCACCCCCCACCTCTGGCCGCATGCAATATTGCATGCCATTGAAGTCAATGCGGAAAAATTATTTTCGTTTCCATTGACTTCAATGGGGAAACTCGCTTCGATATGTGAGTACTTTGGATTACGAGCATTCTCCTGGAATGGATTATGCTCATAATCCGAGGTTCCACTGTTGCAGTGGGCGTGTTTGGGAACACCTTTCCTAAAATACAATGCCCTGAACAAAAGGGGTTCCCAGATCACCAGATTAAAGAAAAAAGGGAATGGGGTGTACTGGTAAACTCCAATAATGCCCAAAAAGGGAAACATTTTTCTATATTAAAATAAGGTCCCAAATCCAGAAAAAAAGGAGAACTGGAGACATGGACTTGATTTGGAGTGTAGTGTAGCACCCTCTGGTGTGTGCTACTGCAGAGAGTAGGTAAAAGCATATTCTGGCCAGGAATAACCTGAATCACTGAATTGGGCCAGGCTTACCTGAGGCCAGGGCTGGATGACTCATACTGGCAGCTCTCTGGTGCCTCCCCCTGGTATCTGGAAGGTTGGAGAACCTTCTAGAAATAGAGGGCAGGGGTTAAGAGGAGCTGCCAATGTTTTTTGGGCCTCAGCCAATCCCCAGAGGTGGGCTGGCAGGGAACTGAGACAATCCCATATATAGACATGGGCCATTCCAGTAGGGGGAGTCGGGTGGAAGATAGAGAAGCAGTGCTGAGGGAGGCTGACGGTAGCTCTTAAAGGGGGGGTTATCTTGGGCTGGGAGCTCCGGAAAGCTGGCCTGGAAGGATTCTAACACAGGAGGCAATGGAAGGATTCATGCTGGAGAGGCAGTGGGAAGGAGACAGAAAGGGTAGAGACTGCCATCTGTAGCAGGTCTCTCTTGAAGACTGTATAGTGCGAAGTCTTCATATTACCTTGCCCTAAGAGGACTCCATTTGTGTGCCAGTCGAGCAGGGCTGGGGCAGGAAGTCAGTCAGGAGGACTGGGAGGAAGTACAGTCAGGCGTGGCTGGTGGCAGCCAGGTGGGCTAGCATTTCTGCAAGCAAGTGGATCTAGGATCAGTGGCCACAGGGAAGCAGAAGGAAAGATGTCATGCTGTTCACTCAAAATTGTGCTATTTTTGTCAAGGGACTGAGAGTTCCTGCCTGTAATGGGCCTTTGCCGAACAAGAAATTTTCTGCTAGTCCCCATAGGAGTAAGCAGCAGGTGCTCTGCATTGAAAACCGAGTATGTGCAGGTGGAAGGAGGAAGTAGACTTTTTGTAAATAGGGAGGAAGTTGTCCCTGGTTCAGTGTTTGGACATTCTCGAGTTGGGCATCCCAAAATTCCCCACCCCATCAAAGTTATCAGCCCCTAATAAAACATCAAAAACAAGCCAAAGACTGTTTTCTACACTAAAATGTATGAAGGAAATGCTATGTGACTGGCTGTGCAGCAGTGGGGACCAGGGACATTAGCAACTCCTACGGGGGTAGTGCTACAGGACTAGAACGCAAGCTTTCAGCAGCTGGTTTGACTGTTGTGACTGACATTTTCCAATTAACACTTTGCACATTGCTATACAACCCTTATTTATTTCTCTTTCAATAAATATATATTAAAAAGTTTTAAAGAATCCAATGTGAGACCGCAATTAGATATACAGATAGAAGCTTGATAATGATGACTTACAAGTCATAGGCAGTTGTACATCGAATAGAGAAATCGTAGAAAGTGACAAAACATTTAGCATGCCAAAAAACACAATAATCATCCTACAACAGAAAAAAAATGTGGATAACAGGAAATGAAAACCATGCACCTAAACCAGGGAAACAGGCGTAGTGGATAAGATGCCAGTATATGGAGTTCACTATGCAAAAAACAAAGGAGTGCATAAGGAAAAAACATTCCTACGAAATACCCTAGATAAATTGGAGAAGGAAAGGAGACAGGGGGAGAGAAGAGAGAAGTGAAAAAGGACATCAAGAGCACCCCAACTGGAAACCCAGGGTCTCAGCGCTCAAAGCGATGTGTAACTGGCTGTTGGTATAGAAGGATGAGCATATTGGATCCACGGGGTCCTTATTCTAAGGAATCTCTTGTGCGTATCTAAAATAATACTGGAGAGCTTCTCATTAAAGCGGAGCTTCACCCGCAATTCTTTTTTTTTTAAAGTCAGCAGCTACTAACAGTGTAGCTGCTGACTTTTAATAAGGACACTTACCTGTCCTACTCTCCCGGGCTGATGGCCCCCCGATGCCGATCCCTCGATCGGTGCAGGCAGGGCCGCTGTTAGAAATCATGGGGCCCTGTACAGCCTACCTGACGGGGCCCCCTTTGACCCCGCCCTTGACCCCACCCCTGGCCCCTCCCCAAAAGTTGAGGGTGGGGAATATGATGCAACAGTTGGAAGTGAAAGGTGACTTCAGAACTGCTCGTATCACTTCCACATGAAACTTGACAGTTGCTTTAACAAATATACACACACTCCTGGCTGCTGACCCCAGCTGGAAATATGTGTATGTGTTTAAAAAGACATGCTTGCAGCAGGGCCCCAGCTCTGATATAAAATGCCGTGGTTAAAGGGAATTGGTTGGGGGCTGTAAAAATGAAGCTCAGCTGTGCATTTTTACTGCTCCAAAAACACAAGTCTACAGTAGCATCTTACAGTGCCTTGTGATCTTTAGGCCTCATGCACACATTTTTTTTACTGCTTCCAAACACCCCTTCATATTATACTAGGTGTCCATGCACACATAGAATTTTAGAATTTTTAGTGGCAGGGGCGTTTACAAGCAGGAAAAAAAAAACATGGCCAGTGCGTCCAGGAGCAGCAGTTTTTTGATCAGAAAAATGCTTGACGCATGCAAATGCTCCTAAACACATGTTAACGTTAGGCACGTTTACTGCTTGAGCGATAATTCATTTCAGTGACCAGAATAACTTATTATTCTGGCCAATCAAATGAACGTCCAAGTGCTTGATGCCTGTAAATTAGCCTAAACGCTTGTAAAAGTGTTAGACACTTTTACAAGTGTCAGGCGATTTTTCTGGCAAAAGGCTGCTGCCAAGAGGAGGATCGTTTTTAAAGCATCCTGTGTGCATGAGGCCAGAGGCGGCTCTCTAATTAGGCAAGTTAGGCGGTCGCCTAAGGCCTCGCACTCACAGGGGCCTCGCGGCTGCCTAATTTGCCTGTGATCAATTCTAATGTCAGCATCATCAGATCTCTCTATTACCCCTCTCTCTTTTTCACCTTCCCCTCTCTCCCCCCTCTTGCATTGGCTGAATATGTCTGATGGGTGAGGAGTGTGCCCTGGAAGTGGCGCTTATCACCTGTGTGCTAGATCCGTGCATTTTCTGCAACCATTTTTCTTGTTTGAATTATTTTTCCCATTATGGGCGTGAGTGGGGCCTCATGTCTAAGTTTTGCCTAAGGCCTCATAAAGCCTAGAGCCGCCTCTGCATGAGGCCTTATAGCATTAGGATAATCATTTACACAGCACAGCAGGTGCTCTATGGCACTGTCAAAGTGTGTCACATTCTGTTGGGTGCTGACTTTGCTATGGCTGTACAGTGGTACAATCTGTAACACACAGTACAGCCATAAAGTAACACAGGCAGCACACAACAGCATGTGACACACTTTGACAGAGCCATAGAGCTCCTCCTGTGCCAATGATTATCCTATGCTGAGAAACATAAGGCACTGTAAGGATGTGGATAATTCTATTACAATGGGTGTTGTAACACCCCAACTCAATGTGTGCCGCCCAGTGCTGCCCAGTGCCTGCCACCGCACGATACACAATACCACCTACGCGATACCTGCCACCGCAGTCAGGATTAGCATTACCGCTCCCTCCCTGTCGGCCGTGTCACATCAGTCTCTGAGACAGCGGCATTGGGTAAAGCACTGTGTACAGATCACTCCTCCAAGCATCAGCGAAGGAGAGCAGTGACCGGAACACTAAAGAATGCCACTGGGTGCAGGTATGTATACCTCCGCCCGAAAATTAAAAAATAGTCCCTACTCAGATTTCACCTCATGAGCCCCTGATAGGGACCGGGAAAATATATTTATGCACCCCTAAGCAAGTAAGAGTGGGGGTGTAATTTAGTGAGCCCTATTTTTTTTTTAAAGAAGATATGCACTATAAAGCTGTCCGGGCCCCCCTGATGAGCTGATGTGCCCGGGCCCAGTACAACAGGGCTGGCTGTACTGCCCTATCAGTGCAGGTCCCGCACCGCCATCCACACTAAGGGAAACAGGCAGTGAAGCCTTAATGTCATGGATATGCAGTAGTGTCTGTCTGCCATCTTACCTTTCCTTCACATGTGTTCATCTTAGAGGCCAGACCCTTTCACCTGGCTTCCTTTATAATCTCCTCCCAGCCTGGCTCCACCCCAGGCCCTATCACAGAACACTATATTAACCTGTGCACTGCAAGCCTGCTTGGCTGATCAACGTGTTTGTTAAGCATTGTGTGTTTGGGTTCCTGCCTGCCGTGTGCTACGTCTGTCTCTGTGTTACCGATATTGGCTTGTTCCCGACTATCCCTGTCTGCTTGTGACCTTGACCTTCGGCTTGTCCTTCGTTTATCCTTGTCTGCTTGTTGCCCTGACCTTGGCCTTTCCCCTCACTATTCTTGTATCCTGTGCTGCTGCGTCCCCTCTTTCCTCCTTACCCTACGAGGGGTGAGCTAGGAGACTATAGGGGTCGCGACCTGGACCTAGCTGCAGCGTAACATCCTCACCACTAGAGGCTCTGGTGAAGACCTGTTGGGTCTTAGCCTCCGCGCCCTGGGGAATCTCGGCTCTAGCTTCCTGTGGATCCCGGTTGTGCTTCTCTGGTCCCGCTTTCCACAACCACCCAGTATCCTATCCGCAGCAGTCAGCCATAGGGTTCACTACCTTGTGGTGCACTCCTGACCCCCTACGGTGTGCATCTGTCATCTGGCCACAGGTGACCTGACAGTTTGATCAGCCATGGACCCGGCTGATGTGCCGCTCCCCGCAGATGATCCATTGCAGGGCATAGTCCGCAGACTTGAGACCAAGGAATCTAATCAGACCCAGGTCATGCGATTCCTTCAGGATTTGGCCTCCCGCTTTGAACAGGTTCAGGCCTCATTAGGACCCCCGGTTCAACAACCTCAACTGCTACCAGCGGCTGCACCTATTCCGGTCGCAATCGCAGCCACACATTCACTACAACTGCCAGCTCCGTCCCGTTTCTCTGGGGACTCCAAGGCCTGCAGGGGGTTCCTTAGCCAATGCACGATTCATTTTGAGCTTCAGTCTCAAAACTTTCTGTCTGATAGGGCAAAGGTAGCCTATATAATTTCCCTCCTCTCCGGTGAAGCTTTAGCCTGGGCAGCCCCTCTGTGGGAACTGAATGATCCAGTGGTTTCTAGCCTGTCTGGCTTCTTGAAACTTTTTCGGAATATCTTTGAAGAACCTGCTCGTCTCTCTTCAGCGGCCAGCACCCTTCTACGTCTCCGCCAAGAGTCTGCTTCAGTGGGACAGTATGCCCTTCATTTCCGCATACTGTCGGCTGAGTTGAGCTGGAACAATGAGGCCTTAGTCACAACCTTTTTGCATGGCCTCTATGATAGAATGAAGGATGAATTAGCAGGAAGAACCATCCCCACTGATCTGGGCGGAGTTATCTCCTTGTGTAACCAGATCGATATTCGCTTTCAGGAGAGGACCCTAGAAAAGCAACGCCAGCACTCCTTGGTTCTTAGTCAGCCTGAGCTCCCCTCTCTTCAACCCGTAGAGCATCTCCTACCAGCTGAGGAACCCATGCAGCTGGGTCGGACCAGGCTATCCCCCGAGGAACGTGCTAGGCGCAGAACTCTTGGTCTGTGTCTCTACTGTGGGGGCAAAGGTCATTTTTGTGACACTTGCTCTCTTTGTCCAGAAAAACATTCGGGTCCACTTCATCTGGAAAGTGGAGTATTGGACCCAGAAATATCACCTTCCCCTTCTCGTCTTCTGCTTTCTGTGTTCCTTCATGTTGGTGCTTCTTCTCATTCGGTCTCAGCATATCTGGATTCCGGAGCCGCTGGTAATTTCATGGACTGGGAAATCGCATCGTCCATGAGACTTACTCTTTTGCCCCTCACCACGCCATTGGTGGTCTTGGCGATTGATGGTACTGTTCTCCCAGGGGGACCTATCCGCTTCCAGACCCTACCTGTTAAGATGTCGGTAGGGACACTCCACCAGGAGTGGATATCCTTCCTTATCTTACCCAAGGCCTCAACTCCTATAATTTTGGGTCTCCCATGGTTACGGCTCCATTCTCCTCATGTGGACTGGACAGATCCTGGCTTGGGGTTCCTCCTGTTCCTCGTCCTGCCTACCCAAGGTTGCCCCCTGTGAACCTGAGCCGGTCATTCATTCCAGGTTGCATAACCATTTACATTTGTCTGTCCCTAATCACCCTTGGACGCACAGCCAGGCTAGCTTGTCTACAAGTTCTGCAGTCGCTACGTCTTGCGATGCGATTCAGGTAGTCGCTACACCTGACTCTGCTATTCGCTCGGCCTCTGTACTAGTTATGCCAGTCCAGCCTATGTCCAGTGAGCCTCCTACTTTTTCTTATTCAGGACATTCTGCTTGTCTTTCAGCTATTCAGCTTGACTCCTGTGACATGTCACCTTCTAACCAACCTGACTTCAGGGTTCCACTGACATCTGCCCAGTCTGATGGTCCTGTGCTAGATGACCAGTTCATCTTTAAGGGTCTGGGGGACCCTCCTCAGATTCCTGTTGATCCTCTCATGCCCTTGCTTATTCCTAGAGAGCCTTTGGTCCTCAATAAATCTTCTCGTCATCTCCCTACCTCGGTTCTGGTCTCTGAGGATAATCTAAAGTATGAGGTTAGACAAGTTCTGGATTCTCGGCTCTGCAGAGGTATTCTTCAGTACCTTGTGCATTGGAGAGGTTTTGGTCCTGAGGAGGCGTCTTGGATCGCTGCATCTGAGGTCGTTGCACCTCATCTGTTGAGGAGGTTTCATCTGAGATTTCCCTTTAAGCCTGGGCCCAGGCGGGGGAGGGCCCATAAGAGGGAGGGTACTGTCATGGATATGCAGTAGTGTCTGTCTGCCATCTTACCTTTCCTTCTCATGTGTTCATCTTAGAGGCCAGACCCTTTCACCTGGCTTCCTTTATAATCTCCTCCCAGCCTGACTCCACCCCAGGGCCTATCACAGAACACTATATTAACCTGTGCACTGCAAGCCTGCTTGGCTGATCAACGTGTTTGTTAAGCTTTGTGTGTTTGGGTTCCTGCCTCCCGTGTGCTACGTCTGTCTCTGTGTTACCGATATTGGCTTGTTCCCGACTATCCCTGTCTGCTTGTGACCTTGACCTTCGGCTTGTCCTTCGTTTATCCTTGTCTGCTTGTTGCCCTGACCTTGGCCTTTCCCCTCACTATTCTTGTATCCTGTGCTGCTGCTTCCCCTCTTTCCTCCTTACCCTACGAGGCGTGAGCTAGGAGACTCTAGGGGTCGCGACCTGGACCTAGCTGCAGCGTAACATCCTCACTACTAGAGGCTCTGGTGAAGACCTGCTGGGTCTTAGCCTCCGCGCCCTGGGGAATCTCGGCTCTAGCTTCCTGTGGATCCCGGTTGTGCTCCTCTGGTCCCGCTTTCCACAACCACCCAGTATCCTATCCGCAGCAGTCAGCCATAGGGTTCACTACCTTGTGGTGCACTCCTGACCCCCTTCGGTGTGCATCTGTCATCTGGCCACAGGTGACCTGACACTTAAGGCTTCACTGCCCGTTTCCTACTGCGCATGCGCGAGTCTCGCGCTGACTTGTGAATGGGCGGCTGCTCTCTGGGATTACACACAGTTCACTAGAAAAGGATGGGGAAGAAAACAGACCGCGGTTACGGAAGAGGCAGATTACGGACTTCCGCATAGCAACAGGTATTTCGGGTGAGTATAAAAAAAAAATTCTATTTTTTTTAGGATTTTTGGGGGAATTTTTTTTTCTGGGTGGAACTCCACTTTAATGAAAAAAAAAAAGTGGCAGTGGACTTCTGTAAAGGGTACTGACTGTTGTTTCCAAGCTCTCGCTATTGTTTGTTTTGCCACCAGTAATGCATAGGTAACCAGTTTGGAAACGTGCCAATTGGGACGGGACCAGTTACCACCTTGTAACAGTTTTAAAGGCCAATTCGGTTGTGAGAATATTAATGAAACAGAGTCAGCGTAATCCAAATTTGTGACCAGCTTTTCCTATCCTTAGTGCTTTTATGGTCCCTTTCCCAGCTAGAAACATAAGTGTGGTTATTGAACCCTTACTTATTTCTAGCAAACTTTTGCTTAAAAACAGGGTTTGTTGGTTCACATAAATTGCAATGTATGTTCAAGCTGGCACCTGTGTCAAAGTAACCTCTCTCTGGCTAGTCCCTACTCCACTCTGCAAAATGCGAAATACTTGCATATATCTTCTTTTAGTGAACAAAACCGGGCAGACAGACACAGCTGCAGGAGAACTACAGTCTGTAGCTCTTGTTACAAGGACATATGTATTTCCTATGGTCCTCCAAGGTATCTGGTGGCCCAATTCGCACAGAATGAATGTACATGCAGGTTCACTGGATGACCAGTTATGCAATTTTGTTTTTTATGGAACACTTGGTGTAAGATTTAGTAAGAAACACTGTGTTAAACTGGCAGTGTCACCTAGTATCAATGGAAGCCCCCAATGACATGGTGATTTTTACACATGATGCAAACAAATGTACAGGAGAAGAGAAAAGATTTTTAATAGCAAGCACAGGTAAGTGCTAGTAGTATATGAAGATATTCAACACATTGAACTTTGGCCAGTCCTTTTCTGCACAGTAAAGGGATAATTATTTTACCATGCTTGTGCTGACGCTTAGGCCCCATTCACACCTGAGCGTTTTGTAGCTTGAAGCCTCAAGCTACAAAATGCTGGAGGGGAAAAAATCTATTATTCTCTATGGAGATGGTTCATATCTCCACTCCAAAACGCCTGAAGCTCAAACAAGTTCTGGAGCTTCTTTTTTAGGCAGATTACAGGCGTTTTTCTTCCTTTTACATTGGTGACTATTTGACCTGTACAAAATCGTGGCAAACACGCAGTAAAAACTTGTGACTTTCTGCCTGAAAACGATACGCTCAGGTGTGAATGCAGCCTTAAGAGTTCCCATTCTTTTGCATACCCAAAAACCAAGATAGATATTTGCACACCATATGGACAACTGTGTGATGATCACTTAAATAGTGCTCTCCGGCCGTAGGTCCCCCAGACATAAAACTTTGCACACTTATAGCGGAGAAATTGGGCTACATGTGTGCCAAGTTTTGGGTCCAGGGGATCTACGACCGGCTGGTACCGGGTTCCCAAATTTACAGGAGAAATGACCATTTAACATGGGAGTCTATGGAAGGGGTGCCCGGCTTTGAAAAATGGGTGCTTCCCGGCCATAGTTCCCCCGGACAACAAACTTTGCCTACTTGTAGAGGAAGAATGAGGCTACATGTGTGCCAAGTGTGGGGTCCAGGGGACCTATGGCCGGCCGGTACCAGGTCCCCAAGGTCCGGGAGATCAGGCGCAAAAAAGGTGACTCGAGTATAAGCCGAGGGGGGCATTTTCAGCACAAAAAAATGTGCTGAAAAACTTGGCTTATACTCGAGTATATACAGTAGTAAAGATTTAACCCTATCTATTGAAGAGTGAGCTTCAATTTTAAGAGAATCAAAACACGAGCGTGCGTCTGATTGGTTTAAAAAAATCAGATAAGTACTTGCATGCATGGACAATTTTAGCTGCATGCATTTCAGTAGCTAGGGTATTAAAGAAAATCTGTTGGCTATTTTTTAAATTGTAAAAGTCATACTTTAAAGCAGGCACTTGCTATTACATCCGTAATGCAGAAATGCTGTCATTTTTAAAAGAGCAAGCTTTTCTGTGACTTTAGGACTAAGCCCTACCTACCTGTTGTCATCCGGTCCGATAAAAATGCAGTTTTATTAGACAGGTGCATGGCAAGGGACAAAGCTTAGCCCAGAGGTCACGGAAGACAAAACGTTAGTAAGTTAGTTAAGTTAACAAAGTTAAACTAATTTTAGTTGCCCAGAAGCATTTATTCTAGCTATGAAAGCCTACACTAGGCCCCTTGAGCTGTGAGATAGGACTTTTCCATTTAAAAGTTTACAATGGCTTCATGTTAGAGCACTCTCATTGGACAGGGGTTTTTACACAATACGCAGCGTGAGAAGAGAAATAACATCAAATAAGCTGCTAATCAGGGGAAATGGTTAAAACACAACATTTTTGCCAGATGCTAGTTAATTTATTTCTGTACTATCCTTTTAAGATTAATTACAGTTGTTAAAAATTGAGGGGGGAATAAAATCTAACAAGGTATTGCATTCAGGCAGCGTATTGTTTGATTCCAAATAAATTGGAATACTTTTCTGGTAATACACTAAAACAATTATCAGTTTGAAAAAAGGATAATTATCGTGTGTTTCATTCCCATTAGATCATGTTTCTCTAAGAAGTACCCACAGATTTATACTCTCTTTTGGCTGCTGTGTATTTCTCTAGTTTTTTTCTCCTCTCTCTCTCTCTTTTATCATGTGATGTGCCGCCCCGTCAATGCTGACATTTAAATGAGCCAGTGTTCAACACAAATGTGATCATTTGTTCGGCTTCCAGCGTGGCACCATACTGTGATGATTGCTTTTGGGAGCCATCCGTGGCTTTTCGAGCACAAGGGGGGTCGAAAAAAAGGCAGGCAAAATTTTTATCAATTTACATTTTTCCGTGATTAATTTTTATGCAAATCAGGGCCCGACAGGGCTCCTATCTCACCTGAATCATTCGGATCATCAAAGACAAATTGAGCATCACTTATTTAAAAAATAGGCTTTAAAATACTCTACAGCTGTGTTGGGGGAGAAAAAAAAAAAGCTTAAGAGCAGGGCGTGAACTTTTCTAATGTACCGGGAAGAGATAAGAAAATGGCCATTTGGTTGCATTTACTCCTCCGATAACACAAACATGAACGATATCAATGCGGTTAAAGCAATCATTGTGCTGCGTTATTGTAATGGGCACATTAATTGTGCTTATGTGGGAAAGGCAATTGTATGGGGAACAAGCCAGATTATTTGTTTTCTCTGTGTGGATATTGGCAGCGACTTGATTTTGGAACTGATGGAGGGTTCCGGATCTCGCTGGCACAGATAAATGGCAATCATTCATATTGAGGTACTGATGGATAGCCATTGACGTGATCAGCGTAGATGACTATTAAAAACAAAATGGAAGTTTTTTTTTATTTTTTTTATTTTTTATTTTTGCAAAAGCACAGCTAGCTGTGCGGTTTATATGAACATGGTAAAATGCTCCTCTACCACTTTCAGATTTTCAAGTGTCCGTTTAGGGTCACATGCAATGATCTGTGATTTGTGATTTTGGTGGCCTTCATAAACATGGTAAAAACAAAACAATAATTTTGCTAAAAATTTTTACTCTCACTGATTTTTTTTTTAATATATGGACCCTGTAACGGTACCAATTTCCGGTTAATACCACAGTAGCTGGGTCCTTTGAAGAAGATGCGTGCTATTAGGCTACTGGTTCTGACAGTGTGGGACTGCTCACCTGGCTGCAAATCACTTACCCAGCTCTGCCTAATCAGATGTGGCCCCTCTCAGCTCTTAAGGGAAGAAAGCTAAGGAAATTTTCTTCCCTTGGCATGTCCAGGAACACAGGTAATTATGGGGAATGGAGATACCAACTCTTGCCAGAACTACATGTGAGCACTATACTCTTCTGACCAAGCTCCTGCCCCAGAGCTCTACTTTCATTCAGGTAATCCCAGGTACCTCTCTGGGAAGCTCACTGGATGCTGCCAATGCGACCCATTGCATGTCCAGGCTCATCTTCTGCTTGGTAAAGAATTGCTGAAGAGTAGTGACTTGTAAGCTGTTTTAGAAAAGACACTCAATTTCTTGGCTGTCAAAAGCTCCACACAATAGGACAGTCAATCACTACATCTATGGTTCTTTGATGCTCTACTTTTGCCCCACTACTGCTTGACTCCTGGAATCAGGACACTGTAATTGGCTTCTGTATATGGTTGGGGAAGTCTCTCCATAGATGCCTGAACTCTGCAGCCCTAGCACAGGGATGGCGATCTTGTTCTCCTTCGAAGCTGTGTTGCCTTCCCCACACAGGGGCCTCTTTGACCCTCAAAAAAGTATTCCTGTCTATGCTTCAAAGTGGAAAACTGTCTGAAATTTAACCATCCCTCCTGTCAATTTTCCGATGGCTACCTCCCATAAAGCTGTCTGTTAGATGATGAGACTGCATGAGCTACATCATCAGTGGCTGCCCAACAGAAGACCCAGAAGACACTGGACCAACAGCAAACATCATTGGCCATGGATGAAGCGACCAGTGGGCTGTAGGCGTTACATTGCTACAGGAGAATACAAAAGAGGGTAGGTGTGTCATAATGTGCAATTATGTTATTTACCCCTGCACAAAATAGCAAAAGCTTCAGGCACCTGCAGTGGATTTAGTTCTTGAAATGGCTCTGAAATGTATTTTAACCTTTGTAAATTACTTAAGCTAAAATCACGAAGCCCGCACAGTTGTCACAGTGGCTTCTGTCCTATCTATCCAGCCGAAACAGGGTTAAGCGACTTCCAAACACTTACATACAGACATTGCATTTGTTGAACCCGGGAAGCAAGCTCCTCACTGCACACACGGCTGCAGCTAATTACGTGAGGAGACAGATCCTGGTTCCCCTGAAGGCTTGCTCTACCAACGCAGTGAGTCTGTGCGTTAGTCAACAGGCAGGTAGCGAGGGAACTCAAATGTTATTTGACAAGGCAGCAGGCCCCATCACCTAAGGTTAGAAAACAGACAAGCCACACTGTGCTTGAAAGTAAAGACTGAAAAATTTCAAGCAGATTGTATCTGACAGAAATTGTATCACAGCCGCGCATCCTAACAAGGACGGCATGAACGAAACTACACACTTTATGTTTCCCATCTACCCCCTTTAAGATAAAGACTTTTTGCTTCAATTGTATATTGGAGGTGACAGCTTGATACTCAACGACTAGTAACTTTTTTGAGCATGTTTTTTTACTACCTTTGGTAATATGAAAGCAACTGTTTGACTAGAACAATCATTGCCTTGTTTTTTTAATGTTTTTTTTTTTTTTTACTTCATAAAATGCAATGTACTTGGTGTCTCAGGCTTGCCATTTTCACAGCTAAGCTCTCTTTATAAAATAGCCCAATTTATAATCACTGCTTGTGCCACTTCCTGTTTTTTATTATTGCTTGCTCTGTGGTATTAGAGACGTCACGCAAGCCTGTTTGCTGAATAATGTGGCTGCCGCAGCGCAGCATGTCAAGAGTCTTAATGCTGATTAAATAAAAACCATTATTTCCTTTAAGTCTTTTACAAACATAACATGGGCTTCCCCTGAGGGCTTTTGTGATATTAAATCACTACCTTCAAGTGAAGTAAGTCAAAGTAATATCAGCCATGTTTGCGAGGGGTAAATAATACACTATAAACTAGTGGCGGCTGTATGAGTAAAGGAGAACTGTGCTGGCAGAAAATATTAATGTACTGTAAGCCTTAACGTGCCTTTACACTTAATACCAATGGTGAATCATAGAGATAAACATATTGATCCAAACGTTCACAGTTTATAGCAAACAGACTTAGCAAACTACTCCCGATCTGCCCTATTTTTTTTTTCTACCTGTTTTAAAGTATATCTATAGCAAAAACTTTTTAGGTTGGGATCGAGTAGGAAAGGTTAAAACTGCCTGTCAGTTTTTTCCTGCTGTCTGTGTGCTGTTAAGGATGATTTTTTTCCACCTCCTCTTGTGTCTCCTTACGTAAAAGGAAATCTCTCCAAAGTTAGGGAAATTTTCACGGACAGTTGTCACCAGAAGAGGTGTTCCCTTTGCAAGCTTTCCCCTCACATCCCATTCCAGTGATAACTGTAATATTTTTGATTTCCTTTCATTGTGTGTCCTGTTGACAGTGGTCAGCGGGACAAATAACGCTTACAAATGCCCTGTTAAGATGCCAAAAGCAATAAAAAAAACAGACTGAGAGTCTAATTTCTTACAACTCTAAAATAAAATTCAGCTATACATGCACTTTAGGCTCTTTTATTTGAATTAAAAGGTGTATATATCCCCACCCTGCAAACTACACCAACCTGGCACACCAGGTTTACAGGTTTTTTCCCATATGAATGATGCCTCTCCCTGCTGATCCCTTTCAGTACTGCCTGCAGGATCAGGATTGTTCTTCAAGAGGGGGCCCAATTGAGCCCCTTTCCTGTCAAAGCACACTTCTGGATCTGATTAGCAGCATGTACTATACTTTGCTACCTTTTACTGGTCTACTGGTGAAGAACTCCCTTTGGATGACTCACCCAGTCATAAAAAAAGTATAAAAGCAGGCAAAAAAAAAAATCAAAAGATGGATAACACACAGTTAGTTGTCGTTTCCTGAAGGAAAAAACCCTATGAAGGTAAGAGTCAAAAATTGTCTTGCACTGGACTTCCATCCCCAGTATAAACTGTTCTATTAGAGGACCAGTGCAGGAACTGCTACATACACTCATGGTAGATTCCCATGCTTTAGTTCCCATGCTATGAAAGTTAACAGGTTATTTATACAAACATCGCTGTACTTCACCACTCTAAGCCAATGTGTTTTGTCAGTTTTCTAGTGGTCCTGGAATATGCCTTTTTGTAATACTGGAACACACACTGCAAGCTCACTGTTGCTTCTGTAGCACCCTCTAGTGTGTGCTAGAAGTAGTGTTAGAGTAGGTAAATTAAAAGGGTTGTAAAGGTTTGTTTTTTATTTTCTAAATAGGTTCCTTTAAGCTAGTGCATTGTTGGTTCACTTACCTTTTCCGTTGATTTCCCTTGAAAATGTTTTTTTTCTTTGTCTGAATTTCTCACTTCCTGTTTCTCCTCAGTAAGCTTTCCCCCATCATCCGAGCGGTGGTTAGTCAGCCAGAACAGCTTACTGAACAGCTTACTGAGGAGGAACAGGAAGTGAGAAATTCAGACAAAGAAAACAAAGAAAAAAAACATTTAGAAGGGAAATCAAAGGAAAATGTAAGTGAACCAACAATGTACTAGTTTAAAGGAACCTATTTAGAAAATAAAAAAACGAACCTTTACAACCCCTTTAAGTTAGCTCAGATATAAGCCTGAGCTGTTGAATCTAGGTCAGGGTTCAGTGAGTCAGGGCTGGATGATTCATCCTGACAGCTCCTCTGGTGCCTCCCAATGTTTCTGGGATATTGGAGAAAATTCTAGAGCTACTGGGCAGAAGGTTAGGAGAACTGCTTAGAATATTTATGAGGCCTCGGCCAATCCCCAGTAGTAGAATGGGGGCAGAGCTTACCTCATAGATAGCCATGGGCCATGCCAGCTGGGGCATTCGGGTGGAAGATGGAGATATAGTGCTGAGGAGGCTGTCAATAGCCCTCAGGGGTTCCCGCTAGTCTGGGGGGGGGGGTGTCCTGCATTAGGCCGGAGCTCGGGTGCTGGAAAGATCCTGCCACAACACACGGAGGCAGCAGGAGATCGTGGCCCCTCCTACTGTTGCTCGTACAACTTAGTTGGAGAGCGGCCGGGAGTCACGTGACCGGCCTGAAGAGCTCTAAAAAATGGTATTTAGAGGCTTTGTTTTCCAGAAATATGTACACTGTGTGTTAATGCTGCATAAAAGAGGGGCTGGCAGTGACAGTTTTTTAAGAAGGTTGCAAACACTTTAAGTGTTTGTAGACCCAGAAAATTGCCAACCTTTCCACATACACTACAGTCATAACAGGCTGCATTTGTTTTTCTCAGGACAGATTTCCTAATTGTTGCTGGCTGCAATTTAAAAAAAAAAAAAGTGTACTATTCCTGGGCATTGTGCATCAGCATAAAAGCTCACAGTACTATTTCTTTTGGGAGAGCATATAACAGGGTGATTCACAGGCAGGAGATTATGGGAGCCGGGGCAGTGTGTTTTCACCCATAACACAAAGTGTTTAAACAAGGAACTTTATTTCAGTATCACCGTCTGAAAAACGTATATAAGAAATTAGTGGCTGGGTTTATGTCTACTTTGACAAACTATTTTGAGTTCCTTGCAGTACTGGGGTAAATTTACTTATGTGCCCTACCTGTGTGCACAGATCTGTACACCGGCAAAACAATTTAAGGACCAATATCTGCTCGAAACTACTGACACCTTACCTACTTTTGTCTAATAATTCGGGTCTTTGAATACTACATCCATACTATCAATACTCAAAACTATATGAATGAAGCAGGTGTGATGCAGCATGGTGTGGAGGCAATAACAAACACTGTTCCAGAGTGATGAAATAAATTGCATGGAAATAATGCAAGGATCGTTCACAAACACCCGGTGGGAAGACAGCCCAGCCGGGAACACTCACAGTTCTAACAGCACGTAGGAAGCAGGTTTCAGCCCTACTGACAGCATCTGTAGAGAGCGGCAGAATGTAGCCTGGCCGGCTTGAGCCAGAGAGGTTGGGAACCCTAAGCTTTCCCTCCTTGTTAGGAGCCTTTCCCTACCGCTAGTACTGTCCCCAACAGACAGGGTCCCTTTCCCTACACCACCCACTTGCATAAAAGAATGCCAAACCCAGGGGCCTAAATAGACTTTGCCATAACTAAGATGGCCACCAGAGTCACATAGGTAGCCAGCATCCAATTGGATTTCTGGCCCAGTGACCCAGGAAACCATAGTGGAACCAGGTTCCTCATGACTTTCTCTCCCTCTGCAGTGCTGGCTGGAACTGTGTCAAGTCAGAGCAAGAGCATGTCACCAGAACATCAAGGATCTCCAGAAAAGGTGCCTAATGAAGGGGTCCTGCATGGCTCCGAAACTTTGCAATCTGCTGTAAGGTTGTGATCGCAGAATAACGTTTTGGACCCGTTCTGGAGATCTTTGATGTGCTGGTGACATTCTCTTGCTCTGATTGTGCTGATTAGCACATTCACAGTTCATTAAAACTACAAGTCCATCTGTTGCAATGGCAGACGGAATTGCAAATGAATGATGCGGCCATGTGGGCAGAGTTTTTAAAATGTAACAGCGGGTGCGGGGAGAGGAACTTCTACTCACTCTCACAGGGTGGAGACACTTGACTGGCCTGCACAGAGCCCTGACCTCAACCCGATAGAACACCTTTGGGATATATTAAAGCAGAGACTGTGAGCCAGGCATTCTCGTCCACATCAGTGCCTGACCTCACAATTGCGCTTCTGGAAGAATTATCAAATTGTCCTATAGATACACTTCTAAAACTTGTGGACAGCCTTCCCAGAAGAGTTAAAGCTGTTATAGCTGCAAAGGGTGGGCCAACTCAATATTGAACCCTACAGAGTAAGACTGGGAAAAGCAGTGTCCCAATACTTTTGGTAATATAGTGTATATCACACTACTTTCTCAAATGTTCACCAATGGCAAAATACTGCATTACCAATTTTATTTTAAAGAGCTACTAAAATCATCCACAAAAGTAGGCCCATGTTTGAAATGTGTTTACAGAGCTATGAATTGTTGAAGGGAAACAAAATAAGGGAAAGGCTAGTGTACACCTTAGATTCACTGTACCACTATCCCATTGATTCTCAAACTGTGTGCCATGGCACAGATTTGCAGGGGTGCCGTGGGAGTTTTGAAAAATATTTAAAATTGCTAGCGTTTTGAAACCTTAAACATATCGAAAAATTTTATGGTAAATCAATGTCGCAAAAGTTAAAAAAGTAACATATATTGTATAAAAACGCAAACTCTGTCAGTCTGTCATTCACTGGTTCCTTTTGTAACGCGAGACTTGTGCGAGATCTCGGGAGAACTCGATCGCTCTAATTATATTATAATAATAGTGACCGTTCCATTTGTTTGTTCCGTTTGTCAACTTTGGAGCCTCGCTTCAATCTGATTTGCTCTCGAAAGCAGATACATCCTTCACAATAAATTGACATTTTAGCAAAAAATAAAAAACCCAGTGGTGATTAAATACCACCAAAAGAAAGCTCTATCTGTGTGAAGAAAATTATAAAAATGTCATATGGGTACAGTGTAGCATGACTGAGCAATTGTCATTCAAAGTGCGACAGCGCTGAAAGCTGAAAATTGGCCTGGGCAGGAAGGGGTGAAAGTGCCTTGTATTGAAGCGGTTAAAGAGAAACTCTCACTCCATGTTTTCAGTTTACTGTCCCCCAGGGGACAATGCACAACGTGAGAAATGTGCGAGATCTCGGGAGAACTCGATCGCTCTAATTATATTATAATAATAGAGAGACCGTTCCAATTGTTTGTTCCATTTGTTGACTTTGGAGCCTCGCTTCAATCTGATTTGCTCTCGAAAGCAAGCACATCTTTCACATTAAAGTTAAAATTAAATATATGTAAAAATAAATAAGTTTTTCACAAAAATTGTTACATTTTTTCAGGTGTGTCATGAAATTTTTTAGATCTTTTTGGTGTGCCGCAAAACAAAAAAGTTTGAGAAACACTGCCCTATCCCCATAGATAAAGCATAGGTATACATTGGGTTAGACCTATTACCCCTAATTACAATTGTCCTGCTGCTGTTCATTTTTAAACCTCTGTATCATCTGTAGTATTTTCATTCTAGTTGTAAAGCCCCAGCCTGCACTCTTGTCCCTAGCAAATTGAGCCTAGCCTTGCTATGTAAATTTTTCCTGTTGCTGGCCAATTTTACACTGTTGCATCCTCGGCAATCTCTTAATTCTTGTAGTAAAAATCCTACCCGTGCTCTTTGTCTGTAGTAAATTGGGGCCACAAATTGCTAATTAAAATTGTTCCGTTGCTGGCCAATTTTACAACGCTGTGGCATTGGTGGTCTCTTTATTCTTTAAAGCAGAGTTTCACCCAAAAGGGGAAGTTCCACTTTAAGGACTCATTCCCCGCTCCTCTTGAACAATTGGCACTTTTGAGGAGTGGGGGGGGAGCAGGTACCCAATTTGGACAGGTACCCGCTTCCCACTTCAGTTCAAACCGCCGCAGCGGTCGGAAACTGAAGTTCTCCTCCCTCCCTCCCTCCTGCAGTCTTCTGGGACGCTGACAGGTCCCAAAAGACTGCATCCACCATTCACGATACACAGAGTGACACTCTGGATGAAGGAACACACTGGGCACTAGGGATGAGCTTCGTGTTCGAGTCGAACATACGTTCGACTCGAACATTGGCTGTTCGATCGTTCGACGAAGATCGAACGATTTGGGCCGTTCGCGCCAAATTCGAGTGACGCGAACGGCCCACAATGCACTACGCCATCGCAGTGTCATCCAGGCGCTGTGATTGGCCAAGCATGCACTGTGACCCCGCATGCTTGGCCAATCACAGCGCCGGCAGCGAGGAGAGCAATGATTGGCCACAGGCAGGATGCCTGTGGCCAATTATTGCTGAGGGTGTTTAGTACACGCCCCACACTATAAAAGGCCGCCAGCACGGCGGCCTAGTGTAGTGTGTTCCGGAGCAGGGATAGAGTAGCATAGGCAGGGACAGTGACTGTTATTTCTTTCTTGCTTAACCTGGATTCCTTTAGTTTAGGGAAAGAGAAGGATAGGTAGGGAGAGTGTCAGTGTGTTTTGTGCTTCTGCTATAGTGTGCTTAAAAAAAACATTTATTCTAGGGACAGAAAACTCTAGGTAGGGACAGTGTCAGTTTCTTTCACTCTGCAAGTCCTTGTTTCCAGGGACCTGTAAGGACAGTGAGTTAATTGTCCTTGTGCTATATTGTGCTTAAAAAAAACATTTATTCTAGGGACAGAAAACTCTAGGTAGGGACAGTGTCAGTTTCTTTCACTCTGCAAGTCCTTGTTTCCAGGGACCTGTAAGGACAGTGAGTTAATTGTCCTTGTGCTATATTGTGATTAAAAAAAACATTTATTCTAGGGACAAAAAACTCTAGGTAGGGACAGTGTCAGTTTATTTCACTCTGCAAGTCCTTGTTTCCAGGGACCTGTAAGGACAGTGAGTTAATTTTCCTTGTGCTATATTGTGATTAAAAAAAACATTTTTTCTAGGGACAGAAAACTGTAGGTAGGGAGAGTGTTTTTTTTCTTTCACTCTGCAAGTCCTTGTTTCCAGGGACCTGTAAGGACAGTGAGTTAATTGTCCTTGTGCTATATTGTGCTTAAAAAAAACATTTATTCTAGGGACAGAAAACTCTAGGTAGGGACAGTGTCAGTTTCTTTCACTCTGCAAGTCCTTGTTTCCAGGGACCTGTAAGGACAGTGAGTTAATTTTCCTTGTGCTATATTGTGATTAAAAAAAACATTTATTCTAGGGACAGAAAACTCTAGGTAGGGACAGTGTCAGTTTCTTTCACTCTGCAAGTCCTTGTTTCCAGGGACCTGTAAGGACAGTGAGTTAATTTTCCTTGTGCTATATTGTGATTAAAAAAAACATTTTTTCTAGGGACAGAAAACTGTAGGTAGGGAGAGTGTTTTTTTTCTTTCACTCTGCAAGTCCTTGTTTCCAGGGACCTGTAAGGACAGTGAGTTAATTGTCCTTGTGCTATATTGTGCTTAAAAAAAACATTTATTCTAGGGACAGAAAACTCTAGGTAGGGACAGTGTCAGTTTCTTTCACTCTGCAAGTCCTTGTTTCCAGGGACCTGTAAGGACAGTGAGTTAATTGTCCTTGTGCTATATTGTGATTAAAAAAAACATTTATTCTAGGGACAGAAAACTCTAGGTAGGGACAGTGTCAGTTTCTTTCACTCTGCAAGTCCTTGTTTCCAGGGACCTGTAAGGACAGTGAGTTAATTTTCCTTGTGCTATATTGTGATTAAAAAAAACATTTTTTCTAGGGACAGAAAACTGTAGGTAGGGAGAGTGTTTTTTTTCTTTCACTCTGCAAGTCCTTGTTTCCAGGGACCTGTAAGGACAGTGAGTTAATTGTCCTTGTGCTATATTGTGCTTAAAAAAAACATTTATTCTAGGGACAGAAAACTCTAGGTAGGGACAGTGTCAGTTTCTTTCACTCTGCAAGTCCTTGTTTCCAGGGACCTGTAAGGACAGTGAGTTAATTTTCCTTGTGCTATATTGTGATTAAAAAAAACATTTATTCTAGGGACAGAAAACTCTAGGTAGGGACAGTGTCAGTTTCTTTCACTCTGCAAGTCCTTGTTTCCAGGGACCTGTAAGGACAGTGAGTTAATTTTCCTTGTGCTATATTGTGATTAAAAAAAACATTTTTTCTAGGGACAGAAAACTGTAGGTAGGGAGAGTGTTTTTTTTCTTTCACTCTGCAAGTCCTTGTTTCCAGGGACCTGTAAGGACAGTGAGTTAATTGTCCTTGTGCTATATTGTGCTTAAAAAAAACATTTATTCTAGGGACAGAAAACTCTAGGTAGGGACAGTGTCAGTTTCTTTCACTCTGCAAGTCCTTGTTTCCAGGGACCTGTAAGGACAGTGAGTTAATTGTCCTTGTGCTATATTGTGATTAAAAAAAACATTTATTCTAGGGACAGAAAACTCTAGGTAGGGACAGTGTCAGTTTCTTTCACTCTGCAAGTCCTTGTTTCCAGGGACCTGTAAGGACAGTGAGTTAATTTTCCTTGTGCTATATTGTGATTAAAAAAAACATTTTTTCTAGGGACAGAAAACTGTAGGTAGGGAGAGTGTTTTTTTTCTTTCACTCTGCAAGTCCTTGTTTCCAGGGACCTGTAAGGACAGTGAGTTAATTGTCCTTGTGCTATATTGTGCTTAAAAAAAACATTTATTCTAGGGACAGAAAACTCTAGGTAGGGACAGTGTCAGTTTCTTTCACTCTGCAAGTCCTTGTTTCCAGGGACCTGTAAGGACAGTGAGTTAATTTTCCTTGTGCTATATTGTGATTAAAAAAAACATTTTTTCTAGGGACAGAAAACTGTAGGTAGGGAGAGTGTTTTTTTTCTTTCACTCTGCAAGTCCTTGTTTCCAGGGACCTGTAAGGACAGTGAGTTAATTGTCCTTGTGCTATATTGTGCTTAAAAAAAACATTTATTCTAGGGACAGAAAACTCTAGGTAGGGACAGTGTCAGTTTCTTTCACTCTGCAAGTCCTTGCTTCCAGGGACCTGTAAGGACAGTGAGTTAATTGTCCTTGTGCTATATTGTGATTAAAAAAAACATTTATTCTAGGGACAGAAAACTCTAGGTAGGGACAGTGTCAGTTTCTTTCACTCTGCAAGTCCTTGTTTCCAGGGACCTGTAAGGACAGTGAGTTAATTTTCCTTGTGCTATATTGTGATTAAAAAAAACATTTATTCTAGGGACAGAAAACTCTAGGTAGGGACAGTGTCAGTTTCTTTCACTCTGCAAGTCCTTGTTTCCAGGGACCTGTAAGGACAGTGAGTTAATTTTCCTTGTGCTATATTGTGATTAAAAAAAACATTTTTTCTAGGGACAGAAAACTGTAGGTAGGGAGAGTGTTTTTTTTCTTTCACTCTGCAAGTCCTTGTTTCCAGGGACCTGTAAGGACAGTGAGTTAATTGTCCTTGTGCTATATTGTGCTTAAAAAAAACATTTATTCTAGGGACAGAAAACTCTAGGTAGGGACAGTGTCAGTTTCTTTCACTCTGCAAGTCCTTGTTTCCAGGGACCTGTAAGGACAGTGAGTTAATTGTCCTTGTGCTATATTGTGATTAAAAAAAACATTTATTCTAGGGACAGAAAACTCTAGGTAGGGACAGTGTCAGTTTCTTTCACTCTGCAAGTCCTTGTTTCCAGGGACCTGTAAGGACAGTGAGTTAATTTTCCTTGTGCTATATTGTGATTAAAAAAAACATTTTTTCTAGGGACAGAAAACTGTAGGTAGGGAGAGTGTTTTTTTTCTTTCACTCTGCAAGTCCTTGTTTCCAGGGACCTGTAAGGACAGTGAGTTAATTGTCCTTGTGCTATATTGTGCTTAAAAAAAACATTTATTCTAGGGACAGAAAACTCTAGGTAGGGACAGTGTCAGTTTCTTTCACTCTGCAAGTCCTTGTTTCCAGGGACCTGTAAGGACAGTGAGTTAATTTTCCTTGTGCTATATTGTGATTAAAAAAAACATTTTTTCTAGGGACAGAAAACTGTAGGTAGGGAGAGTGTTTTTTTTCTTTCACTCTGCAAGTCCTTGTTTCCAGGGACCTGTAAGGACAGTGAGTTAATTTTCCTTGTGCTATATTGTGATTAAAAAAAACATTTTTTCTAGGGACAGAAAACTGTAGGTAGGGAGAGTGTTTTTTTTCTTTCACTCTGCAAGTCCTTGTTTCCAGGGACCTGTAAGGACAGTGAGTTAATTGTCCTTGTGCTATATTGTGCTTAAAAAAAACATTTTTTCTAGGGACAGAAAACTGTAGGTAGGGAGAGTGTTTTTTTTTTTTCACTCTGCAAGTCCTTGTTTCCAGGGACCTGTAAGGACAGTGAGTTAATTGTCCTTGTGCTATATTGTGCTTAAAAAAAACATTTATTCTAGGGACAGAAAACTCTAGGTAGGGACAGTGTCAGTTTCTTTCACTCTGCAAGTCCTTGTTTCCAGGGACCTGGAGAGACATTGAGTGAATTGTCCTTGTGCTATATTGTGATTAAAAAAAACATTTATTCTAGGGACAGAAAACTCTAGGTAGGGACAGTGTCAGTTTCTTTCACTGTGAAAGTCCTTGTTTCAAGGGACAGAGAAGGACACCTGAAGGTAGCCCTTATTGCTTTTTTCCCATCTCCCTGCAGGCCATCTATTAGAATGTCTGGAAGGCAAACAAGGAGAGGCAGACAGTCAGGAGGCAATAAAAGAGGGCAAGCAGGCTCTGTGTCTGGGGGCAACAGTGCTGGTCGTGGACGCGGTGCATTGTCATCAGCACATGGCCATGGGACACGCTTGTCCTTGTTTTCGGCAGCTGGACATGTTGAGCCACATCATGCCGAAGACTTGGTAGAGTGGATGACCAAGCCCTCCTCCTCCTCCTCATCCTCTCTCACCCAGGCTCAGGGTACTGGAAAAGCAGCTGCCAAAGCGTCGTCTTCCCTGGTATCAATGTCAGACAAATCATCAGTCACTCCTTCCCTAGACCCACCATGTCCTCCTCCTGAGGAGTCCCCCGAACTGTTTCAGCACAGTGTTGGGTACATGCTCCAGGAGGATGCCCAGCGTTTCGAAGGGTCTGATGATGAAACCCAGCTAGAGGAAGGCAGTAGCGTGAGAGCAGACAGAGGGGATGCTCAAGAAGGACACCAATCTGGCAGTCATGTTCCAGCAGCTGCAGCATACTGCCAGATTGGCTCCAGTGATGAGGAGGGAGGGGATGATGAGGTCAATGACTCCACGTGGGTGCCTAATAGGAGAGAGGAGGAGGAGGAGGATGAGGAGGAGGCACATCTCCAACGAGGCAGGATGCCCTTTGGTGGCCAGCGTAAGGGCAGTACACCGACGGAATCACACCGCAGAGCTCCGCCTGTGCAGGGCGCTGCCTCTGCCCGTCATTCAAAAAGTTCTTTGGTGTGGGCCTTTTTTGAGGCTAGTGCATCAGATCGCACAGCTGCTGTTTGCAACATATGTCTCAAGCGTATATCGCGTGGCCAAAACATCAGCCGCTTGGGTACCACATGCCTGACCAGACATATGTTGACCTGCCATGCAGCTCGTTGGCAAGCCTACCTCAAAGACCCACACCAAAGAACAAAGCGGACCTCTCCTTGCACCGCATCAGCTGGGATCTCCAACCCCACTATAACTTCAGTCCTCTCTGAAACATGCACTGAGAGGAATGAAGGTGTAGAATTAGGTGTGTCACAGCCAAGTACTTGCGCCCACTCTGCTAGCAGTACACCGACGTCCGATTCTAGCAGGCAAATTTCCCTGCCCCAGCTGCTGGACCGTCGAAAGAAGTTCACTCCCAGCCATCCACATGCCCAGCGGTTGAATGCTAGCTTGGCTAAATTGCTAGCGCTTCAACTGCTGCCTTTTCAGTTGGTAGACTCGGCCCCCTTCCGTGAGTTTGTGCAATGTGCGGTTCCTCAGTGGCAGGTTCCCAAACGCCACTTTTTCTCACGGAAGGCTATTCCGGCTCTCTACCGGCATGTGGAAGGCAATGTCTTGGCCTCGCTGGACAGGGCGGTCAGCGGTAAGGTGCATATTACCGCTGACTCATGGTCCAGCAGGCATGGACAGGGACGTTACCTTTCTTTCACGGCCCATTGGGTCACTCTTTTGGCAGCTGGGAAGGATTCAGGACAAGGTGCAGTAGTGTTGGAGGTTGTCCCACCGCCACGCCTCCAAAATGCTACTACTGGTTGTGACACACCTCTCTCCTCCACCCCCTCCTCTTCTTCTTCCTCCATGGCCTCTTCCTGTGGTTTGTCCTATGAACCAGCGGTGCTCCGTAGCCGTTCACGGGGCTACGCAAGTACGCAGGCAAAAAGATGCCATGCCGTGCTTGCGCTGGTGTGTTTGGGGGACAGAAGCCACACTGGGGCAGAGGTCCTGTCTGCTCTGCAGGGCCAGGCCGAGAGGTGGTTGACGCCACGCCAGCTTAAGCCAGGAATGGTGGTTTGCGACAATGGCACCAACCTCCTCTCCGCCCTCCGACAGGGACAACTGACCCATGTGCCCTGTGTGGCTCACGTCCTTAACCTGGTGGTGCAGCGCTTCTTGGGCAGGTACCCGGGCTTACAGGATGTCCTGAGGCAGGCCAGGAAAGTCTGTGTGCATTTCCGCAGATCTTATAATGCCAGTGCTCGCCTGGCTGAGCTGCAAAAGGAGTTGAACCTGCCCAAGAACCGCCTTATATGTGACATGCCCACCAGGTGGAACTCAACGTTGGCCATGCTGCAGCGGCTGCACACGCAGCAGAGGGCCATCAATGAGTACCTGTGCGACTACGGCACCAGGACAGGGTCAGGGGAGCTTGGTTTTTTTTCTCCACGCCAGTGGGGCATGATCAGGGATGCATGCACTGTCCTGGCACCATTTGAGGAGGCCACGAGGATGGTGAGCAGTGACAGTGCATGCATCAGTGACACTGTACCTCTTGTCCACCTGTTGGAGCACACGCTGCGTGGAATAATGGACAGGGCACTTGAGGCAGAACAGAGGCAGGAAGAGGAGGACTTCCTTGCCTCTCAAGGCCCCCTTTACCCAGACAGTGTTCCTTCTGTCCCACCCATCGCACAGGAAGAGGAGGAGGAGGAGGAGGAGGAGGAGGAGGATTGTGTCAGCATGGAGGTGGAGGCTGGCACTCAGCATCATCAGCAGCAGTCTTTTAGGGATGATTTACAGTCCCAAGAAACCAGTGGACTTGTACGTGGCTGGGAGGAGGTGGCTGCGGATCATGTCGTCCTTAGTGACCCAGAGGACTCCGGAGCGAATGCCTCAGCAAACCTACGCTGCATGGCCTCCCTGATCCTGCAAAGTCTGCGGAAGGATCCTCGTATTCTTCGGATCAAGGAGAGGGACCATTACTGGCTGGCCACTCTCCTTGATCCACGGTACAAGGGTAAGGTTGCGGACCTTATGTTACCGTCGCAGAGGGAGCAGAGGATGAGACAACTCCGGGAGGCCTTGCAGAAAGGTCTGTGCAACGCGTTCCCAGAGACTGGGAGGTTGCAAACTCCTGGTCCTGGACAACGAGTTGCTGAGGCTTCGGCCAGTCAAAGAAGGAGCGGTGGGGAAGGTGGCCGTCTGACCGATGCGTTCAGACAATTCTTTAGTCCGCAGCCCCAAAGTATGATCGGTTCCAGCAACCATCGCCAGCGTCTGATAAACATGGTGCAGGAATATCTAGGGGCAAGGTCAGACTTGGACACCTTCCCCACCGAAAATCCTCTGGCTTACTGGGTCTTGAGGATGGATCACTGGCCAGAGCTTGCACAGTATGCAATTGAGCTACTGGCCTGTCCTGCATCCAGCGTTCTTTCGGAACGCACATTCAGTGCTGCTGGAGGATTTGTCACGGATCACAGGGTGCGCCTGTCCACCGACTCGGTTGATCGACTGACTTTCATCAAGATGAACCAGTCTTGGATCACCACCAGCTACCACACACCTGATGCTGATATAACAGACTAATTGATTTTAAAATGTCACATCCCTTCAAGACTGATGCTGATGCTGAGTGCCTGTGCTGTTATGTTGACTGGCTATCCTCCTCCTCCGAGTCCTCAATGATACGATTGATGATGATAGCTTGGAAGATCATTTTTGTTTATGGGTGCCGCCACCAGTGCCTAACGCCCAATTTTTCAGCCCCTGTTTAACAGGGGCGTGTAATTACAATTTTTGAAGCAATACTTTGCAACAGGGCTCATTGCTGTGCTCCAAGTACAGTATCTGTGAGGAGTTGCAGTGTTGTGCCACCAGTGCCTAAGGCCCAATTTTTCAGCCCCTGTTTAACAGGGGCGTGTCATTACAATTTTTGAAGCAATACTTTGCAACAGGGCTCATTGCTGTGCTCCAAGTACAGTATCTGTGAAGGGTTGCAGTGTTGTGCCACCAGTGCCTAAGGCCCAATTTTTCAGCCCCTGTTCAACAGGGGCATGTAATTACAATTCTTGATCTAATAATTCACAGCAGGGCCCATTGCTGCACCCACCAAGAGTAACTGTCAGGGCTTACAGTGTTGTGGCACCAGCACCACCATCAAAGGCCCAATTTTTACTACCACTGTTCAACAATTATATGTAATTAAAATTCCTGATATAATAGTTGACAGCAGGGCGTTCCAGCACCAACCAAGAGTAACTGTGAGTGCTTACAGTGTTGTGCCAACACCAACAACTAAGGGGCCTATTTCTGCAGAGTATATACGGCAGGTCCCTACTTTCAAACATCCAACTTACAAACGACTCCTACTTGCAAACGCAAGAAGACAACAGGAAGTGAGAGGAAATCTACCACTAGGAAGGAAAATTCTCTCCTGTAAGAATAAATATGGGAGAAAGGTGTCTCCTCTGTACTGATGCTTTATCAGCAATCCTTGTTTCAAGAAAAACACCACATTTCAAAAACAGTTGTCATTAGGACGGAAAGTGAGGTGAAATGTTCTGAACAGGGGCACAGACAGCAAAACAAATGTTACAGGGGTGATAACCCTTACCTATGTTTTCCAAAAAGTTTAAAAATAGATTTTTGGTCTGGAGCTACACTTCAACAATGTACCTGTTCAAAATTACAAACAGATTCTACATAAGAACAAACCTACAGTCCCTGTCTTGTATGCACCGCCTGTATACGGCTGTTCAGAGTATATAGGGCCTTTTTTATTTTATGTGCGGGGTTCCCCTTAATATCCATACAAGACCCAAAGGGGCTGGTAATGGGCTGGGGTAGGGGGGGGGTCATGGGGTAGCTATGCCATTTTTCTTAAAGATTTTCATCCATATTACCGGGACCAGACATTACATTAAAGCCGCAAGCAGTTTTAAATGGCTTTTTTTTCCTTTAGAAGTGTCATTTTGTGCAGGGACAGTTCTAAACACGGGAAACACGTGGCACTTCACAGGCATACTTTAGACACCCCCCAGGTACGATATTTAAAGGAATATTTGACTTTTTTTTTTCACTTTATGCATCATTAAAATGACTGCTCCCGGAAAACGACCGTTTTTAAAACTTATTTTTGCATTGATACATGTCCCCTGGTGCAGAACCCGGGTTCCCAAACCCTTTTTAGGACAATAACATGCATAATAGTTTTTATAATTAGCACTTTAGAATTCGAACGTTCGCATCCATTGTATTTAATAGGGTTCTAATGTTCGTTCGAACTTTCGGTCCGTTCGCGGGTTCTGGTGCGAACCGAACCCGGGGGTGTTCGGCTCATCACTACTGGGCACCTTTGGACAGCAGCATTGACAGTCTGGAGGGGGGGGGGGCAACACCAGTAGGTGACATGGCTCCCCAAATTATCACTGACTGTGGAAACTTCTCACTGGACCGCATGCAACTTGTGTTCTGTGCCTTTCCACTCTTCTTCCAGACTCTGGGACCTTGATTTCCAAATGAAATGCAAAATGTTCCACAGTCCATGATGCTTTGGGGGGGCAGGTCATCTGCTGCTGTTGGTCCCACTGTGTTTTATCAAGTCCAAAGTCAGCACAGCCCTCTATCAGGAAATTCTACAGCACTTCATGCTTCCCTCTGCTGACCAGCTTTACGGAGATGCTGATTTCATTTTCCAGGAAGGACTTGGCACCTGCCCACACTGCCAAAAGTATACCAGGTTTAATGATCATGGTATCACTGTGCTTGATTGGCCAGCAAACTTGCCTGACCTAAACCCCATAGAGAATTTGTGGGGTATTGTCAAAAGGAAGATGAGAGACACCAGACCCAACAATGCAGATGAGCTGAAGGCCGCTATCAAAGCAATCTGGGCTTCCATAACACCTTAGAAGTGCTGATTTCCTCCATGCCACACCGCATTAATGCAGTAATTCATGCAAAAGGAGCCCCGGCCAAGTATTGAGTGCATACTATAATGTACATGGATATACGTTTCAGCAAGCCAACATTTCTGTTTTAAAAATCCTTTTTTTATTGGTCTTAGGTAATATTCTAATTTTCTCAGATACTGAATGTTGGGTTTTCGCTAGCTGTAAGCCATAATCATCATTAAAATTAAAAGAAAGAAATGCTTTAAATATATCACTCTGTGTGTATTGAATCTATATAAAATATGAGTTTCACTTTTGGAATGAAATTATTCAAATAAATAAACTTTTTGATAATATTAAAATTTTTTGACACACACCTGTATGTTTGCTTTTGGGTTTAATACTGCTTTAAACCTATAACATACAAACTATACCAGTGAATTGAAACAGGTATTTGAGGGCTGTTTTTACATGAAGACTAATTTAGCACTGGAGACTGGACAGCCTTGTCAAACTCCAATTTCTGTTGATATTGTAAGTCAATAGTTTTTTTTGGGGGGGGTGGAAATACTATATATGCCTCTATATGCCTGTAATACATGCACCCTCCCCACGTTTCGTCCTCCCCAAATGGTATGTTCCATACAGAGGTTATGTTAACTTTTTTCACAATCATAAGAATGAGTAATTTCAACAGAGGTGGCCACAGGGCTCACATTTGAACACAATATTTCTTCTAATAAAGGAACAGGGCGTGCAGCCTATGACCGTAGGATTGGGCACTCAATTTATGCTGTCGCCTGCCCTTCCCTCTTTGCTGTAAAATTTCCACCCTTCATTTACTGCTGCCTGTGCTTCCCCTGGTGTTGTGAAAGAGTGGAAAGCCTATGCCCTGAGTTTGACGGATCCTGCTCTCATCAGGCAATGTGGCAAAGAGGTTGTCACAGCAAATCCTCAATGTTCTATATTTTGGGCTCCTTCTGGTATTGCGGCAGTAGATCTCCCAAGTCCCCCCATGTGTAAGGGAGGGGTGAAACTTTCCCCTTGAATCCATCCTGAATTTCCTCCTTACCACCAGCACTCCAATACTCCTTCTTACTGCCACCACCCCAACCCTCCTCCTTCTCATAAACAGCACCCCAACCCTCCTCCTCTTATTCCTCATCTTGCTGCCTCATGGCATTTCACATGCTGGTGGAGGGCAGGGATGGACTTCTGTACAATGACAGCTGAGCAGTTGACAATGTGGTTTAACACAGGCCACACACTTGTGTAAAGCTGGCACAAGAACATGGGCATGGGGTGATTTGGGGAAGTTTTCTCTTTCACTACTGCAGAGGTCTGCAGAGGTCTGTGAACTGGCTCTGGGGATATCAGCGAAAAAAATATCTGCTGGCTCATCATGGTTACTCTGCACCCTTGAGGATGAGGAAAAAGAAGGAAAGAAAAAAATAATGTCTTGAAACCTCAGCAGGTATATTGGAAGAAATAGGGAAGGAGGAAAGGGGCTCATTGGCAGCAGTCAAAAAGGAGGAGGAGGAAAAAGGCCTATGAACAGCACTAGAATGGAAAGAGGTTGTGCTGTGCCGTCTAAAGCTAAAGCATTTTTTATATTTATGCATTCCCTGAATAATGGTAGAAAATGTTTTAGGAATGCTGTGGCCCCCTCCCCCTCTAAACACTTACCTGACTTCTGGATTGATCCAGCGCTGTGTCCGGCTGCAGTCTTCTCTTGTCTTTCCATCTTCACAAAGGGACTGACAGGAAGCTGTCAGTCAAATCCAGTGAAGAGGGACTGGGGTGGGGCTGAGCTGAGCTGTGTGTGTCAATAAATGCATACAGCCTGGTTCGGGAGCAGCTTCCTGTGGGGGCCCACTCTGGCGGGGGACCCCAGAAGAGGAGGTTCGGGGTCGCTCTGTGTGATGCCATTGCACTGAGGAGGTAAGTATAACATGTTTTACCTATTTTATACCTTAATGCATTCCCTGCATTAAGGTAAAAAATGTTCAAATAGCAGTATCACCTCCGCACCACCCCGCTCAGACTCGATTCAGCGCTGTACCCATCTGTAGCAGCTCTGCCCTCTATTCCTGCCCTCACAGGCTCTGCCGAGAGCCAACGACAGTCAAATTATGTGATGAGGGAGTGGGGCCGAGCCACACTGTCTATGTCTATAGACACAGGCAGCGCAGCTCAGAATCGAGCCCATACAAGTGTGACTTGCTATTGGGCCCTAGCAGAAGCTGAGATTCCAGGAGCGCCAGCAGGGGACCCAAGAAAAGGAGGTTCGGGGCCACCCTGTGCAATTCCATCGCACAGTGCAGGTAAGTTTACCATGTTTGTTATTTTAAAAAAAAAATAAGACTTTACGATTACTTTAAACTAGTATCAAACCCTAAAAGTAAAACTGCCCTTTACATTAAGCTTCACCCAAATAGTGTGAAATTATTTTTTATTTTTTATTCCACAAACCCATTTTATTTAGGACTTTTTTTCTCTGGGAGGGTTTCCTGCGCACAGCAGTACATTCCACTAGCGCTGTGTCCCCCAACACATGCGCAGTCAGGGATGCTGGTGGTGTGTTCATCAGGCACATGTGCAGTATTGTGTTTATGAATCCAAGGTACATGTCAGCATTATCTAATCATATTATAACTTTCATTATAAAAAGGTGCTACTTTTTGCCATAAAAAAAAAATGTTACTCCTGAGCTGTGTCCTGTAATGTGTGGAAGACAGCAGCGAAAACCAGTAAGAGCTGCGTGGGACCCAGAAGATTGACAGTCCTAGAAGTCTTGGTTTTAGTGTAGATTTCACAAAAAAAATTCTCAGCATTGAAACGGTGTTCACTGGGGAAGACATCGGGAAAGGTGAATACTGTCCAAGGTATGGCTTGATTGAAATTATTTTATATAGCGTCAGGTTTCGTTAATGTATTTTATGTTTTAAAAAGTGCACCAGGATGGTAAGGGAAGTGCTACAGTACCCATCATTGCAGGAGAGGTATAAGTCCAAGGGCATTTTCTGAAAGCAGTGGGCCGGTGTACAAGATCATAAGTTGGGTCCCTTTGCTGGAGGAAAGCAAATGACACTTCTTCCAATGATTCTGGGGAAAGCGTAATTGTAATTACAATATGTATTTATAACCACCACCCCTTCCTTTCCCTTGCTTCATTGGTGGCAGTGTTGACAACTGCAACGCCCACGACCACCACCACCCAAGATGCAGTAGTTGTAAGATGCATTGTGCACAAACCCCCACTAATCCCTACACTGCCCCCCAGCATAAATAAAGTCAAATTCAATACCTCAGAGGCTTCCTAAGCTCTCTCTTCCCACAGCTTTGGCCAATCATATCATCGCTGGAACTTTCAAGCAGAGTTTGGGAGGAGATCACTTCATGTCTCTGCCAAGTCCTGGTACACACGGAATGGGAGGGACTTGGCCTCTAAAAGAATAAAAGCACTGGCAGCCCCAGAACATGCAAGGCAAGTAACAGAATGGCAAATGCAGATCCCAAGGAACAGCTCAACCCTCCTGGTCCTGACTGGGACCCCCTCTGCCCCATGCCACATACTGTAGCACCCGCGTGCCCTGCAATGTCAGTAATTCTACTACTTAGAGCTTCCCCGATTCCCTCCACCTTGGAGCCTGAGTACACTGCACACATTAGGGATACACTAGTGGGCAGGAAAAAGCTGGGCATCAAAGTGAGACTCATTGCTGGAGACCCCAAGAGGTAAAAAATTGTTCACACTACTGTGAATTGTAAAGCGGACCTTCACTCACTTTTACAACTTTAATACATCTTACTCATTTCACCTTTCAGCAAATAAAATTATTATTTTAATTTTTCAAGGTGGGATACCTTCTTCTGCAGGGCACAGCCCTCACCTCCAACTTTCTCTCCTAGGAATGACTTCCTCCCATACCTGAAGCTTCCTAGGATACCCACATCTTTTTTGCTGATGTCATCAGGGGGCCAGTTGCTGGTACCAAGATAAGAGAACCGGCTTCCTGATGACATCAGCAAAAAAGATGAAGGCATGGGACCCAATGTGTGATGTCTTTCAGCAGGACAGAACAGGGTAGCACTGGATTCAGTCGGTGGGTGAGTATTTCAACCTAACCCAGACAAGGTAAGAGGAGGTTAGGATCAAAATTAACCCAGGGGGATGAAGTTCCTTTCTAAACCTATGGTTCCCCTGTGAATCACCAGTGTATATAATATGGCCTTAATATTACAATAACCTTTAGCACACGTTGAAATGAAAGAAACTGTTTAATGGGAAAACAACCAACTTTTAGTCTTTTAGAATTTGGAGGCTCATTATACCATTCTGTGTGTCACAATAGATGTTGGAGGTTGGTATCCCTGTGCCACGAAGACACATCTGTGCTGCCCGCAGTAACCAATAAAAACTCCTATTTTCTAACCTACACTAGAAAAATAACAGATACCATCTGATTGGTTGCTTTGGACACAACAGACAATTACAATATCCAATTTCCCCCCTAAAACACATCTACCAAATATAACATTGGCATCATTTCTGTATTTGTCATGTCTGTCAATCTACTGTATGTAATCTAAGTGACAGCAGATGTCTGGGATAAACATTCACGTGGATTGTGTTTAGAAAATACAATACACAATATGCTAGCTGCCAATAATCACAAATAATAAGCTTAAAGTATAATAATTACTAATGATATTCAATGCCAGATCAAATTATTACACCTGTTATCTCGATGGCTGCACACGGTACATGTACAGTTCATTAACACTGCGGCATGTATTCTTCTTGTTTAATTATGGGGAACATCCGGAATCTTTAATGCCTAATTTATAATTAAACACACGCACATTAAGTTATGTGGGAAAATTCTTCCTGGGCTCCTTGGTGAATATGTAAACTGGTATGCCGTGGTAATAGCAGCACATAACATTTTCATGTATTTATTGAAAGCGTAGCAATACTAGCAAAACAGAATTTCAGATCCTTGAAAATTTAAAGCTGAACTCCGGGGAAATTTCAAGGGAACTCTTGCAGAGGGTCTTCCCCAACACTGCCAGGAATAGGTGCTCGTTTTTGTCTAGGGTATATTCACAAATCACAATTTTCTTATCTTATTCCCCCAGACAACTGGTGCTCTCCTCTTCCTTCCGATGCTTCAGTTTGTGCACGGGCCCTAGGTGTCCGCACATACAATGCAGAGCTGCTGGTCCTGTATTTTACTTGATGATGTCAGTATGCAACTGATGGAGCACTTATAGAAGGGGCTGTGGAGGATTGGTCACAAAGCCTGGCCCTAGCTTTTGCTGTATACCCTGCTCTTTCACAAGTTGAAGCCCATATATACATGGCCTTACAGTTCAGGTGGGGCAACTTCCAGGAGAGAAAAAAAGGAAGTAAACGGCTTCCTCGCAGGGGAGAACCAGCGGATGTGCACTGAAATTGGCAACAGATGACAGCAGAATGGCTTTAAAAGCGATGCCACTCATAAAAAGTAAGTCCAGTAAAATGGCAGGATCAACCAGGTATTTATCAACAATGTATATAGTAATAAGGGGAAAGTTAAGCACGCAGGTAGAGAAAATAGTTTCAGTGACATTGACACAAAAAAAAAATTGGGGTGTACAGACACTTTACATTCCCACCATATATTTGTGAAAAAAAAATTCCCACCATGTAGGTGTATACCGTGGCACGTAGGCTTTGACATTTGCTTGCGATGTGCATTATGGGCTTTACAACTGGGGGATCCGTAGTGGAGAAGGATCTGGGGTTTTGGTAGATCATAAGCTCAATAATGGCATGCAATGCCAAGCTGCGGTTTCCAAAGCGAGCAAAGTCCTTTCTTGTATTAAGAGAGAGATGGACTCCAGAGAGAGAGATATCATTTTGCCCCTGTACAAATAATTAGTAAGACCTCATCTGGAATATACAGTTCAGTTTTGGGCCCCAGTTCTCAAAAAGGATATTGGGGAACTGGAGAAAGTGCAGAGAAGGGCAACCAAACTGATAAGAGGCATGGAGGAGCTCAGCTATGAGGAGAGATTAGAGGAACTGAATTTATTCACTCTTGAGAAGAGGAGATTAAGTGGGAATATGATTAACATGTACAAATATATAAGGGGTCCATATAGTGAACTTGGTTTTGAGTTATTCACTTTACGTTCAATACACAGGACAAGGGAGCACTCTTTACGTCTAGAGGAAAAGAGATTTCATCTCCAAATACGGAAAGGTTTCTTCACAGTAAGAGCTGTGAAAATGTGGAATAGACTCCCTGCAGAGGTGGTTCTGGCCAGCTCAGTAGATTGCTTTAAGAAAGGCCTGGATTTTTTCTTAAATGTACATAAAATAATATAACTGGGTACTGACATTTATAGGTAAAGTTGATCCGGGGAATATCCGATTGCCTCTCGGGGGATCAGGAAGGAATTTTTTCCCCTGCTGTAGCAAATTGGATCATGCTCTGCTGGGGTTTTTCGCCTTCCTCTGGATCAACTGTGGGTATAGAATTAGGTATATGGGATTGTATGATATTATTATTTTATTTTTTTATGGTTGAACTGGATGGACTTGTGTCTTTTTTCAACCTGACTAACTATGTAACTTTGTACAGTGCAATGTGTTCATTTTATGTGCATTGCAATGCTTTAAAAAAAAAAAAAAAGGAAAAAATAAAGAAACTTTGTTTTTCTTTTACCCATAAAAGGCTTCCTGCCTTCATTTTTTCAGCATGCACTAATGCAGCATATTGTAGTGAATTGGCACAATACAAAACAAGTCTATTTTCCTTGTCCATGTGTTGGGACTTCCCAACAGAGCTCAATGCATGTGGTGTGAACTAACACTTACTATACCAAACTATGCCTATCTTCCCAACTTTGTTAAATTGGTTGTAAACCTCAAGCCTCAGAAATATGAACAAAGCACATCCCTCTATAGTGTGAACTTATTTCAATTAAGAACACTAAGAGTGATTTCTGTCTGTTGCTCCATTCCTCCGCTATCAGCAATAGAAACACTTCTGACACGTTTTTACTGACACCAAAACAAAAAAGGTGACAGGGGAGGGACCTCCAGCTGATAGACAGCCTCATCTCTGTTCTTGTTTGCTGTGTGAAGGGGAGCGTGTGTCCTTTTCCTCCAATTAATTCTCAGGACTCTCCTCACTGAGCTCTGCAGAATATAACTTCAACACACCACCCTTTTTTTTCTGTCAGCTGAGACAAGCTTTATAATATTCTGGAATTTATCAGATGTAAAAGAGAGAAGACTGCAGATAAACAGGTACAACCTATGTAGGAGGATGTGTTTCCTCTCTGTGTATCACCTAAGGCCAGTCACTTCACTGGGTATACAGTATGTGAGGGTTTACAACCACTTTACGTTCATTGCTTTAAATAAAATCTTTCATGAAAACAATACATAGGCTACCATGGCTGACCTCCAACTGAAATGCTATTTGCCTGACATCACTTGGTGCATTCTTATTTCAGGTCATTAACTCATAGTATTCAGAGACAGTAAGGCAACTGACATTTTCAGAAAAAAGCAAACGATGGCAACTTGAGAATTTCTCTCATGAGAGGCGTTGTTAAAAGCAAAACTACATTCACCTCTGCTCGCTTCCTTGTCTGAGTTTGGAATCTTCGGCCATCTTGTTTGGCTGGGCCAGAATGATGTAACTTAGCACATTTGCACAGGAGTTCATTTATTGCAGCACTGAGGTGTCTATATTCAATTATTTTTTTCTTTAAGCTTTTTTGTTCTTTGTTTTCACCTAATTATTTTGCCAGTAATACATATCCTGTTCTAGGATGACAGCAGATACTCACCATACTATATCTAGCAAGGAACAGCATTGTCACCCTATGATAGGGCTAAACAACAGGTCTGAGGAAGGGGGATTGACTCCCGAAACACGTTAGCTTTTCTATCAGATGTTTTCGTGATGGGACTCACCGCCCAAGGCTGAAAAATATGAGTTACATTCCTGTTTTTAACCACTTGTGAGTATCCATTTGTTATTGGGGATTCAATAAATTGTGTGGAAGTAATGCACGAGGAGTTGAGCCCTCTGGTGTGTGTTTTTTACAGTTGACTGGAGATTTCCCAATCTGTGAAGGCCTGCATCTGAAGAAGCATTGCGCATCCAAATACTCTCTGGAGCACCTTGGATTGAGCGTTGGAGTGTTTTCTATGGTTTAAGAAATAAACAACAGCTTGCCCTCTCCTCTTCTTTATAACAAAGGTGTTCTGTAGCCCAAAGAGAGAGCTGGGAACCATATAACAGATAACAATGCAGAGGCACAGAGTACAAAAAGTTATCAGCTTACAAATTTTTAACAGGTACTTTTATGCATTCATTGAACAGATTAAAAAAAAAAGTTTATGATACATTTAAAGTGTTTATCAGGCCAGAACTGTTTTTTTTTTTTTTCATTTAAAGGGTGAGTAAAGAGGTAAAGACTAAAACCCATCTGGTTTTTACTGCTACCCAGGACTCAGTTAGAGAGACTTCCCCTAATATCGAAAAACCAAGGAAAATAAAAAGTTTTGGCTTGGCATACAGTTTAACAGACCAGAAGGAAGAAAATAAAAGAAGTTCATAGTTAAGGTTTTGTGAGAGTGAGAGCCCCTGTCGTAGTGAAAATGTGTTTAAAATGGACACAGGACTCTCAAAGAAGCAATTTGAGAAGTTCCAGAAAAAGATTGGTGAGCAGAGAAAACTGTGCTTTAAGTTTTCTCTGGATTTTGTAAGTCTGGATTGGGCCTGGAAACTTGAAGACTTCAAAGAGCATTCGGAGGGATGGAGTCTTCAGTCATGTGTCCGGGTTTTCCAGAAGTTCTGCAGGTTGTGTGTGTGTCCAGGTGCACACACTTGTTATAAGGCAGAGCTGAGCATAGCTCAGAGAGTGTGGGATAGGAGTCGGTGGTGGAGCAGTTGTTGCAGACAGGAGAGAGGTGTGCTACTGGAAAAGAACTCAGGCAACATCCTTGAGACGGTACTCCATGTGGAAGAGGTTCCAGGTCAGTGGACTGAGATAGTTGGGCCAGCTGAGAAAGTTGGGGAGACTATAGCTGAGACAACTGAAAGAGAGAGTCTTGTGGACCAGAGGGAACCGTGAGTCTTGGAGGAGTGTGAAAGCCTGGAGTGTCAGGAGAGCCCCTTCCTAGAGGCCAGGAGTGGGCCTGTGCAGCAAGGAACTGCGCCCAAGGCTGAGTGAGCCTTAAGAGCCAGGTGGATTGTCATTTTTCATTTGTTGTAATTTTGGGAGAAGAACCCCTGTGTGGGCAACCAAATACATGTGTGAACTTTCCTTTTTGTTACTTTCAATAAAAGTGGGCTACCACGCCCTTAAACCTTAGTTCCTGTTGGCGGCGAACTCACTTAAAACGCATCTATCACTGAGCTAGACATCCCTCAATGTCACAGTTTACATACCCTTTGGGCTGGGTTCACACCAATGCGAATTGGATGCGGGTTCCCCATCCAATTCTAAATTGCAGGAGATTTTGACTGGCTCTCTAAGGAGCCGGTTCACATATCTCCGCAGCAGGTCCGGTGTGTTTTGCACAAAAATGCTGTGAGTCTTTTAGTCCATTTCAAGTCCGAATGTCAGCCCAAAATTCGGGCTCAAATCGGACCTGAAACATTGAACCAGGACAGACCCGACCCTGCTGTGAGCCGGATGCAGCGATGGTGTGAACCCAGCCTACAACAAAAAAAGTTGTCCAGAGCTAGGTTTTATTGTTTGTTTGATAGACACAGTAGGTAAGGTGACCAGATTTTTAAAATGAAATCCGGGGACATTTTTTTTTTTACTCGTAATGGCGGCAATCAGCGATTCATAGCTGGATTGCGATATTGCGACGGACAAATTGGGCACTAAAGCCCCGTACACACGGTCGGACTTTTGGCCAACAAACTTCATTTTGAGCAAGTTGGACCAACAATCTGACCGTGTGTACGCACCATCGGACAAACTTTCTTTGCTTTTTTCTTGTTTTCATCGGACAAAAGTTGGATCTGCAAACGGACAAACTTTTGCCCAACAAAAGTCCGATGGAGCAAAGTCCGACCGTGTGTACAGAAAACCATCGGTCTTTTGTCCGATGGACAAAACAACTAATGTTAAAATCAACCAACAATAGCAGAAGTTGACCAAAGGGTGGCGGTAAAGAGCAGAAAAGAGCAGAAAAACCACGTAATGTTGCAAAAAGTTTTGGGAAAGTTTGCAGAAAAGTCAGAGCGTGTGTATGCTATGGGTGTTCCCGACCAACTCCGTTCGGACAAAAAACCACGGAAAAGTCCGATGGAAGTCCGACCATGTGTACAAGGCTTAAGTGACACTTTTTGGGAACCAATGACACTAATACAGTGATCAGTGCTAAAAATATACACTGTCAATGTAGTAATGACACTTGCTGGGAAGGGGATAACATCTAGGGCAATCAAAGGGTTAAATGTGTGCCTAACAGGTGTTTTCTTACTGTGGGGGAGGTGATTTTACTAAGGGAAGGCATAGATCCCTGTACCTGCTTTGCAGGAACACAGGATCAATGTCTTCCATACTGACAGAACGGCGATCTGCCTGGCTCCCATACCCAGAAATGCAGGATCACTTATATGCGTGATCCTGCGCAGTGTGACTGCCCTGTAGCAGTAAATCTGCTATCAGGCGATCGGCAACTGGTTAACATCAACAACATTATGAGAACTCACAGGCAGTAGGCACTCTATCATGGCTCTGGCTGGCTCTGTCAGTGTGTCACATAACATGGCTGCTGGGTGCTGATACTTATGACCAATAAGTTAACAAAATCAGCACCCAGCAGCCATGTTATGTGACACACTGACAGAGCCAGCCAGAGCCATGATTGAGTGCATGCTGCCTGTGAGGTATAATACCATCCACTATGCCAGAGAGACAGTCAAAGTGCAATGTAGTCTATTCACAGACACCCCCAATGTAAGTACACCTGTGTTGAAGCCTTGAAGGCACTGGCAGCCCCACGATCGGATCCCCTTCCCTCTGTTCCTGTTGCTGGACATCGTCAGCTGAGCTCAGCTGCATCTCTCTGCCCGTTGCCCCCGCCCACCGCCTCACAGCCTCTCAAGTCTCACTCTCTGGGCCCCGGCTACTACTGGGTGGGGAGGAAGATCACTCCACCAGGGAAGGCAAGGAGATAAACAGGCAGGCAGCTGGCCGGGACTTGAGCCAAGGCAGAAGAACATGCGAGCGGAGCTGAATGGGTATGCATCCGAAACTGAAGAAATGGTCCCTCCGCTCCGACCAGCACATGATTATCAGAAAGGGGCACAGATAATGGAAAAAAATACACCCCCCCCCTAAGCTAGTAGGTGCGGTGGAGCGGGGTTGTGTAGTTCAGAATAATTATTTTTTTGCACTGACTGTCTTTGAAATTGCCCCAGACCCTGTTCAAATCCAATCCGGGGACAAAACTGGGGACAGACTTGGTCCGGGTACAGTGTCCTCAATCCCGGGACTGTCCCCGGAAACAGCTTCCAGTTTTTATTGTCAAAGCCTAATTCAACAAGCTGAAGTTAGAAGCTAATTGGCTATCGTGCACAGCTGAGCTGCACCAGATTTTGCACTCTCTAGTTTTAGTTAATCACCCCCAGTGTGTCTATTGGAGGACACCAGAGCCCAAAAAAAATAAAAAATATTCCAACGCCATACACTGCTTGTAAGGTCTGAGCTCAGGAAGGTCTGAGCTCAGGAAGGTCAGAGCTCAGGACTCCAGTGCTGCTAACTTTGCAGCCTCATAAAAGTACAAATGGGAAATAAACAAAATGTACATAAATAATCACTAACCATCTTTAAAAGGTTAATAAAGGTGAAAACACATTAACATGCATCACAAGGTTAACAGAGGTAGAAGCTGTGTTTTAATGGAATTTTCAGGTTATGTGAAACAAAGACAACAGAACAAAAGCCAAAAACGCCCTTTTCAGTTGTCAGCTAAATTTTGTCCACTGCTGTGAGCAGTCTCCAAATTATTGTTGGCTATAAACGTGTCACAAAAGCACAGTGTTAGATGCAATGTTTGCATAAATGTTTGGCACACCTAACCTCGAAGAAAGTTCTATTTTTTTTGCTGGCATTAGAACTCCATTGCAGATGGCATAAAATAGCTTAACTATGATTCACTTTGAGCTAATTTGGGATTTTGCTAAATCATGCTGTGTGGAAAATTGGTGTCAAACTGTAAAATGCCATGGTTTGTTAAAAGCATTTAAATTTTAATTTCAGACCCTAAAAAAATAAAAATAAATAACCTAAATGCAAATTAGGCTGGTTCCTTCCCCAAACTGGTGGCTTGTAGTAAATAGTTTCTGCAATCTAATGGCAATTATGTTTAAGTCATTTAACTATGTTCTTTTAAAAGAAAGCTAAAAGCTTTGAATTTTAGATTTCAAAAGACAATAGGCAGTATTCTAGTTACAGTCAGTAGTGCTCAAGCAGGCCATACAGTATATGACTTGGCAATAAACGCTAAGCAATATCAAGCAGAAAGTTGCTACATAAGTGGTGATTATTGCTTCCACCATTGAGATTTAGAGAATCGCTGGAATCAGTTAGCTACCATTCTATTTTCTCTTTGCAGTAGTAATGGGGTATATGGTGCAATACGTGTTTGTGTGTACCTAAATGTGTATGCAGGATAGCAAAAAGTTTTTGAAATCCACTTGGAGCGTTCAGGGTAACTTTCTGCTGATCTCAATGCACCAGATGCAGCACCTCTGAAGTATCCCTAGGCAAACAGATAAGAAGAACAGCAGTGCACAATCTAAGTGTAGTATTTTAACAGATTTATTATGGTGAAAAGAGAAATGGTAACTCACATTGTGACAGATAAAATCAGGCTCATCACATATTAAGGGCTTCCAATAGGACAGTCTCACAACTACAGGAAACCTCAGACCAATAGAAGTACTGGGTGGATGGATACACCTGCAGGACCCAGAGAACATACCGGGGGGGGGGGGGAGCACCAAACTAAGTGCAGCATTAATAGTACTGAGAAATACTTGTAAATTAGTAACCCACATGGGAAGAAGAGATGGCACTTTTTGTATGTAATCTACAAGCGGTCGGCTCTTGCATCTGGGATAGGGAGCCTCTTCCTACAACTTACAGCCTGGAAAGTCCGGACATCAGGCTGGATGACAGCTTAGATGAGGAAGTGGAAAACAACAAGATAGCAGAGGGCTTTTTGTGGGCTCAAGAGCCCCACCACTCACTTCTATTGGTCTGAGGTTTACTGTTGTTGTGAGACTGTCCATTGGAAGCCCTACTATGTGATAAGCCTGATTTTAACTGTCACAATGTGAGTTAGCATTTCGTCTTTTCACCATAATGAATCACTAACACTAACAAATGTCCCTCACTAGCAAAATAGCAACATCACCTTCTTCCTGATATCAAGGAAGCGTCTTCTTAGAAAAAGTTAAAACCTAACTTGGTCCAAATTAACTATTTAAAGCAGGGGTGTTCAACCTTTTAAACAAAGGGCCAGTTTACTGTCCTTCAGACTTTAGGAGAGCCAGACTGTGTCCAGTGGGAGTGGAAATGGAGAAAAGGTCCCGGCGTTAGTGGGAAAAAATAAGGACCCATCATTTGGTTCATTAGGAGGAATTGCGCCCCATCATTGGTGTCATTGGGTGGAATTGTGCCCCGTCTTTGATGTCATTGGACCCCATTATTGGTGTCAGTGGGAGGAATTGTGACCCATTGTTGGTATTAGTGGATGAAATAGTGCCCCAAGGGACGGATAAAAGCAAGCAAAAGACCGCATCTGGCCCCTGGGCCGCAGTTGGGTGACAACTGATTTAAAGGGACATTAAAACTGGAGTTAGGCTTTCAGTGGTAAGAATCCCATTGCTGGCAAGTTGCCACTCATCTGACATTAGCCTTAGACTGCTTTCCTCGTATTAAGTTCATATGTTGGCCAAGCTTTTTACCATCTATCTTTCATGGTGAGATTCCTGCTAATTTGTGTAGACTTTAATAAAACTTTAATTTAATTTAAACTGGATGTTTGTGTTTCAGTGCATCAAACTTTTTGCGGCTTCAGGGACCATAGCATGCCATGCTTTTTTTTCAGTAGCTGTACCTATGAACTCCCACAAGCTCATACATAGTTCAGTAACAATATCTGTCCATCTTTACCTCTGTTGTACTCTATCCCTTTTGATTTGCAAGGTTAGAAACTAGCTTTATAAGTAAAGGTCAGAATAAGGATAAGGAATAGTTCAGATGTCAGAGTTATTTTTACACAATAGGTATTTTTTATATGTTATCAGCATAGCTGAACAGTAAGAAACCATGAAATGTTGCAACCCCCTGGTATACAACCAGAACTGCAAGATCTCTTTTTACTAGGCTTACCCTCTAAAGATTATGGATTCAATATTGTATGCAATAAGAAAACTACAAAAATATATACAGTAAGTGAAATCCTATGCAGGATCACCTATTTTTCACATAAACTGTTTAAAACTAATGTTATTGCATGAGGTAAAACTTCTCTCAGGTCCGAATGGTAGATGCATCTAAGAAGGTCCGCAACTACAAAGGTCTACGTTCCTCTAAGCCATAAATGACATCTACATTGTATATGAAGGTTTTCTAAGATTCCAACAGCTCTAGTGTATGAGCTTTAATTGACATGCCCAAAGAAAAACTTCATATTTAGCAACCATAAGTGGAGACTTCCAAAAACACCAATATTGACAGCACTGAGATACATACTAGCCCATCTAAAGAAGTTGTAAACTCCTGAGGTTTTTCACCTTAATGCATTACGCACTGTGCCTCAAAAAAGTGAGACTACCATTAAGTGTCATGTAACATTGCCACCATCTCCAATGAATGAACAAAGAAGTGTACCTCAGAATAATGGGATTTTAAGGGCAATGAAAAACATATATAGAAAAAATAGAAAAAATATATGTAGAAAAATATATATAGAATTTATTGTACATAAACAACATAAATCACCAAATGGTGATAATACTTAAAAACATAGCATAGCTATACATGTGAATAGCCATACAAGGTACATAAATGATGACTGTATAGAACCCAGGTGATTGGAGTCCTAATGAGGATAGAACTGCTGACTCCAACGCGTTTCGAAATGTGAGAGCATATAAATTCTTCTTCAGGGATAGCAGTATCTCTAGAATTGTAAAATACATCATAAGTACAGTATATGGCATACAAGATCATAACACCACATTGATTGTATATGGTGAATGATAAACAAAACCAAGAAACAAAAAACAAACAAAAAAAAGGGGAGAACTTACATATGTGTGCATCCCAATATGTCACGTACCTGACGGTGACGAGCCCGGATCTGCAGAGGGAGGCCTCTCTTACGGCTTCCACCGGCGGCCCCTGGTACTGAAGACAGGGGGCACGGAGGTAGAAGGGGTACGAGTGCCTGGCAGGATGGATCAAGGTAGAGTAGAGTCTTAAGACTGGGACGGATCCAGGCACCCAGGAAGTATGTCAGGCTGAACCGGAACCAGGAACACAGCAACTGGACTGGAACTGATGAGACTGACTGGACTGGAACCAGGATACAGCAACTGGACAGGAACTGATGAGACTGGCTGGACAGGAACCAGGACACAGCAACTGGAGAGATTGGTCGGACAAGCCGGGTCGGTAGAATTGGCTGGCGGCAAGGTACTGGAGGATCAGGCAGAAGATTGGTCAAACAAAGCCGGAGGTCAGAGGCAGGCAGGAAACTGGAAGGGTCAAGGTAAGCCGGGTCGGATACAGGTAAACTCACGAATCAGGTCTCTTTGGGTACTACACGCTGTAGAGCAGACAGCAGGGACTGTCTGTCACAGGCATGTTTAAATAGCTCTTCTGGCGCGCTTTGTGGAGCGTGCGCGCGCCCCCGCTAAGCGCGTGCGCGCGCACGTGCTCGCCAACGCCCGCGCGCGTGCCCGCGCGCGTGGACGTGCCCGAGATTCAGAATCAGGAAGTCCAGGAATCCTGTAGCTGACAGGATTTCTATGACATTGCCCCCCCCAAGGGGCAGCCTCCGGATGCCCAGCTGGGTGAACCTTCCAGGGTGAGACCTTTTGAAAGCCTGTATCAAACTCCTGGCATGGATATTCTCCTCAGGTTCCCATGAGTTTTCCTCGGGTCCGTAGCCCTTCCATTTAATTAGGAATTGGTTCTGGTTATTTCTTCTCCTGAAGTCCATGATAGCTTCTACTTCGAATTCCTGCTCACCATCAATAATGATCGGATCAGGGTGATCCGGCTTCCGATCTGGAAACGGATTAGAGACTGTGGGTTTTAGGAGAGAGACATGAAAAACTGGATGGATTCTAAGAGAGTCAGGAAGTTCCAATTCATAAGCTACTTCATTAATTTTCCTCTTAATAGGGAATGGACCTAAAAATTTGGGGCCCAGTTTTTTAGAAGGGCATGCCATTCTTAGGTTTATGGTAGATAGCCATACTTGGTCGCCGGGTACCAACACTAATTCACCCCGCCTCTTCTTGTCATAGATTGTCTTGTTGCGTTCTTGAGTCTTGGTCATGGTCTCTTGTAGAAGCTGGTTATTGACCGAGAAAAAATTTAACTTTTCCTGGACTGCAGGTACAGGACACTCAGGAAGGGAATTAGGCAGAAAAGTAGGATGAAAACCATAGTTTGCAAAGAAAGGAGTCTGGCAGGTAGCGGAGTGGATGGAATTGTTATACGCAAACTCGGCCAACGGAAGCAGGGAAACCCAGTTGTCCTGAGCAAAAGAGGAGAAGCATCGCAGGTATTGCTCGAGCGTCTGATTCGTTCTCTCCGTCTGCCCGTTGGTCTGTGGATGGTAAGCAGAGGAAAACGATAATTCGATCTTCAAGGTTTTGCAAAGGGATCTCCAGAATCGAGAGGTAAATTGAACCCCGCGATCGGAAACAATATTGGCTGGTACCCCGTGGAGTCTGACTATTTCTCTGATGAATACCTGTGCGGTTTCAGGAGCGGAGGGAGTCCCTTTCATAGGGATGAAGTGTGCCATCTTGGACAGACCGTCCACAATAACGAAGATGGTGGAGTGGTTCTCAACCGGGGGCAACTCGACAATGAAGTCGATGGACAACATTCTCCAGGGCCTATCTGGAACGGGTAAGGGTTTTAGTAGTCCCCAGGCTTTGGATCTGGAACCCTTGTTTCGGGTGCAAGTTGTACAAGACTCTACAAACCTCCTACAGTCTTCACGTACTCTAGGCCACCAGAAGGTGCGCTGTACCAGGTCAGTGGTCTTGGCAACGCCAAAATGCCCAGCCAGGGCGTGGTCGTGGCAGAGTTCTAATGCGGTTACTCTTAGTTTCTCAGGTACGTAGATTCTGTCTTGGTACCACAATAGTCCATCCTTAACTTGCAATTCCGGCTCGGAGAACTGTCTTTGCCCGGTGGAAGCTTGTTTGATTTGAGTGAACAGGTTCTCCTGTAGAAGAAGGAAATTTCCGGGGGCAAGGATGGTATCAGGCGGAGAAGTCTCCTTGGACTTATGGAACATCCGAGACAGGGCGTCAGGCTTAATATTCTTGGCCCCAGGACGATAAGTAACATGAAAAGAGAACCGGGAGAAGAAGAGTGCCCACCTGGCTTGCCGTGGATTCAATCTTCTCGCGGCTTTCAGGTACTCCAGGTTCTTGTGGTCAGTGAATATCAGGATCGGATGAGCCGCACCCTCCAGCAGGTACCGCCATTCCTCTAGTGCAGACTTGATCGCTAGTAGCTCCCGATCCCCTACGTCGTAGTTCTTCTCTGCTGCAGAAAGCTTGCGGGAGAAGAAGGCTACTGGGTGGAGCAAGGCTTTGACTCCCTGTCTTTGGGACAGAATTGCTCCTACCACTATTTCGGAGGCGTCTACCTCAAGTACGAATGGTAGTGAGGAGTCTGGGTGTTTCAAGATAGAGGCTGAGGTAAATAGGGCCTTCAGGCGTTCAAAAGCTTCTTGGGCTTCAGGAGACCAGTGAAAACGTGTTCCTTGCTTGGTGAGTTGAGTAATGGGTGCGATAATAGCTGAAAACCCCCTGATGAACTTGCGGTAGAAGTTGGCGAATCCAACGAAACGTTGGATTCCCTTCTTGTCCACCGGTTCTGGCCAGTCCAGGATTGCGGTAATCTTTTGAGGATCCATCTTGATGCCCTCGCTGGAAATGATTAACCCCAGAAATGATATACTCTCTTGCTCGAACTCGCATTTTTCGGCCTTCGCATACAGGCCATGCTGGCGGAGTCGACCCAACACATTTTTGACATGTCTGCGATGAGAATCAAGGGAGGAAGAAAAAATTAAGATATCATCAAGATAAACAATAACAAAGAGGTCTAGGAAGTCCCGTAGAACATCGTTGATAAAATACTGGAAAGTGGCAGGGGCGTTACACAACCCGAATGGCATTACCAAGTACTCAAAATGTCCATACCGGGTACGGAAGGCAGTCTTCCATTCGTCCCCTTCTTTGATACGGATCAAGTTGTAGGCTCCGCGGAGGTCAAGTTTGGTAAAGATGGTGGCAGTTCCTAGTCTCTGAAATAACTCTGGTACCAGGGGGAGAGGGTAGCAATTCTTTACTGTAATTTTATTCAATTCCCGGTAATCCACACAAGGTCGAAGGGTGTGGTCCTTTTTCTCTACAAAAAAGATGCCTGCACCTGCTGGGGATGTGGAAGGGCGGATGAACCCCTTTTGCAAGTTCTCATCAACATAATTTTTTAAAGCCCCTTGTTCTACCTCCGTTAAAGGGAAGACTCTACCGAACGGAATCTTTGCTCCAGGAAGTAGGTCGATGGGGCAATCGTAGGCCCGATGAGGCGGTAGAGTCTCTGCCTTTTGTTTACTAAATACGTCAAGAAAGTCGTGGTAAACTTCTGGGATGGATTGACGGGTGCCATCTTCTGTGTCAATGCATAGTAACGAGGCCGGCCCAGGAGGTTTATATGAGCCACAGGACTGCTGGCAATAGGAAGAAGGAAAGGCAACTATTCCCGTAGTCCAGTTGATAGTGGGATTGTGGGCTTGTAACCAAGGCATACCTAGGATCAAGGGAAACAACGGAGAAGAGATGATGTCCAGACATAAGCATTCTTGGTGGGTTCCAGAGGTGGTAAAGATGGTAGCGGGTATAGGAGTGGTCTCCTGGGTCACAGGTCCGGACTTAATGACGGAACCATCAGCCAGATGGACACGAAGTCCGTGGGTCTTGGTACGAAGGGGAATTTGGTTTTTAATGGCAAAGGTTGAGTCCATAAAGCAGCTGCATGCTCCGGAATCAATAATGGCGGGTACTTGCAAAGTCCTTCCTGGGAGCTGTAATGAAACAGAGAGGGCAAGGTGAGATGTGGTTTTGGCTTGTAGGTTTGTCATGTTAGAAGAAACTGAAAGAAACTTACGAAGCTTCAGGGGACAGGTCCTAACTAAATGTCCGGGGTCCCCGCAGTACAGGCACAGATTATTTATTCGGCGGCGCTGGCGTTCCTCAGGAGTGAGGGATGGACGAAGGAGCCCGAGCTGCATTGGTGTCAGATGTGGGAGTTGGAGGTGTAGCAGGAGCCGAGTACAGGTGACTAGGAGCCCGAGGAAGCATCCAGGTTGGGCGGGAGAAGCCAGTGGTCCTCTCAGCCCTCCGTTCCCTCAGACGTCGGTCAATCTGGATGGTTAGGTCAATCAACAGGTTGAGTGTCTGTGGTACACCGACTCTAGCTAGCTCGTCCTTCAAGGAATCGGAAAGTCCTAAGCGAAACTGATGGCGGAGGGCGGCATCATTCCAATTGGTATCCGCACTCCACCGCCTGAATTCTGCCACATAGTCCTCCGCTGGTCTGCGTCCTTGTTGAAGGGAACGCAAGGCGGCTTCTGCGGTTACTGAGAGTTGGGGATCTTCGTATAGCTGGGCCATGGCATCAAAAAAAACAGCGAGGTTGTTTAGTGATACATCCTTCTGTTCAAAGAGACGGTGGGCCCAGCTCTGAGGGTCTCCAGCGAGCAAAGAGACCACAAAGCCCACCTTGGTGGCCTCTAGAGAAAAGGTACGGGGCTGTAGGGCAAAATACAGTTCACACGAATTCCGGAAGGCCCTAAACTTGCTCCGATCCCCAGAAAATCTTTCGGGCGTAGGAACCTTAGGTTCAGGAGGAAGCATGACCACTGTGGGTGAGGAACTTGTTCCGGCTGTGGAAGCAGAGGCGTGGGGCCCCTCTTGGATGGCAGAAGGAATGGAGAGGGCCCGCACTTGTTCTTCCAAGCGGGTGTATCCTTGTTGAAGACTCTTGACTGCTTCAGACAAACCTGCCAGGTGCCGACAGAGTTCCTCCATAGGTGAGGCTCCCTGCCCGGGCTCAGACATGGCTGTCTGCTACTGTCACGTACCTGACGGTGACGAGCCCGGATCTGCAGAGGGAGGCCTCTCTTACGGCTTCCACCGGCGGCCCCTGGTACTGAAGACAGGGGGCACGGAGGTAGAAGGGGTACGAGTGCCTGGCAGGATGGATCAAGGTAGAGTAGAGTCTTAAGACTGGGACGGATCCAGGCACCCAGGAAGTATGGCAGGCTGAACCGGAACCAGGAACACAGCAACTGGACTGGAACTGATGAGACTGACTGGACTGGAACCAGGATACAGCAACTGGACAGGAACTGATGAGACTGGCTGGACTGGAACCAGGATACAGCAACTGGACAGGAACTGATGAGACTGGCTGGACAGGAACCAGGACACAGCAACTGGAGAGATTGGTCGGACAAGCCGGGTCGGTAGAATTGGCTGGCGGCAAGGTACTGGAGGATCAGGCAGAAGATTGGTCAAACAAAGCCGGAGGTCAGAGGCAGGCAGGAAACTGGAAGGGTCAAGGTAAGCCGGGTCGGATACAGGTAAACTCACGAATCAGGTCTCTTTGGGTACTACACGCTGTAGAGCAGACAGCAGGGACTGTCTGTCACAGGCATGTTTAAATAGCTCTTCTGGCGCGCTTTGTGGAGCGTGCGCGCGCCCCCGCTAAGCGCGTGCGCGCGCACGTGCTCGCCAACGCCCGCGCGCGTGCCCGCGCGCGTGGACGTGCCCGAGATTCAGAATCAGGAAGTCCAGGAATCCTGTAGCTGACAGGATTTCTATGACACAATAAGGGACAAATCAGTCACCCAAAAACTCCAAAAGCTCCAAACTTCCGAAGAGTGGTCCACAAAACCTACTATGGCATGAAGGAATCCATGAACCAAAAGGTTAACATGCACTGCCAAACATAGAGAATCCAAAACAAACTCCTCACCCAAAAAAAAAGGGGAAGGAAGAGAGGGACAAAACCTATGAAGGAAGGAAAAAACGGACCATAAATATCTGCATGTTGAAATTATATAAAGATGTAAAAATATATAAAGAACCCACTTCTACATAGTTCCAAAAAAGAGGAACAAATCCAGGGAAAAAGGGGGGGGAGGAGAACAGGGATGGGGAAGAAGCTATCTTGGTCCTCTTCCAGGATACTTACCCTAGTGATTCAAAGCCTCGGCAAGCCAATCAAGCCACCGGTGTAGGAAGCAGAGGTGCCATAAGGTGGTACAAAATCTGGATCCAGAAATTTCAAAGGATCCAAAAAAAAACAAAAAAGAAAGAAAAATGGGGGCAAAAAGAAGGGGAGACCTGAAAAACAAGGAGACCGGGATAAATGTCAAAAACTATCCCCCAAAAAAATGATAAGGGACATAGGACAATATCTCTGAGGTACTCACTAGAATCTCCCAAAAGGCACAAGATCACAGGGGTATCTGGAATGGCAGGAAAAATAGGTTCAGGGTTACTACCTTCCACTACGGTGTCCAAAGGAGACTGGCAGTGAAGGATTCCTGGCCTCAGCCTATATAGCCCAAAACCGTGCCAAAAGGTGATGTGAATGGGCGGGACAAGGCACTGTGGGCAGGGCCAAGGTGCTGCATGAAGCGCTACAGTCCCTACGCCGGTATACTTCCGGCTCTGACCGGAAATGACGTAGACGACGTCCGTAGCCGCAGGAACAGATGCAATCTGCCGTCCAGGAAGCCGGAAGGCGCCACCACATCCGGGAACGCAAAGCAAAGAACCGGATGTGATAGACGCAAGGTGATGGAAACAATAGGGAAATTAACGGACAGTCTGCGATCGCAGACCGAGCACCCATGATGGAGCTGCTAGCATAGCAGAAACTATTGGACAATTAGACATGTGGGCAAGATGGTAAAAGAGGGGGGAGGGGGGAGGGTACCTGTACGTCCTGAAAAGAAAACCCACCATGCTGGAGGATGAAAAAGGCCCCTGACACATGAAAAGCATGACCCAATGAAGGCAATGGAATTGCCACACTGGGTCATGCACAGCACCATCAAAAAGATGAGTTATGTGTGCCAGGCATGCCGTAGTGGTAATGGACACAGTTTGGAGATGGAGCAAGGACGAATGAAGGCCCAATAGAGGGACACACACATACGAATAACAAAAACAAAAAGGTGGTATGTCCGTGTGTGGGATGCCCTCACAGAGAGCGGAAACAACCGCCACAGTGTAAGGGCTTACACAACAGGGAGAGCCACCAATTACATTATAATATTGATAATAAATCAAATATATATACAAACAATCAATAAAACAAACCCCCTCTACCGTTTCTCAATGAATGTCCCTATATACATGTCTAGAACCCATGAGGAAAAAGAGGGAAATTAAAAGGAATATACAACAGCCCAGACAAAGAAAAGCCTGATGGAAAATAGGCAACCAAAGGTAGGCAATCAATCGGTTTTGCCCGAATTGAAGCCTTCCAGAAAAGGTCGGTAACTTTCTGCCTCGTTTAACCCCGGAGGGGTGGTGGCCTCCAGGTGTTTGATCCACCTCATTTCTCTTTGTAATATTGTTTTATTCCAATCACCCCCCCGTCGAGGGATGTGTATCCGATCAAGAACGGTCACATAGACTGTTGGCATTCTGTAGCCGTGGCATTTAGCTACGTGTCTACCCAAAGGTAAATAGAGATTACACATTTTCATGCTGGCCAGATGTTTGCTGACACGTTAGCCCAACTCCTGTCGTGTTTTACCCACATAAAAACCACCACATTGACAGACCAATAAATACACTACGCCTTGCGTTTTGCAATTGGCAAAATGTTTAAAACATGTCGTGAAAAACGGCCGTGTGTAGACTGGGAAAAGGGGACCAACCCGGTCCTCGTTTTTCACGTCGGGTGTCACGGCGGTGTTTTTACCGCCGAGAAATTCGGTCGTGTGTACGCGGCATAAGAGTTTCTTCGGGACCATTCCATATAAGGAGCACGTCATCGATATAACGTTGCCATAACACAATGTGCTGGGTATACACTGTAAAACCATCATTGGACAAAAAGGACTTCTCCCACTCCCCCATGACTGTGGAATTGCTATCATTGGCCGTGTCCTGCAGCAAAAGGCTACCACAGAATGGAAATTCAACAATTTCATACTTTGCATGCTAGAGTTTATTCTCAAGCACAATGTTTTTCTTTTCGATAATTCCCACTACCTCCAGGTACAGGGGGTGGCTATGGGGACGTGCTGTTCACCCTCATATTCCAACCTGTACCTGGGGGAGTGGGAGAAGTCCTTTTTGTCCAATGATGATTTTACAGTGTTATGGCAACGTTATATCGACGACGTGCTCCTTATTTGGAATGGTCCTGAAGAAACTCTTAAAGAATGTCTAAAGGTCATGAACCAGAATGACTTTAATCTTTTTTTCACCATGTCTTTTGACTTTGATCAAATTAATTTCCTGGACATCTGCATTACCAAGGACCAGTTTGGCAAACTTGGGAGCAAATTGTACAGAAAGGAGACTTCCGGCAATACTATCTTGCATGCCGGCAGCTTCCATCCTGAACCCCTCAAAAAATCCATACCATTTAGCCAACTGTTACGACTCAAGCGTAACTGTACGACAGTGGAAGACTTTCAGTCGGAAGCAGATTTACTTACTCAAAGACTGCTTGTGAGGGGTTATACTAAGTCGTCACTGAGGAAAGCTTTTAATAGGGTTAAAGCTTTGGACAGACATGACCTCATCTTTAAAAAGAAAAATAACAAAAAAAGTGATGAGGCCCTAGGAGTCATTCTTCGCTACTCCAATGAACATCAGCAAATTCGGAAAATTTTATCTAAACATTGGACTATTTTAACGGAAGAACCCTCCCTGGCTGGATTGGTGACTAAAAACCCACAGATCACCTATAGACGAGCAGGATCCCTCTGGAAATTGCTCACCCAGAGTGAATATCGGGGGGACCAGAGGAAAGATCTATGCACCATATGGGGTACCTATCCATGTGGTGCTTGTTCCTTCTGAGGAGTGATCAGCAAAAGAACGTCCCTCACATTGCCCAATGGGAAACGCTTCCATCTTAAACATTTCGCCAATTGCAAAACGCAAGGCGTAGTGTATTTATTGGTCTGTCAATGTGGTGGTTTTTATGTGGGTAAAACACGACAGGAGTTGGGCCAACGTTTCAGCAAACATCTTGCCAGCATGAAAATGTGTAATCTCTATTTACCTTTGGGTAGACACGTAGCTAAATGCCACGGCTACAGAATGCCAACAGTCTATGTGACCATTCTTGATCGGATACACATCCCTCGACGGGGGGGTGGGGGGGGTGATTGGAATAAAACATTATTGTAAAGAGAAATGAGGTGGATCAAACACCTGGAGGCCACCACCCCTCCGGGGTTAAACGAGGCAGAAAGTTACCGACCTTTTCTGGAAGGCTTCAATTCGGGCAAAACCGATTGATTGCCTACCTTTGGTTGCCTATTTTCCATCTAGACATGTATATAGGGACATTCATTGAGAAACGTTAGAGGGTATTTGTTTTATTGATTGTTTGTATATATATTTGGTTTATTATCAATATTATAATGTAATTGGTGGCTCTCCCTGTTGTGTGAGCCCTTACACTGTGGCGATTGTTTCCGCTCTCTGTGAGGGCATCCCACACACGGACATACCACCTTTTTGTTTTTGTTATTCGTATGTGTGTGTCCCTCTATTGGGCCTTCATTTGTCCTTGCTCCATCTCCAAACTGTGTCCATTACCACTACGGCATGCCTGGCACACGCAAGTCATCTTTTTGATGGTGCTGTGCATGACCCAGGTTGGCAATTCCATTGCCTTCATTGGGTCAGGTACCCTCCCCCCTTGTGGAGGGTTGTGAGCGCCCCTCTTTCTTCCTTGCCCACATGTCTAATTGCCCAATAGTTTCTGCTATGCTAGCAGCTCCATCATGGGTGATCGGTCTGCGATCGCAGACTGTCCATCCATTTCCCTATTGTTTCCATCACCTTGCGTCTATCACATCCAGTTCTATGCTTTGCATTCCCGGATGAGGTGGCGCCTTCCGGCTTCCTGGATGGCAGATTGCGTCCGTTCCTGTGGCTACGGACGTCGTCTACGTCATTTCCGGTCAGAGACGGAAGTATACCGGCGTAGGGACTGTAGCGCTTCATGCAGCACCTTGGCCCTGCCCACAGTGCCTTGTCCCGCCCATTCACGTCACCTTTTGGCGCGGTTTTGGGCTATATAGGCTGAGGCCAGGAATCCTTCACTGCCAGTCTCCTTTGGACACCGTAGTGGAAGGTAGTAACCCTGGAACTATTTTTCCTGCCATTCCGGATACCCCTGTGATCTTGTGCCTTTTGGGAAATTCTAGTGAGTACCTCAGAGATATTGTCCTATGTCCCTTATGGTTTTTTTTGGGGATCGTTTTTGACATTTATCCCGGTCTCTCTGTTTTTCAGGTCTCCCCTTCTTTTTGCCCCCATTTTTCTTTCTTTTTTGGGGTTTTGTTGAATTCTTTGAAATGTCTGGATCCAGATTTTGTACCACCTTATGGCACCTCTGCTTCCTACACCAGTGGCTTGATTGGCTTGCCGAGGCTTTGAATCACTAGGGTAAGTATCCTGGAAGAGGACCCAGATAGCTTCTTCCCCTTCCCTGTTCTCCTTCCCCCCTCCCTTTTCCCTGGATTTGTTCCACTTTTTTGGAACTATGTAGAAGTGGGTTCTTTATATATTTTAACATCTTTATATCATTTCAACATGCAGATATTTATGGTCCGTTTTTTCCTTCCTCCATAGGTTTTGTCCCTCTCTTCCTTATCCCTTTCTTTTGTGTTAGGAGTTTGTTTTGGATTCTCTATGTTTGTCAGTGCATGTTAACCTTTTGGTTCATGGATTCCTTCATGCCATAGTAGGTTTTGTGGACCACTCTTCGGGAGTTTGGAGCTTTTGGAGTTTTTGGGTGACTGATTTGTCCCTTATTGGGATGCACACATATGTAAGTTCTCCCCCTTTTTTTGTTTGTTTTTTGTTTCTTGGTTTTGTTTATCATTCACCATATACAATCAATGTGGTGTTATAATCTTGTATGCCATACACTGTACTTATGATGTATTTTACAATTCTAGAGATACTACCATCCCTGAAGAAGAATTTATATGCTCCCACATTTCGAAACGCGTTGGAGTCAGCAGTTCTATCCCCATTAGGACTCCAATCACCTGGGTTCTATACAGTCATCATTTATGTACCTTGTATGGCTATTCACATGTATATCTATGCTATGTTTTTAAGTATTATCACCATTTGGTGATTTATGTTGTTTATGTACAATAAATTCTATATATATTTTTCTACATATATTTTTTCTATATATGTTTTTCATTGCCCTTAAAGTCACATTATTCTGAGGCACACTTCTTTGTACCTTCTGTGCCTCAGCTGCCCCCCAGACCCCCGTTTACTTACTTGAACCCGATCGGTCCAGCGATGAGAATGAGCCCAGCAGCTCCAGCCACTGTCTCGGGTCCTCACTGAATAGATTGATAGCAGCAGGAGGCATTGTGACAGGAGGCAAATCCAGTGACATGGGAGCCGGGTGGCGGGGCCAAGTCTTGCTGTCTGTGTCAATGGACGCAGCAGCAAGACTCGGGAGTGCGCCCACATGAGTGCCCCCATGGAATGTGGCTCTCTGTGGGGGCACTCAATGAAGAGGAGGAGCCAGGAGTCCGCCGGGAGACCCCCAGAAAAGGAGGATCGGGCGGTTCTGTGCAAAACCCTTGCACAGACCAGGTAAGTATGACATGTTTGTAGGAAAAAAAAAACAACTTTTACAATCATTTTAAGAGTTCTCCGTTCCCTGTAAGCTTGTTTCCTAATATTCTTCCAGTAATCTTTTGAAAGTGACAGGTAAGGCCCTAAACAAATGTAGCGCCCTGCTCCCAATGACTGGGCGCTATGTCAAATCTAGTGGGTGTCTGAGCTGGTAGTTAGCTCAGACTCTGTAAATAATTATGCTAAATTAGCCTCTGTTCCGGCTATGGCTGTGTGGGGCCGCCTTCCCACTGTTTGCCTGTAGGTGGCGTTACCACCTCAGGCCAATGTGGAAGACTGACAAGCGAGAGTGCATTGGGTACCTTCCCCCGGGAACAGTTCAGTGGGCGTGGTCTACCCACTGAGCATGCTGGGGAAGGGTACTTAAGGGGCAGACGCCATCTTTTGGGGTCCCTCTTCCCCTCGCGGCCCTCCTGGCGCGAGGAGTGTGTGTCTGATCTTGGCCTCAGGACCATGTTGGTCTGAGGCTGCAACTCTACCAAGTAGGCCCAGTTATGCTGACTGGGCCTGCACATTGAAGGTGATCCTGTACTGTCCGTCCTGCGGAGGAAGCCACTCAATGGAGGAAACCAGGGGAGGACCTGTCCTGGAAAAGACAGAGTGGAAAGCTGGTGTCTTGAGGAGGGCCTGGTAATTCTATTGGTGGATGCACCGTAGCTAAAGTTCACCTTGCAGTCTGCTGGGTTGGCTTAAAGGCTTTTTGACTGCTTGGCTGGAAGTCCGGGCATTAAGTCCTGTGGCAGAGGATCCCGGATTATCCAATTTTGTGCACAACCAGTCTGTGGCAGAGACTGGTCCTGATCATTGTCCGTGCATCATTCAGGCTGCTAGGCCAGGTGAGAGGGGCCTATCCGGGTGAGCAATACACACTCAAGCAGGAGTGGTGAATGACTTTATAATTGAGGGTAATTGAGGGTTCCCTTCACCCTTCTACTATTCTTCATATGTTTTATGCAAAAGGAAAATAAAACCTGACAGCTTAAGGTTTTACATCTTGTGTGGACATTGGAGTTTTTACAGACTTTCTTCCCCTAGACAACGAATACTGAGGTAACGTGTAAGGCCCAAATTTAAACCACCAGCTCCTACGGGGGTGTGCTACACGTGGGGGCTCGAATCTGGAATTTGCCGCTACCTCTCACAACTGTAAAAAGGATTTTTGCTTTATTGAAAGTCTACGAGAAGGTGTTGGACTGTGCTTTGAACTGAAACCAAGGGGGTAAAGGTACAGATCACTTTGCTAACTGCGTAGGCCATGGGCAGAGCCAGGAAAGAAAAGCCTGCGAGCTACGCGCAGAAAGAACCTAAAAGGGGAGGAGTTCCCACCAACTGCGAGAGACACGTGAGTGTGTTTGGCACCAAAGAGCAAGTGCTGCCAGATCAAGTGAGTGGATCGGAAAGCAGCATGTCGCTATGTTCGTGGGCACCACCCAGGCCAGGGCCTGGAATGTTCCCCATGCCCGCCGCTGTGGGTACTACGCCATCCGGAGCCTTGCTCACAGATACAGGGATCCGATTGAAGCCATGCTTCATACTGTACATGAGCCGAGATGTAGAGGCGCTGGGCATGCTGTGCCCTGGATGTGAAGGACTAGCAGTGCAGGTACATCCATTTGCCCGGTGCCCATCCTGCAAGGAATACTTGCTTGGGGTGGAGCAACCCACTGTGTTGCCACGCGCCTATCGGATAGACTGGGATACAGGCACCGCTACGTTGGAAAATGTGGCCTTCGCCCCTACGGTTCAGCCTGTACGCACTACGCCTGCTTCAGAAAGTGAGTCTGGAAGAGATGTCGCTACCAACACAGAGGTACCACCAGTGGACACCGCAGCGGATACCACATCCACAACATGTGCCCCCGTCCCACCTGTGAAACGGAAGGTGGGGTACGTGAAGGCTTCCCCGGGGCCACGGGCAAGGCCTACCCCAGCGTTTACCGGAACCAGACCCCGTGAGCGATGATATTCCCGGGACGTCCACGTCAGGAGCTGGTAAGAAACCTGGGGGAAAAGTGACCGGGACTTTGATTAACTATTTGCCGGCAGAAGACTCTGACATAGACTCTTTGTTGGATGCTGGAGATGACTATTTGTTTGAACCCATGCCTAGAGAATTGTTATGGAACAACATGGGAGATGTTACCTCCACACATAGCTGTTCAGAGTGGACTCCGGGGAAACTACCCCCAGGGAGGGAACCCCGGACATTGCTAAAGTGACTTTATTAAGAGGACTGTTCCTAAACCTACCAAGTCTATGGTAAATAAGTCACCGGATTCGTGTGTGTTGCCCGAGACGGGAAGCTCTCGTTCATTGCCCAATCTCGCCCGTCTACAACGAGTGCTAATGAAAAGGGTAGCCACGGAATACGGCCTGGAGTTCCCGTACGTGCTGAAACAGATAATGCAGGAGATTGAGGCAAACAGGGAGCAGTGGTATGGAGAAGCCATCGGGACTATTTGAAGGTACCAAAGCCATTGCAAAATTTGGACTATTCGTTCATCATGGCTGATCAGTTCAAAGGGTGCCAATTATATTGGAGCTACGGGCAGCATATCTACGACGATCGAGTAGTCATTTGCAGACCAGGGAAGGACGATATTACCTATTTTATTACCACCCTGGACAAGCAAGGAAAACCTCTGACTTTGCCGGATCCCAGGTTTTACCTATGAGTATTTAAAGCAACTCTTTGTCTGCAATTCCATTTTTTTTGTTTATTGCAAGGAAGAAAAACTTTCAACTGAGAGAAGGAATTTTTGTTTGCCTTCTCATCTTTATTATGCTAACTGGACTTTGGGAAATTAGACAGTTAGGGTTGCTGAGGACGTCGGGATCAAGATGTCATCTGTTTCAGCCCCTGCTTAAGGAACTCTTGTGTGCTATCTCTGCCACTAGGTGGCAGTGGTCAATAGAGTAGGGAGAGACTTTCCTACGTTTATCATATAGGCTTTAAAATTCAAGAAGGAAAGTTCCACCTCTAAAAGAGGTGTAGCTCTGCTTCTGTAGAAATGTTTTAGGATTGCTACAGTTATTTTGCTGTGTGTCTCTGTGTTTTTGTTTTCTCTTTTAGGTAACCAGATCTTCTTTCAAGACCTCCGGAGAATGGGGGGGGCTAGATAGGTAGTGATGGGTGGTAATGTGTAATGTACATAGTGTATAATGTATATTGTGCTATTATCTTATTGAAAGCTTATGTCATTGTTATATCTTGTCTCTGTCCTTTCTCCCCTTCCCCATCCAAGTTTTTTTTGGTTCAGGTAACAAATCCTCAGGCTTGAGGGGGTTTTTTTTTCCCTCCAGACTGTCTTTATGCAGCAGGGGGAGTATGTAGCGCCCTGCTCCCAATGACTGGGCGCTATGTCAAATCTAGTGGGTGTCTGAGCTGGTAGTTAGCTCAGACTCTGTAAATAATTATGCTAAATTAGCCTCTGTTCCGGCTATGGCTGTGTTGGGCAGACTTCCCACTGTTTGCCTGTAGGTGGCGTTACCAACTCAGGCCAATGTGGAAGACTGACAGGCCAGAGTGCATTGGGTACCTTCCCCCGGGAACAGTTCAGTGGGCGTGGTCTACCCACTGAGCATGCTGGGGAAGGGTACTTAAGGGGCAGACGCCATCTTTTGGGGTCCCTCTTCCCCTCGCGGCCCTCCTGGCACGAGGAGTGTGTGTGTGATCTTGGCCTCAGGACCATGTTGGTCCGAGGCTTCAAGTCTACCAAGTAGGCCCAGTTATGCTGACTGGGCCTGCACATTGAAGGTGATCCTGTGCTGTCCGTCCTGCGGGATGATGGATGTATCCCTGGTAAATTTATACACTAGAGTTGATGAGCATTTCTTAAAACAGGACTCATTCCATAAAGCCGGCCATAGACAGTTTGAATCTTGGGCATTTCTGCAGGGAACAGCTGGGAGTTGAACCATTTATGGACAGGCTGAATGTACCCAAGTTGATCGATCGATCAACTTGGGTACAACCAGCATGTCGGATTTTTAATGCAATTATTGTCAGCACAGCAGTTACAGCCGCAATAATCTCTGTCTGTTCTCCTGGCAGGGATGGCTCCCCATGCCCTTCCGCCAGGAGAACACAATAGCTCCTCGGGAGGGATTCCCTCATCAACACAGTCAAGCGATTTTCTTGCAGGTGGTTGCAGGAAAGAAAATCACAGCATCTATGGCTGGCTTAAAGCAAATAATTGACCACTTGAGGTGTCTAACAATTAGTACTCTAGTTTATAACATAATATGGCATTCTTTTTACTTATTATTAATCTGTCACCCAAGCTCTGGCATTCATGGCATATGTTGTATCTTAGCTTTATTGTCCAACTGCACAAAAACACCTTCTGAAGTTGCTGTTCTTAATGTTCCCTCTAAAGTTGCTTTCAAAACATCAGTAAGATGATGTGTGCCTGATGGAAGTTAAATGTCCCCAAATCCTATGAACTGATCTGCCGAAGCTGTTTTCCACTTGAATTGGAGGCTCGCCCGGGCGTACATCCGCAGAACGACGGAGGTCAACATGATGAAAGAGGGGGTGGGCCAGTCGGCATACATGCACTCTATTCCCAACCGTGCTTTGCCTCGGCAGTGGCCAATGAAGCGAATGTGCCATGCTCGCTGGCATTTCCAAATGCAGCTCAGCTGGGGGGCTCTGCTTATTGCATCAATGGCACATACTGAGAAGAAAAAGGAAATACATAATTTTGTCAAAGTACTAGATCATAATCTACCATCCCCCTTCACTCCTCCTTCCAAATCATCCCCAGCAGACTAATAGCCTTTAATAGATAGACATGTTATGCATATTTCAGGCACAGCAGCACTTCTAATGCATTTGTGAAAGCCTCTTTAATTTACGTCTACCAACTGTGTGTTGCCCTTTTTTAGGTAATGTCATCATCCTAATGGTGTGTCTCTATTATACTCAAAGGTAGCAAATGAGGCTTATTGTGGGACGGTAATTGATTTTCACTGAGTGAAAATGTAAATAGCCACAAGAAATCCCCTAAAAAATAAGCAGGTCACAATTGTCAATGAAAACAATTTAAGTACGAAAGTTGAAGCCTTTGAGATTGGAGGCATTTTTCTCCAGTTTCCATTTAAGCAAAATGTATCTAAATGCAATTTAGGAATAGAGAGTATTGTGCTATATAGTTATCCTTCCTGGATGAAGGATAACTATATTTATCTAAGGAAATCTCAAGCAAATGTAAAAACAAGAGATAAGTAATAGAAAATCCCCCCCCCCCCCCCCCCCAAAAAAAATACATTTATTGTTTGTGGGTATATACAGTGTAAATATATATATATATATATATATATATATATATATATACACATACACATACACATTTTTTGGCACTAAACCTTCCTTCCAACATATAAATTGTTGCATTTGTTATTCAAAAAGGCCAGTATAAGGAAATTAAAAAAGTGAAAAACTTGGGTTCAACAAAACATTTTTATGTCTCAACTTTTCCTGATCAGCATCCTGATCAGCATAGCTTGGGGTGTGACAGGGGTGTATCCTTTACAATTTGCAAAAAAGCAAAATATTGGACTTTTCAGGCATCATATACCACATAGACAAATTTAAAAAGAATATACATTTTATTATTGGCATATCATGATTAAAATCATTACGAAAACATGGCTTACATATTGTTTTATTCGTTTACCAAATATGTTTCCCATGTTCTCACACTCCAATATCACATCCTTTGCCCTCTTAAATTGAACTAAAAGTTTATTCCTGCTGATGTCAGAAAGTCTGTACGATATTGGATTTAAAAAATTCTAAAAATATAGGTGCATTTTTCTGAACTAATCTCATTAAGATGGTTGAGTTGACTGGCAGGAGCCAAAAAATAATGATTTTTTTTATCAGTACATAGCATAAAAGTGTTGGCCCCTTGAGGGGTGGGGAATAATGATTTTTTTATGAAGAAAATGTATTATTAGGCTTATGTTTTTCACTTTTAGCTTTAAGTTCCTTTCATATATTTGCACCCCACCTAAAATTTTTGATCAGCTTGAACTGAAAAATGGCTCTACTGGATGATGAAAATGGATTCTGAGAGTCTTGGATTTTATACAATGGGAGTAAGAAGGTGACTCATCTACACAGAGTTCAGGCAGGGTTTTTGCAACTGGCGGCATGGTTGAGATCTTTCTGAGGAATAATTACATTCTTAAAAAAAGTACTCTTGCCCTTCTGCTAAAAATAACCATACAACAAGAGGACACCACCAGACCACTTTTACATTTTAATTTAGATACAGAGGGGTTAATATAAGAATAGGCAGACTATTATAGATATTTACCTTTACTTTCTGTCTCCCTGTCACAAGAATAGGACATAAGAGAAATTCTCCTCAATGGAGACACACACATATGGGGGAGGTAGGGAGGGGGGAACAGGAAGTCAGGAGTAAAAGATTTCACCATTTCTGCTGTGAAATTGATCCACAGTGGTTGCAACTACAGAGGTCACTAAGAGCTTGTTTTAAGTTCAATTAATATGCAAATTCTCAAATGAACATAGCCTGACCACAGGTTTACTAGAAACAAATGCTTGAAACATCTCTTCAGTCATTATTGGGCTTATTGTACATTTTTTTACTACTTTTTTTCTTAAAGAGAATTGCCTTGGATTGCACTGCACTAAAGAAAAGTACTGCATGTAGGTCTTTTTTCAGCGCACACCATTGCAATGTGGTGGTGTGAACTGGCCAGGTAGGAGACAAGGCAATTTGACTTGTCCTGTGGTGGAACTACGCTGGAATAGCAAACCTCCCACCCCCTCCCAACGCAATCCAACCACACCTGGTGTGAATCTACCATAAAAATGTCCTAATTGCTCATCTGGACCACCCACTCTTAGGCAGAAGACCTTCTACTTCCAACTTTAGGAAATCTGTTTCCATTGATGCGCTTACATCTTTGGGTTTTGGCCTGGAGCTAGTTGAGAGATGTCATCTCTTCATCCTCAGCTTTAATTCATATTTGTTTCTCATGAACAGATAGCTTTTGTATTTCTTCCCATGTCGCTGTCTCAGGCTATAGCACTGTACAAAGTATTGAGACAAGTATCTAGCTGGGATGTCCATATTAGATCTCATAGATTTTCTGACTGAGGTTGCAAAAGCCTCAGCTTCTTTCTATTTAGAGAATAAGTCACTGACACCAATTTCAGTTTCAATGATGTTCTGCTACTTTTCCAGCAGTACTGGAACTTCTAGCTCATTTTCTGGGTCAGATAGTGTGGACTGTGGCTTTTGACACGTGTTTCATTAATAATTATACTTCTTCTACACTTCTGATTTTCTTGATACCTTTTGGTGTCTGGATGCAGAAATCTCTAACCCTTCTGACTCACTGTAGCTGACAAATATATCTTCCCTAGCACAGGGTTCTCATTTTGTATGTTTTTCTTTAGAAATATATATGTGTGCTTTGCCTCTGATATTTTTGTGTGTTTCGGGTTAGGGTTCTTTCCACTCCATAACCCCTACTGAGTTTTCTCTACTGCTTTTTCCAGGTAAGTAGTTTGGAGATAGCAGGCTGTCGGAATAGCCTTTCCCCAATATGATGCTAGCATATATACATCAAAAAGCAAGCTTCTACACTATTTTGTTCTGGATTTTATAATACAGTAGTCTGGAACATAATTCCATGTTTCCTCAGAATAACTTAAATTTTAATATGACAGTTAAATCCATTTAAAAAAGGGTATCCATCAAACATGTTGCTGAAGTTCCAATTTACATTTTTCATACATCACCCATAGTATACATGGACAGTTCCAATAATTGGTTGATCAAAAAGATGGAAACTGGGGTTTTCGCTTTTAATGTGTTTCACAGGTCAACGCCTGCTTCTTAAGGAAAAACACAGGATTATCCACTCATCTGGAACAAGAGCAACATCTATATAATACAATCAAAATTTTAAAAGAAGACAGAGAGGACATCATCAAGAATGGACGGATCCAGATGTTGGGCCTTGCAGCACAAAGGAGGAGGAAAGGCTAGAACCAAGATGGAAACCATGCCTGCAGCTCAAACTAGAGTGTATCATTGCTCACAGTCCTCCATTCCATCCTCAATACATATCTATGAGGACCTCACATGTTTGTCGTTTAATGTAACTGAGGATGGAGGATGGAATGGAGGACTGTGAGCAAGGATACACTCTAGTTTGAGCTGCATGTTTTCCTCTTTGACTGTGTTATTCATTTTACTGCACTTCAGCTCATACAGTTCATCAGTGATTTTTCCTTTAGCTGGTATGTGGCTTCATTCTGTGATAATAAAGCTGCTACCTATGAATGTCACTTCATGTCTTTGCTTGGTGAACTTCTTCACTGGCAACAGGTTGCTTTCAAGAATATGAAGATGTAGTCCCAACAGTATCTTTCTCATGACTGTTCTCATTATATTCCTTCTGAGACCATATAGTGTTCATTAGTGGTTGTAATTATTTCTGTCTTATTTTGATCAAGTGAAGACATTTTTATCATTGGTCATATGACTTGTAGCTCCAGAGTCAATGTACCAGGTGGAAAATTAAGAGGAATCTTCGGTGGACTGAAAGCCACACTTAGTATCAGAAGTGTTTTCTATTTTTTCTGTAGCTCACAGGCAGCCCACTATTTCTAACATACGTCTTATACTGTATAGTCCTGCATGTGCTAGCCTTTCATACCTTAGTTTTGTATAGCTTTCTGATTAGGTACAGTTTATTGCCAAGATTGTCTCTCTCGTGTTATTTATATAGCTCTCTCACATTTAATTTTCTGTTGTGGTTTGGGCTCTTGTGTACTCTTCCATGTACCCTCTCTTAAAGGGGTTGTAAAGATTTGTTTTTTATTTTCTAAATAGGTTCCTTTAAGCTAGTGCATTGTTGGTTCACTTACCTTTTCCTTCGATTTCCCTTCTAAATTTCTCACTTCCTGTTTCTCCTCAGTAAGCTTGCCCCCATCATCCGAGCTGTTCTGGCTGTGGGTTTGTCAGTCAGAACAGCTTACTGAGGAGGAACAGGAAGTGAGAAATTCAGATAAAGAAAACAAAGAAAAACATTTTTTAGAAGGGAAATCGAAGGAAAAGGTAAGTGAACCAAGAATGCTGTAGCTTAAAGGAACCTATTTAGAACAGTAGAATCTTAATTTTGAAGTATAACTAAAGACAACATTTTTTGTTTTGTTTTTAGTGGAGATGTATTAGAAAATATGTCAGGTTTTTATTGCGCCTGTTAAGGAGATCCACCCTCTCTATTTGTTGTGTTTATCATTGAAAGTAAAAGAAAATCCCAAATTTTGAGTTGCCTCAAAATTGTCCCAAAATTGTCCATGGGGACATTAGTTCTGGTTACCTGGGGGGCCTTAACAAGTTCCCTTGATTTGCAGGGATTTCCTCTCACTTCCTGTTTTCGCAATGGGACAGTAAGTGAAGGTAAATCTCCACAAGGTTATTTTAGGTGTTGCGTATAAGCGATATTACACTATATTTTTATTATATATTTTTTTGGGGGATTACTTGCACAAGTCACGCTGAAGAGCAGCAAAAATAATGAACAACGGTTTGTTAAAGCACAGATTTTTGGAAGTCCGGTAAAGAGTTTGGCGTGTCTGAGCTGAGGTGATTCACTTGGTGGAAATTTTCTATGGGTATTAATAGGAAAATGCAGAGCTAATGTAGCGGGTGGTAACATTTAGGGGGAAGCATCTGAGTGGTAACCAGGCTCAGATGCACCAATTGTTAGGTCTCATGGACCATTTCTATCCCTGGGAGATAGTACTGGTGTGTAAGTTCACTGGGGCCTATGGGTGGCGCTGTTGCCTTGGGCCCGGGTTGAACTGCAGTACGAGGTTGTGTCCTTTTTGTTCCCTCTCGTCAGCAGTACGGCGGGGCAGGGAACCTGCTGTGCCTGTCGGGAGAGGATATAAAGGGGGCGGCCATCTTCCAGAGGGGTCGTCGGTTCCGCGCTCAGGCACCTTAAGCCTGGGTGCGTGTGTGTCGGCCCTGGGTGCCCTAGGCCCGGAGGCCTGTTGGGTTGTCTCCGGGTGCCCCAGGCCCAGAGATGGACCTGCTGTTCCATCTCAGACACCTTCAGTCTGGGGTGAGGTACTTTGGAGAAAGGCCCGTAGCCCAGCGGCCTTTGGCTGGGATCCGCCGGGGACCGAGACTCCGAGGGCTCTGCCTTGCAAGGGGACCCGTATCCAGGACGAGGAGACCAGGGAGGTGACCCTTTCTGAAGACCCAGCGCAGAGTCATGGTGACAGATGGGGCCTCTGGTAACTCTCTGGAGGGATGTTCTTGTCCTATAAGGGCTAGTTCACTAACGGAAGGAAGTGCGTGTTCTTTAAGTCACAGTGGCAGTAGCAGTGACTTTCACCTTTTTTTTTCACCCGGTCAGTGGCAGTGAGCAACCTCATGGTCTGTGGCAGAGACCGTGCACCAAGCCTGTTTGTGCTGATCAGAGCAGGAGAAACCCAAATTCAGGTTTGTGCCTGGACCTCCTCCCACCTTATCTGACCTGTGTTTGTCCCAACCCGTCTGCTCTTAAAGAGACTGTTTATTGTGCAAGAAGGAATAAATAAGTGTTGAACCTTTCAGTTGGTGTGGACAGTTGCTAACTGGGGAGAATTAAAGACTTGTTTCTGACTACTGCAGAGACGAGGTCAGCACTGGAGGCTTTTTGACACCAGCCGCAAGCAGGCCCGAGAAACTAACACCGCTCAACCTCCATATTCAGGAGGGTATGGGCTTGTGGTGCGGTGTGACTCATTTTTTTCCTGCGGAGGAGCCAAGCAGAAGAAAAGCAGGTAAAGTCTGGGGTTGGTGCGCTACACTAACATATTATAAAGATAAGAGGCTTCCTACCTGAAATAATTTTTAGATAACAATATTGCACTATTATAATTATTATTGTTATTATACAGGAGATATATATATATACTGTATATATATATATATATATATATATATATATATATATATATATATACACTGCTCAAAAAAAATTAAAGGAACACTTTGAAAACACATCATATCTCAACGGGGGGAAAATCTCATGCTGGATATCTATACTGATATGGACTGGGTAATGTGTTAGGAATGAAAGGATGGCACATCATTTGATGGAAATGAAAATTATCCACCTAAAGAGGGCTGAATTCAAATACATTCCGATAATCAAAGTGAAAAAATTATGCAGCAAGCTAGTCCATTTTGCTGAAATTTCATTGCAACGACCCAAAATGGTCCTCAGTAGTTTGTATGGCCCCCAAGTGCTTGTATGCATGCCTGACAACATCAGGGCATGCTCCTAATGAGACGACGGATGGTGTCCTGGGGTATTTCCTCCCAGATCTGGACCAGAGCATCACTGAACTCCTGAACAGAGGTGCAACCTGGCGGCACCGGATGGACCGAAACATAATGTCCCAGAGGTGTTCTTTTGGATTTAGGTCAGGTGAGCGTGGGGGCCATTCAATGGTATCAATTTCTTCATCCTCCAGGAACTGGCTCCATGCTCTCGCCACATGAGGCCGGGCATTGTCGTGCACCAGGAGGAACCCAGGACCCACTGCACCAGCGTAGGGTCTGACAATGGGTCCAAGGATTTCATCCCGATACCTAATGGCAGTCAGGGTGCCATTGTGTAGCCTGTAGAGGTCTGTGCGTCCCTCCATGGATATGCCTCCCCAGACCCTCACTGACCCACCACCAAACCGGTCATGCTGAACGATGTTACAGGCAGCATAAAGTTCTCCGTGGCTTCTCCAGACCCTTTCACGTCTGTCACATATGCTCTGGGTGAACCTGCTCTCATCTGCGAAAAGCATGGGGCACCAGTGGTGGACCTGCAAATTCTGGTGTTCAATGGAAAATGCCAATTGAGCTCCACAGTGTTCGGCAGTGAGCACAGAGCACACTAGAGGATGTCGGGCCCTCAGGCCACCCCCATGAAGTCTGTTTCTGATTGTTTGGTCACAGACATTCACACCAGTGGCCTGCTGGAGGTCATTTTGAAGGCTCTGGCAGTGCTTATCCTGTTCCTCCTTGCACAAAGGAGCAGATACCGGCCCTGCTGATGGGTTAAGGACATTCTATGGCTCTGTCCAGCTCTCCTAGAGTAACTGCCTGTCTCCTGGAATCTCCTCCATGCTCTTGAGACTGTTCTGGGAGACACGGCAAACCTTCTGGCAATGACACGTATTGATGTGCCATCCTGGAGGAGTTGGACTGCCTGTGCAACCTTTATAGGGTCCAAGTATTGCCTCGTGCTACCAGTAGTGACACTGACCCTAGCCAAATGCAAAACTAGTGAAAAACAGTCAGAAAAGATGAGTAGGGAAAAAAAATGTCATACACCTCCACCTGAAAAAACATTCCTGTTTTGGAGGTTGTCTCATTGTTGCTCATCTAGTGCACCTGTTGTTAATTTTAATTAACAGCAAAGCAGCTGAAACTGATTAACAACCCCCTCTGCCACTTAACTGACCAGATCAATATCCCAGGAGTTCTGATTCAAAAGTGTTCCTTTAATTTTTTTGAGCAGTGTATATATATATATATATATATATATATATTTGTATTTTTATTTTTGGGAAAACCATGTGGATCTTTATGCAAGATGGCTATTGAAGCATGGACACAAGGAAGCACAGAGTTGAGGAGAATCTAATAGCTATTGATTGGACATACAACAAGTATATGAAGGGTAAGGATATATAAAGAAGAGAACAAATACACATATGGCAATTTAAAAACTTAGCACATAGGATAAGATTTAAGACATGGTGGGTTGAGCATACTAAACTATATTATATTTCTTTTTTTTAGATCACTCTAAAGGTAGATTGGATTCAGAGGAAGGATAAATAATGTAATAACAGGAAGAAGTTAATGCACATATGTCAATTGATCATCGGTTATATAGAGACATTATTGAACTTGTTATCTTGGAGTTTGAGAGCTCAGGTCACTTTTATTATTGAAGTGCCATGTCAGCTGGGAGTGGGGACCCAGCTTCAGACTTCTATTGGGCTTGCATCGGGGTGGGAGAGCAGTGTTCAGGGTTGTCCCATGCCTGGTGCTAGGGACCTCTTTCGATATAGATATAGCTATATATATATATAAATACATATATATATATACACACACACACACACACACATATGGTATATATATATATATATATATATATATATATATATATATATATGGTATATATATATTTATTTATTTATTTATATATAGCGAGAGAGCACTACAATTTTATTTTCTCATACATTTCTAGCACAATAGGATTGAACTCTGCTAAACTGGGTCAGGCAGAGGCTGCGACGATGGCAGTATTAATGGTCTATATTGTGTCCCAGCCAATGACTGTGTATTAAAACCTTTGTGGCTGTGTGTCAGCTATACAGCTAATCAGCTGCTTTGCACCATTGCCAGTTGACTTTTTTGAAGCAGATGGAGAAGAACAACCAGTTAGCAAATAAACAGTGCCAATGTGCAATTTTTTTTTACACACCCGCTTCCAATTATTTATTTATTTAATTCTTTTTCTTGGCTCGTCCAACAGTCATTAAAATGAAACGTCGCAGCACACAGCTCTTGAACTGGATTTAAGTACATTCAATAGTTTTTATGAATGTTGATTACAGTAAAAAATATTATTGCTATTTTTTTCAATACAGTGAAAATCTATCCTGCCATATTGCTGCACTATACAAATAATATAGTGAAGCATCTGCCGGGAAAGCTGATAGCTGTGTTACCTCTGGATCTGCTCTGTTGAGCTGGTTGGCAGAAAGGTATTGCATTACAGACACCCATTTGGTTCTATTCAAACCTATGGTGCACAACCACATTATAATCTGCCCCAAGCATCCAGTCCTTTTTTAGTGCAGATGGTTGCAGAGAAGGACCAGTACATACACAGCTTTTGATTATTTCTACAAGATAAAGAGTTGAGATCCCTTCAGTTATACTAGATTAGGTGAGATATGTTCCCAACTCTGAGGGGGCCTGATTATCAGCAAGGTACTATGCCCTAGATATCTGTTTGTTTCCATAAAGTTGTATTGCATTGACCATGATAGGACCTTCTCTAGCATCCAGTTCTTCTAGATTAGGGATGAGCCGAACACCCCCCAGTTCGGTTCACATCAGAACATGCGAACAGGCAATAAATTTGTTCGAACATCCGAACACCATATTAAAGTCTATGGGACTCGAACATGAAAAATCTAAAGTGCTCATTTTCAAGGCTTATATGCAAGTCATTGTCATAAAAAGTGTTTGGGGACCCGGGTCCTGCCCCAGGGGACATGTATCAATGCAAAAAAAGTTTTAAAAACTGCAGTTTTTCGGGAGAAGTGATTTTAATAATGCTTAAAGTGAAACAATACAAGTGAAATATTCCTTTACATTTCGTACCTAAGGGGTGTGTATAGTATGCCTGTAAAGTAGCGCTTGTTTCCCGTGCTTAGAACTGTCCCTGCACAAAGTGTAATTTCTGAAGGAAAAAAAGTAATTTAAAAGCACTGCGGCTATTATAAATTGTCAGCTCCCGGCAAGACAGAGAAAAGTCATTGAAAGTCATTGATAAAAAATAAAATAAAAATGCGTCTCCCCAAATTCAATTACTAGGCCCTTCAGGCAAGGTATGGATATTAAGGGGAACCCTGCATCAGATTTAAAAAGAAAATGACGTGGGGTTCCCATCACATATCCATACCAGACCCTTCAGGTCTGGTATGGATTTTTAAGGGGAACTCCACGCCAAATAAAAAAAAAATGGTGTGGATTTTCCCTCAAAAATCCATACCAGACCCTTTATTCGGGCACGCGACCTGGCAGGCCACAGGAAAAGAGGAGGGGACTAGAGAGCGCCCCCCTCCTGAACCATACCAGGCCACATGCCCTCAACATGAGGAGGATGCTTTGGGGGTCTGTGACCCCTCAAAGCACCATGTCCCCATGTTGATGGGGACAAGGGCCTCGTCCCCACAACCCTTGCCCGGTGGTTGTGGGGGTCTGCTGGCGGGGGGCTTATCGGAATCTGGAAGACCCCTTTAACAAAGGGCACCCCCAGACCCCGGTCCCCCCTATGTGAATTGGTAAGGGGTACATTGTACCGCTACCATTTCACAAAGAAAGTGTAAAAAAAAAAAAAAAAACACTCTCTCGTCAATGATTTTCAATGACTTTTATATCAATGACTTTTCTCTGTATTGCCGGGAGCCGACAATTCATTATAGCCGCGAGTACTTTTAAATTACTTTTTTTCCTTCAGAAATGAAATTTTGTGCAGGGACAGTTCTTTTTTTCTTTTTTTCCACTCAGACTTAATCACCCCGAGAGACTATCTCATGGTATTATTCCTTAAAGTCGTCTCTTCTTGGATTCGCATCATGTGTGGTTTACCAACAATTAAAATTTGTTTCTTTAATCCGCACATATGAACACATAAGGAGTCTCCCTTCCTAGTGTACCCTTCCCCCCCTTCACCCCCTTCCCCCCTCCCCTGACCCTGACCTCTTATCTGACATTGAATCTCTTTCTTCTATAGTATTTACTACTTTGATCTCCAATTCTAGGTTGTATGTTATTCACCTAATATCTCTGAGTATCCCAATGTATGTTTAAAAGCTATCCACCCCTTCCACTTATCATCGAATGTGTCCAGTGAATCCATTGACCCCCTGACAGTTCTAAGCATGGGAAACATGCGCTACTTTACAGGCATACTATACACACCCCCTAGGTACGAAGTTTAAGGAATATTTCACTTTTATTGTTTCACTTTAAGCATTATAAAAATCACTGCTCCCGAAAAACGTCAGTTTTAAAAAAACAAATTTGCATTGATACATGTCCCCTGGGGCAGGACCCGGGTCCCCAAACACTTTTTATGACAATAACTTGCATATAAGCCTTTAAAATTAGCACTTTAGATTTCTCCCATAGACTTTTACAGGGTGTTCCGCAGCTTTTTAATTTGCCGCGAACACCCCAAATTGTTTGCTGTTCGGCAAACGGGCGAACAGGCAATGTTCGAGTCAAACATGAGTTTGACTCGAACTCGAAGCTCATCCCTATTCTCGATGCAAAAAAACGTAGGTGATCATGTTTTCAAAAATGTCACTCAAGGATTGTTCAGTGCACTCCAGAACCTGCCCTGATAATTCTACCACGTGTTTCCAAGCCAAAAATGTAAACACCTGAGTGTCTTCATCATGCAACATTTAGTGTACACCTGCATGTACCTGCCTGGAAGTATTTCCTCCCTTCATAGTACTAGCTTGTGTTTCACAGGTTTCCTATGGGCATAAGTCTGGTATCAGTCAACTTTACTCTCTGTAATAGCAGTTTACTGTATTTTGCTGTGTGTTTGTCAGCGCTTCATACAAGGACATAACAATGTCAATATATTTTCCCTCATAACCATTTTGACGGCTGTTAGGTGTGGAGATGCCCACAGTGGATCTGGGAACTTTTCAGATGTCAGCCCTGGGACAACGAACCCCGTGTTCCTAGCACGTAAGGCATGAACACTGTGCGAAAGAGCTATTTGTACATGAGTTTGTGTCTCCCATGGGAAGAGTTTTAACAGTGGCTGTGCTTGAAGGGCTGGATGATACTAAAACTTAATGCTACCATGCAAGACATTGGACCAATCACCATAAGCAACAAACTTTTTTTGTGATTTGGGATGGCCCCACTTTATTCCACTGACATTCTACAGTGAAGGTTTGAGCAAAATATAAAAAAAATAAAAAAAAATTGTACATCCTAGCAATACATGCATACAGGGCTGTAGATAAAGGGGTACCACCAGTCCTCCTGTACAGAGCCCAGGCCAGCAAGGGGGCACAGGCAGCAGGGTAAATCACATTTGGGCAGAGAGGGTGACCGGCAGCTGAAACCTGTCTTTTTCTCCTCTTTCTCACGCCGGCTTTCAGTTGCTGAAGAAAGAGCCATACAGAAATCGGTTCTAGTAATTGCCCCCCCCCAGCCGCGCCAATCACCCTCATTCAGCACCATACATTTCCCTCTGCCCCTCTCCTCCCCACCCTACAGTGCTGCTAGATTCCCTCCTCACCTTCCTGTCAGCGGCTGCAAGCACACAATAGGATCCTCCAGAATGGACAGTGGGAAAAGGATCAAGTACATTTTTACCAGCATCTTCCTTTCCTGAATGAAAACAATAATTGATCATCACCGATCACTCATTGTGTTCATTCATAACTGAAGCATAGTAAACTGTGTTTATTTTGGGGGGGGCTGTTAGAGTGACTGTATGGGGCCCTATGGTTTCTAACAGCAGCTTTGCATGCATATGAACGTACAGAGATATATCTGTTGATGCTGCCAGAAATTTAGTGAGCTCCTATTCCTGTGCAATGTGACTATGCTGCACTGAAATCCCAAACAACCCTGCTTCTCCTCTGTTGCTTATAGAACACCTCACCTATATATGAAGATGAGGAGGTGTTTTCGGTTAAATTGGGAGCAAGTGGCCTAGGGAGACAAAACTGCTTCTCCATAGATACAGTACCGTTAGTTCGTGCTATTACCCTAGGACAGGAAGTATATTACTGGCAGGATCATCAGGAGAAAATAAAGAAAAATAGGTGTGCAGAAAGAAAATTAATGTAGCCACCACATCTGAGGACTGGAAAGCAGCAATATATTACATGTTGCTCTATAATTATATACACTCTGTCTTTTCTGATTTTTTATATTTCAACCTGTTAAGGGTTATAGGTCACATGAAATCTGGCAGCTGTTGCTTTGCCATATGCCTGAGCTCAAACACTGCCTGCCAGTTTCTGTGTGTATAAATGCAGTATCAAATAGCAGAGCCTTGTAGTCACTTACATTTCTTGATATCCACTGGTGCTCTGTTGCTGACCACTGTTAGGCCCCTTTCACACGGGCGGACCGTATGTCCGCCTTTTCATCCATCCGTTTACGGATGAAAAAGGGACATACATGTATCCCTATGGGATAGCGGGTGTCAGCGGATGAACATCCGCTGACACCCGATCTCATCAGTGTCCGCTATGCTCCGTTTCTGCAGATGGAGGAAAATCCTAATTTTCCATCCGTCTGCAGAGCAGATCAGATGAACACGAACAGACGGTCCGTGTTCATCCGATCCCCCCATAGAGGAGAGCGGAGATCTGACAGGGCGGTCCCCCTGCACAGTGTGCAGGGTACGCCCTGTCATCTGCCGGCTCAGCGGGGATCAACAGAGCGATCCCCGCTGAGCAAGCGGATGTTCACAGGGCGAATCATTACGGGATCCGCCCGTGTGAAAGGGCCCTTATGCACTCTTATGAGTTGATATGGGGTCAGATAATTTACATGGCAGCAACTGTCAAGCATCATTTTACCTCTGACCCCAGCACTCAAGTTGTGATAGCAGATAAACTAATGTTAAAAAAAGATAAGAAGATATAAATCTTTTGTAGGTAAGACTGAGCTGGTATTATAAGACTGAATATTTCAATTCCTGCATAAGTCTAGTTATGACCGGTTCTCTTTAGAGTAGCTCTCTAGTATAAGACATACCATTCATACAAAAAAAAATCTTTTATTTAATCTATAAGCATACACGCATTCACTGCAGAGTTTTACTGAATTTCAATGTAATTCTAACATAATTGATAATGAAAGCCTTGAATTATTAATCCCTGACTGGAGTCTTACAACATGTTATGCAATGGCAACAGCTGTGCCCAAAACACTTAGCTTTGTAACGATGGCACTGCAGAATTAAAAGAACAGACCATCTGAGTTAATAGGCAGCAGATTAGGGTTGATTATGTTAAAACAAAGCGGTAGGAACCACAATTATGATGGCTAAGACATGGAGGTATACTGGTAGCTGATCAGGATGTCCTCAGTATCACAACAACAACCAGATTCCAACCAACTACTACCTACTTTAGGCATCTAAGACAAATAAATGATTAGTTACAACTGTCTGAAGAACTCATTTAAAATGCAACCTAGTTTTTCCTAGTTTCTAATAAATAGTAAAATAAATGTACAGACTATTCTATATTGCCATTTCATCACTATGCCACCTATAGTAGTCAGCACTCATGCAGCTCCGGGTCCTGGATTGGAATCCCACCAAGAACAGTATCTGCATGGAGTGAAATTGTTCTTCGCACGTTTTAATAGGTTTCATCTAAGTGCTCCAGTTACCTCCCACAATTTGAAAATAGGTCAGTAGACTTACTGGCATCAGACCAAATTGACCCTAGAGTGTTTACGAGCCTATTGATGTATGGGATATTAGGTCATAAGCTTTTTTTAAAAGCAGGGCTGATGCGAGTGGTTGAATAGTATGAGCTCTGTAAAATATCGGCATGCTGACACACTGTGAGCTGTGCGGTAACCTTTATTACAGAATTAATGGAGGACCACAGACAGCCATCGTCAACTGGAGATGAGGCCTGAAGACCATACACTCTATGGCCAAGGTGTTTGTGAACACTTAATCATTACACCTATATCGGTTTGTTGGAAATCCCATTTCAAAACCATGGATTGTTGCCCCTGCCCCGCTTGCAGCTTTAACAGCCTCTCCTCTTATGGAAGGACTTTCCAAGATTTTAGAACATGTCAGTGGGAATTTGTGCCCATTTAGATAAAAGAGCACTTGTGAGGTCTGATTCTGATGTTGGATGACAAGACCTGGCTTTCAATTGGCATTCTGATTATTTCCAAAGGTGTTCAGCAGGGTTGAGGTCAGGGCTCTGTGCAGATACTCAAGTTCCTCCACACCAAACTCATCAAACTGTGTCTTTATGGAGCTGACTTTATGCCCAGGGCACAGTCATGCTGGAACAGAAAAGGGCCTTCACCGAACAAGTTTGGATACACACTTTTGAGTAAAATGTATTTGCAATCCTTAACATTACCAGTCATTTTCAATGGAAACACCTGCGCTAATGTGGAGGATGTCCACATATTTTTGGTCATATAATTAGGTGTGGTGTTTAGGTCCACAAACCTTTGGCCATAAAGTGTGTGTAACACCACCCCTATTGTGAAAAACAATAAATTATTACATTATCTGGCCATATTTTGGATTATTTTTACGTACAGTATGTTGCTTTAGATTTTATTTTGTATTCCTACAGCATATTTTACCTATTTGGTTGTGTTAAAATGGTATTGCCCAGAGTAACATGAGGGGAGCGGTGCTTCGTTTCAATGATTTTTATTCAACATTTTTGATATTTTGGCGTAAACTGTTTGCCATACAACGTGATCTTTACAGAAAAGTAAATTATTTTCTTCCGGCCTGCACGCTGGTATCGTATTATTACAATTCCGAAAAGAACAAAACGCTAACACAACCAGTCAACATTTCTGTAGTCTAGAAGGTAATTATGAACATTTCCCGATCCGAAGGGGAAGAACACAGACAATTCCAGAAGAAAAAGGAAAGGAATAAAAGTAATAAGAAAGGAATTTCAAAGAGGGGAGTGCTCTCCCAAAGATTGATTTGGTTAATAATCCCTGATGTCTCACAGGGGGTCAGACAATTATTTTACCCAGGGTTCCCATATCTTGTCAAATAGGGTCCGTTTGTCCTGTAAGATCGCCGAGAGGGAGGGGAGCGGTGCTTAATGGCTAAATTAACACAACAGGACTAGGCAACCTGCAACAACTTAACCACATGCCGACCGCCGCACGCACTTATACGTCGACAGAATGGCACTCCTGGGCAGAAGGACGTATATATACGTCTCCTTTGAGGAAGCGGCATTGTGGACACGCGTCGCGAGCTCCGTGAGCCCGACCGCGGGTCCCGCGGACTCGATCGCCACGGGGATACCCGCGATTGTCTCACGGTGAGGAAGAACGGGGAGATGCTGATGTAAACAAGCATCTCCCCGCTCTGCCTAGTGACAATAACACTGATCACCGCTTCCTGTAATCGGAAGCGGTGATCACTGCCGTGTCACACACAGCCCACCCCCCCTACAGTTAGAAGCACTCCCCAGGTAACACTTAACCCCTAGAGCGCCACCTAGTGGTTAACCCCTTCACTGCCAGTGTCATTTTCACAGTAATCAGTGCATTTTTATAGCACTGATCGCTGTAAAAATGACAATGGTACCAAAAATGTGTCAAAAGTGTCTGATGTGTCCGCCATAATGTCGCAGTCACGATAAAAATCGCTGATTGCCTCCATTACTAGTAAAAAAAAATTATAATAAAAATGCCATAAATCTATCCCCTATTTTGTAGATGCTATAACTTTCGCGCAAACCAATCAATATACGCTTATTGCGATATTTTTTTTACCAAAAATATGTAGAAGAATACGTATCGGCCTAAACTGTGAAAAAATGTTGTTTTTTTATATATTTTTTTGGGATATTCATTAAAGCAAAATGTAAAAATTATTGTTTTTTTTTTCAAAATTGTCGCTCTATTTTTGTTTATAGCGCAAAAAATAAAAACCTCAGAGGTGATCAAATACCACCAAAAGAAAGCTCTATCTGTGGTAAAAAAAGGACGGCAATTTTGTTTGGAAGCCACGTCGCACGACCGCGCAATTGTCAGTTAAAGCGACGCAGTGCCGAATCGCAAAAAGTGCTCTGGTCATTTAGCAGCCAAATGGTCCGGGGCTTAAGTGGTTAAAGTGTAACTTCACCCAAAAGGGGAAGTTACGATTGTCTGCCTCTACTTCAAGTTTTTGCACTTGTTTTTTGGGGGGTGGGGTACCTGGTTTTGACATGCACCCGCTCTCTCTTCCGGTGCGATTGCCGTGGCAATCCGAGCAGAAGTTCACCCCCCCTGCTTGCTGTGGGGCTATTTACAAAGCACAGCGCAACTCAGCATGCGCAGTGAGAAGCCGGCTGTGAAGCCACAAGCAATCACAGCCAGCTTCCTAAAGTAAACATGCTGGTGCCTGGACCCAAATATGGCTAAAGAACCTGGCTCGGATGAGGGTCGCACTGGATCCCTAGACAGATAAGTGAACTATTAATAATTTTTATTTCTAGGCTGAAGAACCGCTTCAACTTATAGACTGTGTAGCGGGTACTTACTTTCCCGCCGTAAGTTTTTGAATTTTTCGGTGACACCAGTGGTGTATCTCCGGAGGTCCACTGGGTGGTGCTGTCACTGTGGGCCGGTGGACGGATACCGCTGTGTGCTGAGCTTACTTTTGTCCTCTCTGGGCAGTGGTATGGTGGGGCGGGGAACCCGCCGTGCTTGCTGGGAGAGGGGATAAAAGGGGCCGGCCATCTTGGTCACGGGGTTGTTGGTCCCTGGCACCTTTAGCCTGCGGACGGAGTTCGTGTTTGTCCTCTAGGCGGACTAGGCCTAGAGGAACACCGGAGATCGTGTTCCATCTCAGGCACCTTTAGCCTGGGGTGAGGTACTCGGACGGCGGTCCAGAGCTCAGTGCCCAACAAGGGAAGGATCCTAGGGTACTCCGGAAATGGATGCCTGAATCCGAGGTGGACGTAATGGACCAGGGAGAGCTCCTCATCTGAAGACCCGGTGCAGCATACTGCCGGTGACGGGTGAGCCTCTTGTCGGAGACCGTCCGGAAGGTGAATTTCCCTCGTGCGGAGACCATAACCCACTCTTTGGAGGAGAGTGGAGGATCGAACTTGTGTCTGGGCCTATTCGTACACACACCTCCTTTTCTGTTCTATAGCCAAGGGAGTCCATGTTATGTGCTAAATAAAGGAGTGTTGGACTTTAACGGTGTGTGGCTCAAGTTTCTGGCAGACAAGGTTCTTGGAGACTCTTGGAGGGAGGATCCGATGCACAATACAGGCCCGAAGGTAAAGGAAGGCATTGCTGATACCACTTATACATCTGTGGTGGAAGCCAGGCGTAGCGCACCCTCTCCCTCCCCTATCGTACCCCTAGACCAGAGACACAGCGAGCAGAACTTTAATAGAGGGGACTGGGAGAGGGGAGGAAGAGCCCGCTACACGTGGGGGCTCGGGTCCGGGATGTGTGTTGTGCATCACTTGGAAGAAGGTGTCTGCCAGACAGAGTTAAGCGAATAGGCCAAAGTGCAGCCCTGCTCGAAAGTCGTGGACATGACCTCAGAAGGGGAAAGGCCCACGCAGGAAGAGTGGTGAAAGGGGGAAAACTCAGCCGTGTGACGGACTACACGTGGGGGTTTTTAATTGCACTGCGCCACCAGACACAACCCCCGCCGCTTAGTTCGTGGGCGTGTCTCAACCTAGAAAGTGGAAAAGCCCGCGAACTGGAGCAAAGGGGAGGAGTCCAATACGTGTGACGGACTACATGTGGGACATTGGCGCGAAAAACTCTGCAGTGTGAGATGGAACAGCGACAGGTCGCCATTAGGGATGAGCTTCGAGTTCGAGTCGAACTCATGTTCGACTCGAACATTGCCTGTTCGCCCGTTCGCCGAACAGCGAACAAATTGGGGTGTTCGCGGCAAATTCGAAAAATCTATGGGAGAAATCTAAAGTGCTAATTATAAAGGCTTATATGCAAGTTATTGTCCTAAAAAGTGTTTGGGGACCGGGATCCTGCCCCAGGGGACATGTATCAATGCAAAAAGAAGTTTTAAAAACGGCCGTTTTTTCGGGAGCAGTGATTTTAATAATGCTTAAAATGAAAAAATAAAAGTGAAATATTCCTTTAAATTTCGTACCTGGGGGGTGTGTATGATATGCATGTGAAGTGGCGCATGTTTCCCGTGCTTAGAACTGTCCCTGCAAAAAATGTAATTTTTGAAAGAAAAAAAGTCTTTTAAAACTGACTCGCGGCTATTAATGAATTGTTGGCTCCCGGCAATACATACAAAAGTCATTGATAAAAAAAAAAAAAAAACGTGGGGGTTCCCCAGAATTCAATTACCAGGCCCTTTAGGTCTGGAATGGATATTAAGGGGAACCCCGCCGCAAATTTAAAAAAAAATTGACGTGGGGTTCCCCCAAATATCCATTCCAGGCCCTTCAGATCTGGCATGGATTTTAAGGGGAACTCCACCCCAAATTTTAAAAAAATGGCGTGGAGTCCCCCTAAAAATCCATACCAGACCCCTTATCAGAGCACGCAACCTGGCCGGCCGCAGGGGAAAAGGGGGGGACGAGAGAGCGGCCCCCCTCCCTCCTGAACCGTACCAAGCCACATGCCCTCAACATGGGGAGGATGTCCCCATGTTGATGGGGACAAGGGCCTCATCCCCACAACCCTTGCCCGGTGGTTGTGGGGGTCTGCGGGCGGGGGGCTTATCGGAATCTGGAAGACCCCTTTAACAAAGGAGACCCCCAGATCCCGGCCCCCCCTATGTGAATTGGTAAGGGGTACATTGTACCCCTACCATTTCACGAAGAAAGCGTAAAAAAATGTTTAAAAAAAACACACAAACACCTTGAAAAAGTCCTTTATTTAAGATAATAATAAAAAAAAAAAAAAACATTCCAGCGCTGAAATCCAGTGTCCCGCGGCGATCCCGATGTCCAGCGCTGTCCTTCATTGGTTGTGCCTGAGCGGACCTGATGGGGAACTCCCTCTCAGTATTTTAAATGTATAGACCCGCCCCTTCTAAAGTTCCCCATCAGGTCCGCTCCCTCGGTATGTCGGACCCGCCTACGTCATTGGCTTGAGCGGGGAACTTCCTTCACTGTGTAATTGAAATTTACATAGTGAAGGAAGTTCCCCGCTCAAGCCAATGACGTAGGCGGGTCTGACATACCGAGGGGGCGGACCTGATGGGGGACTGCTCTCACTTTGGTAATACATGTATAGACCCGCCCCTTCTCATGTTCCGCATCTGGTCTGCTGAGCGGACCTGATGGGGAACTTTAGAAGGGGCGGGTCTATACATTTAAAATACTGAGAGGGAGTTCCCCATCAGGTCCGCTCAGGCACAACCAATGAAGAACAGCGCTGGACATCGGGATCGCCGCGGGACACTGGATTTCACCGCTGGAATGTTTTGTTTTTTTTTTAAATAAAGGACTTTTTCAAGGTGTTTGTGTGTTTTTTTTAAACATTTTTTTACGCTTTCTTCGTGAAATAGTAGGGGTACAATGTACCCCTTACCAATTCACATAGGGGGGGCGGGATCTGGGGTTCCCTTTGTTAAAGGGGTCTTCCAGATTCCGATAAGCCCCCCGCCCGCAGACCCCCACAACCACCGGGCAAGGGTTGTGGGGATGAGGCCCTTGTCCCCATCAACATGGGGACATCCTCCCCATGTTGAGGGCATGTGGCCTGGTACGGTTCAGGAGGGAGGGGGGGCGCTCTCTCGTCTCCCCCTTTTCCCCTGCGGCCGGCCAGGTTGCGTGCTCGGATAAGGGGTCTGGTATGGATTTTTAGGGGGACTCCACGCCATTTTTTTTTTAAATTTGGGGTGGAGTTCCCCTTAAAATCCATGCCAGATCTGAAGGGCCTGGAATGGATATGTGGGGGAACCCCACGTCAATTTTTTTTTAAATTTGCGGCAGGGTTCCCCTTAATATCCATTCCAGACCTGAAGGGCCTGGTAATTGAATTCTGGGGAACCCCCACGCTTTTTTTTTTTTTTATCAATGACTTTTGTATGTATTGCCGGGAGCCGACAATTCATTAATAGCCGCGAGTCAGTTTTAAAAGACTTTTTTTCTTTCAAAAATGACATTTTTTGCAGGGACAGTTCTAAGCACGGGAAACATGCGCCACTTCACATGCATATCATACACACTCCCCAGGTACGAAATTTAAAGGAATATTTCACTTTTATTTTTTCATTTTAAGCATTATTAAAATCACTGCTCCCGAAAAAACTGCCGTTTTTAAAACTTTTTTTTGCATTGATACATGTCCCCTGGGGCAGGACCCGGGTCCCCAAACACTTTTTAGGACAATAACTTGCATATCAGCCTTTATAATTAACACTTTAGATTTCGAACGTTCGAGTCCATTGTATTTAATAGGGTTCTAAAGTTTACACGAACATTTTGTCTGTTCGCAGGTTCTGGTGCGAACCGAACAGGTGGGTGTTCGGCTCATCCCTGGTCGCCATGTTTGGACCTGCCTCATGGATTCCGGTTCACCCGGCGACTACAACATTGACTGCTGCTGCTCCGATAACAGATACGGGGATCCGACTGAAGCCGATGGGTCGATTCGCCCTGTACTCATGTATGGACGTTGAGGCCCTGGGCATGATTTGCCCTGGGTGTTCGGGACTGGTATGTCTATTGAAGCCGTTCGGACGTTGTGAGGCCTGTGGGGAGTTCACGTTTGAAGTGGATCCGGAGGTCGAGAGGCCGAAGACCATCTACCCAGGCCGGGCCTTAGGTACTGTCACTCAGAAGGGAGGAATCACGGCTGTGAGAGTCACCCCTGCGCACACTGCAGCGACCGCGGAGGAGGTCGTGAAACACCAACGGGAGAAATCCGAGGATGCTGACTCGGTCACCACTGTCTCACAGCGTCCGCCACCGAAGAAAAGAACCAGCGTGGTAGCCCCGATCAGCGGTGGTGGTGGACCGTCTCGCATGCTTACGCCAGACCCAGAGGGATCCGTTGACGGGAGTTCCGGACGCCCCAGAAAAGGTCAAGGTAAGCCGGCAGAGAAGACTTGGTGTGAGTAGTGATGAGCCGAACACCCCCGGGTTCGGTTCGCACCAGAACCCGCGAACGGACCGAAAGTTCGCACGAACTTTAGAACCCTATTAAATACAATGGATGCGAACGTTCGAAATCTAAAGTGCTAATTATAACAACTATTATGCATGTTATTGTCCTAAAAAGGGTTTGGGAACCCGGGTTCTGCACCAGGGGACATGTATCAATGCAAAAATAAGTTTTAAAAACGTCCGTTTTTCTGGAGCAGTCATTTTAACCACTTAAGCCCCGGACCATTTGGTAGCTAAAGGACCAAAGGTGATTTCAGAATTTTGCACTGCGCTGCTTTAACTGTAAAATGTGCGGACATGCAATGTTGTACCCAAACAAAATTTGCGTCCTTTTCTTCCCACAAATAGAGCTTTCTTTTAATGGTATTTGATTGCCTCTGCGATTTTATTTTTTGCGATATAAACGGAAAAAGACCGAAAATTTTGAAAAAAAAAGATATTTTCTACTTTTTGTTATAAGAAAAATCGAATAAACTCAATTTTAGTCATACATTTAGGCCAAAATGTATTCAGCCACATGTCTTTAGTAAAAAAAATGTCAATAAGCGTATATTTATTGGTTTGCGCAAAAGTTATAGCGTTTACAAACTAGGGTACATTTTCTGGAATTTACACAGCTTTAAATTTATGACTGCCTATCTCATTTCTTGAGGTGCTAAAATGGCAGGGCAGTACAAAACCACCCCAAATGACCCCATTTTGGAAAGTAGACACCCCAAGGAAATTGCTGAGAGGCATGTTGAGCCCATTGAATATTTTTTTTTTGTCCCAAGTGATTGAATAATGACAAAAAAAAAAAAAAAATACAAAAAGTTGTCACTAAATGATATATTGCTCACACATGCCATGGTTATATGTGGAATTGCACCCCAAAATACATTCTTCTGCTTCTCCTGAGTACGGGGATACCACATGTGTGGGACTTTTTAGGAGCCTAGCCACGTACGGGACCCCGAAAACCAAGCACCGCCTTCAGGATTTCTAAGGGCGCAAATTTTTGATTTCACTCCTCACTACCTATCACAGTTTTGATGGCCATAAAATGCCAAAATAGCACAAAACCCCCCCAAATGACCCCATTTTAGAAAGTAGACACCCCAAGGAAATTGCTGAGAGGCCTGTTGAGCCCATTGAATATTTTTTTTTTTTGTCCCAAGTGATTGAATAATGACAAAAAAAAATAAAATTACAAAAAGTTGTCACTAAATGATATATTGCTCACACATGCCATGGTTATATGTGGAATTGCACCCCAAAATACATTTTACTGCTTCTCCTGAGTACGGGGATACCACATGTGTGGGACTTTTTAGGAGCCTAGCCGCGTACCGGACCCCGAAAACCAAGCACCGCCTTCAGGATTTCTAGGCACAAATTTTTGATTTGACTCCTCACTACCTATCACAGTTTCGAAGGCCATAAAATGCCAAAATAGCACAAACCCCCCCCAAATGACCCCATTTTGGAAAGTAGACACCCCAAGCTGTTTGCTGAGAGGCATGGTGAGTATTTTACAGCTCTCATTTGTTTTTGAAAATGAAGAAAGAAAATATTTTTTTTTTCTTTTTTTTTTTCAATTTTCAAAACTTTGTGACAAAAAGCGAGATCTGCAAAATACTCACAATACCTCTCAGCAAATAGCTTGGGGTGTCTACTTTCCAAAATGGGGTCATTTGGGGGGGTTTGTGCCATCTGGGCATTCCATGGCCTCCGAAACTGTGATAGGCAGTGAGAAGTGAAATCAAAAATTTCCACCCTTAAAAAAGCCTGAAGGCGGTGATTGGTTTTTGGGGTCCCGTACGCGGCTAGGCTCCCAAAAAGTCTCACACATGTGGTATCCCCGTACTCAGGAGAAGCAACAGAATGTATTTTGGGGTGTAATTCCACATATGCCCATGGCATGTTTGAGCAATATATCATTTAGTGACAACTTTGTGCAAAAAAAAATAAAAATAAAAAAAAAAATATTTTTTCCGCAACTTGTGTCAACATATAAAATATTCCATGGACTCGACATGCCTCTCAGTATATAGCTTGGGGTGTCTACTTTCCAAAATGGGGTCATTGGGGGGGGGTTTTGAACTGTTCTGGCATTTTATACACAACATTAGGAAGCTTACATCCACTCTTCTAACCACTTGAAGACAAAGCCCTTTTTGACACTTTTTGTTTACATGAAAACATATTTTTTTTTGCAAGAAAATTATGTTGAACCCCCAAACATTATATATTTTTAAAGCAAAGGCCCTACAGAATAAAATGGTGGGTGTTGCATTTTTTTTCTACACAGTATTTGCGCAGCGATTTTTCAAACGCATTTTTTGGGGAAAAAATACACTTTTTTTAATTTTAATGCACTAAAACACACTATATTGCCCAAATGTTTGATGAAATAAAAAAGATGATCTTAGGCCGAGTACATAGATACCAAACACGACATGCTTTAAAATTTCGCACAAACGCGCATTGGCGACAAACTACATACATTTTTAAAAGCCTTTAAAAGCCATTACAGGTTATCCCGTTATATTTACAGAGGAGGTCTACTGCTAAAATGACTGCCCTCGATCTGACCTTCGCGGTGATACCTCACATGCATGGTGCAATTGCTGTTTACATATGACGCCAGACCGACGCTTGCGTTCGCCATTGGGCAAGAGCAGGGCAGGACAGGGGTGCTTTTTTTTTTTTTATTATAAATTTTGCTTTTTTATTTTATTTTTAAATTGTTCCTTCCATATTTTTTTTTTTTATCATCTTTATTGTTATCTCAGGGAATGTAAATATCCCCTATGATAGCAATAGGTAGTGACAGGTACTCTTTTTTTGAAAAAACTGGGGTCTAGACCCTAGATCTTTCCTATGCCCTCAAAGCATCTGACCACACCAAGATCGGTGTGATAAAATGCTTTCCCAATTTCCCAATGGCGCTTTTTTATATCCGGGGGGGGGACATTCCCTCCCACTGCTTGTAAAAGCAGTCCAGAGGCTAATTAGCCACTAGGATTGCTTTTACATGAAATCCGGCCGCTGGCTGAAAAGAATGATACCAAGATGATACCTAAACCCGCAGGCATCAATCTGGTATAACCATTCAAAGTCCAGCAACATACCAGTACGTTGCTGGTCCTTGTTGGACATGTATTGTAATCTTTTTTTTTTCATGCAGCCAGTTGGCTGAATGAAAAAAGAGATTGATTGGTGGGTATGCCCACCATTAGAATACCGCCCTCCATCCACCCACTTCTAATGATGGGCATACATGCACCATTTATATATGCCGAAGCATGGGGGCATCCTCCCGCAAAAAAGTTATGCCGCACACACATGGTCGGACTTTTCCACGGGCAAGCCTCCGTCGGAATTTCGACCGTATGTACGCGGCATTAGGAGCAAAATCACTCCTCCGCCCCTGCTGCCCCAATGCTTCGGCATATTTGCTTTTTTTTAACTGTGGTGGTGAAATCACCTCCTACAGCACTGGAGTCGCAGGGATCAGGCCTGTCTCTGCGAACGCTGCAGTTATGTGTGTTGTGTTTTGTAAGTGACAGTGATTGATCGATACTGCACTTGGGTGGCCTGGGCTGGATGGAGGGGCAAAACGCAGGTGCTAGCAGGTATCTGGGCTGATCCCGCTAACACTGCGTTTTTGGGAACCCTAAACTGCTGGGGACGCTAGTATAGATCTGATCAGATCAGATATTGATCTGTTCAGATACTATACCACTAAGGAGGGTGTATGCTTCACGCGTGGGTGTTAGCGTTACTGGCCCTAACCTGACGCTGCCTGGGGTGTGACGCAGACCCTCTCTGACGCTAAAACCTAATTGATATCACCCGCCGGGCGATCAGGGGGTTAAACCTTTATTGGGTTATATATACGGCGGGTGCCCTGACACTATAAAAAGCAAACTAACTAACCAGCGTCACCCGTAACACTTATATGATGATCACTGGTGAAAGGGTTAACTAGGGGCAATTAGGGGGTTAAAACCTTTATTAGATAATATATGGGGGTACCTGACGCTATAAAAACCTGCGGCGAACCTAAAAAAAATTACTGGCTACCGATCTGCATCACCGACGCTAAGACAGCGATCAGAAAAATGATCGCTTAGCGACAGTGGTGATAGGGGGTGAAAGGGTTACCTGGGGGGCGATCAAGGGGGTTAAACCCTTATTAGATAATTTATGGGGGTACCTGACGCTATAAAAACCTGCGGCAAACATAAAAAAAATTACTGGCTACCGATCCGCATCACCGACGCTAAGACAGCGATCAGAAAAATGATCGCTTAGTGACAGTGGTGATAGGGGGTGAAAGGGTTACCTGGGGGGCGATCAAGGGGGTTAAACCTTTATTAGATAATTTATGGGGGTACCTGACGCTATAAAAACCTGCGGCGAACCTAAAAAAAAAATACTGGCTACTGATCTGCATCACCGACGCTAAGACAGCGATCAGAAAAATGATCGCTTAGCGACAGTGGTGATAGGGGGTGAAAGGGTTACCTGGGGGGCGATCAAGGGGGTTAAACCTTTATTAGATCATTTATGGGGGTACCTGACGCTATAAAAACCTGCGGCGAACCTAAAATAAATTACTGGCTACCGATCTGCATCACCGATGCTAAGACAGCGATCAGAAAAATGATCGCTTAGCGACAGTGGTGATAGGGGGTGAAAGGGTTACCTGGGGGGCGATCAAGGGGGTTAAACCTTTATTAGATAATTTATGGGGGTACCTGACGCTATAAAAACCTGCGGCGAACCTAAAAAAAAAATACTGGCTACCGATCTGCATCACCGACGCTAAGACATTGATCAGAAAAATGATCGCTTAGCGACAGTGGTGATAGGGGGTGAAAGGGTTACCTGGGGGGCGATCAAGGGGGTTAAACCTTTATTAGATCATTTATGGGGGTACCTGACGCTATAAAAACCTGCGGCGAACCTAAAAAAAATTACTGGCTACCGATCTGCATCACCGACGCTAAGACAGCGATCAGAAAAATTATCGCTTAGCGACGGCGGTGCTAGGGGATGAAAGGGTTATCTGGGGGGTGATCAAGGGGTTAAACCTTTATTAGGGGGGGTTAGGGGGCTACACTGGAAAAAAACTAAACTGTAGTGACACTTTTACAGTCACAAATGTCACTGATTGCAGTGATCAGTAAATAAATGGTCACTGCATTCAGTGACACTGTGACTGGGGGCTGGGGGGTGATCTGGGGGGTTCTGGGGGGGCGATTTATGTGCCTATGTGTGCTGGTGTTAGTGTAGTGTTTGTGCACTAACCTTGATGTCTTCTCTTGTACGGCGCTCGGTATATGTGAGCGCCGCACAAGAGATGACATCACTTCCTCCTGCTTCCTCTGCCTGTGTGTACATTACACAGACAGAGGGGGCATTTCCATTCGCCGGGAGCGATCGCGGGGGGGTGGCCGGAATCGAACGGCCATCCCCTCATGTCGGATCGCTCCCAGACGAATTCCGACCGCTCACTGTACAGAAGGGGGGTCCGATTGGACCCCCCAACTGTACAAAGGCAATCACGTATGCTCTACGTGATTGTGGCTGTCGGTGCCATTGTGCCGACGTATATATACAGAGAGCGGTCGTTAAGTGCTTAACCACTTCCCGCCCAGTCAATAGCGAATTGACGTCCGGGAAGTGGTTGCAATATCGATACTGGACGTCATATGACGTCCTGCAGGATAATGCCTTGCGCGCGCTCGCGGGGGCGCGCAGCGCGGTGATCGGGGACGGCATGTGTCCCTCGGACACAGCGCTTCCCCGATCCACGGTAAACAGACAATTTCATTGGCTGTTTACCATGTGATCGGCTGTGTCAAAGTCACAGCCGATCACCTGTCAAAACAAACTCGGCGGCGCACTCCGTGCGCGCCGCCACAGGCTTGCAGAGCGGGGATCGGGGAAGGCGAGTGTCCCTTGGACACAGCGCGTCCCCGATCAGAGTAAACAGCCAATGAATTGGCTGTTTACCACGTGACCGGCTGTGTCCAATCACAGCCGGTCACAAATGTAAACAAACTCCACAGGAGTTACTACCTGATCCCTGCTCTCTCCTCACACACCGATCTGTGAGGAGGGAGAAGAGATCAGTAAGTTAGCTCAGTGTAGTTTGTCTACATAAGTTTACAGTGCACAACACGCCCCCCCCCCCCATAAAGAGGACCTGTCACACAGCCCAGCACATCAATCAGCCCAGCCAATCAGCCCATCTGTCAATCAGCCCATCTGTCAATCAATCAGCCCATCTGTCAATCAATCAGCCCATCTGTCAATCAATCAGCCGATCTGTCAATCAATCACCCCACCTGTCAATCAATCACCCCATCTGTCAATCAATCAACCCATCTGTCAATCAATCAGCCCATCTGTCAATCAATCAGCCCATCTGTCAATCATCTGTCACAGGCCCACCTCCATCGGTACCGCCATTGGCACCGCCACACAGGCTACCAGTACCGCCATCGGTACCAGTATCACCACCAGTACCGCCACCAGGCCCAGCATCTATACTGCCACACAGGCCCGCTACCAGTATCACCACTAGTGCCGCCATCGGTACCACCACCAGTACCACCACCCGTACCACCGTCGGTAGTGCCACCACCACCTGTACCACCACCTGTACCGCCATCGGTACCATCACCACCCGTACCACCACCACCTGTACCGCCATCGGTACCACCACCACCTGTACCGCCATCGGTACCACCATCACCCATACCGCCATCGCTACCACCACCACCCGTACCGCCACCTGTACCGCCATCGGTACCGCCGCCACCACCACCACCCGTACCGCCATCGGTACCACCACCACCTGTACCGCCATTGGTACCACCACCACCCATACCGCCATCGGTACCACCACACAGGCCCACCACTAATACCTCCATCGGTACTACCACACAGACCGCCACCACTACCACCAGCAGTACCATTACACAGGCCCACCAATAAGCACTGCCATAATGTCCCAAAGGGTTTACACACCTGAGGAGGCATATGCCATTCTTGCCATGTCGGATGATGAGAGCAGCGGGGAGCTCCCATTATCCGATTCTGGTTCGGAATACGAGCCAGTGGAGGATAGTGGCTCAGAGTCCGAGTCCCCGGAGGAAACCGTCCCTCCCAAAAGAATGCGATCGGCACCAAGATCAGCACCAAGATCAGCACCAAGATCAGGAGAACTGCCCACCACCAGCAGCGCCATACCCCAGGAAGAGGAGCCCAGTACAAGCAATGGAAATGCACGCCCAACCCGAAGAATCCAGCCCCAATCCTACCTTCCCGATGCCCTGGCAAACCCCTTATGGTTGCCTGCCAACTCAGGATCCGCTATCATCCCCCCTTTCACCGCACAGCCAGGTGTGCAGCCCGACACTACAAATTTTTCTAAATTTGATTATTTTTGTTTATTTTTCCCACAAGATTTGCTGCAGAATATAGTGGATCAAACAAATCTGTATGCATCCCAATTTATTGCTGCCAACCCCGATTCTTCCTACGCCCGCATGTTCCAGTGGCGGTGTCTAACATTGGAGGAATTTAAATTATTTTTGGGCCTTATGTTCAATATGGGGCTTACAAAAAAGAACGAAGTCCATTCATATTGGTCCAAACGCCCCATCCAACACATGCCCATATATTCCGCTGTCATGTCCAGGAAAAGATACGACATGATTATGCGCTTTCTCCACTTCAATGACAATTCACAGTGCCCTCCCCGAGATCATCCCAACTACGACAAATTGTACAAGATACGCCCCCTAATCAATGCCTTTTCCCAGCGATTTGAAGAAGTTTTCATCCCAGACCAAAAAATTTGTGTGGACGAGTCCCTCGTACATTTCACCGGCCGACTGCAGTTCAAGCAGTACATACCAAGCAAGAGAGCCAGGTATGGGTTAAAATTAAATAAATTATGTGATCGAGCCACTGGATACGTCTGCAAATTCAGGATCTACGAAGGAAAAGACTCCCAGCTCCAGCCCCGTGATTGCCCCACATATATTGGAACCAGTGGGAAAATTGTCTGGGAGTTGGCATACCCCCTGTTCGGAAAAGGTTACCATTTATATGTTGATAATTATTATACCAGCCTGCCCCTTTTTCGCCACCTTTACAGTAAACAAACCCCGGCCTGCGGTACCTTAAAAAAAAAACGGAAGGGATTCCCACAAAATTTATTGACAAAAAAATTGCGACCTGGAGAATCGGCATCCATGAGGAATGAGGAGGTGTTGGCCATGAAGTGGAGGGACAAGAAAGATGTCCACATCCTCTCTACGATCCACAATGACACCATGGTGGAGATCCCAAGAAGACGCGGCTCCATTGTAAAGCCTGAATGTGTCCACGACTACAATTTGTACATGGGGGGGGGGTGGATTTAAACGACCAGATGCTACAGCCCTACTTATCAACCAGAAAGTCCCATTATTGGCACAAAAAAGTTGCGTTTCACCTGTTTCACATGGCCCTTTTTAATTTGTTTGTCTGCTACCAAAAAGCAACTCAAAATCACCGACTCCACTACCTCAAATATATCGAAGATATCATCGATGCCCTCATTTACCAACAAGATCCCGCCCCAGGAAGCATTCGCTCTGATAGTGTGAGTCGGCTTCACGAGCGACACTATCCCTGTAGCATCCCCCCCACAGAATCTGGAAGAAGACGCCAAAAGAAATGCCGTGTATGCAGCAGAGGAGGAGTAAGAAGAGACACCAGCTATTATTGTCCCGATTGTCCCTCCCAACCTGGCCTGTGCATCGGAAATTGCTTCAAAAATTATCATACATCCATTAGTTCCCCTTATTATTAACAGACTGCCATTTCCCTATTTGCCTGCTACCATGTTACTAACTACCTTCCATGTTAATTAACTGACCCTGGCCTGTTTACCGACGATGCCTCTGCCTGCCGATTTAAACCACGTTTCTGACTTCCACGTGTACCGACCTTGGCCTGTTAATCGACCATGTTTTTGCCTGCCACTTGGACTGATCTTTTGGCCATCTACTTTTAGTACACAGGGGTCTCACATATGTGAGGGGCTTCAGAATAGCGTTCTGAGTAGAGAAAACCAGTTTTTCGTTTTCTGTGCTCCAAGAACAGGGTCTGGTTGCCCGGAGGCTTCAAAGCGATTTGGGTGGGAGAAGCCTCTACCCCTGTCCCCCTGGCCCTAAGCTTGATGGTCCTTCCTGCTGCCTGGACCAATAGTTTGGCTGTGCTGACCATATTACTGCCTGTAATGACCCATGACATTATGGACCATGTTTCTTCCTGCTGCTTGGACCAATACTTTGGCTGTGTTGACCATATATCTGCCTGCTGCCTCTACTGACTTTGGACAGCATTTCTGCCGGGACACCTCTGCCTGCTACCTGGACCTGTGCTTTGGCTGTGCTCTGGCTGTGCTGACAGAATCTCTGCCTGTGCGAACTATGGACAGTATTCCTGCCTGCTGCCTGGATGATTGCTTTTGCTGTCGCTGACCTCATCCCTGCCTGCTGCCTGGACCAATGCTCTCCTCTGTGGACCACTGCACTTCTAAAACCACAGGTAATCTTTTGTTATTTGGTATGTACCTGCTATGTGTTAGATATATGAAGGGCCTTCAAAAATGTGATCGGTAGTCAGAAAATGATATGTGCAATTAATGCTGCTAGAATGCCTGGAGGTGCTACTTGGATGTTGGGCCTCTGTATGTGGCCAGGCTGTGTAAAAGTCTCAAACATGTGGTATCGCCATACTCAGGAGAATTAGCAGAATGCATTTTGGGGTGTAATTTTTGCTATGTACATATTATGTGTTAGAAATATCTTATAAATTGACAACTTTGTGTAAAAAAAATGCATTTTAATTTTTTCTCCACATTTTCCAAAACCTTCTGGAAAAAAATGAACCGTTCAAAAGACTCATAATGCCTCATAGATTATACGTTGGGGTGTGTGCTTTCAAAAATGGGGTCATTTTGCGGAAAATTCTATTGTCCTGGTGCTCCAGGGCCTTCAAAATTGTAATAGGTGGTTGAGAAAGGATATGTGCGATTTATGCTTGTAGAACGCCTGAAAGTGCTACTTCAATGTTGGGCCTCTGTATATGGCCAGGCTGTGTAAAAGTCTCACACATGTGGTATCGCTATACTCAGGAGGAGTAGCAGAATGCATTTTGGGGTGTTATTTTTGCTATGTATATGCTATGCGTTAGAAATATCTTATAAATGGACAACTTTGTGTAAAAAAAATGCATTTTCATTTTTTCTCCACATTTTCCAAAACCTTCTGGAAAAAAATGAACCGTTCAAAAGACTCATAATGCTTCATAGATTATACGTTGGGGTGTGTGCTTTCCAAAATGGGGTCATTTTGTGGAAAATTCTATTGTCCTGGTGCTCCAGGGCCTTCAAAATTGTAATAGGTGGTTGAGAAAGGATATGTGCGATTTATGCTTGTAGAACGCCTGAAAGTGCTACTTCAATGTTGGGCCTCTGTATATGGCCAGGCTGTGTAAAAGTCTCACACATGTGGTATCGCTATACTCAGGAGGAGTAGAAGAATGCATTTTGGGGTGTTATTTTTGCTATGTATATGCTATGCGTTAGAAATATCTTATAAATGGACAACTTTGTGTAAAAAAAAATGCATTTTCATTTTTTCTCCACATTTTCCAAAACCTTCTGGAAAAAAATGAACCGTTCAAAAGACTCATAATGCTTCATAGATTATACGTTGGGGTGTGTGCTTTCCAAAATGGGGTCATTTTGTGGAAAATTCTATTGTCCTGGTGCTCCAGGGCCTTCAAAATTGTAATAGGTGGTTGAGAAAGGATATGTGCGATTTATGCTTGTAGAACGCCTGAAAGTGTTACTTCAATGTTGGGCCTCTGTATATGGCCAGGCTGTGTAAAAGTCTCACACATGTGGTATCGCTATACTCAGGAGGAGTAGCAGAATGCATTTTGGGGTGTCATTTTTGCTATGTATATGCTATGCGTTAGAAATATCTTATAAATGGACAACTTTGTGTAAAAAAAATGCATTTTCATTTTTTCTCCACATTTTCCAAAACCTTCTGGAAAAAAATGAACCGTTCAAAAGACTCATAATGCTTCATAGATTATACGTTGGGGTGTGTGCTTTCCAAAATGGGGTCATTTTGTGGAAAATTCCATTGTCCTGGTGCTCCAGGGCCTTCAAAAGTGTAATAGGTGGTTGAGAAAGGATATGTGCGATTTATGCTTGTAGAACGCCTGAAAGTGCTACTTCAATGTTGGGCCTCTGTATATGGCCAGGCTGTGTAAAAGTCTCACACATGTGGTATCGCTATACTCAGGAGGAGTAGCAGAATGCATTTTGGGGTGTCATTTTTGCTATGTATATGCTATGCGTTAGAAATATCTTATAAATGGACAACTTTGTGTAATAAAAATGCATTTTCATTTTTTCTCCACATTTTCCAAAACCTTTTGGAAAAAAATGAACCGTTCAAAAGACTCATAATGCTTCATAGATTATACGTTGGGGTGTGTGCTTTCCAAAATGGGGTCATTTTGTGGAAAATTCCATTGTCCTGGTGCTCCAGGGCCTTCAAAATTGTAATAGGTGGTTGAGAAAGGATATGTGCGATTTATGCTTGTAGAACGCCTGAAAGTGCTACTTCAATGTTAGGCCTCTGTATATGGCCAGGCTGTGTAAAAGTCTCACACATGTGGTATCGCTATACTCAGGAGGAGTAGCAAAATGCATTTTGGGGTGTCATTTTTGCTATGTATATGCTATGCGTTAGAAATATCTTATAAATGGACAACTTTGTGTAAAAAATTAAATTTTCCCAAGAATTGTGGGAAAAAAATACAACTTCAAAAAACTCACCACGCCTCTTAGTAAATACCTTGGACTGTCTACTTTCCAAAAAGGGGTAATTTTGGGGTATTTGTACTTTCCTCGCTTGTTAGTGTCTCAAGAAATGAGATATCCCTTCAGTACATCAGGCGTGATCAGATGTGATAAATTTTCAGTGATTGCCACCATAGTTTGTAGACTCTATAACTTTCACAAAGACCAAATAATATACACTAATTTGGGTTCATTTTACCAAAGATATGTAGCAGTATACATTTTGGCACAAATTTATGAAGAAAAATTACTTATTTGCAAAATTTTACAATAGAAACGAAAAAAAGTGTTTTTTAAAAAAAAAAAATTACTGTTTTTTTGCTTATATCGCAAAAAATAAAAAACCCAGTGGCGATTAAATAGCACCAAAAGAAAGCTCTATTTGTGAGAAGAAAATGATAAAAATTTTGTTTGGATACAGTGTAGCATGACTAAGTAATTGTCATTCAAAGTGTGAGAGTACTGAAAGCTGAAAATTGGTCTGGGCGGGAAGGTGCATAAGTGCATGGTATTGAAGTGGTTAATGATGCATAAAGTGAAAAAAAAAAAGTCAAATATTCCTTTAAATATCATACCTGGGGGGTGTCTAAAGTGTGCCTGTGAAGTGCCACGTGTTTCCCGTGTTTAGAACTGTCCCTGCACAAAATTAAATTTCTAAAGGAAAAAAAGCCATTTAAAACTGCTTGCGGCTTTAATGTAATGTCTGGTCCCGGTAATATAGAAGAAAATCTTTAAGAAAAATGGCATAGCTACCCCATCACACACCCCCCTCCCCCCCTACCCCAGCCCATTACCAGCCCCTTTGGGTCTTGTATGGATATTAAGGGGAACCCCGCACACAAAATAAAAAAGGCCCTATATACTCTAAACAGCCGTATACAGGCGGTGCATACAAGTCAGGGACTGTAGGTTTGTTCTTATGTAGAATCTGTTTGTAATTTTGAACAGGTACATTGTTTAAGTGTAGCTCCAGGCAAAAAATCTATTTTTAAGCTTTTTGGAAAACATAGGGAAGGGTTATCACCCCTGTAACATTTGTTTTGCTGTCTGTGCAGTGTGCACCTGTTCAGAACAGTTCACCTCACTTTCCGTCCTAATGACAAATGTTTTTTGAAAATTTGGGGTTTTTATTGAAACAAGAATTGGTGATAAAGCATCAGTGGAGAAGAGACACTTTTTTCCCATATTAACTCTTACAGGAGAGAATTTGCCTTCCTAGGGGTAGATTTCCTCTCACTTCCTGTTGTATCCTTCCGTTTGCAAGGAGGAGTCGTTTGTAAGTTGGATGTTTGAAAGTAGGGGCCTGCCGTATATACTCAGCTGAAATTTGCCCCTTACATGTTGGTGTTGCCACAACACTGTGAGCCCTCACAGTTACTCTTGGTGGGCGCATGAATGGGCCCTGCTGTGAATTATTAGATCAAGAATTGTAATTGCATGCCCCTGTTGAACAGGGGCTGAAAAATTGGGCCTTAGCCACTGGTGGCGGCACCCAGAAACAAAAATGTTCTTCCAAGCTATCATCATCAATCGGATCATTGAGGAGGAGGAGGATAGTCAGTCAACATAACAGAACAGTCTCTCAGCATCAGCATCAGTCTTGAAGGGATGTGACATTTGAAAATAAATTAGTCTGTTATATCAGCTTCAGGTGTTTGGTAGCTGGTGGTAATCCAAGACTGGTTCATCTCTATGAAGGTCAGTCGATCAACAGAGTCGGTGGACAGGCGCACCCTGTGATCCGTGACAAATCCTCCAGCAGCACTGAATGTGCGTTCTGAAAGAACGCTGGATGCAGGACAGGCCAGTAGCTCAATTGCATACTGTGCAAGCTCTGGCCAGTGATCCATCCTCAAGACCCAGTAAGCCAGAGGATTTTCGGTGGGGAAGGTGTCCAAGTCTGACCTTGCCCCTAGGTATTCCTGCACCATGTATATCAAACGCTGGCGATGGTTGCTGGAACCGATCATACCTTGGGGCTGCGGACTAAAGAATTGTCTGAACGCATCGGTCAGACGGCCACCTTCCCCATCGCTCCTTCTTTGACTGACCGAAGCCTCAGCAACTCGTTGAACAGGACCAGGAGTTTGTAACCTCCCATTCTCTGGGAACGCATTGCACAGACCTTTCTGCAAGGCCTCCCGGAGTTGTCTCCTCTGCTCCCTCTGCGACGGTAAGATAAGGTCCGCAACCTTACCCTTGTACCGTGGATCAAGGAGAGTGGCCAGCTAGTAATGGTCCCTCTCCTTGATCCGAAGAATACGAGGATCCTTCCGCAGACTTTGCAGGATCAGGGAGGCCATGCAGCGTAGGTTAGCTGAGGCATTCGGTCCGGAGTCCTCTGGGTCACTAAGGACGACATGATCCGCAGCCACCTCCTCCCAGCCACGTACAAGTCCACTGGTTTCTTGGGACTGTAAATCATCCCTAAAAGACTGCTGCTGATGATGCTGAGTGCCAGGCTCCACCTCCATGCTGACACAATCCTCCTCCTCCTCCTCCTCCTTCTCTTCTTCCTGTGCGATGGGCGGGACAGAAGGAACACTGTCTGGGTAAAGGGGGCCTTGAGAGGCAAGGAAGTCCTCCTCTTCCTGCCTCTGTTCTGCCTCAAGTGCCCTGTCCATTATTCCACGCAGCGTATGTTCCAACAGGTGGACAAGAGGTACAGTGTCACTGATGCATGCACTGTCACTGCTCACCATCCTTGTGGCCTCCTCAAATGGTGCCAGGACAGTGCATGCATCCCTGATCATGCCCCACTGGGGTGGTGAAAAAAACCCGAGCTCCCCTGACCCTGTCCTGGTGCCGTAGTCGCACAGGTACTCATTGATGGCCCTCTGCTGCGTGTGCAGCCGCTGCAGCATGGCCAACGTTGAGTTCCACCTGGTGGGCATGTCACATATAAGGCGGTTCTTGGGCAGGTTCAACTCCTTTTGCAGCTCAGCCAGGCGAGCACTGGCATTATAAGATCTGCGGAAATGCACACAGACTTTCCTGGCCTGCCTCAGGACATCCTGTAAGCCCGGGTACCTGCCCAAGAACCGCTGCACCACCAGGTTAAGGACGTGAGCCACACAGGGCACATGGGTCAGTTGTCCCTGTCGGAGAGCGGAGAGGAGGTTGGTGCCATTGTCGCAAACTACCATTCCTGGCTTAAGCTGGCGTGGCGTCAACCACCTCTCGGCCTGCCCCTGCAGAGCAGACAGAACCTCTGCCCCAGTGTGGCTCCTGTCCCCCAAACACACCAGCGCAAGCACGGCATGGCATCTTTTTGCCTGCGTACTTGCATAGCCCCTTGAATGCCTACGGAGCACCGCTGGTTCCGAGGACAAAGCACAGGAAGAGGCCACGGAGGAAGAAGAAGAGGAGGGGATGGAGGACAGAGGTGTGTCACAACCAGTAGTAGCATTTTGGAGGCGTGGCGGTGGAACAACCTCCAACACTACTGCACCTTGTCCTGCATCCTTCCCAGCTGCCAAAAGAGTGACCCAATGGGCCGTGAAAGAAAGGTAACGTCCCTGTCCATGCCTGCTGGACCATGAGTCAGCGGTAATATGCACCTTACCGCTGACCGCCCTGTCCAGCGAGGCCAAGACATTGCCTTCCACATGCCGGTAGAGAGACAGAATCGCCTTCCGTGAGAAAAAGTGGCGTTTGGGAACCTGCCACTGAGGAACCGCACATTGCACAAACTCACGGAAGGGGGCCGAGTCTACCAACTGAAAAGGCAGCAGTTGAAGCGCTAGCAATTTAGCCAAGCTAGCATTCAACCGCTGGGCATGTGGATGGCTGGGAGTGAACTTCTTTTGACGGTCCAGCAGCTGGGGCAGGGAAATTTGCCTGCTAGAATCGGACGTCGGTGTACTGCTAGCAGAGTGCCCGCAAGTACTTGGCTGTGACACACCTAATTCTACACCTTCATTCCTCTCAGAGCAGGTTTCAGAGAGGACTGAAGGTATAGAGGGGTTGGAGATCCCAGCTGATGCGGTGCAAGAAGAGGTCAGCTTTGTTCTTTGGTGTGGGTCTTTAAGGTAGGCTTGCCAACGAGCTGCATGGCAGGTCAACATATGTCTGGTCAAGCATGTGGTGCCCAAGTGGGTGATGTTTTGGCCACGCGATATACGCTTGAGACATATGTTGCAAACAGCAGCTGTGCGATCTGATGCACTCGACTCAAAAAAGGCCCACACCAAAGAACTTTTTGAATAACGGGCAGAGGCAGCGCCCTGCACAGGCGGAGCTCTGCGGTGTGATTCCGTCGGTGTGCTGCCCTTACGCTGGCCTCCCGAGGGCATCCTGCCTCATTGGAGATGTGCCTCCTCCTCATCCTCCTCCTCCTCCTCCTCCTCTCTCCTATTAGGCACCCACGTGGAGTCAGTGACCTCATCATCCCCTCCCTCCTCATCACTGGAGCCAATCTGGCAGTATGCTGCAGCTGCTGGAACATGACTGCCAGATTGGTGTCCTTCTTGAGCATCCCCTCCCTCTGCTCTCACGCTACTGCCTTCCTCTAGCTGGGTATCATCATCAGACCCTTCGAAACGCTGGGCATCCTCCTGGAGCATGTACCCAACACTGTGCTCAAACAGTTCGGGGGACTCCTTAGGAGGACATGGTTGGTCTAGGGAAGGAGTGACTGATGATGACATTGATACCAGGGAAGAGGACGCTTTGGCAGCTGCTTTGCCAGTACCCTGAGCCTGGGTGAGAGAGGATGAGGAGGATGAAGAGGGCTTGGTCATCCACTCTACCAAGTCTTCGGCATGATGCGGCTCAACACGTCCAGCTGCCGAAAAGAAGGACAAGCGTGTCCCATGGCCACGTGCTGATGGTGATGCACCGCGTCCACGACCAGCACTGTTGTCTCTAGACACAGAGCCTGCTTGCCCTCTTTTATTGGCTCCTGACTGTCTGCCTCTCCTTGTTTGCCTTCCAGACATTCTAATGGCCTGCAGGGAAATGGGAAAAGCAGCAATACAGGCTAAGTTCAGGTGTAATATGGTCAGGAGGCACACTCCGCCCGCTGTAAGTGCCGCAAAATCCTGTTGGTGTAACACACCAGGAAAAAGCAGCAATACAGGCTAAGTTCAAGTGTAATATGGTCAGGAGGCACACTCCGCCCGCTGTAAGTGCCGCAAAATCCTGTTGGTGTAACACGCCAGGAAAAATCAGCAATACAGGCTAAGTTAAGGTGTAATATGGTCAGGAGGCACACTCCGCCCGCTGTAAGTGCCGCAAAATCCTGTTGGTGTAACACACCAGGAAAAAGCAGCAATACAGGCTAAGTTCAGGTGTAATATGGTCAGGAGGCACACTCCGCCCGCTGTAAGTGCCACAAAATCCTGTTGGTGTAACACACCAGGAAAAAGCAGCAATACAGGCTAAGTTAAGGTGTAATATGGTCAGGAGGCACACTCCGCCCGCTGTAAGTGCCGCAAAATCCTGTTGGTGTAACACACCAGGAAAAATCAGCAATACAGGCTAAGTTAAGGTGTAATATGGTCAGGAGGCACACTCCACCCGCTGTAAGTGCCGCAAAATCCTGTTGGTGTAACACACCAGGAAAAAGCAGCAATACAGGCTAAGTTAAGGTGTACTATGGTCAGGAGGCACACTCCGCCCGCTGTAAGTGCCGCAAAATCCTGTTGGTGTAACACACTAGGAAAAAGCAGCAATACGGGCTAACTTCAGGTGTATAATGTGCAGGAGGCTTAGCAACAATGACACTGACACTGTCCCCTGCCTATCCTTCTCTCTCCCTGCACACAAGGTTTATCAAAGTATATGACACTGACACTCTCCCTGCCTATCCTTCTCTCTCCCTGCACACAAGGTTTAGCAAAGAATATGACACTGACACTGTCCCCTGCCTATCCTTCTCTCTCCCTGCACACAAGGTTTATCAAAGTATATGACACTGACACTCTCCCTGCCTATCCTTCTCTCTCCCTACACACAAGGTTTAGCAAAGAATATGACACTGACACTCTCCCTGCCTATCCTTCTCTGTCCCTACACACAAGGTTTAGCAAAGAATAGATTTGACAAGATTTGACACTGTCCCTGCCTATCCTTCACTTTCCCTGCTCCGGAACACACTACACGAGGCCGCCGCGCTGGCAGCCTTTTATAGTGTGGGGCGTGTACTAAACCCCCTCAGCTATAATTGGCCACAGGCATCCTGCCTGTGGCCAATCATTGCTCTCCTCGCTGCCGGCGCTGTGATTGGCCAAGCATGCAGGGTCACAGTGCATGCTTGGCCAATCACAGCGCCGGGATTACACTGCGATGGCGCAGTGTATTGTGGGCCGTTCGCGTCACTCGAATTTGGCGCGAACGGCCCAAATTGTTTGTTGTTCGCCGAACGCGCGAACAGCCGATGTTCGAGTCGAACCTATGTTCGACTCGAACACCGAGCTCATCCCTAGGTGTGAGGGAGGAGGTGTCGAGACGGCATATCCTAGCAAGTCCCCGGAGTGTGGATGTTCTGTTTCCACACAGGGCTACATACCCGCGGAGGAGTGTGACACCTCCGACCTGGAATCTCTTTCTGATGCGGGAGATGATGCATTGATAGATGACTTGTTTGCCAAGAAGGGCTGGGACAAGATATCGCTTGCTTCATTCCGTGGAAGTGGGAATTCACCTATGTCTGTGGGGGAGAACACACCCAGGGTGGAGGCGTCAGCGCCTGAAGGAGAATCCTTTCCTCAACTTGTCCCTGCATCCCTGGCACCATTTGTATCTGACACTGGGGTCAAGAGACTGTTGTTGCGGCCCCCAATGCCCAGAATGGAGGTGGTCGTCATCCAGATTCAGTTGTGTTGCCTGGTGAAGGGGAAAAAGCTACTATGCCTCCTTTGGCAAGATTACAGCGTTTATTCAGTCAAAAGGTTGCAGCGGAGTACGGCTGGGAGTACCCTTACTTATCGAAGGACTTGTTATATAAGGTGGAAGTGTACCGGGAGCGCTGGTACAATGACTTTGTGTGGACCCACCTCAAAGTTCCACACGCTCGCAGATACCTAACATGTTCTCCAAAGGCTTCACAGCGCTTCAAAGACTGCAAGGCAGAATGGATGGTGGGAAGACACATCCACGCAGATAAAGTAGTAATCAGACACAAAGAAGGCGAAGATGTAGAGTACCATCTAGAGACTATGGATCAGCACTTGAAGCCACTGATTCTGCCACATCCCCGTTTCTACCTTTAGGAGAGAAAGACTCCGATATTATCATGCTGCTGAATTTTCTGGGGAAATTGTGTTTTGTGTGCCCACAGAAAAGAAAAGGAACTGTTCCTGTTTATTTCTATCTTACTGCAAGGAGACCACAGACTCTGGGGTAGATAGGGTTAGAGAGAAAGGAGAAGAAGTTCCACGGGTGCAGTTACCGCAAGGCTGTCACCAGGTGGCAGTGTTGTGCATTGTTACAAACACTTCTCACGCATTCACTCTCTGGAGAAACAGGAATTTCTTTTAGGAGAAATTTATTTTCCTCATATACACGGATACATGTGTCAGGGTTTTTATGTTAACTTTTATTTCTTTTCCCTCTACAGGAGGACATCCTAGCAAGATTACATACTCTAAGGAGGTCTTTAGTTAGGATGGGGGGGAAAAGTAAAATGTTGAAATGTGATTTCATGTTGAATGTGTTGTCTTTCACTCCTCTTTTATTACAGGGGCTCAGACACAACTTCTTCGTTAGGAGAGTTTCCAAAAAGTTTTTCTGTTTCAATTGTTAGTGGTTTCTGGACTGAACCATGTCAGTTGTTTAGGATGTGGTTTACTCCAGACACTGGGGACCAGTGTCAAATAACAGGGGGGAGTATGTAGCGGGTACTTACTTTCCCGCCGTAAGTTTTTGAATTTTTCGGTGACACCAGTGGTGTATCTCCAGAGGTCCACTGGGTGGCGCTGTCACTGTGGGCCGACGGACGGATACCGCTGTGTGCTAAGCTTACTTTTGTCCTCTCTGGGCAGCGATATGGTGGGGCGGGGAACCCGCCGTGCTTGCTGGGAGAGGGGATAAAAGGGGCCGGCCATCTTAGTCATGGGGTTGTTGGTCCCTGGCACCTTTAGCCTGCGGACGGAGTTCGTGTTTGTCCTATAGGCGGACTAGGCCTAGAGGACCACCGGAGATCGTGTTCCATCTCAGGCACCTTTAGCCTGGGGTGAGGTACTCGGACGGCGGTCCGGAGCTCAGTGCCCAACACTGAGTTCCGCGAGGGAAGGATCCTAGGGTACTCCGGAGATGGATGCCTGAATCCGAGGTGGATGTAATGGACCAGGGAGAGCTCCTCATCTGAAGACCCGGTGCAGCATACTGCCGGTGACGGGTGAGCCTCTTGTCGGAGACCGTCCGGAAGGTGAATTTCCCTCGTGCGGAGACCATAACCCACTCTTTGGAGGAGAGTGGAGGATCGAACTTGTGTCTGGGCCTATTCGTACACACACCTCCTTTTCTGTTCTATAGCCAAGGGAGTCCATGTTATGTGCTAAATAAAGGAGTGTTGGACTTTAACGGTGTGTGGCTCAAGTTTCTGGCAGACGAGGTTCTTGGAGACTCTTGGAGGGAGGATCCGATGCACAATACAGGCCCGAAGGTAAAGGAAGGCATTGCTGATACCACTTATACATCTGTGGTGGAAGTCAGGCTTAGCGCACCCTCTCCCTCCCCTATCGTACCCATAGACCAGAGACACAGCGAGCAGAACTTTAATAGAGGGGACTGGGAGAGGGGAGGAAGAGCCCGCTACAACTGATAATGACATCTGGTCAGTATTCTATTTCTTTCACAGAATAGGATGAATATTCCTTCGTATTCCTTTGATGTTGTTGTGTAGCTGTCAGGTTCATGTGGTATTTTGCAACAATTGGAAAATGTAGACAAGTAATGAATGGAATGGTTACTGGAACTTATAAACTGTAACTTGCACAAAAAAAAAAATATAATAAAAATGTAATCTCTCTCTGGGTCTTAGTATTGTTCTCCAATGTATTGTGTCGCCCTGCCTATGAGGCACTCAAAAGCTTAAGCTGTCCAGTTCACATCCACAAACTACAGAACACCTCCCCTATGTTCTGAAGATGGGAAGCGAGGGATGTGTAATGTAGCCCCAACACACTCCCTGTCCTATCATGAAAACGCTGCTCCTGCATATATACAGTTCAGTGATTTGAGCGTTGTCATCCTAAAACAGGAAATGTGTTACTGGCAACTTGGCAAGATCACCAGGTGAAAAAGGAAACACTGTAGAAAAACAAAAACAAAAAAATTAAAATAAATGAATACAGTCAGGCTTAGAACATTTTCTGTAAATACACGAAAATACCTGCTGAATAATTTGATGTCCTTTTAACTTCCTGTGCACTGAACTGAAACTCCCAACAATGTTATCAGCCGTCCCAGTTCTCTTCCCAGGCCCCTTTCACTCAGGTGATCCGATTAGGTCCACTTGTCAGTTTTTCAAGCGGACCTGATCAGAAGGTCCATGTACTCCAATGGACAGGTGGGTGTAAATGGACCTGTGTCTGTTTAATCCCCCTCTCCTCCTACCTCCTAATCTGTCCTCTTCTGTTTAGGCAGAGAGGATGTTAGTCGGGTGTAAATGGATAGCTGAGTCCGTTTACAGTACTTCCGGTCACCCATAGGGCAAAGTGGGCTCTGTCCGTGTCTGCTCTGCAGGAACTGAGCGGACACGGATGTGTCATCTGCCTGCTCTGCTCCGATCAACAGGGGATCTGTGAGCTGACACCCTGCTGATCAGAACGGAATCCACCCCATGTGAAAGGGGCGTTATAGGGACTACATAACACCCCTCCATCCCCCATGTTTTTAAAGGAAAAAGAGTTGGGAAAGTCTGTAGTTCTGTCCTAGGGTAGGGTGACCAGACATCCCCAGTTTCCGGGGACAGCCCCCGGATTGAGGACACTGTCCCCGGACCAAGTCTGTCCCCGGTTTTGTCCCCGGATTGGATTTGAACAGGGGCTGGGGCAATTTCAAAGACAGTCAGTGCAGAATTATAAAAAAAAAAAATCTGAATTACACACCCCCGCTACACCGCTCCTACTAGCTTAGGGGGGTCTATTTTTTTCCATTCCATTTCTGTGCCCCTTTCTGATGATCATGTGCTGGTCGGAGTGGAGGGAATATTTCTTCAGTTTCGGGCGCATGCCCATTCAGCTCCGTTCGCATGTTCTTCTGCCTTGGCTCAAGTCCCGGACAGCCGCATGCCTGTTTATCTCCTTGCCTTCCCTGGCGGAGTGATCTTCCTCCGCTCCCCACCCAGTAGTAGCCGGGGCCCGGAGAGTGAGACTTGACAGGCTGTGAGGCGGGCAGCAGCGGCGACGGGCAGAGAGTCGCTGATTGCTGCTATTACTAGTAAAAAAAAAATATGTCCCCGGATTTCATTTTAAAAATCTGGTCACCTTATCCTAGGGTAATGCTGCTGCTTCTTCATAGATAAAGTAGGGTGAGTAAACGTTGTCATCCTAGGAAAATAAATATGGTACTGGCAGGATTACCAAATGAAAATAAAGAGGAAAAAATGAATGCAGCCATCACATCTAAGGATTGTTAATCTGCATTATTTGTATTTATTTTTTTCATTTTGGGTGTAAATACTGAATCAACCCCCCAACTTGGCTGCCTAGAATGTTTGTAGATGAAGTTTAATTCCTAGGAAACAGGGCATATTATTAGATCATTCTTATGCTATACTTGTGCCCAGAAAGATAAAGATGACTCCACATTTCTTGAGATCTTCTGAATTCAAAGCAGACTAATCCCACATTTCAGTAGGAGATTATCCCTATTCATGCCAGGAAACATCATGTCAGTCTGCTCATCCCATTTATCATCTGCTCAGATGCAGTAAAATTCATGAACTCCTGCTCCTCTCATTAAAACTTCATGTGCGATAATATGTGCGAAATAGACTAACAATAAAAAATAAAAAACCTATGAGTAAAAAAATAAATAATCTATGACTTCTATTAAAACAATTCTATTTGCTGCATCTGATTAAGATGAGGTAATTGAAAATCTGTTCTTTCTGGGTGTCTAGCATAGCAGAGCCTGCTATTTACTCGGTCAAAGGAAATATTTACCAGTTCACTATAATGTAGAGTGGCACTAACCCAACCAAAAAGAAAGTCCATGCTCCAGAAAATCCATTGGAAGTTCCCCTTTAAGCATAGGAGCTGATATGGAGGTACTGTAGACTACTTCCTTGTTAGGTCGCTGATGTAATAGGGGGTTCTTACCTCATAAGTCCCAGCAACCTCAAAAGTGGGGTCCCTACTGGATCTGCTACACAACAAGCTCCTGCAACCTGAAAATGATGGATTGGTGTTTTCTTGACATGCACACAGAGTTTCTATGTCTAAATTGCCTTAATACCTCACCTTATGGCCCCTCCTTCTAGCCCCATAGCAGCTTTTTGGGCTGCTATGGCTATAACATAACTCCCAAGCTTCACAGACTCACCAGGACTGTCCAAACATTTGATTTAAATCCCAGCATCCTGGCTAAATCCTGTAGTCCAGTGCCAGTGGCAGCCCCTCCCTCTAACAGTTTGGCCAAACCCACTTTTTGCCACAGCGCATTGGGAGGTATGGTGTTATGCTATTGTTTTGTTATTGGGTGGTATTATGACCTCAAAAGATGTCAATAGCTTGAATTTACTTTACATATGGATAGCTAGGAACCAAATCCTAAAGATTTCAGAATTTATGGAGAAATTAATTTTTCCTTGACTGTGGCGCACTAATGTATAAGAAGAATGCCTCGACCTGGACTTGGTTAAGAGGCCATATAAGGACATAAGTATGGCTTTACCTTAACTGACCTAAAGCCCCGTACACACTGGTGAAATGCCAGCTGACATTTGGCCCATGTGTATGCCAGCTGCTCCGACAGAAGCCGGCTGTTCAGCCGGCTTCTGTCGGACATGCCTGCTGGAAAACCAGCATCCGACCGGCTCACGATCAGTGCCCTCAGTCAATGGCTGAGGGCTCTATTCAGAGTGTCCTGGTGGGGGGCCGTCCCTGCTGTACTAACGCGGCACTGACTAGAGATGATGGGCTTTTTTTTCGTTCAACCCGCTGGGTTGAATGGAAAAAAACGAATAGTGTGTGTCAGGCTTAAAGCGGAGCTCCGCCGAAAAAAAAAAAAATTAAAAACCAGCAGCTACAAATACTGCAGCTGCTGACTTTTAATATTAGGACACTTACCTGTCCTGGAGTCCAGCGACGTCCGCAGCAGAGGACGAGCAATCGCTCGTCACACTGCTGCCCCCACCGCCATCCTCGGTGAGGGAACCAGGAAGTAAAGCCTTGCGGCTTCACTGCCCGGTTCCCTACGGCGCATGCGCGAGTCACGCTGCGCCGTTCTGACTGGTCCTCCTGTGTTCTGGGAGCCGAGCGTCTCGCAGAACACTATGGGTATTCTGCGGGAAGTGACGTGCTTCCCGCAGATTTCCCGCAGAGAGGACTCCCAGAAGTGGGTGAAAATACCTGTCTTAGATGCACCCCCCTCCCCCCTGAAAGATGTCAATTGTGACACCGGAGGGGGGGAGGGTTCCGATGAGCGGAAGTTCCACTTTAGGGTGGAGCTCCGCTTTAAGTCTATAGGAATGCCATAGTAAACTAGTCAAGATGGCAAAGCCCATTTTCTTCTTTAAGAGGGGATATCACGGTCCAAACAATTACGATTGGTCATTTACTCACATACTAGCCCTGTATATACCACAGCCAAAACTGGATCAAATTTAGACCTCTAACAGAACTGCGAGAAGCACGTGTCTGCCCTGATCGTCTGCTAAACCGTTGAAAAATGGGCAGGGACCTTGGAAGGGCATCTACTGTATATTCTACCTGCAGCTAAAAAAAATTATATATTCTTTTGGTATTTTTGCATTTGTACTTCTGTCACATTATCTGTCATTACTCAATTAAATGTTTTATATATATCTATATATATATATATATATATATATATATATAGATATATATAATATACCTACAAATGTTTGTGTGTTCTCTCTTTGCACATATTGAAAAGCCCTAAAATTGCAAACTATCATGTAACTGTGATAAAACAATAATATTTATTTACTAGATATAAACCAGCATATCACAAATAAAAATGTTAGTTACAACTAGTAAGGTTTTTGCTGTTGCTTTGCTGCACTCAAACTTGGAAGCACTGTATTATTTAATTAATACAGTTAATGACAATGGTACTTGCATGCCATCTAAAATATCAAGTGGATTTCTCTACTTTGAGTTCAAGTGCAATAATCCAGAGAATCCTGATTCAATCTGTTTTTTAATTACTCAGTCCCATAACCCCATAAATTTGTTTCCATATCCCCAAGGGGTATGGATATTATGGGCAAATAAGAGCTTCTGCTCGAGTGGATGAGATGTCAGGCTACTATGGAATGGAAGTTATGGCGTCCCCTTATAAATGATCATTCTTTTAAACTCATACAGATGCTCTACCAGCATGGAATTACATTAACTACAATTACAATTACTATTACTATTAATTACAGAGAATTTGTCAGGCCAGAAGACAATACTGACAAGTAAATTCTGAAGGTAAATGCCTCCTAATCCTAGCGTTACTACTTAGGGAGTCACTGACCCAAACAGGCAAGTAGCCAGTGAAGTATCAGGACATCTGATATATCATTAGTTGTTCTAGGTCAGTGAATCATTAGGTGGTGCCAGCAGAACCAAGATGATAGCAGTGGGGCTTGTACCTTTAACACCATTCAGGTAAAGGCGTTTCAATGTTTTCATCTAGTCAGAGTACTATTAAATGGGGCATAGGTGTGCACAGCCTATTGCATTTGGGTGTGCACACTAATGCTCAAAAACACCTTTGTGTGTGTCTACATATTTATGGCCCCATCACATTGATCTCCCCGCCGACACAGAGAAAGAGACGTGTGTAAGCACCTCTCTTATGGCAGAGCTGGTAAGAGGGAATTCTTTCTGCTGGCACACAGAGTGATAATGCTAATGCACATGGCATGATTAGGGTGTGCCCAGGCACAAGTGGCACGCCTATGAAAGGGGGTATAATGGCTGCCTAGTCTTACTATAAACTACAATTTTTTTATTTTATCTGCAGTACTTCATGGTGGATAAATTTATAATCTCGCCTTCTCCCATCCATTAAAATTAGGCTTTATGACAACAGTCAAATATGTCTCATTGTTTCTTATGAAGGGGCTCTAAAGCAAGCCCAGTGTTTCACTGAAAAATTATAAAGACTATGGGGTTGATTTACTAAACCTGGAGAGTGCAGATTCAGCTCTGCAAAGAAACAAATCAGCTTCCATGTTTTATTGTCAAAGCTTAATTAAACAAGCTGAAGTTAGAAGCTGATTGGCTACCATGCACAGTTGCATCAGATTTTGCACTCTTCAGTTTTAGTAAATCAACCCCTATATCTGTCCCTCTGTAATATACAGTATTTATATATATATATATATATATATATATATATATATATATATATTAACCTCTGTATTTTTAATTAAATAATAAATGCCAAATAAATCATTAAACTAAATGTCATCTTCATCAGTGGCAGCTGCTCTCCGCACGAGGAAGGGAGGGCGCATATAGGAGCAGGGCAACGAGAAAACCCCACAGCGGTCTGCAGAGTCACTAGTGGGAAAAAAACAAAGACCTCTTCATGAATGTAACACAGATGTGCCCATAGCCAAACTGTCAGAAGCAGTTAGGATGACAGCTACTCACAGTTCATTATTTCCTTCTCACAGGTCACTGGGTGACAAGCTGGGTCAGGAGGCTTTGTTGGCTGCTACACTTTTCCTCTATTCACTCTTGATATAGGTAAGCTACTTAATATGATAAGCTAATATAGACAATGCTTCCAAATTAATACTCAAATACCACTGCTCTACAAGTTATTGTGTGGACAAAGATTTCCCCGCCAACACATTTGGCCATATTGACACTGTTTTTATTATCAATTATCTTTTAACTCTTTCAGATATAGGGGGCATTGCTCACTTCTTAAAGTTTTGGTTGTTTACAAAAAACACTATATAGAGATATAGCATAATAATCGGGTGTAATAATGTATCTTTTACACTTTGCATTTTTAAAGATCATCAATAATTCCATTTTAAAAAGTACTTTAGTTAATCAATAAGAAAAATAAAAAACTACATTGCTTTTTTTGATAATTTTTTTTCAGGTAGACCTAGAGTTACCTATACCTTACCGTGGCATTAAAGCCTAACATTAACTATTCTTCAAAATGTTCCCTCATCCCTCCTCTTACCTATCTTGCCTACCCTGTGTAATTAAGATGTGTATACTTACCTTTTTTTTTAGTCTGCTCCTTCCTGGTCACTTGATCCCACAGCTCAAGCTTCACTCTGTGAGTGGTAATAGGCAGGTGGAGTTAGGCAGAGGCCCCCTTAAGGGTTACTCCTCCTCCTGGTGAGTACTACAGGCACTATTTAAGGTGAAAGTAGCCAGGGCTCTAGGTCTTCTGCTTGGGGAAAGAGTGAGGAGAGACCTGCTGAATATGCTCAGGAGAGGGGCTGTCCTGAGGACCTGCAGCTTGGAGCTATCTGATGGAGAAGATTTTTCCCTCCAGGGAGTGTACCATTTTAGGGGATCAGATGTGGAGAGTAGGAGAAGGACTGATCAATATTCATTTTACTGTATATTGAATATTGATCAGTCCTTCTCCTACTCTCCACATCTGATCACATTTGATAAGACACCTCATGACTCCTGATTCCTGCAATGCTATCTAATATTAGCCAATATTTGGACTATGCCTTTACTAATATGTGAGCTGTTATGTTTCATTGCCACACCTAAGCTAGTAAAGGAGGTTTATTTTTGTTACTCAGAAACCCCTGTGTGAATATTTAGAGAAGTGTCTATTACAGTCACTGCCTGGGGAAAGGAGCGTTAGCTCAGTTTACTGGTAAAAACCTGGCAGTTCGGATCCTGAGAGCATGCGCTTGGATCAAGGCTCCTGGGAACAGGGGGTTACCAGTGTAAGAGGATGGGATGCTTAGGTCTCTGGCCACAAGTCATGCACAGGACAGTAACAGGTTGGGCTGAGAAGCTCGGGGAGTCCAGGAACCTGTATTCTAAGCGCAATCTTTCAGACAAGGATGAGCGAGTTTGGGGTGGAGGAACTTAACAGGCCTGCACTGAACCCGATAGAACACCTTCGGGATGAATTAGAGCAGAGACTGCAAGCTAGGCCTTCTCAACCATATCCGTGCCTGACCTCACAAATGCGCTTCTGGAAGAATGGTCAAATATTCACATAGACACTCCTAAACCTTGTGGACAGCCTTCCCAGAAGAGTTGAAGCTGATATTGCTGCAAAGGGTGGGCCAACTCAATATTGAACCCTACGCACTAAGACTGGGATGCCATTAAAGTTCATGTGCGTGTAAAGGCAGGTGTTATAATACTTTTGTTACTATAGTGTATATGTAAACCCAATTACTGTACTAAAATCTCATCTAAGCTTTAACGTGTGTAGCACACCAATCCTTTTGCCCCCCGCTTACCTTCACCTGCGGGGGTAGGACACACCATGCCACAAGCCCGTGTCCTCCTTATCAGAGGTCAGGCGGTGTTCACAGATTTGGGTCCTGCAGCGAGTTACCTCCTTTCACTGGTTCTCGTCCCTAGAATGTAGGGAAAAGTCTATATTCTTTCCCAAGAAGGCCAATGTCCACACGACTTTAACTCCAACAAAGAGTTTATTTTCCTTTGCTTCAGTTAACGGGAAATTGAAGAGAGAAAGAAGCTAGCAAAGTTAGAAGGTAGATTCAGGCACACAACACTTGACTCACTTGTCGCCACTCGATCCCGAATGGGTTTAGCTCACCCGGATAGATCCCTCTCACAGTTCCAGCAGCCGGAGTGGAGCTCGAACAGTACTATCATCTTGTCCCCTCCAGGGACGGGTACAGGAGATCCTCTAATAGCAGCAGAATCCTGTTATTCCTGAATCCAGAACTTTCCTTAAACCTCTGTAGAATTTAGAGAACAGATGATGCCAATGGGCACTCTACAGGGTTAGCTTTGTTGAGTAAGGAATCCTTCCCTCTGACAGGCCACCAGGCCTCTCCCGAGACAGCGACCTACTATCACTCGTCTCCTCTATGGGCCTGATCCTCCCCTGGCTTCCTCTCGGTCAGAGCAGGTACCCTCACCTGGGCACCCTGGGACTCCAATGTGCTGATTGTAGACCCAGGTAAAGTTACTGGGCCCACCCGGAACGCTGCAGCCTCGGGCCAAAGGTGCCAGAGACTCCTCGGCCAGTCCACGCACCCCCAGGGGGCACACCCCCCCCCGGGACTCATTCCCTGGCACTCCTCTCGGTCACTCCCCCCTAAACATGGCGTCTGCCCCTTATATACCCTCTCCCGGCATGGACAGCAGGCGAAGCCCCGCCCACCGCACGGCAGTCGAGAGAGGACATCCAATCACGCCACTGTGTCACCTAAGGTTCAACCCTAGGCCTGGGCAACAGTGCCACCCACAGGCCAAAGGGGAACTGTACACCAGACAACACCACAGTAGAGCAGAGTCCAGTATCAAATTAGAAGACCTGAGCCAAACTATTGCCCAGGCCGTCCCTTAAATTTGGGCATAGCGACCCCTAAATTTAAGGGTCCGCTACACGTGTAATTATGTCTGGTGATTATTTGTGTTGTCACCCTGTAAACTACCAGTGGCTGCTTCAAGACATATTACACAGGCATGGTGCACTGTTGACACTATCAGATGAAATGGGCTGGCGTAAGTGCAAAGGAAGTATTTTATTTAAAAATGCAGTTGTTTATGATACATGGTGCTGTAATTTAGCTATGAACTGCATTTAATATAAAGGCAGCTTATAAATTTTGTGGAAAAATACAAGTATTTCCAGAAAAAGCAAATATAACCCGTAACAAGCCATATTTTTCAGAAATCCCAGTTTGTACCTCAAGGCTTGTAGGGCCAGAAAAAAAATTATAATGGCTCCAGCGACTCTCAGAAGGGGAAGAGTGGTTCTTACTGGTTCTTACTAAGCCATTTTTCATTCCCAGGACAGATCTTGCCTAGTCATCATTGTGTGGACACCCACCTTAATGATATGCTTATAAGAAAGTTTATTGTATTATACTCTTAAGCTATGACAGCACTGACTTTTGTAGAAAAATACTCTTATTTTTTTTTAATCTTATGAGTACCCCTTTTTGAAAAAATAATGTATATGAGTACCCCTTAGGAGTCAACTCTATTTTTTATTAAGTAGTTCCCTAGCAATTATAAAAATAAAAGGCAGCATTATTCATGTAGGGAGTGGAATTGGGCTTTTACTTGGGCAGTTATTACTAATACCAATAATAATTAATAAATCTTTTCCCAGCAATTCCTGATCAATAAGTAGAAGAATACCCTAGTTTAAACATATTACTAGTGGTACTACGTATGGTTAATTGGATCCCAGTGTCTTTAAAAGTCAGTTTATGCAAAATCAAAAAGCAAAAGATTTTAAAAACTCAAGACTTGTGACAAGATTTGTGTTTGGTGATTCCTCTTCTTAAGCATGTTAAGCAGAATGGATTACAGCCTGGAAAAAAGCCACTCCCAATGTGCAATAAAACTTTCCCATATATTGCCTTATATGGTCTAGTACATACGTATAATCAATAATCGAACTGGATAATAGAAAGACATAACAATCAATCACAAACCAACATTCACTGAGATCTCAATCCTTATTCACTGCCACAGGTACAGTCAGTACCATAATATGCATAATGCTCCAAATTTTTGATCCAACCATATTACGCATAAAGCATTCTTGGGTCAGTGCCTACGACAAGGTAGGATGTTACAACCTTTACAATTTACTTCAGTTTTAATCTAATTATTGCCTTGTCTCACTAGTCAGTATGTAAATTGTGAAGGGGATCCTTCTGAAATCCCACCAAGGTAGCAGACCCTCAGCTATGCACAGGATCAACCAATGACATTCATTAAATTGACTACTTTATACAATATTCATAATGCTTGTATGTTTTATGTAACATAATTCCTAATAATTAACTCATTGCACAAACTTGCAAGTGATACATTTCCACTTGGTCAACAGGGCATACAGTACATCTCACTGTGGTTAACTATTTCCTACAGAAAATCAAGACTAAATCAAAGTAAAAGCAAAATAGGGAAATTTCAAGCAGGTTCCTTAAAAAGACCCTGTTAGGTCTCTAAATGTTTTAAACCAGAAGGTCCCTACGAAGGAAGACACATCTCCATCTATCTCTTCTTTGTGTCAGTGCTGTAGTCTCAGAAAGCCTCTTCAACATTCCAAACTTCTGAGAGTGTCAAATGCCTGTGTCGCCAGCCATGTGCTTGTTCCTTCCTCCAACTCCCTACATTACTGGGTTCAGTGGAAGAAGCAATAGTTGCTTTGGAAGCAAGACTTGGATTTCCAGCAAGGATAGTTCACTGCTACAGTGTAAGATTGAAGAATCCAGTTGGAGATTTTACCCATATGTGTATGTGTTCAATTATTTTTATTGTCATGCAAGTCATGATAAAGATTTGGCAATTTTTTTTTTTTTTTGGGGGGGGGGGGAGTGGGGAAAATCACAAGGCTGAATAGTTTTGTAAAATATTTAATGCAGAAATGTAAGTCTTGGCCTACAGTCAGACGTATAGTTGGATAAGTTAAAAAAAAAAATTCCTCCAGGAGACTTTTTTTGCAGCTTGTAAGCAGGTGGCACATATCTGGATCCAAGCCACTCCACCAACTCAGGAATCATGGTTGCTCCACAATTACACTGCATATATGAGCACAGGGGCTGTACTGCTGAATTCTGAAATATATGGGCCCAATGCTTATCTCAATTTGACACCTGTAACCATGGCCGGGACAAGGGGTGGGCAGGAGGGGCTGTTGCCCTGGGTGTAATGGTTTATTGCAGGGATGGGGGCGCCCTATGCCAGTTGTTTCTGTTACAAAGCTGACAATAGTAGTGATGGCAACATCACTGCTAGCCCTAACCCTAAGGGAAGGGGGGGGGGAGTGCAGTTTGGCATCTTTTCCCTGGGCACTGGATGACCTTGTCCTGACACTGCTTGTAACCCACTGGCTAACATGCCTTAAATCTTGCTACCTTAATGCCATTTCATCTACCATGGATCTTAACCTTTCCAATATAAACGCTGACTCACCAGATTACTACTGCGGAAAAGATAGACCAGAGTCATATTTTTATTCTTACTGGATGCATGGACAACGTTATACAGTCTTGAATACTAATATGATACATCCTATTTCAAAATAATTTTCTGTATTGCTCTTTAATACTACTTATTATTACAATTACATAATCTCAGGTATATGGCAGAACATTGTATTGTACTGTATGCTAGACCTACTGTACTGTTATGGGTGTTTTTTAAATTATACCCCTTCCTCCTCACCCCTTTTTTCTGTACCCTCCCCCTACCCCCATCTTCTTTCTTATCAATACATTTTTTGTTTGAATGTGAGAAATGCAAGTCTTTGAAAATTCCATAGTAGAAATGTATAGAAAAGTGGCATTCCTATTTCATTTTGCCAAGGAAATAAAAAATATTTGCTAGCAAGCCAGAGGGCTCTGGAGATATTTCAATACTATCTGGAGAATCAATGTAACATGAAACTGAAGGAAAACATCTAATGTCATTGAACAATAAATATATGTTCTGTCAGTGGCTTACCTTTGAGCTGAGGCCTTGGGATGTTTCTCTGCGAGATTCCTCACCAACGCCACTGTCAGCTGCCTCGCTTCCCCTGGGCCCCCTGCGGGCAGTGGCTGGGCATCCGGCGCTTGTGAAAGCTGCTGTTGATTGAAATGACTGGCATCATTCATAGAACTCTTAAACATGAAATGCATCAATGTCATGCTACATTTACTTACTTATCTCGTTCAAACATGAGGTATCACAATTGTTTAAAGTCTCAATAAGAGGTGGAAGACATGGTACATACGCTGGTATATTTATTAGATTTTTTTTATTGTTCTCAGCATAGGTAGCAGTCAATATGCCGATTATTTATTTACAGTGCAGCAGAGCTGTAACTTAAAGTGCATGTCAGGACAAACTACATACATACATATAAAATAAATTCAGTACACCTCCAGAATACATGCACATTTACAATGTTTTATACCTTAATATTGCAAGTACCTGACCTTGGATTGGTATCAAAAGAGCCCCGAATTTTCCACTTCCAATAAGGGATTAAATAGTACTGACTGGCATTTTCAAGGCGTTGGGTATCTTTATATATCCTTTTCCATCTTTATAAAGTTCCATTACTTTGTTACGCAGGTCTTTTGACTGTTCTTTTCTACCTCCTCATGGCTCAGTGTCTAGCCTGCTTAGGGCATCCAAGTGAGTGCTAACAAACCCATTGACTCTTTATACACAGACACTAATTGTGATTTAAAAAGTCACAAATGTGATAAATGAACCTTTAATTGCCATTTTAACCTGTGTGTGCCACCTTCTGTCATCATTATAGAACATTCAATTAGTTAGTATAGCAATATCAGTTGCACTTACATATTCTGTATAAACGCATTGTTTAACCACAGCCGGCAGGGTTAAAAACAAACAGTGGCAATCATCCTAGAGACAGGAAGGTTACATACTTGATGTAGTACCCACAAGGGGCCTCCATAAGGAGACTCCCCTAAAGTGGATAGATAATGTATATTATGTAGAAACTATGGGAGAATTGCACCACAGTGATAATAGATAGTATATGGCTCACCTGTTGCAGTCAAAATCACAAAAAGTCCCGGTTGAAGGGTCACATTGGCCACTCTGATGTCTAGAGACTCCGGATGGTGTGATCTGAAGATGGGGGGTGGGCTTATAAAGCCACCACAGTGGGAAACCTAGCCACCGGTGCGGTAATCACTTCCCCACTACAAAGCTGGCGTGCGTTCCAGCTTGGTTGCACCCAAAGGTATGCAGAGTGACTCCGTCCCTTTATGGTGGAGTGACGTCGGACGAAAAGAGGACCGCCCACCAAAAGTCAGACGTCGCATCAGAGGAGGAGAGCATTTGACGTAACTCCGCCTGTGCATGGCAGAGCGGCGTAATGTATGAGGGGCAATGAGACCTCCTCCCTGAAGGTGGCGTGTGAACCCGACAGGGTCCCCCAGCCAGGCGGGAATGGGGACATGCGTCAAGCATACGCTGGTGCGCATATAGATGATGTGGGGACACCGGAAACTAAAAGAGGGACCCATGTCACCAGAACCAGGAAACATGCCTGGATAAGTTGCCGTCAAGGTGAAAAATCAAAAAGACGTCATACCACAGAAAAGGGTAGACGGCCCGTGCGCGCCGGACGACCTCTCTGGGACAAAAAATAAATAAAATGGGAACATAGCAGAAGAGCCAGCGACTACCTGACAGGATGGGAACCACCAAATCAAGGGAGAATTACTAAGCAGAGTATAGAGAAAATTAAGTACCGTCCGTGATACATATAATTTTTCAGGACAAGCTTTGGGGGTATGTCCCCTTCTTCAAGGTCCAAGCAGTACTGATTCACAAAAGTTTTAGCAGAATGTTAAAAAAAAAAACACGGGGCTCATGCGCGGCTGCTTGAGGTGACAGTAATGCCGCTTTAGAGCTCCACTCCACGGGAGATAACACCGGAGGACTACAGGTCTCAGCGGACCCGGAAACGGCTCAAAATAGGAGACAACATACCTCAACACCTACTGCTACATAAATAATGTTCCTGAGGGGCCCAAAAAGAAAATTCAAGGCTGGTCCATTGAAAGAAACGGCACACAAACTGACGGATAAGATGGCGGCGACTTCCTCCTCCTCACAGCTCTGCACACCGCTCACTAAGAAATTTCTGCCTCTCAATAAGAGAACTCAAGCACCTAATGGTGAGTCTGATGACTCACAGCCAGCTATACAGCCAGACATTTTTCAAAAGTTTGAATATATGCTGCAGAAAGCTCTCAAACCGACTTCTGACCACATAACAGACAAATTAACTAAAGAAATAAGGGAGCTGGGTCAGAGAACTGCAGAATTGGAACTGAGAGTAGATGAAATTGACACTCATACACAGCATTTTATATCTGAGTTCATGACTCTTAAAGAGGAGAACCTCACATTACAGTCATGTTTGGAGGACCAAGAGAATAGGGACTGCCGATCGAATCTGCAGTCTACTATCACGGCGCTCTTTCAGGAATTAATACCTGGTATTCCCATTGACAGGCTTGAAATGGACAGAGTGCATAGAGCTTTAGCACCACGCAAAAATAATGGTCCCCCTAGGGACATAATAGCCAAACTGCACTACTACAGAACCAAAGAACAGCTATTAACAGCTGCCAGAGGAAAAATTCCCTTAGCTTCCAGGGTCATGTTTATCAGCTTTTCACTGATCTATCCCCACTCACTGTGGCAAAAAGGCATGTGCTCTAACCCCAACTGCAGGTACTTCAGAACAATCAAATTACTTACCACTGGGGGTTTCCTTTTTGTCTCCGATTCACTCACCTGGAAACTAGATATGTCTGTCGCTCTTCAGAGGACTTACAGTCGGCTCTAATTTAATTGGGCTTGGCGGATGCAGCCTTACCTAAAGACCAGTCTTGCAGACGTTCAGCCTTTCGATCCTCACAGCAAAATAAAGATGCAGGATCCAGCACTGCCTCCTCTTCACATCAAAAACTTCACAAGCGTGGATGCTTTGAACACTCTCCACCCAATAATGAGGACTCAATGGACTGATATACTAATTTCAACCAGTTTTCTTCTCTCATTACAGGTTTCCCAGCTCCTCATGCTGGTTGAGTTCCTTAATCGGCCATACTCATGACTGAAATGAGCCTTGGCGACGAGGTCCTGTTTAAGCTAACATAAGTATTTTTTTTTTTTTTTCCTTTTTTCCTTCCTGTTAATTATAAAAAGTTATAAACTTCTATGATAGCTCTTGGACAGTTCCTGTAGTTCTCTGGTGTTGTTCTTCCCTTAGGAACTTCTTGCTGCCCTCCATACCACCCGTAGACTCCTGCCATCACAATAGGGGACTCTGCTGGTGGGCCCGGATCCTCTCGGAGAGTTTTAATTACTCCCCTGAGACGCTCCCACACCCTATTATCCTATCAATATATTGATACATTGTTTCTTTAATGGGTTCGTTCTATTGTTTTACCTTTTTCCTTTTTTTTCTGTCTTATTCTATTCCTTTTTGACTCTCCCGTCGGTGGTTCTGGCTCTCGGTAAGTACGGTACTTGTCATGTTATAATGATTACCCTAGTTGGTTTATGGCTCCTATAAATGTCCTGTCTTTAAATGTACAAGGGTTTAATATCCCACATAAACGCACCAAAGCACTACGGTCCTTCACAATGAAGAAAGCTCACATTATCTGCTTGCAGGAAACCCATTTCACCGATAAAGCTCACCCTAAATTTCTTTCATCCTCCTATCCACAATTCTATACTGCCTGCCCCCACGGTTAAACAGCGTGGAACTCTTATTGGTTTCCACCGTTCCACTCCGTTTAATCTTGTCTCACAAGTAACAGATCCTGAGGGACGATATATACTTCTAACAGGTTATATTTCTGATAATCCCATTACTATTGTATCATACTATGCCCCCAACAAACGCCCAATTGCCTTTTTGTCTCATCTCCTCCTGTTTTATGTGGTGACTCTAATGCAACTATTTTCCCTTTTTTGTCTCATCTCCTCCAAGTTGTAGAAGCTCATAAGTTTGGTACAGTTGTTTTATGTGGTGACTCTAATGCAACTATTTTCCCTTTTTTGGATAAATCTCCTACAGGGCCTACTACAGGCACAATAAATCGAACTTTTCAATATCTACTTACTACACATGGCTTGGTAGATACTTGGCGAGAAATTAATCCTACCAGTAGACGTTTTAATCACTATTCATACCCGCACAACTCATTCTCACGGATAGATCATATCCTAGTCCCATCTAGCATGTTGCCAGAAATGATTTCATCTAAAATCGTTCCCTTTCCATGGACTGACCATTGTGCAGTGTACACCACTATTACATCCACAGTTCCTAGATCACACAACATCACTTGGTGTATAAATGACTCTATTATGACTCATCATTCTCATCGTGTTGAGATTGAAAAAGCATTATCTGATTACTTTGAAACAAACGATACAGACGACATCTCGGCCCTCACGTTATAGGAAGCCCATAAAACTGTTATTAGAGGTAGATTGATACAACAAGCTACTGCGCTTAAGAGGGAACATAAACTCATATTTGCAAAGCTTGAGACTACCTTTAATAACTGCCACCAGGCTTTTCAATATTCCCCGACTGCTATCAATAATTCTAAACTATAAAAAGCCTGCCTCAATCTAGATCTTTTTTTGACTGATTCAACAGATAAACTCATATGTAAACGCCAACATACCCAATATCTTAAGGCAAATAAAGCCGATACGCCCATGGCCAGAATATTAAAGATTACACAACACACACAAGCTCCTATCAGACTGAAATTATCCAGAGAAGCGCACACTAGTAATCCAATAAATATTCTGGAAGTTTTTCGTTCTAATTTAACTAAACTATATTCCTCTGCCCCAAATTTTGATAAGACAAAAGCTGACAACCTATTTTCTAATATCACACTTCCTAATATTGACCAAAAACAACGTGATCTTCTCGAATGCCCTATTGCAGATTCTGAAGTTCTGAACGCTATAAAATTTCTAAAGTTACATAAGAGACCTGGCCCGGATGGGTTCTCGGCAGTATATTATTGACAGTTTGCACAAATCTTAACACCAGTCTTAACTAGGGCTTTCAATTCGATCCTTAATGGACATTCATTTAGAATAGAGACACTTACCTCTATCATTGCTATGATCACCAAAGCACATTCTGATTCTACTTCCTGCACCAACTACCATCCTATATCCCTCCTTAATCTAGACATTAAATAAATAGCTAAAATCCTGGCCACCAGATTGAATAATATCATATGTCATTTAATCCATAAAGACCAAACAGGTTTTATGCCTAAACGTCAGGCAGGTGATAATATTAGGCGAGCACTCTTACTTATCCATGCCGCTAAAACTAGGCACATCCCAGCTTGCCTTGTATCCTTAGATATAAGGAAAGCATTTGACTCTGTCACTTGGCCATATATGGAATATACCCTTCAAAAATTGGGTTTTGGAAACCATTTCCTAACCTGGGTTTCTCCTCTGTATAATAACCCAAGGGCACACATTAAATATGCTGGTTATAAGTCAACATCGTTTGACATCAGAAGAGGAACCAGACAAGGTTGCCCCCTCTCCCCGCTACTCTTTGCCTTACTAATAGAACCCCTGGCACAACTAATCAGATCTATTTCCGATATTAAAGGTATTGAACTAGGTGGTCACCAGCACAAAATATGTCTCTTCGTGGATGATATCCTTGTCTTTTTATCACATCCTCATATATCTACCCCAAATCTACTCGCTACATTCGATAATTTTGCCCACATCTCAGGACTTCATGTTAATCCCACAAAATCAAATGCGTTAAATATTTCCTTATCATCATCAGAACTCCAACATGCACAAGACTCTTTACCATTTAATTGGGTCCCTAAACAACTCCCATACTTAGGTATACAACTCACAATCTCCCTTAAGGATCTTTTTGCGGCCAATTATCTACCTCTCCTGAAACAAACTTCAGGCCTTATGAAACAATGGACCTCTCTTACACTATCATAGCTGGGACGGATCAATGCCATAAAGATGTCTATACTACCAAAATTTCTATATTTATTTAGGGTCCTTCCTATTTCGATACCATCTTATTTTCTAAGACTTACTCAACGGAGAGTTATGTCCTTTATTTGGGGTACCACTAAACCTTGCATACCTAAATCTACGCTTTATCTTCAATAATTGAGAGGTGGTTTAGGACTACCAAACTTCTCCTCTTATTTTCATGCTGCACAAATCGCACTCCTTCCCAAATATCATTCTACAGTCGAAACGCCCTTATGGGTAGCTATTGAATCTGTAGATACTGACCCAATCTCGGTGGCCAACATATTATGGCTTCGCCCTGCTGATAGATTACGTCTCACCAATCCCATAACGAAACAAACCATAGCTATTTGGGACAAATTTAAGAGTTCACATAATCCTCTACTTTCATTCCTGAGTAATCCGGCTTTTTATCCTGCTTGGAAATTCCCAAGATCATTTTCTGCTTGGTCCTCCGGTAACTTGATTCGCTTATATAAACTAACCTCTGCTACTACTATTCATACCTTCCCTTTACTATGTGAAACCTTTGGTCTTCCTAAAAATGAAATTTTTCATTATTTACAAATTAAAAATTTCTACGAACCATTTCTTAGTACAGGCTCATCTCTTAACCAAATGACTCAATTCAAGCGGATTTGTATAAGTGACCCACATATTAGAGGACTAATCTCCATTTTATACCAACAACTCAATGAGATCTCTGGTGAGATATTACCCTTGTATGCTACTAAATGGGCACAAGACATGAACCGTGTGTTTGATATCAAAGATTGGTCTAATATCTGGTTAGCCACTAAATTTTCCTCTCCTAATTGTTTTGCTGTAGAAACAAATTATAAAGTCCTAGCACGTTGGTATCTAGTACCCGCTAGAATAGCAAAAAAATTTCCCACATACCCAATTAATTGTTTCAGAGGTTGCGAAACACCAGGTACACATTTCCACATTTGGTGGCAATGTCCAGTGGTCCAGGAATTCTGGAAGAACATATTTTTAATGGCATCCACAGCCCTGGAAAGCTCAATTCCCCCAGATCCGGCTATAGCACTTCTTAATCTAAAGCCCGATACACTTACACACGCAATTTCAACTGCTTATTCAACTTAACACTGCAGCTAAACAAACAATCGCCAAGGCATGGAAATCCCAATCTTAGCGGAGGCTAAACACAGAATGAACAGAGCACTCATATACGCTAAGATGACAGCTATAGAAGAGAATAAAATAAATACATTTCGTAAGATTTGGCAACCATGGGTTAAACACTACTTCTCCACTGATTTTGACCAGTCTTTGTTGTTACAACTCTAGGCTGCATAGACTATTTGCTAATTATTTGTATTTCTCTACCTTGAGCCAGGCCACCACCCCGGGTAATTCTTTCTCGTATCTTTTCCTTTCCCCTTTCTTTGTAATTTTCTATATATCTTTAAGTTTTCTCTCTCATTGGGCTGACATGTTGCATCGTGACATGTCAGATATTTAATCTTGATTATTTTTTTCCCCCTGTATGATATAAATAATATAGGGATACCCATTTGTCTCTCTTTCTTATGCCACATATCCTACTACTGAAAAATTATATTTTGTTTGATTGATTGATCACTATTTTCTTTTTCTCTTCATTTTCAATTTACTGTGTGTACAGACCAAACACAGTGGTCTGATAGACCTAAATTTACTACTACAAAGATTATAATTTGTAAGGAGAGTGTTATACCCTTTTTTATATATCATAAAATTCACTTATGAATTACCATTACAATTCCAACACTTACTGACCATGCCCCCACTCATCCACAATTTGGGCCCATTGGGGGTGGATGGGTGGTCAGGAGGCATGCTCTACGAAAATTTACCTTAAGAATTTTCGACCCTTATTTGGATCTTCGCATTTATTATTCACCTATGTGATATTTGTGTATTTTTCTTTCCACTCTCCTGTAAGTTTGGATAGAGTTATGTTAATATAGATATGTCTTTACTGATTATATGCGTATCTCATGATATTTTGCTTATTATATTTAGTTTTTTTTCCTTTTGTAAAACTCAATAAAAATATTGAACAAGAAAAAAAAAAAACAAGCAAGCAGAGTATAATATATAAATGTATATAGATCATAACAGAAATGCAAATAATCAACAAAAACAGTAAACATATGCCCTCAAGTATAGAGAATATGTGTCACGTGTATACAGATACAAATAGCTAGGGGAAGATGGACATTCTCAGGGTTCTAAAGATAGAATGAAAAAGTGCAGATGGCTCCCAAGCAACCACAATAGAAAATGTAGCATATTAGGTGTACATAGGATGCCATCTCTCAAATTTACCTGAAACAAAGCCCTCTAGAAAGGGTTTAAAATTTGTGGCTTCATTTAACCTGGGGGGGGGGGGGGATGTTGCTGATAAACTTTAAATCCATCTAAATTCACTTTGAAGCAATTTTTTATTCCTATCCCCTCCTCAAGGAGTGGGGTGGACTCTATCTAGGATAAGGAATTTGATTTTGGGAAATTTTCCACCATGTGTGGTGGCTACATATTGGCCCCGTGGTAAATCTGTATGGCAGACCCTCATACTGAGGATGTTGCAATAAGCCCGTTTCCAGGATTCCTGGATAGTTTTGCCTACATAGAAGCAACCACACTCACAGGTTAGTAGATGGATGACCCCTACAGTTTTGCAGTTGGCATTGTGACATTCATGTAGAACTATAAGTTACATTGTACATCTTGTGCATATTGTACTGCATCAATTAATAAATCAGCCGCCTTTCTGGTTTTATATGTAATTTTCAATACCATTTATACTGTGATTTTATATCGTTGTAGCACGAAACATTTATTTATTACTATACTACTTCACTTATACACATGGCCTAAAAAGTCCAGTTAGGGGGTTTCTCTTTGTCTTCTAGTCATGATCAGGAGCTAGCAGGGTGGGTTTCTGACCATATGACCATTATTGCAGCCAATTTACGGTGGTCCTATCATCAGGAACCCCACCTAACCTCTGGGCGTATAGACACATTTGAAGGGATGCTGGAGCTGGGCGGGAAGGGCTTAAACTCACATTGCCTTTTCTGTACTAAAATCCCAAACAGTGTTGTCAGCCCTGACTGCTGGACTGTAGAACTCCACCTATCTCCCACCAATCTCTGCCTCATTCCACATGCTTACATTGATTTCTTTCCCAGCACAACAATGTTTAAGATATGCAATGGGTCAGTTATGGAAGTAAATGGATCAGATATGCCCAAGATATGCAAATGCTGGGAAGCCAAATGACTAGTCTTCCACCTACACCTACTTGGCTTGCTATTTGTTACTGAATTTACCAATCACATATCAGAGCCAACGGCAGATTAGGAGGATTGAGAGAGAACGGGTCAATCATTGACTTTTTTGCATTACGTTAAGTTTACCAATCAGAATACCTTGAGTTTCAATAGTTCTGGTGTATAATCTAGACCAGCCTTTTTAAACTAGGGTGCCTTGAGGTTTCTTCAGGAGTGCCTTGGCAAAATGCCTAAAAATTGCCCCAAAATTGTATACAAGCTGGTGGGTGGATGAAACCTGCCTTTTAGTTACACAAAGCCACAGGTTTTCATTGTTACAACATCAGTCGATAAAGAGGATGTCAGTTGCCTGCATATCATCTGTGTTTGACCCTCCCTTGCTCTCCCTTGCCTCTCTCCATCAGCTTAAGTGATGGAGAAAAACTAAAGGAGAAGAGAAATATTGGATTACTAGTCAGTACCAGATTGCAAAAGTGTATTTGCTTTGGAAGAATAAATCACCTCTAACATTGGGTGTCCTACGTGTATTGATGTTGCCGCATTATGTAAAACTATTAGAATAGTTTTTACATTTTAGAATGGGTCGTCTTAAGACTGTCCATTATTTTGGAGGTAGCCTCGAGATTTTCATCATTTTAAAAGGTGCCTTGACCGGAAAAAGGTTGAGAAACACTGGTCTAGATTTCTGCTTTAACCACTTCCGGACCGCCCGCCGTCGTTATACGTCGTATTTGAAGAGGAATACTGTTGTTATGGCAGCAGCTACCTACCATAACCCCAGTATCCTCTTCTTCAGCGAGCGGTCCACTTTCAGATAAAAGTGGTCTCTATGGCGGATTCGCTGCGAGATCACTTTTATCGGCGGCGGGAGAGGGCGCCGGTGCTCCGGTGCCCTCCGCCGTTTACCGTCAAAACATCACTTCCGCCCATAGCTCTTAAAGAGACATTTTTTTTTTTTAAATGACATTACATTTTTTTTTATTATTGCATTTTAGTGTAAATATGAAATCTGGGGTCTTTTTGACCACAGATCTCATATTTAAGAGGTCCTGTCATGCTTTTTTTCTATTACAAGGGATGTTTACATTCCTTGTAATAGGAATAAAAGTGACACAATTTTTTTTTAAAAAGAACAGTGCAAAAATAAAAGGTAAAATAAATAAGAAAAAAAACAAACATTTTAAACACGCCCGAGCTCGCGTGCAGAAGCGAACGCATACGTGAGCAGCGCCCGCATATGAAAACGGTGTTCAAACCACACATGTGAGGTATCGCTGCGATTGTTATGCTGCGTACACACAGTCGGAATTTCCGACAACAAATGTTCGATGGGAGCTTGTTGACGGAAAATCCGACTGTGTGTAGGCTCCATCGGACATTTGCTGGTGGAATTTCCAACAACAAATGTTTAAGAGCTGGTTCTCAAATTTTCAGACAAAAAAACTTGTTGTCGGAAATTCCGACGCACAAAATTCCACGCATGCTCGGAATCAAGCAGAAGAGCCGCACTGGCTATTGAACTTAATTTTTCTCGGCTCGTCGTACGTGTTGTAAGTCACCGCGTTCTTAACGTTTGCAATTTCCGACAACAGTTGTGTGACTGTGTGTATGCAAGACAAGTTTGAGCCAACACTCATCGGAAAAAAAATCCACGGTTTTGTTGTCGGAATGTCCCATCATCTGTACACGGCATTAGAGTGAGAGCAATAATTCTAGCCCTAGACCTCCTCTGTAACTCAAAACATGCAACCTGTAGAATTTTTAAACGTCGCCTATGGATATTTTTAAGGGTACAATTTTGTCGCCATTCCACGAGCGGGCCCAATTTTGAAGCGTGACATGTTGGGTATCAATTTACTCGGCGTAACCTTATCTTTCACAATATTAAAAAAAAATTGGGCTAACTTTACTGTTGTCTTATTTTTTAATTCAAAATTTTTTATTTTTTCCCCCAAAAAAGTGTGCTTGTGAGACCGCTGCGCAAATACGGTGAGACAGAAAATATTGCAACGACCGCCATTTTATTCTCTAGGGTGTTAGAAAAAAAATATATATATATAATGTTTGGGGGTTCTAAGTAATTTTCTAGCAAAAAAATATGTTTTTAACTTGTAAACACCAAATCTCAGAAAGAGGCTCGGTCGGTTAATTAAAAACCAAAGATAAGCTCTCAGCTCACACAGAAAATAGTAAAGTTGGTCAAAGATAAATGCTGAGAAGAAAAGAGAGTGAGAATATAAGTATACTGTTTTTTGAGATTTATACTGCTTTGATGCTGCATATTATTGATATGCTTAAAAGGTAGAATGAAACAGTAAATGACATCTCAAGCAAGACATTTAACACATTTTCAAAAATATTCTGATCACTGAAAAACAACTGCAAAGGACTTTTTTCGATTTCTATAGACTCTAGTACCAAACTGACCTCTGCGGATGAAGCTGTGCCAGTATCCGGGTGAAAAGGAGATGGGGTATTGTACGGAGGCTTATGACCCCCTGCCTGATTTGCCTTCACAGATAGGTTTAAATCTTCTAGGTGGGTCAGGACAAACTCAGGATTAGCCTGCCAGTAAAAAAATATATGGATGTTAGTAAAAATATATTTGTCATATGTAATGAAGACACAGTTGCTGGTTAATCTAGCAAACCTCCTATATTTCTGCGGAGCCATTATAATTTATAATTTACCTGATTTGTTAAGAGGGTATGCAAAACCTAACAATAAATTTCCTTTATTTTCTCTCTTTTTGTCTGTTAAACATACCATTAAAAGCATTCTGTTCGATAAGTACAAAAAAAATACTTGTTGGTCCTGTAAGAAATCTTGTGTGCTAATAACTTCCTGGGCTCCCTGCCTGGACTGCACTATTATCAGTTAGCACTGATGCCAGTTCTCTTTGTGGACTACAGAACAACTCCGTCTATGGAGATGAGGAGAGAAAGATTTGTTCTCTAGTCCTAAAACACTTCCTATCCTATGGTGAAAATGCTGCTCCTCCATACGTCCTGTAATGGTTCATTCACATGCTCAGCCCTCTGCGGAATATTTTTTTTCAATACATATATTTTTTTGTTTTGTTACCATGGAGCTGCATGTAGGCAGCCCATATAAAGTGAATGGATATGTATTGGCTAGGTATTCAGGGACAGGTACAGTAGGTGCTGCCGATTTTGTGTCAATCTCGCCTCTTCTAGTGGCGAGATTGACACCCTACGAGCCCCGTCGCGAGAGCCAGCGCCGAGCTGTCTCGTCATCGGGAAAGGAAAAATTTTGTTTTTCCTTTCGCAATGAGCGACACGTATTGCCGACATTGAGGTCGGTAGACGGAGATCCGACATGGATTCCCGCCAATACCAGGCACTGTGTTTGGTATGAATCCTGAGCGGGAACTCCACGCCAATTTTTAAATAAAAAAACGGCATGGGTTCCCCCTCCAGGAGCATACCAGGCCCTTCGGTCTGGTATGGATTTGAAGGGGAATCCCCTAAGCCAAAAAATCGGCGTGGGGGTCCCCCTCAAAATCCAAACCAGACACTTATCCGAGCACGCAACCTGGCAGGCCGCAGGAAAAGAGGGGGGCGAGAGAGCGCCCCCCCTCCCTCCTGAACCGTACCAGGCCGCATGCCCTCAACATGGAGGGTTTGGTGCTCTGGGGCAGGGGGGCGACCTGCGTCCCCCCCACCCCAAAGCACCCTGTCCCCATGTTTATGGGGACAAGGGCCTCTTCCCGACAACCCTGGCCGTTGGTTGTTGGGGTCTGCAGGCGGGGGCTGATCGGAATCCGGGAGCCCCCTTTCATAAAGGGGCCCCCAGATGCTGGCCCACCACCCTATGTGAATGAGTATGGGGTACATCGTACCCCTACCCATTCACCTGGTGGAAAAAAATGGCAATAAAAGAACACACACAGGTTTTTAAAGTAATTTATTACACAGCTCCGGGGTCTTCTTCCGACTCCGGGGGTCTCTTCCAACTTCGGGGGTCTCCAGTGTCGTCTCCGCACTCTCCGGTTCTTTCTTCCTTCTGCTGGGCCTCCGCTATCTTCTTCCAGCTCTTTTGCTAGCGGAGAGGCCCGATCTTCCCCGTCATCTCATCCGGCTCTCCGTTGTCCTTCTGCCGGCCCCTCCACTATCTTCTTCCAGCTCTTTTGCTAGTGGAGGGGCCGGTCTTCCCGTCGACTCGTCCAGCTCTCCGTTGTCCTTCTGCCGGCCCCTCCACTATCTTCTTCCAGCTCTTTTGCTAGTGGAGGGGCCCGGTCTTCCCGTCGCTGTCGGCGTCTTCTTCCCTCTTCTCCTCCTCGATGTTGACTCGTCGCTTCCTCCCGCTGTAATGCTGGCTGTTCGGTCCGCAGCGATTTATATAGGCCTCTCATGGCGTCACAGTCACATGCTCCGGGGCCTGTGCAGGATTCATACCAAACACAGTGCCTGGTATTGGCGGGAATCCACGTCGGATCTCGTTCAATACAGTGCCGCGTCTCCTTCTCGCTATTGCAGCGAGCGCGAGATGTCGCCACCCTGTCGCCGAGATGTCGGCACCCTGTCGCCGAGAATCTCCGCGATGGGATCGTGATGAATATACAATGTCGGCGGCACCTACTGTACACAGACGTGGACTCATGGGCTCTGCGTCTGGGTCCATCCACCTGTCCCTGTGTACCTGTCAAAATTGGCTGTGCGGGTGAGTACATACAGCCAATGTGTACCCTTTCTTATATGGGCTGCTTGCGAGGGTTGCCAACTGTCAGTAAATTTACAGACAGTTTGTAAAAATCTGATATTTTTACAACTGACTGTAAATATCAGGGGCTGGTAATATGTCATGCTGTGTTGACTTTTTAAGTGTAAACCATGCAAATTACATAATATGGATAGTGTCAGTGTTTTCATATTGTGTTTAAATATCAGTTTTTAATAGGAGTTCTGCCATTTTTCAGGTTGTCAGTAAAAAAATGTGCTCTGCCATGTTTTGTCAGTAAAAAAAAATGCTGCAGGAGCTTGGCAACACAGCTGTCTGCATGCAGCTTAGCAGTAGTAAAAAAAAGTAAACAAGCGGCTATGTGCTATGCACAGGACTGAGCACCCATGTGAATGAGCCTTATGGCCCGTACACACGATCCGAATATCGTACGACAGATCGTAGGACTTTTTTCGCTTAATAGTCGCAAGTAGAAATTGAATAGAAATTGAATAGGTTACTAAAGTCCCGAAAATTCCCGTACTACAGAAAAAATTTTTTGGAAGTGATGTCATGTGTTGTAATGTATTTGTATTGTATTTTCGGACGACAACTATACTGACTAAACGAAAATCGTACGATCTGGTATCGTACGAGGAAAAATTTCGCGCTTTTCCGATTGAATAATATCAGATGGACTGTCGTGATCGGCTCTCGAAAGTAGTGTACACACGATCCGAAAATCGTACAATTATTCCTCGGACGACTGTTTTCCTACAATTTTCGGATCGTGTGTAGGGGCCATTAAAGTGAGTGAGCATCACCACTGTAGAACAAGAAGTGTTCCTCTCTGTGAAAAAAATGTATTAATTAAAAAGTAGCTACCCGATCTAAAACGGTTAGGCTAAGCTGCAATATATTGCATTTTCTTTGGTTTAGAAATACTGTAATTAGATTTTGGGGAAATTTCAATATTTTTCTCTTGCCAGAAGTCAATTTGTGATTGAAGGTGTTAAGTGCAATTACCCTTAATAAAGGGAGTATGTAAACTTATTGTTGATTTGTATCCCGACTGGAGCTTACCAATAAACCCTACACTGTCTTGTCATTTCAAACAAAAGCTCTGATGGGGGCGCCATAGGAGGCAGTTTGGTGCACCCATCAACATCATGCATTAGCAGTTGAGAAAGGAGGGTGCAGATCTTTAACTTTACCCTGGGTGCTGGATGGTTTAATCTGGCACTGATCCCATGTATTGATAATAGGTGTAGCTCTGCTAATAAATGCCTGTATTTTACTTTAAGAAACCCATAAATGAAATGCTCTAATCACCCTGTTTTTACCCTGTAAGCTGGTGGATTGGATTGTTCTTTGCGGTCTCTAAAAATTATTTCTTTGGCTGCCTGTGTAAAGAAGCTAAACGTAGCCACCCATCCCATGCGCTAGCGAGTTGGACCAAGTGATGTGTACTCTGTCTCACCTTCAGCTTCATTAACATATAAAGCAAGAAAAAAAAAAGTACAAAAGTAAGTTTGTAGCTGTAATTTTGTAGGCACATTGGCTATGAGACTTCAGATTCCTCCAGCCCTGCTCCAATTCATAGAGAATAGTGAAGTTATTAACTTTGGATTTTAAAACACCTTAAAGCGGAGGTTCACACAAAAAGTGAACATCCACTTTTCGGAACCCTCCCCCCCTCCGGTGTCACATTTGGCACCTTTCAGGAGGGAGGGGGTGCAGATACCTGTATAAAACAGATATTTGCACCACCTCCGGGTTCTGACTCCCGCGGGAGTCTCGCCCCTTCGCGTCACCCCCCGCTGTCTTCTGGGAAACACACTGTTCCCAGGAGAGAGCGGGGACCAGTGACAGCGCGCCGCGATACTCACGCATGCGTAGTAGGGAACCGGGCAGTGAAGCCGCAAGGCTTCACTTCCTGATTACCTCACCGAGGATGGCGGCGGAAGCATTCGAGGACCGAGCGATTGCTCAACCTCGTCTGCTGACATCGCGGGCGCACTGGACAGGTAAGTGTCCATTTTTTAAAAGTCAGCAGCTGCAGTATTTGTAGCTGCTGGCTTTTAAAAACAAAAAAAATCGGGTGGACCTCCGCTTTAAGTCACAATATATGGCCAGGAGCCACATCACATAGTAGCCGAAGCACCTCATCTATTCACCCTTACAGTATTATTTTTAGATGAAACAAGAACATTAATCTCCATTTTCATCAATAAGTCTTGTCGTGCAAAAGATCCATTTATGTGTTCTTATGTGTCCTTGTTTCTAGCATTCTGTAATTATTTAGTCTGTCAAACTGATAAAAGACAGGAATGTTAGCATAATGGTTTTGTGAAATGTTTAGTTTTATTAATGTCTGGCCACCAAAAAAACTGAATAGTGCCTTAATTTATGTGTAAGTACATATTTAAATGTCAATGGTTTAGCACTTAGGATATTGACTTGAATGTCAGTGACCTTGAAGTTTGAAAAGCATAGAGAATATAAGGAAGCAAACTGAACATAAGATTGTGGTTCCATGTAGAAGAGAAATACATGCATTTACTCTTTAGCTGTCAGTGTGGTAAATTTTTTAACGATTTGCTTTATGATGTTCTAATTATCTGCATGCTGGTCTGTCTTGAAGAATGTTGAAGGGCTGATGTGTACAGGTTGTCCTCTCTGTGGATGGATGTCTGAGGACTTGCGCAGAAACACTGCTGTTAACTATGCTAAAGCCCAAAGCCTCGTTCACACGACCGGTTTTCTCTGCAAGAAAACTGCTGGGAGAGCATTTTGCTGAGAAAACCGTTAGTGTGTATGGTTTCTCGTAGGGAAAATTACCTGGAATCTCTGCGAGAAAAATAGAGAACCTGCTCTCTATTTTTCGCGTCAGGATTCTCAGCAGAGTTTTCCTGACAAGAAAACCGGTCGTCTGTATGCTTACCTGTTCCACGCATGCTCGAAAAGACTTTGGCGCATACGCGGTAGCATACAAGGGCAGTGTAGGGTGTAGCAAGATGGCGGCGGCGGCATAGAATATGACGAGCGCAGACTCGTCGTTGTCGATGACGTCACCGGGTTCTTGCCATTCAAAAGAACGGCAGTTCTTTTGAATGGCTGTGTGTACACTCGGTGTGCAAGGCAAGCTTGCCGGGAATCCCGTCGGGAAAACCAACGTTTTTTTTTGTCCAATGGGATTCCCGCCCGTGTGAACGAGGCCCAACACTTAAAACACACTTTTCTGGGGGGGGGGGGGGGTTGTGGCACTGCTCAGTCTCCAACTTGGTGACCACAGCTATCTGGAACACCAGGGAACTCCTCCAACCAATGGTATGGCCTTGACAGGTTAAGAGATTGGCTTAAACTCAAGCTACTACTGTTGTCCTTGGCCTGGCTCAGCTTTTCATGCATTCTTATGAAGAATCCAGTAGATACTCTTTAATGCACAGACCACTGTTTGGTGAGTTATAGAACCCTGACTTCCTTCTCCTACAACAGTGATATACATTTTGTGTGGCTTTGCTTTTTACAATAAATTATATTTTGTTTTCTGCATAATTGTTTAGGAACAGGAGTCTCAGAAAACCACTGACCAAAGGACTTTTCAGAATGGGGAATTCTAGTGTACAAAGCTGTGCTAAGATGTTATTGAGTCCTTAAAGGGGTTGTAAAGGTACAATTTTTTTTCCTAAATAGTCCTCCTTCACTTACCACATCCTTCGATTTTGCTTTTAAATGTCCTTATTTCTTCTGAGAAATCCTCCATTCCTGTTCTTCTGTCTATAACTCCACACAGTTATGCAAGGCTTTCTCCCTGGTGTGGAGTGTCGTGCTCGCCCCCTCCCTTGGACTACAGGAGAGTCAGGACGCTCTCTACGTTGCAGATAGAGAAAGGAGCTGTGTGTTAGTGGGCGTCCTGACTCTCCTGTAGTTCAAGGGAGGGGGGCGAGCACGACACTCCACACCAGGGAGAAAGCCTCACATTACTGTGTGGAGTTACAGACAGAAGAACAGGAAGTGAGGATTTCTCAGAAGAAATAAGGACATTTAAAAGCAAAATCGAAGGATGAGGTAAGTGAAGGAGGACTGCACTAAGGTAAAGGAAGCTATTTGGGGAATTTTTTTTTTACCTTTACAACCCCTTTAAGCCACCTACAGACACAGGATGACAGACACCAAATCCAGTCATTGGCTAACCAGTTACTTGTGGAAACCAGATTTGAAAACATCTTTAACTTGGTCCTTCCTGAAATAAGTGTAATTTAACAATGTCTACCAAATATCATGTTCATAAGCAAACCAGTATAGATCACAGCCTGAGTTCAGTCGCATCTTGTCTAACCCTAATTTCAAAATCAATGGGCACCTTTAAGGCCACCTCCATACAAAAACGTTTTGTTTTTTTGAGGTGGAGCGGGAAAATGCCAGGAGATTTAGACACCATTCTACCCTAGGCCAACCAGAATGATGACATCCTTTTGTGCAAGCTCTGCCCCTTGTGATGTGATTACTGCTACAGTAATTGTCTACTTTATATGCATTTTAAACTGTATAGATCACCAGATGGGTAAAAATTATAAAAAGGTTTATATTTTCTGGACTATAAACTATTCCAACTTCTTTGACCATTCCTTGCACACACTACAGTTATCTTGATAAATTAAACCAAGGTCCGCAAAGGCCCAGAAGCACACAGAAGAGTAAACACAATATGGAGAAAAAAAATATCACAGCCTCTAAATTTAGTTTGGTACTACTCCTCTAACCTTGTTGCCCTGAGTCAGGGGTCTCCAAAGTTTTCACTTCAAGGGCCAAATCATATATTTAAACATGTTCACAGGCTGAAAAACATCAGTTATTTATAAATGAATCTGCAGCAGCAGAATAAAATAGAATTTGTCAGGCTGTCAGCAGCAGGGCTGGATGGGGCACCTGTATCCTCCACCCGCACCTAAATGCTGGAACTTCAAACACCGGGACTAAACTTCCATCTGGGTTCCCGTCAGACTCTCCCCATACATTTTCTCCCCATCAGAGTCTCCCTGCACACTTATATCTCCATTAGAGCCCCCCCCCCCCCACACACATTTGTGTCACCTTCAAATCCCTCCCTACACATTTGTGTCCCCATCAGAAGCCACACGCACATTTTTGTCACCATCAGAGCCCCCCACACTTTTGTGTCGCTATCAGCACTCCCCAGCACATTTGTGTCCCCATCAGAGCCCACACAAATTCATTTGCGTCACCATCAGAGCCCCCTGTGATCATTAGCGTACTGTGCGTGTTCATGAGTGCAAGTGTGTATGTTTGATAGACTTTGGCACCCAGTGGCTTATTTAAAGCAGAGTTCCACTCAAAAGTGGAACCTCCGCTTGTCTGCTTTCTCCCCCCCTCCGGTGGCACATTTGGCACCTTTCAGGGGGGAGGGGGGAACAGGTACCTGTTTTTGACAGGTACCCTTCCCCACTTCCGCAGCGCCATCCCTCGGAAGTTCGGCCTCTGTCCTGCTTCCTCTGCCGCTGGGCCAGTTATAAAAAGCGCAGCCCGCTTCCCTTAGGGGAGTTGGTGGCAGCAGCACCCGACAGCCAATCCGAAAATCAGCTAGGGTGCCGACATTGCGGGCTTCCTGGACAGGTAAGTGCCCATATATTAAAAGTTAGCCACTAGAGTAATTTTTTTTTTCCCCAAGCGGAACACCTCTGTAAAGACCTAGAGGCTTTAGAATCATGGCTGAGTGGTCATCAGCTCCTATTGCTTTCGACCTGATCCTGTATACATCCGTTTCCTGACCCAGCTTGTTGACCCTGCATGTTCCTGAACCTTTGTTTCTGACCTTGGCTTGTGACACCACCTTGCTTCCTGCCTATTGTTCTGGTACCTCCATTGTTCACTTGATACTGACCTTGGCTCTGACACTGCTCCTGGTTCCTGAAACTGTACTCCTGCTGCCCGGTCGTTGCAATTTTCTGCCTGTCTAACTACGCATCCAAGATCCTGCATCTGCCTGCTGCCAGCTTGCTTGCTCGGTATCAGATCTCCTACAGATACCCGTGCCACTCTACGTTCTGTTATACCCTGTCATCATCCCCAGGGGAAACAGGACAATAGGTGTAAGAGCAGTACTCTCGTCAACTCAGCCTTAACCAGGTATGTGACAAAAGGACGAAATGTCTGCAGAAATTACTGTATATTAGCAGTTGTCCCAGATTCATTCATGAGGACAAAATAGCTAATTATTTATATTTTTATTTAGGGAGAATAATGACTGTCACTATAGACTTTGGGATAATGTTGTTTTACTACAATTCTTTTTCACGTCTCAGCACTCCCAAGCTCAGCTGATATACAACTTGGCATTTGTTTTGTTGCTTATAAACAACAAAAGGTATCAATTTGCAATAAGAACTGAGAACGCCTTTCTGTGCAAATGGCAAAAACACAAGAACAATGATACAACGTACATTCAGCCATAATGATCTGTTCTTCAGGTAAGCATGATGGAAATTACTGACATACCTTGGGGAAGATTGCACCCTTGTTACTAAAGCCCCATAGCTGTCCACTTTCATTCCGGCCCCTGAAATACAAATATCAGTATTTGAGTTATGCTGCCTTCAAGGGAAGACTGACATGTGCCAAGCTTGTCAGAGGTAAGATGGCTTACAGAAAAGTCCCTGCTGTGCCTGTTATTCCTCTAGAATTTATCATTTTCCATGCAGGTTAAGTTTAATTCAATGCATCAGCTTTATTAGCACAGTTAGGCTACCCGAACACAGGAAATGATCATCATCCCATATGGTCAATAATGGTTGAACTGGGAAACTAGCATATCTGTAAGGGCTGATCACGAGCTGTAGAAACACCCTCTGGGCCTATCAATCGTGACAAAGTAATGGATTTTTCCAGTCAGTTAGTTTAGTTCCCTGAGATAAGGCCAGCAATGGAGGTGCCTACAATGAGCATGAAGCAATGCAGTCACTAGACCTAAATAGAGAAACTGTACAAGCTTTTTTGATGGGTAAAGCGCAGACACTTCTCAGCAGTGTTGAAGCCCCATCTCACCTTATTCACATTCCTACTGGGCAGGGAGGCAATCCATCAAGATAGTCCCTTTCTGGAAGTGACCAAATTTGCCCATTAAAATGGCCCATCTTTTAGGCTGCAGACCATCAAATGAACGTCAAAAAATTGTTAAAAAGTCCTTATACTTGTTCCAGGTCATTGGCCATATGCCATAAAGCAATAGCATCAACTTGACAGTCAGGGAACTTACATTCTCTATAGCAATCAGCCATGGCAATTACATCAATGGATAGCAATGGCAGCCAAATAATTCTCTGATAAGATTTAAAAAAAAAAAATATGCATGCCAAGTGCATGTATGTCTGTTAATGAAACGTTTGGGGGACAGAAGAGTTGTACAGGCTTTGGATAAAATCTGAGTTTTATCTAATTTCTATACCCAGCCTTAGAGCTTGTGATCATGGGCGTTGTGAATGAAAAAAGCAGCTTGAAGCAGCTCTGAAGTGGGTTAAAGTCAAGTCCATGAAAAATGCATATTAAAGCACACCAGTAATTGCCTAAAACACATACACATACAAAATGGCCATAACAATAGCCATGTTAGAAAATGTGGATGTATGGAAGCATGGACGGGCACCAATGTTCTTGTTCTTGGTGAATACTAAGCCATATTTCTGTTAGTTTCTCAAGGACAGTGCACCAGGAAATTATTCACAGCGCTTTACTTTTTCCACATTTTGTTCTGTTACAGCCTTATTCCAAAATTGATTACATTTATTATTTTCCTCAAAATTCTGCAAACAATTCCCCATAATGACAACGTGAAAGAAGTTTGTTTAAAATCTTTGCAAATGTATTAAAAATAAAAAACAGAAAAAATCCAATGTACATAAGTATCACAGCCTTTGCCATGACACTCCAAAATTGAGCTTAGGTGCATCCTGTTTGCACTGATCATCCTTGAGATGTTTCTACAACTTGATTGGAGTCCACCTGTGGTAAATTCAGTTGATTAGACATGATATGGAAAGGCCTGTCTCTATAAGGTCCCACAGTTAACAGTGCATGTCAGAGCACAAACCAAGCCATGAAGTCCAAGGAATTGTCTGTAGATCTCCGAGACAGGATTGTATCAAGGCACAGATCTGGGGAAGGGTACAGAAAAATTTCTGCAGCATTGAAGGTACCAATAAGCACATTGGCCTCCATCATCCGTAAATTGAAGACGTTTGGAACCACCAGGACTCTTCCTAGAGCAGGCCTCCTGGCCAAACTGAGCGATCGGGGGAGAAGGGCCTTATTCAGGGAGGTTATCAAGAACCCGATGGTCACTCTGACAGAGCTCCAGTGTTTCTCTGTGTAGAGAGGAGAACCTTCCAGAAGAACAACCATAACTGCAGCACTCCACCAATCAGGCCTGTATGGTAGAGGGTCCAGATGGAAGCCCTCCTCAGTAAAAGGCAAATGACAGCCCTCCTGGAGTTTGCCAAAAGGCACCTGAAGGACTCTCAGACAATGAGAAACAAAATTCTCTGGTCTGATGAAACAAAGATTGAACTCTTTGGCCTGAATTGTAAGCGTCGTGTCTGGAGGAAAACAGGCACCGCTCATCATCTGGCCAATACCATCCCTGCAGTGAAGCATGGTGGTGGCAGTATCATGCTGTGGGGGTGTTTTTCAGCGACAGGAACTGGGAGACTAGTCAGGATTGAGGGAAAGATGAATGCAGCAATGCACAGAAACATCTTTGATAAAAACCTGCTCCAGAGTGCTCTGGACCTCAGACTGGGGCAAAGGTTCATCTTCCAACAGGACTACGACTCTAAGCACACAGCCAAGATAACAGAGGAGTGGCTACGAGACAACTCTGTGAATGTCTTAGAGTGGCCCAGCCAGAGCCCAATCCTGAACCCGACTGAACATCTCTGAAGAGATCTGAAAATGGCTGTGCACGGACGCTCCCCATCAACCTGATGGAACTTGAAAGGTCCTGCAAAGAAGAATGAGAGAAACTGCCCAAAAATAGGTGTGCCAAGCTTGTAGCATCATACTAAAAAAGACTTGAGGCTGTAATTGGTGCCAAAGGTGCTTCAACAAAGTATTGAGCAAAGGCTGTAAATACTTATGTACATGTGATTTTTTTTTTCTTTTTTTTTTTTTTTTTACTAAATTGAAAAAGATTTTAAGATTTCCCGTTATTATTATGGGGTATTATTTGTAGAATTTTGAGTAAAATAATGAATTTAAGTCTGTAACATAACAAAATCTGAATACTTTCTGGATGAACTGTATCCCAGCTGCAGATATGGCACAGCTCCCTCTGCCTTGAAGTCTCACTCTTCCTGCTGCAATATTTTAACTGCTTCTGCCTCTGCCTCTGCTTCTGCCTCACCCACCCTAATGAGAAACTATAAAAAAAAAGCAAGGAGAGTGTTGCCACCTTGTATTGGACACAGGAGTTGAGTAGACCTGGAAAGTCAGTGATAGTGGTTTAACTCTTATGCCCTGTACACACGACCGTACACACGACCGTTTTTAATGACGAGAAAAATTGAATTTTTTAAAATGGTCATTAAAAATGATCGTGTGTGGGCTTCAGAGCATTTTTCACGACGTGAAAAACGGCCATGAAAAAATTGGAACATGCTCTTATTTTTCACGTCGTTTTTTACATCGTCGTTTTTCTCGTCATGAAAAACGGCCGTGTGTGGGCTTTAACGAAGTGAAAAAAAATGCGCATGCTCAGAATCAAGTATGAGACGGGAGCGCTCGTTCTGGTAAAACTAGCGTTCGTAATGGAGACAGCACATTCGTCACGCTGTAACGGACTGAAAAGCACGAGGCTGAAAAGCACGAATCGTCGCTCAACAAACTTTACTAACATGAAGGGTGGCGCCATCCGAATGGAACTTCCCCTTTATAGTGCCGTCGTACGTGTTGTACGTCACCGCGCTTTACTCAAACATTTTTTTCTACGATAGTGTGTAGGCAAGGCAGGCTTGAGAAGAATCACGTCGAGAAAAATGCTGTTTTTTTAATTGACATTAAAACCGGTCGTGTGTACGCGGAATTAGGGTTTACACATATAAACCCCATCTATGTACTACTCTTATCTTTTCCCCTTAGGTTTGTAAAATATACCATTATAAGTGTTTTGTGCTATATGATGGATAAGTAAAAAAAAAAATGGTTGACCCCGCCAGAAATCCAGCAAGCTCCTAACTTCCTGCACAGTTTGTCTTTGCAGCACTGAACCCCCAAGCATTTTTGTAAGCCCTGCTCAGTTCCCTCTGTAAACTGCAGAACTCTTCCCTACTAAGTTATGGTGATAAGAAGAGGGGGAGCTGTTCTGCAATAATAACCAGGAGCAAGCAGTCTTGGGTGATTCCCCTATAAATTCACTACAGTGAGTGTTGTCACCCTAGGATGGTAAGTGTGCTACTGACAGGATCACCAGGTGAAAATAGAGGGGGAAAAAACAAGGAAAAAAAAGAAAACTAAGAACTGGTAAGCTTCAATACATCATTTTTTTCTTAGATTTAAATACACTTGAAGCATTTAAAAATCCTGTAATACGTTGTACATGTTTTTGGTGGATTGACTCTTATGCCCATTTCACATGGGGTTCAGCTTGTATAGAAACAGTGTGAACAGCAAGCTTCTACAATGCATTTGCAGAGCTTTCAGTAAGCTTTGTTGAAGCTTTTACAGTACCATACAGCTCTAGTTTGAGATGGTTGAACACAGATCCTAGTGTAAGTGCTGGCTGTCAATTTTCAAGCCTCATAGCAGCTTGTTTAAATGGACAGGGAATACAAGGAAGAGGTAGAAAAAAACCGGAGGGAAATTAAGTAATGTAGTGGTTGTAACCCTAAAGAAAAAAGAAAAAATTCTTCTGTCCCTTTAAGGCATAATATATAGCATAGTGTTTCTGTAGTGTCACTTGTCCCATTCTATGTTGTACAATACCTAGTTGATCATGCCTGTTCCTATCATCCCCTGTTTAAACTGATGACGTTTATCATGGCTGCTGACCCCATTAAACCATGGTCAGTGTACATGCCTTTGTCATCCTGGTCTCTCCTCAGTGTCTCTGCATCTCCCCTCCCTCTCTACCCTCCGTAGTCTGTGAGTGAGCCAATCTCCTCCCCACACCTCCCCTCCCCTCTCTCATGCCAGTGTAATTCCATTCTCTGCAGCTGCTCCAGTGCTTGTGAAGTAAAGAAACATGTATTAATTACTTTGATCCTCTCTGTTTAACCACTTAGAGACCGCCGCACGACAATGTACGTCGACAGAATGGCACGGACAGGCACAAGGGCATACAGGTACATCCTCTTTAAGAACCCGTCCGGCGGCGCATGACCCGGTCCGAAGCTCCATGACCACGCCCGCTGGACCCGCGGACCCAATCGCCACCGGTGTCCTGCGATCGGGTCACAGAGCTGAAGAATGGGGAGAGGTAAGTGTAAACAAACCTTTCCTCGTTCTTTACAGTGGCATGTCAGTGATCGTCTGTTCCCTGTTATAGGGAACGGCGATCAGTGACGTCACACGCCAAGCCACGCCCCTTACAGTTAGAATCACTCATTAGGTCACACTTAACCCCTTCAGCTCCACCTAGAGGTTAAACCCTTCACTGCCAGTGTAATTTTCACAGTAATCAGTGCATTTTAGCACTGATCGCTGTAAAAATGACAATGGTCCCAAAAATGTGTCAAAGTGTCCGATGTGTCCGCCATAATGTCGCAGTCACGATAAAAATTGCTGATCGCCGCCATTACTAGTAAAAAAAAAATATCTATAAAAATGCCATAAAACTATCCCCTATTTTGTAGACGCTATAACTTTTGCGCAAACCAATCAATAAACACTTATTGCGATTTTTCTTACCAAAAATATGTAGAAGAATACGTATCGGCCTAAACTGAGGAAAAAAATTATTTTTTTATATATCTTTGGGGGATATTTATTATAGCAAAAAGTAAAAAATATTGAATTTTTTCAAAATTGTCGCTCTATTTTTGTTTATAGAGCAAAAAATAAAAACCGCAGAGGTGATCAAATACTACCAAAAGAAAGCTCTATTTGTGGGAAAAAAAGGATGTCAATTTTGTTTGGGAGCCACGTCGCACGACCGCGCAATTGTCAGTTAAAGCGACGCAGTACCGAATCTCAAAAAGGGGCCTGGTCCTTTAGCTGCAAAATTGTCCTGGGCTTAAGTGGTTAAGGTCCCTGTTCAGTGCAGTGTGTGTGTTTCTACAATTATAATGCTAAATACCTCTTTGCAGAGCCTTGCTGTGCAGTCATGTGACCTCCCTCTGCCAGCTTGCATTCTACAGAAAGGAATCTCAGCCCCTCCCACTGTTCTCACTTACTCGGAAAGGAAAGCAAGGGGAGGTCACATTACAGCACAGCAGGGCTCTGCAAAGAAGGTATTTAGCATTATAATTTTAGGAAAACAAATACACTGTACTGAACATGGACCTAAAACAGAGAGAATCAGAGTAAATACTACATACTGTATGTCTTTACAATCACTTTAAGTTTAAATAGGCCTCCAGAGCCATTAAATACCCAGGGACTCTAATTTTCCCTAATCTAAAAGATGCCTTCAATTTAAACTTCCCACCCCTTCACCACAAAGTTCAGACCCTGGTTTTGTGGTGACAATCAGGGATATTCTACTGGTTTGGCTGCTGCAGTATTATTACGATGGTAAGATGGTGATACTTCATGAATTCCTATGTCTCCTCGAAGCCCTGCTGGTCTACATCCCCATAAGCTTCATGAAGCAGGTCAACAGAATTTACACTAAGCATGTCTGGGCTGTCAGCTTCAACTTTTCTCTCCTCTGTTTACCAAAACTCAATGGAGGTATCGCCCTTCCAGATTCTATCAAATATCTGATAGCCTCTCATCCAATATGACTACTTGACTGGTGAAATCACACAGACAATAAACAATGGGTGTCATTGGAATAGGCCAAATCTACCTAGGTCCCTGTGGTGTCCCCTTCAATCCTGAAAGTTTATGCCATGATAGGTCCAACCCTGAGGATATGTGCTTATCAGGGCTGGGCTCAGCCCTTCCTTCTCTGAGCTGGCTGCTCAGCTGTCGGCTAATTGCCAGCTCCTATCTCTCCACAGTGACTCACCTGTTGATGATTTCCTGCTCGTCAGTCCTGCCTACTTAAACCGTCCTGCTCAGATGATCTTTGCCTTCGCCCTGGTCACATCACAGAGACTATCTCCCACGTTCCTGTTAAAGACTTGCTTGGCTGACATTCCTTCTGGCTCCAGATCCTGCTTGCTGTTCCACTATGCTGCTCTCTGACATTTGGCTTGTCTGACTATCCGTTCCGGTTCCTGAACTCTGGCTATGTTTTGACTACGTTTACTCTGTTTACCTTTTTTATTATTATTATTAAACAAGTGTGATTTAACTGTACTTCTGTCTAGGTCTGATTCATGGTTTCTGACAGTAGGCGAAGGCCATGATGTCAGAAGACACAGTTAATCCCCTTGTCGGTAATATTTTTTCCAGATTGGATGACCAGGATCACTGCATGGATCAGTTTGCCATGGCATTACAGACGCTCCTGAGTCGCACGGCTCACCTGGAATCTCCCACTGTGGCTGTTCCGGTAGAACCTGTGTTGCAGGCCGACCCTGCTGTTGCTCCAGTCTCTGTGCAGGCACCCGCTTCGAGTATTACCTCTATAAGAGGTATGTCTGGTTTTGCTCCGCTTCCCCAGCGATTTGAGGACGATCCAGCTCAATGCAGAGGGTTTCTCAACCAGGTTGAGCTATACTTTGAGATGCTGCCCCAGGCGTTTCCCACGGACAGAAGCAAAGTAGGTTTCGTGATATCTTTACTTTCTGAGAGAGCCTTGGCCTGGGCAAACCCTCTATGGGAGACGCAAAGACCTGTTGTCCTGAGTTACCCAGTATTTGTGGCTTCCTTTAAAAGGATATTTGACGTTCCCGCACGCTCCGCTTCTGCTGCCAAGTGCCTCATGTCCATCAAACAGAGTATGAGAACTGTTGCTGATTACGCCATTGAATTCCGTACTCTGGCAGCAGAGGTTGCTTGGAACAATGAGGCCCTCATGGCTGCTTTTTCTCATGGTCTCTCACATACCATCAAGGATGAGATAGCAGCCCGAGATATACCCACTGAGCTGGAGAAAAACTCTCTTTTAAGGAGCGCTTGCGGAAGCCTCCTGTACATTTGTCTCCAAGCTTTGCAGTCCCACCCTTGCCTCCCTCACCTCCCATGCCTCCTGGTACCGAGTCGGTCAGTGAAGTGGAACCCATGCAGTTGGGCTTCACACGTCTCTCTGCGGATGAGAGAACCTTTAGGAGGAGGGAGAGATTGTGCCATTATTGTGGCCAGGCAGGTAACTTTTTGAAGTCTTGTCCTACCCGTCCAGGGAATGCCCGAACCTTGAGGTCCTGGATCTTAGGTGGCGTTGTTTCGTCCCCAGTTATCCAGAAGGATAAGCCCCTGGTTCATGTTACCCTTTCTTGGGCTGAGTCGTCCACTGAGATACAGGCTCTAATCGACTCTGGGGCTGTAGGCCTGTTCATTGATGCTGCCTTTGTATCGAGGCACTCAATTCCGTTGCAGCTGCGTGACACTCCACTTGCCATTGAGGCTCTTGATGGGAGACCTCTACAGCCTGCCCGTGTGACTCATGAGACTGTTTGGTTGTCCATGGCCGCAGGGGCTCTTCACCATGAGATAATCCAATTCCAAGTTATTTCCTCACCTAAGTTTCTGCTGGTTATTGGTTATCCTTGGCTACAGAGGCACAACCCCTCTTTTGATTAACTCCGTGCTGAGGTTCTCTCCTGGTCGCCAAAATTAAGTAAGACATGCTTTCAGAAGGTAGCCAAGGTCCTGTGTACCTCTTCACTCTCCTTCCAGCCAGAGGAGTACTGCGATTTTAGCGATGTCTTTGACAAAGGTCAAGCCGGTAGTTTGCCTCCACACCGGTTGTATGATTGCGCAATTGACCTTCAACCTGGTGCCATACCCCCACGTGGCCGGGTTTACCCTTTGTCGGTCTTGGAGGATAAGGCCATGGAGGAGTATGTTGCAGACGCACTTTCTCAAGGTTTCATCCGAAAATCCTTGTCTCCTGCTGGTGCTGGTTTCTTCTTTGTGAAGAAGAGGAGTGGAGAACTAAGACCTTGTATTGATTATAGGAGTCTCAATCGTTTCACGATTAAGAATGCCTATATGATTCCATTGATTACAGAGTTATTTGACCGCCTCAAGGGAGCAACGGTTTTCACGAAGCTTGATTTGAAAGGGGCATACAATCTCGTGAGGATTAAGGAGGGCAAAGAGTGGAAAACTGAGTTTAACACTAGAACAGGCCATTATGACAACCTTGTAATGCCTTTTGGCCTTTGTAACGCTCCGGCAGTTTTCCAGGATTTTATTAATGATGTCCTCCGAGATTTGTTGCAGTTATGTGTGGTGGTTTATCTCGACGATATCCTCATATTTTCCAAGTCCCTGGAAAGCCACCACACAGATGTCTGTCATGTGCTTCAGAAACTAAGAGAGAACAATCTCTATTGTAAATTGGAGAAGTGCGAATTCCATCGTGAACAGGTTAAATTCCTGTCTCGGTCTGATTCATGGTTTCCGACAGTGCCATTGTCTGTAAGAACTCAGAATTATCCCCCATCAACTCACCCCGATCATTGGCAACCCTAACTTTTCTCTGGGTTTAAGAGATGGCCTATTTCATTTTCTGATTTCCCAGGGCAGATTTCCAAGGTGCCATTTTATACTCTCTGGTCAATGGCCATCTCTGGGGCGTTTGTCTGCTCCTGGCATGCTTTTGGCCTAACTCTCTGGGAAGTATTGAAACAATTATGATCTTCTCGCGCCCAATAACTTCATTTGAGCAGCTATGTGTTGACTCCAATCTCAACCAACACTCTTTGTCCACCTTGTATCGCTTTCTTTCCTCTCCACAACATAAATATAGAGCACCCTTCCTGTGGTGCTAGGAAGTGGACTTACAACAATCCTTTACTTAGAAACAGTTCAGGAAATACGACAATTCTCCCTTAAATTTTCAATCTATTCCAAATATCAGGAAACCAATAATAAAATTGCTGCCCTTTTGCAGAAGCGTCAGGACCATTTCTTAAAAGTACACAGATTATGTACTCTGGGGGGACCCATTCCTTTTTCTCTTGCATAACTCCCACATTTCTGCAAGAACCCATTGGAGGTCAGTCCTCTGCCACCTCTTTAATGCAGCTAAAGTCTGCATCCCCTTAAAGTAAAGGTATGGTACTAGTTTGCAAATCTTGATATGCAGATTTCTTTCCCCTGGATTACTGTTATAAATGTGCCTGTTGATCTTCCATGAATTCATTTGATGTGATTTATCATATCTTGACCCTGCCTTTGAATTTACAAACTGTCTCAAGGACTTCTTTTGATAAATAAAAAATCTGCAAGAAAAAAATAATCTTCAACAAACTTCAGATTTCTCCATAAGCTTTCCTAATATAGGCATCTATGTCAATGGAAAGAGCAGAGGAAAGAAAATGAAGCTGTGGTAATTTTATCAGGGATATACACTGAGCAAAATTATAAACATTCAAGGGCAACAGCTCTAGTAGACATTCCTGCAGTCAGCATGCCAATATCACGCTCTCTCAAAACTTGCGACATCTGTGGAATTGTACTGTGTGATAAAACTGCACATTTTAGAGTGGCCTTTTATTGTGGCCAGCCTAAGGCACACCTGTGCAATAATCATGCTGTCTAATCAGCATCTTGATATGCCACACCTGTGTGGTGGATGGACTAACTCAGCAAATGAGAAGTGCTCACTAAAGCTGGCCATACACCATACAATTTTCTTATTTAATTTCCTTTATATTTACCTTCAACTGTGTAGTACAAGGGCCTGCCTGATTGCATACAAATTGAAAGTGTTTACATTTGACCTCATATTATATGGTTTTGGTAAATCTAAAGGAAATCTATAGAAAAAAATTGCATAAAGTATGGCCAGCCTAACACAGATATTTGTGAGCAATATTTGAGAGAATTAGGCCTTTTGCATACATAGAAAAAGTTGTAGATCTTTGACTTCAGCTTATGATAAATAGGGACAAACACAAAAGCGTTGCGTTTATAATTTTGTTCAGTGTAGATAGCAATATGGGCAGGTTCTACCCTGCTCTGATCCTTAGAGTGGCTAGCAAGCATAATTTATAGAATTCCAATCCAGATGAAAGTTACCAAAATGGGACACTCATCTCAAGGGTGATTTAAAGCGATGTAAGGGCATTAACCCATGTGTCTTTGAAAACTTTGAAAAAATATATTGTCTGACATTGCTGGTCACCAGCTAAGCATTCTTACCTTTTTTGAAGTGCAAGTCCATACCCTTCCATAATGGTACCCTCCACATTTCTCAGAATAATAGGCTCCCCCACAGCCAGGCAGATCTGTGGCATTGCTTTACTCAGGATCATGCCAGCCTAGTAGAAAGACATTAAATCTGTGAAAAGCACTAGAAAATGAAACATTCTGTCCTAATAAAGAGGTCATCATAGCTGAATAATCAAACCTATTAGAAGCTAAATACTATCCACAACTTAGTGGCCGATCCCTGTTTCCCGGCAGTGATCCTTTTTACAACCGCGGCAGAATTTTACGGTTCATCGCGCTGCAGAGAAGACCTCTGGTATTTCCACCCTGCTCTATCCTAGATGCGTCTCACAGGGTAATGATGCAGGTTCTATAACGTGTCACTTGCTGTACTCCTAACACCTCATTTTCCTTCCAACACGTACGTGCTGACAAAAGACCGCTGAACCGAAAAGATTACAGAAACGCTGCCGCCTTGAAGATAATTAAGAAAAATTATACATATGTTCCCAGTGAGACTTGCCTGTAAAGTTGTTACAAAGGTTAAGAGGATTTGACACCAAGGGTAGGTCACTTATCCCGCAATGTGGCAGTTAATAATTTTAATATTACATAATGCATGTACTGCAGCAGTTGGCATACAAGATGTAAAATAATAACTATGATTTACTTTCCTGGGAACAACAAGGGCAAAAGGGGAAAAGTGAGATGTGATAAAAGTTTTGTAAAAAGAAAAAGGTTATGGCTGAGATTTCACAGGTTTGCTCCACTAAGGGCTATTTGTATCTAAAATAACATCACACTGGAAAAGTAAATTAATAATAAATTATTAAAATAAATAAATAAACCTTTTTCAAGATTGAGTTTTATTTGTGGTTAAGCATGTGTGAAATATTTTATCTGGCACAAGAGGACTAATAATGTTCAGTTATTCTTTTTAATTCATGTGTCCCCACCACACCACAGCTAAGCCTCGGAGGGGGACCAGACCTTAGTTTTTCTTGTTAGTTTGGTGCGTTATACTTTTTGTGCCTGTTTATTTATGTTGCACATTTTTGGGACAACATTTTTTTGTCCTTATGCCTCGTACACACGGGCGGGAAAAAATACGTTGGTTTTTCCAACGGGATTCCCGGCAAGCTTGCCTTGCACGCTGAGTGTACACACGGTCATTCAAATAAACCGCCGTTCTTTTGAATGGCAAGAACACGGTGCATGCGTGGGTTTATCGTGGAACAGGTAAGCATATAGACGACCGGTTTTCTCGGCAGGAAAACTCTGCCGAGAATCCCGACGAGAAAAATAGAGAGCAGATTCTCTATTTTTCTCGTCGAGATTCCAGGCAGTTTTCCCAACGAGAAACCATACACACGAACGGTTTTCTCGGCAAAAAGCTCTCCCAGCAGTTTTCTTGCCGAGGAAACCAGTCGTGTGTACGAGGCTTTATTGTACATTCTGAGGCAGCATGTTGGGCATGGAGTACATGATCAGTGGCAAAGCATGCCCCCCATCATTGTTTCTAATTCACGGAGCTCTGTAGAAAACATACCGGTAATTTAGAAAGACACAGTCCAAAAGCAACTACTGCCAGGACCTCTATTAGAAAACCCAGAATGTCTTGGAATTTTTAAATGATCATATTCTAAATGTAATTTAAAAAATGGACATATCACACTACTGTTTTTGCCTAGAAGCTCTGACCATTCATGGGAAAGTTGCAACCCACATTATGGCTAGAATACAATGATGCTTTTATTGTTATTGATGCCATGTTTACAGATATAATTATTGTGCCTTATTGTGCCTTATTCCATTGTATCTTTTATAATTTGTAAAAATAAAAGATTTGTGGTAAAAAAAATACATATTACAACAGTTTAAAAAGTTTAAAAAAATGCTTTCCTTTTAAACAAATAAACTTGGTTGAGACAAGTATATAGGTTTAGGAGACAGCTAACTAAAGACATGCTTCCAGGCGTGCAGAACCTAAAAAGCCCTTGTATGCCTTTGGCCACCTAAAGGCTACCAGATACCTTCAGATACCCTTAGTGAAAAGTTGTTGCGAGTGATAATATTTTAATTCATTAATTCGGTCACATAGCAATAGTAAGAAAGACAGATACTGATGGGAATGTTTGATTGCCATCTTACCCTTGTGATGAGCCAGACATTACAAGAAAACAGTCCCGAAACAGGTTGGTCAAGTTGTTCTTTCTTCCCCGACTGACCCGGCGCTCTGCTTCTTTTCTCAAGCATTACTGATGGATGTAAAATCATTTGTTGGTCCACCTGCAGTTTAATAGTTACAAAAGAGATTACCTTGGAACGAGATGTATACCCATCATTTGCAACATGAAAAAATATTTTTGTTAAAACCAATCTGATCCTGTGCTTTCTTATGCAAAATCTGTCCAGAGGGGTGGAATGGATTTGTTTGGTGACAAATATCATGGGGGCAGAGGAGTGGAAGGCGACATGCAAGGGCCATCATAATAGATTTTATGCGATTTGGGCCACTTGGATTCATTATACCTCTGGTACCTCGATGGCCTCACATCCCACCATGTCTGCGCCTGATGTATCTTAGCCCTGATGGTTTATGTACTGCCCTTGGCCCTTTTCTCTTTTCTATAGGTTTGGGTGATGCTACTTTTGACACATTGATATTTTTATATGCAATTTAAAAGGGTTAGCATAGGCTTCCTGGCCTTTCTTATTTGAGCTTATATTGTCATTGTGTGATTTGTGATCCGATCTGATATACTGGTTATAATTCATAAGTGATTGCATGATTTCACTCGAGTGCTGACATTGTTGTTTTTTTTTTGTTTTTTTGTTTTCCAACCTTTTCTCCCTGACTTTTTTTTTTTGTGGTGTTACTGCAGTGCTTCCATTTCAGCATTCGGCACATTACTGCTGCTGTTATTTTATGTTGTTAGATGTGATTCCGTGCACTATGGCTTTCATACACAATTTGTCTTGCAGCTCAGTTTTTAGCCAATGTTATGTACTGTTTGGCATACCATTTTGTGTGTGTTCAGTCATACTTATGTACACTGTATGGTCTGTTCTTTTATTGTTTCCTATTTGACTGCATGGAAATTTTCTATTCGAAAATGAAAATAAAGATTACATTAATGAAAATCTATCCAGAGCTTGCATGTCATTTGAGTACACCCCTTACCATTTAAAGCACCTCACTAAATGTTAAAAGCAGCTATGAAGGCCAAAAGGAAGGTGCTGGGGGCAAGAGGAGGCGGAGCAGAGCATGGACATGTGATCCTTGGTATAAGCTTTAAAGCTAAGGTGCTCTGGGTTTTTGGACTCTCAAAGTGCTCTACAAATAATATAAAGATGTTAGGTTTGGAAGGACAGGGCTCGACACCTCGACATTCAGATTCCTGTTGACCCCCAAAAAAATATTCAATTTGAACTCTCTCCCTCTCCTCCGCATATCACAATCTGACATGGATAAATGGAGACACCTAGCCATCTTCTGGTTTGGAAGGTGTAAAGTACTGAAAATGAATGTCATACCACAATTTCTCTATCCACTGCAGACCCTGCCGTTCAGACTTTATCACGTTCATTTGGAAGGGGAAGCCTGCGAGAATAGGACGAGAGACCTTGCTGCTACCTAAAGTCAGAGGAAGAACATAACCTGTTCTTTACTACAGGGCTGTCCACATGGCCAGAACCATCAACTGGTGCAGACATTAGGCCCACAAGCTTTGGGTTTCCCAGAAACAGGACTACTCTCTATTCCTGTTAGTGCTGTTTAAATGGGCAGAGGTGAGTGCTCTCAGGGCACTGCAAAACCGCCCGCTCATTGGTCCCACCTTGTGTAAAACGAGTAGGTTTTTTAACTTAACCAACTTGCAGAGCTTCCCACCTCCCACGACAATCATAATAGGACATACAGAGTTAATACTAGGTTACATGGAAAAAATCTTCAGACAATGGATAGACACAGGCTTCATGAGAGCAGACAAGTTTCTAACTTCTGGACATTGGAAGTCCATGACTGATCTATCTAATCACCCTGGTGTCCCTCCCTACTCTGGCCCATTTTAAGGAAATTGGAATAGGACCTTCAGCTTACCTTCACAGACAAGCAGAATGACATAATTTTATCCTTTGCCTATAACGCATCAGACTGCAGCAAATACTAAGATAATAATTATAAAATGATATAGTATAGAACCACTTACATCTTTTGATAAGCCATTTCTGCTGCACAGTAACAGAGGAACATATATATATTTTGGGACTGTCCATAATTGCTTCCATTCTGTTATCAGGCCATTACCCAGTTAATGGGTGTTTCCTTACAGTGTACAGTATGTAAACCCTCACATATACTCAGTGAAGTGAATAGCCTCAGATAATACACAGAGATAAAACAAATCTCCCTACATACGTTTTATATGTACAGTACTGTATATCTGCTGTCTTCAGCTTGCTATATTCTTTAGAAACGGCATACCGTGTTAGAGATTTTTTCTATCTGTTCAGCACTGGGTGTGGATTCCTGGCATACACTGTGTGACAGCTGAATGGAGGAAAGGCACACACTCCCTTTCCACATAGGCAGAGGAAGGAAGGGATGTGCAGAGCTGTGCTGTGAATAGACAAGCTCTCTGCTAATCTATTTATAGCAACCCACTCCGACACAAATTTCAGGCTGATTTTATCTCGGTTGTCAGAGAACTTGTCAGAAGTTATCATTCTTATAACAGAAGAACAGAGCAGCAGAAAGACACGGGACTTAGGGCTTTGGAGAGAGAAAAGAAAACACTACAGATATATGTGCCTAGGTAAAATTTCATGAATCAAGTTTACATCCACTTTAACTAGAATTTTACACCTCCAGAAAAGGTACAATAAATTGCTGTTGATCAACCTATTAAATGTGGCCATGGCATGCATTCCCAGTAACTGGATGCTGTCTAAACCTTCCACTTTGGTTCAGTGGGAAATCTTTGGAAAATGTCACTGTGTTTCTTGGGGACAGAACAGATGAACATATGGAAACATGGTTTTACTAGGTACAATTTCAGTATTCCACAGACTACTTACAAAACACACGTCACCTTTTGCTTTGCACCCCCACCCCCTCCCTCCCCACCTTCCTTCTTCTTTTCTATTGCCTGTCTCTGCCCCACCCCCACTTTAAAATGGGGGTAAATGCTACATGAATCATCTGCCCTTATTCAAGATGGCCACGGCTAAAAATGCTAGAAAGGTGTTTTAACAACCTTCATTTGGTCCATTTTCAGTGTTTAAATTCTGGTGCTTATTAGACCGATTAAGTCATATAAAATGGAAGCTGTTAAAAAAATGTCCACCTGACTGAATAACTATTTCTGTCACTTTAAAGAGGAAGTGAACTCAGACGGGTTTTACTTCTTCTTTTGCTCTGTGCAAACCCTGCAAATGAAAAGCATAATGGGCTAGTATGCATCGCATACTAGCCCATTATGTGACACTTACCTGAAACGAAGCCCACGCCGTCCCCTGTAAACGCTGCATCCATTTTTGCCTCTCTTCCTTCCAGGGCCACGGACTCCTGCTCTGTGATTGGCCGGAGCCACATGACGTCACTCCCACGCATGCACACAGGAGCCATCAGTAACAGCACATGATAGGGAAGAAACGTCACGGAGGTCCGTTTCTTCCCAGCACATGCGCCGATTACATTATCGGCGCACTACAAGTGAAATATTTCTTAAACGGCGCACATTTAGGAGATACTTCCACTACCTATAGGTAAGCCTTATTCTAGGCTTACCTATAGGTAAAAGTGAGCAGGGAGGGTGTACAACTACTTTAAGGGTTAGTTCACCTTTGCAATAAAACTGCCCATGCATTCCAATGTCCCCAGTACATTAAAAAAACACTTCTCAGGTTTTGAAAAAGAAGCTTGGTTTCAATGCCATACCTGTAGGCTGTACACACGCTTCTCCCAAGTCTGAAAAAAACTCTTAGGTTGGTGATCCCCAGATGTTGGGCTCTCAGCTTCACAGAATTGAGCATTCTGGCTCAAACAAAACCAGTGCAAGCGCAGTGAGCTCTCTCCCCTTCTGTCGCAGCAGTGGCTTAGCATTAAATGAGCTAGAGCACTCATTACTGTGAAGAAGGGGTACGCAACCAATGTCCAGCACTTTCTGCCATCTAGGCATGATGTGTGAGGGGGGATAGCCCAGCTAGAAGTTTTTCAAGCAGGCTTGGAAGAGGAAAGCACACAAGTATGGCTTCAAAAGAAGCTTCTTTTTCAAGACCTGGGTGTAGGCTTGTGCCTACTAAGGGGAATGATGTTTCTAGCACGCAAGGTTAGACTGCCTAGGCTAGGAAAGGGTGAAGCTATGGGTTGGCGGTTTCCTGATTTTTTGGGGGTTCTGCCTTCCTTCTCGGTCGGTTGATATAAAAGTAGGCAAGCCAGGCTCAGAGTAAGAGAGCTTTTCGAGCAGGACCTTGAGCAGGGAGGTCCGAATAACTGAAAAGGATTTAAGCACAATGCTACCTACACCCACCACCCTAAGGGAGTCACCAGAAATAGGAAGAGTCCTAATATGGACTTACATTTGTACAGGTATACCTGGGCAGCCACAGTTTAGGTATGCATGAGGACTGTTTTCACTTTGAACTGTAATGTTCCTGAAGTGTTTAGTAAAGTTTAATCACTGTTCTTGAGCCTGGTCTGAAGTTATTCAAAGGGGTGCATGGTGGTACATGGTGTATCAGACGAACGGGGCATGTAAAGCACATACGGGTATGAAAGCAAGGCCACTACAAAGGGTTAACTCAGCAGATGAGTCGGAGGAGGAATGTAGTTGCCATGGGTAACCATGAACTGGTGGGAATGTATAGCAGCAAGTCAAAAGTGTGGTGCCTGGCATAGATAACAGGTCCTCCAGTAGCAAGGGGGTCAGTGTTCTGCCTCCCTCCCTGACAGTCAGTTGCCCCAAAAGCAACTGGGACCAAACCCACAGTACGGAGACCACGTGGACCATGGTAAGGGAGAGTTGAAGGACTTAAGTAATTGCACATATGAGGTCCATGCTGGGTCCATTCTGTCACTGGGAGTGAGATGACAGAGTTATGCTGGACTGGTGGAGAGGGCATAGGCTCAGTAGTGTCCCTCCTAAATGCAACATACATCGAGAAAGGTATGTAGTAACATTGGACAGTACGTTTCACAGAGGAACTTTCTATATCATATGCACAGAGTGTATGGCTTTTCTCTAAGCTGGGTTACCACCATAATGTTGACTATCACATGAACGTGGCCCCCCTGGTCCCGAGCATTAATGAGCGCGTACACTGGAGGAGAGGTACCCCCACATGTGTGCACAGGTGAGGTGGCCCCACCCCCATGAGCAGTGTGTTTAATGTGCTGGGGATGCTGGAATGCAATAGCATTTTTATTGTAAAAATAACCTAACCCTTTATTGTGGGTTTTAAATATTTGTTCGTTGAAAATACACTATATTTTCCCATTAAAGGTGGCAGGCAGCCTATCGTTTTTTTTTATTACTTCCTTTTGGAAAATCACATAGTGACAATCATCTTAGTAAACTGTATAAAACACATTTAACTTGCTGCCATTATATTTTTACAATAAAGTACAACTTAATGGATATGCCTTTTATGAGCATACAGCGATTTAAGAGTTTACCTGAGTATTATGTCAATCTTTTAAAGAAAAAAAATAATTTATCATAATTTCACACACAAATGCAAGCTGTCACTTTTTAATCTACTTCAGGGAAAGTTAGTTTATTTGTCATTTTGACTGGCAAAACTTTAAATGTGATTTAGCCCGTACAGTTTTGAGTGACTGACAGCACTGAATGAAGCAGTCACATTAGCAAACAAATCCAAACATTGATTTCTTTAGCACATATAATGCACCTTCTGTGCCTGAACACTGGAATTAAAACAATCTGAAGTCTATTCTTTTCTAACACAATTAATGGAAATTTCCATTTCTTCTGTAATGCAAATAGATATAGAGTGCAAGCCCTGGAGAGGACTATATTAGAACAGTGGCAACATATGTATACCCCATCACAAATTAAATGTATCAGCTTTAGATCAATGGGAAGATTCTTGAAACCTTCAAATCCAAACCCAATAGTAAGATTGGATTTTAACCCTCACTTAACAAACACAATCCAGTCAGAATTAATTATTTGTATCTGATCCCTGGAAGTATCTGCAGCCAATGACCTGTAAGGTTTTAGTCTGCTTAGGGAAACCATTCATCAAGACGTTTCTTATGTGCAAAAACTAAAACTATTGTCTTCTTTCGACAATAGTAGAGCACCAAATCCCAAAGCTTATTTTAGAAAATGTTCTAAAAGTCTTCAATTCATAGTCTTGCATAAGTATTTTTTTTAATTCTTTGTACATAATTCACCAGGAACACAACTTGGCAATAGAATGAGAGGAACAAGCTGTTGGATTGCCTTAAATTAAGTTTAAAAAATATATAAAATTATGGTACTACATAAAAGTTTAATATAGTTTGCAAGTATACATTTTTTTCCCAGCTTGTTAGTTTCTAGGAAATATACATTTTTCAGATGTTTTTGAAAAGAAGATAATGTTGAGACAAGGGGCAATAAAGGAACAAGCTGTTGGGTTGCCTGGATTTTGTTGAAAAAAAATATATAAAAACATTGTATGACATAAAATGTTAATATAGTTTTTCAAGTTAAAAGAGTGTTTTTCAGCTTGTTAGTTTCTAGGAAATGTAAATTTTTCTGATGTTTTTGAAAAGAAAGGTAATGTTGAGACAAGAGGCAACATAGGAACAAGCTGTTGGGTTGCCTGGATTTAGTTTTAAAAAAATATATACAATTATTGTATCACATAAAAGGTTAATATACTGTAGTTTTGCAAGTTTTAAGAGTTGTCTTTAGCTTATTCGTTTCTAAGAAATATACATTTTTCTGATATTTTTTTAAAAGAATGTATGTTGAGACAAGGGGCAATAGAGGAACAAGCTGTTGGGTTGCCTGGATTTAGTTAAAAAAAATATATATAACATTATTGTATCACATAAAAGGTTAATATAGTTTTGCAAGTTGAAAGAGTTTTTTTCAGCTTGTTAGTATCTAGGAAATATAAATGTTTCTGATGTTTTTGAAAAGAAAGGTAAGGTGGAGACAAGAAGCAATAAAGGAACAAGCTATTGGGTTGCCTGGATCTACTTTAAAATATATATATATAAAATTATTGTATCACATAAAAGGTTAATAAAGTTTTGCAAGTTGAAAGAGTTTTTTTCAGCTTGTTAGTTTCTATGAAATATACATTTTTCTCATGTTTTTGAAAGGAACGGTAAGGTGGGAGACAAGGGGCAAAAAGGGAACAAGATGTTGGGTTGCCTGGATTTAGTATAAAAAATATATAAAATTATTGAATCACATTAAAGGTTAATATAGTTTTGCAACCTTAAACAGTTTTCTTTAGCTTGTTAATGTCTAGGAAATGTACATTTTTCTGATGTTTTTGAAAAGAAAGGTAAGGTGGAGACAAGAGGCAATAAAGGAACAAGCTGTTGGGTTGCCTGGATTTAGTTTAAAAAAAAATATATAAAAGTATCACATAAAAGGTTAGTATGGTTTTGCAAGTTTAAAGAGTTTTATTCACCTTGTTAGTGTAGCGGCCTCACTCTCTCTCCATCTTTATCGGTTACACACCAACTCATGTCTAGGGGTTCCTGGGTTGTGAGAGTGAGATGCGCCACGGCCCATGTCCTCCCCATTGTAGTAGGGAGGTGAAGGCCACTTACTGATGTTTCCTCGGGCCGGTGTGTTCTGTGAATGCACTGAGTCTGTAATTGCAAGCCCACCAACCTCCCCTTTGCTTCCAGTAACTGGAGTTCACACATCGGAGAAAGGTCCAACACTTGTTTATTTGACACTCCAATACGCAAAGCACAATAAACAGTTCTTTTGCAGCAAACTGGTTGGGACCTATAACCTTGCCAACGGTGGGGGCGAGCAGATCGAGGCACTTCCTAAAGTTTAAGTTCTATGCCACTGTACTATGACCAGCGGCGCCTAAGCCAATCCGGCTGTTACAGAACAGGAAAGATGGGGTCTCTTCCAGCAACCCCTATGAACAGCAATGGAGCCCTCTTCGATACGCTGTGGCCCCTATCAGGGGGATGTGTCCTCCCAAGAGAGTTCCCAGAGGCCCACTGTCACCGGGTTGGTGCTGCTCCGGGTCTCCAGTGGGTAACCTCTCTGGCCTCCTCACCTCAGATACGAGTCCCTCCGCTCAGGGACCCTCGGACAGTCCACCCTAGCGGGACCCAGTCGAAGGTACTGGGCCCCAGGCCTCCTCGATAGTACCTCACCCCAGGCTAAAGGTGCCTGGGATGGATGCCAACATGACTCCGGACCAGGCCATGGGCACCTGGACCAGACTCCTGGATCTCCAGCACCCAGGCCTGAGGGGCCTGGGTGCGGACCGCAACCCTCCTCCTCCGAGGACCTCCTTCTCCGCAAGCCCTCGTGGTAAGGCGTCTCCCCCTTTTATCTCCTCCCATCAACGGCCTGGCGGGTTCCCCGCCCCAGCCATACCATCTCCGGGAAGGGACAAAACAGGGAGCACTGCAGGAGATGATTCTACCTGAAGCCTGTGGGTACCCCGCCACCCACAGGCAAAGGAGAATACTACATCCTCCAATCCTCCACGAAACAAAAAGGGGTCTGAACCCTAACACAATTATACACCTGGGTCACACTATTCCCCAGGTGTATCCCATCAATTTGAGGACCCCGCTACACATTCCCCCCTGTGATTGGACGCTGGTCCCCAGCGTCAGGTGCACACCCATTCCTCCCATAAAGTGGTGACATGGAGTGAAACCCCTGAGGCAGTTCCTCTAAATTTTTCCCAAGTGCCAAGACCTGCTCAGGGAATGGGGAACATATAAAACAACTTATGTCATAAAACACTTTAAACATCTGCATAATCACAACCCCTCTCCCACACTATCTAAGAGCCACCCACTCTCAATGATCTTGATTGACGATCCTCCTGCAGGGGAAAGAAAAAAACAACATCCTAACATAATTTCGTGTCATTTGGCATGAGTGGGCCCGTCAGCCGAGAGACCCACTCACTCCAACAAGCAAGGTGATGTGTGTGTGAAACATTTTCAAACATTTGTTGCGCAACACTGCCACCTGGTGACAACGCCGCGGTCATGACACTCAACGAGTCTTCGTTCTTCCAGCTTTTCCCTACTCTGCCACTATTCCCAAATGTCCTTGCCTTTGGCACATGAAGAAAAGGGGAAACACAAAAAAACACAACAGCCCCAAGTCTCCAATGAGAAAAAGAAAAGCCCAAATAAAAACAAAAGCAGGGCACAGTCCTGGGTGTCTGGGAATGGCTCTTCCAGAAAGTTCAAGTGCACAAAGGAAATAAACAGGAGTTCTTTTCTCCTATAAGTAAAACTTTGGATCCGGCAGATACAGGGGTTTCAGGTGTTTGTCAAATGCCTCTATCGAATACTCGACATCTTCTCCTTCTCTTCTGCAAATGACTATCTTGTCAGCATGGATATGGCGCCCCAACTTCCATTCAGCTCTGCAGTCAGACAGCGACTCTAGGTCGGAGGTGTCATACATCTCCGCAGGCAGATATCTTCCGGTGGACACAGAATCATCCTCCCTGGGGGGCTCCACCTCCAATGGGCCCCCGACACCTCCAACCACCACCACAGTCCCAGCCCCTGGCTCACCTGACCCTTGTAGAGGACTGGGATGTCCGGGACTTCCTTCTCGACCGGCGCCATCCAGGCCAGGCAAGCAGCGGGGTGAAGCTCGACCACGTCCATAGGATGCCTGTACTAGGCCAACTTTCCTCTTCGGGGGTGGGAGCAGAGAACTTGTGGCGACCGAGGCAGCATCCTCGGATTTTTCTCTGTTGGGCAGTCCATCGCCCTGGTCAGCGCGCACGGGAACCTCGACAAAGGCCTTGATCTCCCCTTCCGGAGTAGCGGTACCCGTGAGGTGGTTGAGGCGAAGGGCCCGGGGCCTTGCTGTGGACGACTCGACCTCAAAAGGAATTCTCTGCACTCCTCACATCGCCCGAATGGCTTCAGGGTGACCACCAGTCCCGAGCAGCCGGGACAGATCACACCGAGGGCCTCCGTGTCTCTGCAAGTGTACAGAGCCAACCGCCCTCGGGGCCTAAGTCTTATCCCCGTGTCTGTGATGAGGGCAGCAAAGGAAGTCATTCTTGTGGGGTGAGGAACCATAATCCACGGGGCACTTGAGGTCATCCCGACTATCTGCTGCTCCATCATGCACTGACCCCGCGTCGGAGTCTCCACGTGTATCCCCACACTTGGCCAGACTCCTCCCATGAGCTGTACATTTTCGCGGGCTTCCTCTTGACTCCGCCCACGAACGATGTCGCCATGGGGTGCCTCGTGGCGCAGTGCGTTAACAGTCCCCACGTGCAGTACGTCACACGGCTGGACCTCTCCCTTTTTCCGCTCCTCCGCATGGGCCTTTCCCGTGTTAGGGTCATTTCCACAACTCTGGCCAGTAATATGGCCGATCTGCTCGGAACTCCTCTGGGCAGCAAAGTTCAAATGTAGACATTCTCAAGTCCATCTCTAGAACACACTCTATCCCGGACTCACGAGCCCCCACGTGTAGCGGCCTCACTCTCTCCATCTTTATCGGTTACACACCAACTCATGTCTAGGGGTTCCTGGGTTGTGAGAGTGAGATGCGCCACGGCCCATGTCCTCCCCATTGTAGTAGGGAGGTGAAGGCCACTTACTGATGTTTCCTCGGGCCGGTGTGTTCTGTGAATGCACTGAGTCTGTAATTGCAAGCCCACCAACCTCCCCTTTGCTTCCAGTAACTGGAGTTCACACACCGGAGAAAGGTCCAACACTTGTTTATTTGACACTCCAATACACAAAGCACAATAAACAGTTCTTTTGCAGCAAACTGGTTGGGACCTATAACCTTGCCAACGGTGGGGGCGAGCAGATCGAGGCACTTCCTAAAGTTTAAGTTCTATGCCACTGTACTATGACCAGCGGCGCCTAAGCCAATCCAGCTGTTACAGAACAGGAAAGATGGGGTCTCTTCCAGCAACCCCTATGAACAGCAATGGAGCCCTCTTCGATACGCTGTGGCCCCTATCAGGGGGATGTGTCCTCCCAAGAGAGTTCCCAGAGGCCCACTGTCACCGGGTTGGTGCTGCTCCGGGTCTCCAGTGGGTAACCTCTCTGGCCTCCTCACCTCAGATACGAGTCCCTCCGCTCAGGGACCCTCGGACAGTCCACCCTAGCGGGACCCAGTCGAAGGTACTGGGCCCCAGGCCTCCTCGATAGTACCTCACCCCAGGCTAAAGGTGCCTGGGATGGACGCCAACATGACTCCGGACCAGGCCATGGGCACCTGGACCAGACTCCTGGAGGGGCCTGGGTGCCTGGGTGCGGACTGCAACCCTCCTCCTCCGAGGACCTCCTTCTCCGCAAGCCCTCGTGGTAAGGCGTCTCCCCCTTTTATCTCCTCCCATCAACGGCCCGGCGGGTTCCCCGCCCCAGCCATACCATCTCCGGGAAGGGACAAAACAGGGAGCACTGCAGGAGATGATTCTACCTGAAGCCTGTGGGTACCCCGCCACCCACAGGCAAAGGAGAATACTACATCCTCCAATCCTCCACGAAACAAAAAGGGGTCTGAACCCTAACACAATTATACACCTGGGTCACACTATTCCCCAGGTGTATCCCATCAATTTGAGGACCCCGCTACATTAGTTTCTAAGAAATATAAATGTTTCTGATGTTTTTGAAATGAAAGCTAAGGTTGAGATAAGGGGCAATAAGAGAGAGAGAGAGAGAGAGAGGGGGGGGGGGGTTATAGATGACAAAGCAGAGAGCTGAAGAGAAAATCAGAAAATGTTTTAACCCACTGTATAGCATATAGAGATACAGTAATACCCCGGATTGCGAGTAACGTGGTTAACAAGCGTTTCGCAATACGAGCTATTATTGTTTTTATGAGTAGTATTTTTAGCCCCTATCAGAATTGGATAGTGAAAAAAATTGTGGCGCTTAAATCACAAAAATGCAGTGATATACTAAATGCCTATCTCAGCAAAAATGAATGTGTAAAAACAAAATAATTAATAAAACATTATCACCCTGTGACAAGTGAGAACAAATAAAATATAATCTTATAACAGAAAGTCCATAAGAATAATCCAATGTAGTTGATTCAGTGCAGTATTTTTCTATTCATCCACCACACCAGTGTGCAAGTGATTCTGCTCCCTTCAGACAACGCACTGACCAACTTTATATGCCTTACACTCTCGTGCTTGGCTCAAACGCTTTAAACCACACAGAAAGGGTTAAAATAATCTCCGATATCCAGCCGTGTATATGAGGGATCTATCCACATGTAAACAATAAAGAGTGCTCCAATAGTGCGATAACGTAAAAAACAGTTTAATAAAACACTGTGCAATCTTCAACCATTACACTCACATCAATATACTTCAAAGCAAGCAGAAATACCAAAACAAATCTTCCATTAGTTGCCCAAAGTGGTGTATTGCGGTCACGGCGGACCCGAGGTGCGCGGATACTATCTTACCCTCACCCGCTCCTCAGACTCGGACCTCCACTTCCTGGTTCGGCGTATGGCGTCACACGTTAACAATGATGATTGCCGTATAGCCATGCCCCAACATGTTTCGTCATACAGACTTAATCATGGGATATTATTTTTTTTAAATACTGATTCAGTTTGTGAGCGCTGTCTCGGAAAACGAGCAGGATTCAAGCCTCTGCGGTGTGCAGTACCACATTTGGCCAGAGGTGCGGGGGCGCCGGAGCCACTCAGAGCCGCTTGGAAACACTCCATTCCCGAGTGTTTTCGAGTGCATCCGAGCGGTTTCCGGGTGTTTCCGAGTGTCTCCGACACCCCCCACCTCTGGTCACATGTGGTACTGCATACAATAGAAGTCACTGTGAAACAAATTATCTGAGTTTCCATTGACTTCTATGGGGAAACTCGCTTTGATAGACGAGTGCTTTGGATTACAAGCATTCTTCTGGAGTGAATTATGCTCGTAATCCAAGGTACCACTGTATATGTATAAAATAAGACCAACACAGTCCAAATATGACTGCATTCACTAGCAGTTTAGCTGCATTGAGGCTACAGACTGACCTTAGTAATAATATTCATCTGTGGAGGGTAGAGAGGGCAAATGCTAAACGTAAATGAACATTTTACAATAAAATTGCTACTTCAATGCACTGAATGTGTGGTGGTAAGCGATCAGGCATAGTGGGTTTTTTATAGGAAATTGTAGAAACTCAATGACAAAAATTAACAATTTTCACTTGAAAAGAACAAATATTTAAAAGTGTAATAAGTGTTCAAGGATGAATGGAAGAGCTAGTGTAGAATGTCAACCCATGTGTTCTCAGACGCAGCTGAAACAATGACTGTCAAACACATGTTCGTTCAAACGTACGTCTAGAGGCCGCTGAAATAGATATGAACAGCCGATGCCATGTACAAGAAAATGCAAAGCTAAGCAGATCAAGAGTTAAGTCGTCACCTTGAAAACTCTGTCTATAGAGATGTCAGGTTCACTAGACTAGGTAAAAGTGACAATGAACAATTCCCTTCTGCTTGAGCAATACTTCCAATTCAAAGCCTGAGGCTTTCCCTCATAAACACAGACCCAGAACTAAACAGTTTAGTCAATGTGCAATGAGGATACTTATAAATACGACAATATTTCACGTGCGTACATTTCAACAGAGTCGCAAAATACAATTTACCACTTGTCATGGCAGACAACGGAAAGAGAATTGCAACAGAGGGGTTACAGGGCTGTTTTTTTAAAAAAAACGAAATAAATCTGCGCTAGGTGATAACCAAAATAAAATCTTACAAAGTTATACAGAAGCAGCACTCTGATTGTCTGAACACAAAACAGAACATAAATACATAAAACCCGTTGCACTTCCCCTTTAACCACTTCAATACCGGGCACGTTTAGCCCCTTTCTGCCCAAGCCGATTTTCAACTTTCAGCGATGTCACATTTTGAATGACAATTGCGCGGTCATGCAACACTGTATCCATATAAACTTTCTATCATTTTGGTGGTATTTAATCATCACTGGGTTTTTAATTTTTTGCTAAATAAACAAAAAAGGACAAAAATTCTGAAACAAAAATCTAAATTTTCTTCACTTCTGTTAAAAAAAAATCCTTGTTCTAAAATTTAGGCCTAATAGTATTCTGCTAGATTTCTTTGGTGAAAATAACCCAAATCAGTGTATATTATTTAGTCTTTAGGAAAGTTATAGAGTACACAAACTATGATATATATCTGAAAATTGATCAATACCAATGTACTGACTTCCTATCTCATTTCTTGAGGCACAAAAATGCCAGGACAGTACAAATACCCCAAAAATTACCTCTTTTTGGAAAGTAGATCGTCTGAGGTAATTAATAGGAGGCATGGCATGCTTTTTGAAGCTAGTTGTTACTTTTTTTTAGAAAATTATGATTTTTTTTCTTCACATTTTGTATTTATTTGTTACATGCTGTCACCAGTGCAATACAGCGTCATCATATAACTTGTGTGGCGGTGACCAGGTACACTGACTGATGACAGAATGTAAAAAAAAAATATATTTTTTTTTAAACATTTTTTATTTTCTTTTTTTTTACATACTTTGACCAGAGAAATACAGTCTTACCATAGTAACACAGTACCACTCTGGGGAGTTGTTCATGATTTATTTTTTATTTTTTTACAGCAACACAATTGGATACAATAAATGGCATGAAAGAAAGCCATTCATTGTTTACAACTGTCAGGTGACCTGCTAAGATTGGTCACAGCGATCACATGACACTGGCAGTGGGCTAGTACAGGTATATTGTTCAGTCATCAGCTGTGTCTGAAAAAAGCGGTTAAATATATATGAACCAACAAAAGTGCAATAAACAACCAAAATATACTATAACTCAATATATCATGTCTCAATAAATATATGCCGGTGAACAAATCAGTGATTAAAGATTCATTCATATAAAATAATGTCCCACAATTGCAAACAAATATATTAATATAAATGAAAAAGAAAAAAAAATACCGGTACTCCACAATATAAACAAAGTCCATCCACATGTGAAGACATGCTCATTGGAAATCACACATGAGCACTCCTGTGCTCGATCACCAAACACAGCCTCTTGCCAGAGCTATCAGACCTCTGACATAAAGGTCATAAACTTATAAGGACTATCCAGGATTAGTGTCAGATGACCCTCTTTAGGCTGGCATCTTAACTACTCAAAATATCACAAATGGACCATGGCAAGAGGAAAAGGACAAACTTATAGTGCAATGCTGTTAAACTGTTTTATTATAAAAAGGCACCAATGGGTACTCACATGAAAAAAAAAAAAATACAGCATGTATCAGCCAAACACTGTCTGTCAGCAAGCATGAAAGGGTCAGCCACTCAGACTCTGCCCGCAACATGTTTCGTCACTAAAGAAAGTATTCAGGGGCAACTGCATGCCTGCATGCTGGCATATGAATGCATCTTCATTTACTGATTTGTTCAGTATACAGTGCATCCGGCAAAGTATCCACAGCACTTCACTTTTTCCATACTTTGTTATGTTACAGGCTTATTCCAAAATGTATTAAATTCATAATTTTCCTTAAAATTCTACAAACAATACCCCATAATGACAATGTGAAAGAGGTTTGTTTGAAATCTTTGCAAATTTATTAAAAACAAAAAACAAAACAAATCCCATGTACATAAGTATTTACAGCCTTTGCTCAATACTTTGCTGAAGCACCTTTGGTACAAATTACAGCCTCACATCTTTTTGAGTATGATGCTACAAGCTTGGCACACCTATTTTTGGGCAGTTTCTCCCATTCTTCTTTGCAGGACCTCTCAAGCTCCATAAGGTTGAAAAAACATCCCCACAGCATGATGCTGCCACCACCATGCTTCACTGTAGGGATGGTATTGGCCAGGTGATGAGCAGTACCTACTTTTTCCTTCAGACATGAAGTTTGCCATTCAGGCCAAAGAGTTCAATCTTTGTTTCATCATACCAGAGAATTTTGTTTCTCATGTTCTGAGAATCCTCCAGGTGCCTTTTGGAAAACTCCAGGTGGGCTGTCATGTGCCTTAACTGAGGAGTGGCTTCCATCTGGCCTCCTCAATGTGCATGTTGATAGCTTCTAAGAATATTTTTGTTTCAGGGCACCACCACCACTGCCTAAGGCCCAATTTTTCTGCCCCTGTTTAACAGGGCGTGTAATTACAATTTTTGCTGTAATATGTCACAGCAGGGCTCATTCCTGCGCTCAACTAGAGTTTCTGTGAGGGGTTGCAGTGTTGTAGCACCACCACCACTGCCTAAGGCCCAATTTTTCTGCCCCTGTTTAACAGGGGCGCGTAATTACAATTTTTGATCTAATATTTCTCAGCAGGGCCCGTTCCTGCGCTCAACAACAGTATCTGTGAGGCTTTACAGTGTTGTTCCACAACCACCACCACCGCCTAAGGCCCAATTTTTCTGCCCCTGTTTAACAGGGCATGTAATTACAATTTTCGTGCAAACTTTCGGTCCGTTTGCATATTCTGCCGCAAACCGAACCGGGGGGTGTTCGGCTTATCCCTACCTCTAATGTAGAAACATGACTATGCGACTCAACTATGCAGGAAAAAATAGGAACTGGGGTCAAGAAAAATGGCAGTAGGTGCTCTGGACTGATGAGTCAAAAATTCTAATATTTGACTGTAGCAGGAAGCAGTTTATCTGGCGAAGGGCTGAAAAACGATACAATAATGAGTGTCTGCAGGTAACAGCGACACATTAAGGAGGTTCCTTGCAAGTTAGGGGCTGCATTTATGCAAATAGAGTTGGAGATTTGATCAGGATCAATAGTGTCCTTAATGCTGAGAAATACAGACAGATACTTATCCATCATGCCATACCATTGGCTTCCGCTGCTGTCAATCAAAGTCAGTGAGCCAATGAGGAGAGAGAGAGAGGGGTGGGGCTGAGCCACGGCTCTGTATCTCAATGGACATACAGAGCAGGTAAGTATAAGATGTTTGTTATTTTTAAACAAAAAAAAAAGACTTTAGTAGCACTTTAAGAACTATCTTCAGAATAAAGAAGAACAAGGAGCCCTGGAAGTGATGGTTTGGCCCCCACAGAGCCCTGATATCAACATCAAGTTTGTCTGGGATTACATGAAGAGACAGAAGGATTTGAGGCACCCTACATCCACAGAAATATCTGTGGTTAGTTTTCCAAGATGTTTGCAACAACCTACCTGCCGAGCTCCTTCAGAAACTGTGTGCAAGTGTACCTAGAAGAATTGATGCTGTTTTGAAGGCAAAGGGTGGTCACACAAAATATTGATTTGATTTGGATTTCTCTTCTGTTCATTTACTTTCCATTTTGTTAATTGATAAAAAATAAACTATACACACCTCTATTTCTGAAAGCATTCTTAATTTACAGCATTTTATCACACCTGCGTAAAACTTTTGCACAGTAGTGTATATACTGTATATATATATATATATATATATACCCATATTTATCGGCGTATAACACGCACAGGCGTATAACACGCACCTTAACCTTAAGAGGGAAGTTTCAGGAAAAAAACTTTCCACAGCCCCCTGCGTATAACACACAGGCACAGTTTACCTTCTATTTTCAGGGTAAAAAAGTGAGTGTTATACACCAATAAATACAGTATATATATATATATATATATTTTTACATATCAAATCGTTGAATTGATATAATGCAATACTTGTCTTCAACAGCTAATGATGCTCACCTTAGACTGTAGAAAAAGACTGTCTTCATTCACAACGTCCGATGTATGCAACAACTGTAAATACGAGGGGGTTACGTTGTTTGGGAATCTTGGACAAAGATGCCAACTAAATGGAAACAGAACACTTCTATAAGCTTACACATTAGAAAATCTTTTAATTTTTTTCCAATTGAAAAATAAATTTGATATAGCTTTATAGTAATTAATGGCAAAACCAGCCAAACCTTTTTTCTAATTTTGGTTAGAGTGGGGAAAGGTTGGAACCTTTGTCAAGCTCTACAGCTGTCTGTGTTCCCATAGATACATTTCCTTCCAGGGCGACAAAGGAAAGGAAGAAAAAACTTCCATAAAGTGCGGGGAATTTCCAAATTTTAAAGTTACTGCAACGGGGGTGTCCCCATTGGAATATTTCTCCTCATATTCTCTCCTTGTAAAGATTTTCCATCACTTTCTGTCCCAGTCATACTCTTCACACTCCTCCCTTGCACATACTGCCCTCTGGCACAACCACAGCATTCCTGTCCTGCACATACTGCCTGTTGTCACACCCTCCACACTCCTCTCCTGTACATACCGGTACTGTCTCCTGTCATATCTTCCACACTCCTTTCCTGCACATATTGCCTACCGTCATACCCTCTGCAATCTTCTCCTGCACATGCTACTGAAGACAAATAGACTGTGCAAGTGCAGTTGCTCCAGAGCCTAGTAAATGAGGGGAAGCTCTGATGACCATGATCTATTCATGTGCAAGCAAAAATGCTGTTTTTTTTTTGTTTAGAATAAAAATAAAAATATAAAATTGTATTCTACTGTACTGTACAACTACTGTACATCAGTATTTAGTAGAGATTAGGGTTGCACCGATACCGATACTAGTATCGGTGCTGATACTAGCCATTTTAGTGAGTATCGGTACAAGGCTAAAATGCTCCGATACCGGAAACCGATACCGAAAGTGACATCGCTAGGGAACGGACCGCCTCCTCCTCCCCTCCGGGCTGTGTCTTTGCTAGGTGCAGGCCCGCCCGTCCTAACAGCCACCAGCCCATCCTAACAGGCCTTGTCTCCTCGCTGCATACCTCCCTCTTCCAGCTGTGACTCCGGGCTCTCCCTGGCTGGATGCTGAGGCTTTGTGTGTATCCTGTTGCACTGAGCAGCAGGGCTCTCTCCCTCCTCCGTGTGCTGTCCAGCCAGCTCCTCTCCCACGAGACACAGAAGATGCGGCTGGATCTATCGGGGTGCTCCCCAGATTTCAGTTGTGGCCCCCCACCATGGACATTGTGCCCGCTGAGCTTCTCTTCAATTCCCACACTCAGGGCTGGGAGAAGAGGCAGAGGACAGGAGAAGTGTCAGAGGCAGAGAGGAGGAGGTGCAGGCTCTCTCCCATACTGTTAGTGGAGTGCTTCTCTATAGAGTACCTGTACCATGCCTGCAGTCTCTGGCTGTCTTGTGTACGTACCATGCAGTCTCTGGCTGTCTCTTGTACCATGCAGTCTCTGGCTGTCTCCTGTACCATGCAGTCTCTGGCTGTCTCCTGTATCATGCAGTCTCTGGCTGTCTCTTGTACCATGCCTACAGTCTCTGGCTGTCTGTTGTACCATGCCTGCAGTCTCTGGCTGTCTCTTGTACCATGCCTGCAGTCTCTTGCTGTCTCTTGTACCATGCCTGCAGTTGCTGGCTGTCTCTTGTACCATGCCTGCAGTCGCTGGCTGTCTCTTGTACCATGCCTGCAGTCTCTGTCTGTCTCTTGTACCATGCCTGCAGTCTCTGGCTGTATCTTGTACCATGCCTGCAGTCTCTGGCTGTCTTTTGTACCGTACCTGCAGTCTCTGGCTGTCTCTTGTACCATGCCTGCAGTCTCTGGCTGTCTCTTGTACCATGCCTGCAGTCTCTGGCTGTCTCTTGTACCATGCCTGCAGTCTCTGGCTGTCTCTTGTACCATGCCTGCAGTCTCTGGCTGTCTCCTGTACCATGCAGTCTCTGGCTGTCTCCTGTACCATGCAGTCTCTGGCTGTCTCTTGTACCATTCCTACAGTCTCTGGCTGTCTGTTGTACCATGCCTGCAGTCTCTGGCTGTCTCTTGTACCATGCCTGCAGTCTCTTGCTGTCTCTTGTACCATGCCTGCAGTCTCTGGCTGTCTCTTGTACCATGCCTGCAGTCTCTGGCTGTCTCTTGTACCATGCCTGCAGTCTCTGGCTGTATCTTGTACCATGCCTGCAGTCTCTGGCTGTCTCTTGTACCATACCTGCAGTCTCTGGCTGTCTCTTGTACCATGCCTGCAGTCTCTGGCTGTCTCTTGTACCATGCCTGCAGTCTCTGGCTGTCTGTTGTACCATGCCTGCAGTCTCTTGCTGTCTCTTGTACCATGCCTGCAGTCTCTGGCTGTCTCTTGTACCATGCCTGCAGTCTCTGGCTGTCTCTTGTACCATGCCTGCAGTCTCTGGCTGTATCTTGTACCATGCCTGCAGTCTCTGGCTGTCTCTTGTACCATACCTGCAGTCTCTGGCTGTCTCTTGTACCATGCCTGCAGTCTCTGGCTGTCTCTTGTACCATGCCTGCAGTCTCTGGCTGTCTCTTGTACCATGCCTGCAGTCTCTGGCTGTCTCTTGTACCATGCCTGTAGTCTCTGGCTGTCTCTTGTACCATGCAGTCTCTGGCTGTCTCCTGTACCATGCAGTCTCTGGCTGTCTCTTGTACCATGCCTACAGTCTCTGGCTGTCTGTTGTACCATGCCTGCAGTCTCTGGCTGTCTCTTGTACCATGCCTGCAGTCTCTGGCTGTCTCTTGTACCATGCCTGCAGTCTCTGGCTGTCTCTTGTACCATGCCTGCAGTCTCTGACTGTCTGTTGTACCATGCCTGCAGTCTCTGGCTGTCTCTTGTACCATGCCTGCAGTCTCTGGCTGTATCTTGTACCATACCTGCAGTCTCTGGCTGTCTCTTGTACCATACCTGCAGTCTCTGGCTGTCTCTTGTACCATGCCTGCAGTCTCTGGCTGTCTCCTGTACCATGCCTGCAGTCTCTGCTGTCACTTCTGCCTGTTGCCTCCTCCTTCCCTCTACCAGCTGTCACCTCTGCCCCCATGTCTCCCAATAACCCTCCTATCCCCATCCTTTTCCCCCCCAGCGATCACAGCCTTTCCCATCCCAACTCTCCCACCCAACAATCCCTATTTCACCCCACCCTCAACTACCTTGCCCTCACTTACCCTCTACTCCCACCCTGCCGCCACCCAACTCCATAACAACAACCCCCCCCCCGCCACCTCCCAAACCACCCCTCTTCCTAGGTGATAGGTATTGGTAATTGGTATCGGTGAGTACCTGCAAAAAAGTATCGGTACTCGTACTCGGTGTTAAAAAAATGGTATCGGTGCATCCCTAGTAGAGATATATTCTTCAACCAGTAGCTGGCAGTATTTATAAGTTTGTAGCTGCATCTATGGTCTTTACTCTGTAATAAAGGTAATGTTTCCTGTCTGCAGTTAAGCAGCAAAGCCCATATGGACTGTGCACTGTCTGTTCTGTAGAGCTATATACACAATTTCTAACATTGATTTTCCCTGCACATGACTGGGTATTCTGTGCCCAGTTGAAGCTTCATCCCATTTACTAAGATCTGGAGCGACTGCACTTACATAGTGCACAGTCGATTTGCCTTTATTAAATCTACCCCATAATCTGCTCTAATTCCATTCACATTAAGGCTGGCCATACACTGATCAAAATGCAGCCAGTTCAGGATGGACTGGATGAATTTATATTAGTTTGTTGCCATCCCTGATCCCTGATTGACTCCTGTCAAAGGGACATGAGGAGAGAGTTACCGCTCAGATGTGACTGGTGACTCATTCACAAGATCCAGAGCCGTGGGTGCAGGCAATGAGCTATGATTAAGCACTGAATCACAGTGCGAAACGTCAGCTCATACTTGCTGTTTTTTTGCTGTGGCATGTTGTTTGTGCGTTTGTTTTAAATAAAAGAACCTTTTTTGGAGTGCGGCTGTCCAAGCGTTTTCCTCAGATTTTTTGCACTGTCAAAGGGACATGTTGAAAAAATGTCCAGTGTATTCTGAGGAATAGGAGCATTGTTTGTTCTGGGACACTTTTGCTAATATATATATTGCGGTCCACAGGTCGCGCTGTTGCCCTGGGCCGGAGCTGAACTCACACCGCAAGACTGTACCTTTTTGTCCTCCCCTGGAGCTGGTACAGCGGGGCGGGGAACCCGCTGTGACGCAAAGGGAGAGGGGATAAAAGGGGCGGACGCCCTTACCACGGGGTTCAGAGTTGGGAGTTCGGAGTGGGAGTCGGAGGACTCGGCCGCACCCAGGCACCTTCAGCTTGGGTGCTGGAGTTCCAGTGTTCCAGGCCTAGGTGCCCTTGACCTAGCCGGAGCGGAGATGGAGTCCATCTCAGGCACCTTTAGCCTGGGGTGAGGTACTATGGCGGATGCCTGGAGCTCAGTACCTTCGACTGAGTTCCGCAAGGGTGGAGGAATCCGAGGGGGCCCTAACTCCTTGGGTGCTCCTGTCTGAGTTTGTGAGATCTGGTGTGCGAAACTTCTCTGAAGAGACCGGCGCAGCATCGCTGGTGACAGAGAGGCCTCCGGTTTCTCCCTTGGACGGATTTCCTTTCCCTGAGAGGGGCTGTGCTAGCGAAGGTAATTCATGTTCTACCTCACATAGTCAGTGGCAGTGACTATTTACCACTGGTGATACCACAGTGGTTAACAACAGAAGGGAAAGGATTGTGCCTCGATCTATCCCCCATTATTACTCAGTAGAAGAAACTGTTTGTTGTTTGCTAAGAAGAATAAAACTGAGTTGGACCTATTCACTATGTGGAACTCTGGTTACTAGGAGCAAAGGAGTCAGGGACGAAGTACTGGACTTGACTCTAGAACACCTACACAAAACCCAATCTTCTGGCCTTCACCTCTTAGCTATAAAGGACAAGGGCCGTGGTGCATCTCATCCCTCCCCCCAGCACTGAGACCCCTAGACAAAGAAAGACAAGCCGAGTATGAGAAGGGGAGAGAGGGGTGAGGCCGCTACATATATATATAAAACATTATATATGGTGTCAGTGTTGTCATCGTTGTGAATTATAGAACAGCTCCCCTATGTTATTTACATTGTAGATGGGAAGAGGGGGAGATGTTATCCTAACATACTGTCCCAGGATGACACTGCTCCATAGATACAATATAGTGAGTGTGCATTGTCACCCTAGTACAGGAGGTGTGTTAATGGCAGAAACACCAGGTAAACATTAAATTAAAAAAAGCCTAAACAAAGAAAACGAATGCAGGAATCATATGTAATGAATAGTAAGCTGCAATATACATTTTTTGTTCAAATTGAATCTAATCCAATTAAGTAAACAGCATGGCATAGGGCTACCACTGTGTGTGTGCACCAATGTCAAACACTGGCTAAAATGGTATGAAAATCTACAGTTGGTCCTAGAGGTGCGATATTCAGGCAATGATAGGCAGATGTCTCAACACCTGTTCTTCTTGGTGACAGATCTGTACATTTATGACCACACATTGTTATTGATTTACGACAGCCATTAAATGTCATTTTGTTTTGTCCAAAAAAAAAAAAAATTGATCTGAAGCTGGGAGCTTAGCAAGGCTATGACATTTTGAGATCTATATGTTAAATAAAACAAAAAGGTTTTTTTTTTTTTTTAAGAAAAAAGCCAAATTTATAATATTAAAGTATTTGTATGCTTTGTTTATATTAAATAATGTTATAATATAAATGTATTTCTATAATATAAAACATATTTTAGTAATAGTTGTGTATATTATATGTAAAGCAACCACTATCTTTCCCTTATATTTAGTCCTCAAGATGTACATCCCTCTCTAAAAAAATTAACATTGCATTTAAAGTGTTGAGAGAAAACCCTAAAAGAAAAGAGGTATGTTATTAGCTGTCCCACCCACCATGTCTTGGATCTTCTGTCTTTTTATTAGCTATACCCGTCTCTGGTATCTTTAGCATTTGACTCTTCTGGGGGTGTCAGATACCTTGTCCCCCACTGTGTGCTGTGGTTTCATCTGCCTGATGCTATGTCACTACAGGACACCGTAGAGAAGCAGCAGCCGGCAGATGGATCCACAATACACAACAGGGAACCAGGCATCTGGCACCTCCAGAAGTGTGTCGGATGCAGAAGATACTTTAGCCAGCATGGCTTTTCAAGGGTGGGAAGTTATGATGTATGGGTAGCAGGATAGGTGGGTATTATACTTCCTCTTTTTAAAAGGAGTTTAAGAAGGGCTGGATTTTTATCCACAATATCTACAAAAGGGGTGTTACTTTGGGCACCAAAGGTCTGTAGCCACACAACCTTTGGTGCCCAAAGTAACACCCCTCTTGTAGGATCATCTCTTTCAGAGAGGACATTGTTTTCTTTAACTCACATGCATCACACTCAAATGAAAAGGTGAGCCATGTCTGCTACAGGCCCATTCATACTTGTGATTGGCGTCGCTACGATTAGATGCTAGAGACCCAGCAAGGGATCCCAGCGATTAGCTGCAGGTGGAGGCACCATTAAAAGTAATGGAAGTTGGTCTGAATCCAAGGCCGATCATTTGCAAGTAATCGCTCCATGAACAATTACTATACATGCGGTTAGCTGCGGGAGCTGTAAACCTCCTAATTGCTTTTAATGGGGTTTCTGCCTGTAGATTTGCCGCCAGGAACCAACCCCGCTAGGTCTCCCACATCTAATGCCTAACAGACACATTTGCATATGTGGATGAGGCCTAAGAGCCACATACACCAGATTACATTTAAAAAAAAGGTTTATAGCACTACACCATAGCAGTAGTTGTAGTAGTGTAACTTTTTTCCCAAAGAAGCTGCAAAAACAACTCATATGCTGCGTACACACGACCGTTTTTCATGACGAGAAAAATGCAATTTTTAAAAATGGTCGTGAAAAACTGTGGTGTGTATGCTCCAGAGCATTTTTCTCTACAAGAAAAATGGTGGAAAAAAATTAGAACCTGCTCTATTTTTTCTCGTCGTTTTTCACATTGTTCTTTTTAACGTCGTGAAAAACAGTCATGTCTATGCTTTTACGAGGGGAAAAAAAACACGCATGCTTAGAATCAAGTATGAGACGGGAGCGCTCGTTCTGGTAAAACTAGTGTTCGTAATGGAGATAGCACATTCGTCACGCTGTAATGGACTGAAATGCACGAAGACTGAAAAGCACGAATCGTCTCTCACCAAATTTTATTAACACGAGGATCAGCAAAGCGTCCCAAAGGGTGGCTCCATTCGAATGGAACTTCCCCTTTATAGTGCCGTCGTACGCGTTGTACATCATCGCGCTTTGCTCGAGCGTTTTTTTTTTCATGAACGTGTGTATGCAGGGCAGGCTTGAGAGGAAACACGAAAAATCACGTCGAGAAAACGTTTTTTTCCATGACATGAATAACGGTCCTGTGTACGTGGCAATAAAGTGTTCAGCCATACCACTATGCAAGGTAGGTCAGCCTTTATCAAATTTTAGCAGCTGGAGACTTATTCAATTTAAATCCCAAACCAGCTGGGGTCACAAAAAAGAAGCAAGAGGGCCACAAACAGCCCAAAGAAGAAAAAAAACACCAGTTTGAGTTTGACATGTCTGCTTTTACAGGTCCTAGTCTGGTTCAGAATATTGTGACAATGTATAAGTAAGCATTTATTCTGAGTTGACTATGCTCTTACTAATGTGTAGCCTATAACTGTACAGAAAAATTATACTTCTTTGTTTCTGTTGCCTACATGCACAGGTCTACTTATAAATCCATCTCTGAGCAAAGGAAAAAAGAGGTTTAAATACTTTACCTGCTATATCCTGGGAAGGAAGCATCAGGATCTACAAAGGTTTCATAAATAATTTTGTTTCCCTCCTTTTCTGTACACATCACTTTGTCAAAGCTTAGGTTAAGCATTTTATCAACAGGGTCCCTGGAAGAGATCAAGATTTAGGAAAATTAGATGGTATGTTTTAGCATTGAGAAACTAAAAATCATCATTTGTATATTTGACATGACTGTTTAAGACAAAGCCAAGCATTGGCCACCATCAAAGTTTAAGACAAGGCCAAGCATTGGCCACCATCAAAGTTTAAGACAAGCCCAAGCATTGACCACCATCAAAGTTTAAGACAAGGCCAAGCATTGGCCACCATCAAAGTTTAAGACAAGGCCAAGCATTGGCCACCATCAAAGTTTAAGACAAAGGCGTGTCAGGTGAAACGAATGCTAAGTGGAATTTTTTGGAGGCTCTAGAAGAGAGCAGACAAATGTAAATTGGAAAATGAGAACTGTAAATGTATATGTATATGTATGTTTTTTTTTTGTATGAAAAAAAAATGGAAAATGAATAAAGAGATTTATAAAAAAAAAAAAAAAAGTTTAAGACAAAGCCAAGTATTGGCCACCAAAAAAGTGGTAGAAGATGAATCCCAGAAAAAGGTGTTCATGGCATTACTGACTGATAAGGTGCAGTTCAGCATAGCCCCCTCCTGGTATAGTCACCTAGGCTCTCAGTAATAAAGTGATTTAAACTAATTTAAAGTGAAACAAAGTGAAGATGAATAATAAACAATAATAATATTTCTATAATAATAGTAAAAATAAAAAGGTGATACTGATTCTGAAAATCAGTAATAGTTCCATTGCTCTTTTTATATGCTGTTCTTGCAAAATGACAACTGATCACACAATTTTCTCCTACTACCTACCAGACACAAATGAGGCATACATTAAAGTGGCATTAACAGGTTCAAGTGCTAAACATAGTTGTTATATTAAATCTAATATCAGATTAAATGTTCACAATTACTGTACACAAGTCTTACCTAATGAAAATCCAGACTGTCTCCTCTGTAGCCCTTTGAGTCTATTGTTATACAGTTATGAATGCCTATCTGGCGTAGCGTGTCACGGTGTGAATGTGAACATGGCTGTTGTGCTGTGGCCAGTACCCATATATTCAGAGATAAACATATATTTTGGGTGCTGAAATTTTGGTAATGGGCCCATAATATTTTTTTTTTAGAAATGGTAGGTAATCTCACATATTCCTTGAAACTCAAAAAAGAGGCCCAATCTTAATTTGCAACCTTATAATCAAATATTCTGCTGATTTGAAAAAATGGGGGTTATTTACTAAAGGAAAATCCACTTTGCACTACAAGTGCAAACTACAAGTGCAAAGTGCACTTGAAATTGCACTTGGAAGTGCAGTCGCTGTAGATCTGAGGGGGACATGCAAGGAAAATAAAAAACATCATTTTAGCTTGCACATGATTGGATGATAAAATCAGCAGAGCTTCCCCTCATTTCAGATCTACCTCTCACATTTAAAGCGACTGCACTTCCAAGTGCACTTTCAGTGCAATTTCAAGTGCACTTTCCACTTGTAGTTTGTACTTGTAGTGCAAAGTGGATTTTCCTTTAGTAAATAACCCCCCATTGTTTCAAATCAGCAGAATATTTGATTATAAGGTTTAGTGCAAAGTGGATTTGCCTTTCGTAAATAACCCCCAATGCTTGATTGCTTCTTGAGGAATGTTATTCCAAGTCTGTGTCACTTGGACAGTTATTTTTTCAATATTTCGGGACTGATGCTTACAATATTGGTTTTCAAATCATATCCTAACAAAATTAAATCAGTTTACCAGGAAGCCAAATCTATTGCTGCAGATGTGCCTGGTGCTTGTCTATTATGGTTGCACTGTCAGGTTGTGCATTATCTTGCTACAAAATGCCGTTTTACATTGTGCTTATGTAATATATGATAACACAGCTATCAACATACTGCTTGCTGCCATAATCCTCTGAACTACAACACAGAATCTGTATTATACCTCATTAGTATTGCCCCCAATCATCCCCAATTCATAACACCAAGAGCAGGTGATGTATGGCATTCCAAAATAACCCTTAGTCCTGACCTTCTCTGGTCAAGATCTCTTTAACCACTTAACAACCACCTGCCGACAAATAACGTCGACAAGGTGGTTGCTTAACTCTGGGAGGACGTTATATAACGTCCTCCCAGAATCGCGCTCCCGCGCGCCCCCTGGGGCGCGCACACGGGAAACTCCGTGACCGCCGGGTCCAGAGGACCCGGCGGATCACGAATCGCGGTAAATCGCCGCTGATAGCGGCCGTTTACCACGTGATCGCTCCGTCAAATGACGGAGCAATCACTTGTAAACAGACCGGCGTCATTTGATGACGCCGGTTCCTCCCTCCCCTCTCTGTACCAATCGGTACAGTGTGAGAGGGGAGGGGGAGGGAGCGGATGGCAGCAGCAGCACTGTGGGCTGGATCTGTGACAATTGCAGTCACAGATCCAGCCATCCATCCATCCCTGCTCAGCCATCCCTGTGCTATACCCTGCCAATACTCTGCAATACACCCTGCCAATACTCTGCAAAATACCCTGCCAATACCCTGGTGCAATACTCTACAATACCCTGGTGCAATACTCTGCAATACCCTGGTGCAATACTCTGCAATACCCTGCGAAATACTCTGCAATACCCTGCGAAATACTCTGCAATACCCTGCGAAATACTCTGCAATACCCTGGTGCAATACTCTGCAATACCCTGGTGCAATACTCTGCAATACCCTGGTGCAATACTCTGCAATACCCTGGTGCAATACTCTGCAATACCCTGCACAATACTCTGCAATACCCTGCAAAATACTCTGCAATACCCTGCAAAATACTCTGCAATACCCTGCAAAATACTCTGCAATACCCTGCAAAATACTCTGCAATACCCTGCGCAATACTCTGCAAAATACTCTGCAATACCCTGCACAATACTCTGCAATACCCTGCACAATACTCTGCAATACCCTGCACAATACCCTGCAATACCCTGCACAATACTCTGCAATACCCGCCACAATACTCTGCAATACCCTCCACAATACTCTGCAATACCCTCCACAATACCCTGTGCAATACCCTCCACAATACCCTGTGCAATACCCGTGCAATACCCTGCCATACACCGCAATACCCTGCCATACACCGCAATACTCTGCCATAGTCCGCAATACTCCGCAATGCCCTGCAATACTCCGCAATGCCCGGCAATACTCCGCAATGCCCGGCAATACTCCGCAATGCCTGACAATACTCTGCAATAACCACTTCCCGCCCTCCGGCCGTCATATGACGTCCTTGACTTTGTGCGGGGATATCTGAATGATGGGAGCAGCTACAGGCATCATTCAGATATTAGCTTTTTCAGCCGGCGATTCCCTACACCATAAGAACAATCATAGCGGCTGTTCCGCCGCTTGATCATTCTTACGGGAGGCGAGAGGGGATGTCCCCCCCCCCCCCGCCGCCCTCCGGTGCTTCTACCGACTCACCGCTACGATCAAAGCCAGGATTGTTGGTTTTTTTTTGTATTTTTTTCAGGCTTCCCAGCCTAGAGGTGAGATGTGGGGTCTTATTGACACCCCCCCCCCATATCTCACTGTAAAGAGGACCTGTCATGCCATATTCCTATTACAAGGGATGTTTACGTTCCTTGTAATAGGTATAAAAGTGATCAAAAAAATGTTTAGGGCGGAAAAACATGTCAAACTAAAATAAATAAAGTAAAATGAAGAATAATTTTTTATTTTTTTTTTAAAGCGCCCCTGTCCCCGTGAGCTCGCATACAGAAGCGAACGCATACGTAAGTCCCGCCCACATATGAAAACGGTTTTCAAACCACACATGTGAGGTATCTCTGCGAACGTTAGAGCGAGAGCAATCATTTTGGCCCTAGACCTCCTCTGTAACTCAAAACATGTAACCAGTAAAAATATTTAAAGCGTCGCCTATGGGGATTTTTTAAGTAGCGAAGTTTGGCGCCATTCCACGAGTGTGTGCAATTTTTAAGGGCGACATGTTAGGTATCTATTTACTCGGCGTAACTTCATCTTTCACATTATGCAAAAACATTGGGCTAACTTTACTGTTTTTTTTTTTTTTTTAAGCACAAAACATTTTTTTTCCGTAAAAAACGCGTTAAAAAAATTGCTGCGCAAATATCGTGCGAGATAAAAAGTTGCAACAACCACCATTATATTCTCTAAGGTCTTTGCTAAAAAAACATATATAATGTTTTGGGGTTCTATGTAATTTTCTAGCAAACAAATGATGATTTTTACATGTAGGAGAGAAATGTCAGAATTGGCCTGGGTGCTCCAGAACGCCTGAAGGTGCTCCCTGCATGTTGGGCCTCTGTATGTGGCCACGCTGTGTAAAAGTCTCACACATGTGGTATCGCCATACTCGGGAGTAATAGCAGAATGTGTTTTGGGGTGTAATTTGTGGAATGCATATGCTGTGTGTGAGAAATAACCTGCTAATATGACAATTTTGTGAAAAAAAAAAAAGAGAAAAAAAAATCTTGATTTTGCAAAGAATTGTGGGAAAAAATGACAACTTCAAAAAACTCACAATGCCTCTTTCTGAATACCTTGGAATGTCTTCTTTCCAAAAAGGGGTCATTTGGGGGGTATTTGTACTTTTCTGGCATGTTAGGGTCTCAAGAATTGAGATAGGCCGTCAGTACTTCAGGTGTGATCAATTTTCAGATATTGGCACCATAGCTTGTGGACTCTATAACTTTCACAAAGACCAAATAATATCCACCAATTTGTACTTATTTTTACCAAAGATATGTAGCAGTATAAATTTTGGCCAAAATTTATGAAGAAAAAATAGTAATTTGCAAAATTTTATAACAGAAACGAAAAAAAAATCATTTTTTTACAAAATTTTCAGTCTTTTTTCTCTTATAGCGCAAAAAATAAAAAACCCAACAGTGATTAAATACCACCAAAAGAAAGCTCTATTTGTGTGAAAAAAAGGACAAAAATTTCATATGGGTACAGTGTTGTATGACTGAGTAATTGTCATTCAAAATGTGAGAGCACCGAAAGCTGAAAATTGGTCTGGTTATTAAGGGGGTTTAAGTGCCCAGTGGTCAAGTGGTTAATCAGATTAATCCAAATATAACTGCAACTGTGTATCACTTGCTTCTATTTCCTTAGCCCTATACCAATTCAAGCATGCTCTGCAGTATATTGGATTTAGAGGTCAATACTAAATTTGGAGACTGAAGTTTAGCTTTGAGCAACAATTGTTCTATTCAGGGTTAGATTTACAATTAGGCATGCTAGACTATTGTCTATAGGTGGCGCATTACAAGGGATGCCTGAATTGTCTGGGAATTATAGGCAAGTCGGTGTTGACAGACGCAGGTTCGCTATAAAAGAAACCTGGCCTTACACTAAGCAAATTTCACTCAGCTCACTTTTGTCGAAGAAGCCAACTTGAAAATTGTTGACTGAACAGAGGCTGCATCTAATCAGATGCAGCCACAGGTTCAGTTAATGTGACAGCCGCCTCTGAATGTCTGGATACAAAAGTCCAGCGTGCTAAACAGTGTGGATGGTGAAATCTGTGAGATTTATTTAATTCAGGGTGCATTTACACTATAGTGTTTCGTGAGTGCGTGCAAAATTGAAAGATTTTGGGCATGAGTTTGAAACACAGAAAAAATGTGTGTAGGGCTTGCGGTTCCAGTCATTATTAATGGTACCTCAAACACTGGAAGCATATACGCATGTTTGCACATGAAAAGCATGCGACAAGCATGGCAAAATGTGGAGTTTAAAAAAAATGCATTAGGTTCAAAAAGGTACATGAGATTTTTTAGATAATTAGGTGCAAGGAGACATTTCCCTAGAGGGGTCTTCAAAGCAGGAAAGAGGAACGGGAAAAAATGGACTATCAGGACTCATTTTTGTATCTGGATACTTTACTGTATTTTAACTATGTATCAATAAAATCTTTATGTTTTATCTGACGTTCAATCTGTTCAGGGTACCGAGATAGTCAATTTTTTTCCCGTTCCCCTTTCCCGCTTTGGAGACCCCTCTGGGGAAATGTCTCCTTGCACCTAATTATCTATCATTGCTATTTGGATGATGGTACCCCTTATCTCTATTTTTATATTTATTTACTTATTTGTAGGTTTCCCTGCTATACATGAGCTTCTTTCCTAAATCTTTCACGCGTAGAGCAGCGTATTGAGATGAATGGGAGGCCCTATGTTTGTAGCATAACAACATGCACAAAAACAGGCATATGCACGACACCTAATGTTTTTATGTCATAGTGTGAATGGGATCTCAGTATATGGTCAGTTTTATTTCATGCAGGAGCCACAGTCAGTGTTCCTGTGTAGGTGTACACAAAGCTGAAGGCTTGTTTATACAGGAGAGCTGTCACCACTCCATGGAGGTAGGTGGGTGTAAACAGACACATGTCTGCTTACAACCCGCTAGTCCACAGGGGTGAATTGACCGCCCGATCACGTCCGCCTGAAAAACTGACAGGCAGAGCTGATCAGAACGTTCGTGCGAAAGGGCCCTAATCTGCACCTAAAATCAGTTAAAGCCAAATTGAATGCAAAAAAAATTGCAAACAGGCATGGTCTTTATTGCAGAAGAGATGTGTAATGTCTATGGGATCACATGCATCATGCACACCCCCGCAAACATGCATAGAGCACAAAAAACACCAGAGCAAGTTATAACTTAAACAACCAATTTTATTAATCTCCATGTAACATTTTTTATTTTTATATATATTATTATTATTTTTTTTTTTTTTTTTTTGGATAATTATTGGCCACGGCCTGATTCACTGGTTTTCAAAACATAAATCCATAATCCACCAATTTTAACTTTTAAAACATACTTTCCAACCAAGTGTTTATCAATACCCGTACTCAACCCAGCCACTGAGACTCGAGCTGATTATTACTTGAACTTGACTTTCCTTAATTCTCCCCTCTGGCAATTCACCAGAGGGAGCCTACCACATGAATTGGCCGCGACGGGAAAAAGATGGGGGGGGGGGTAGGGTGGGGAGCTCCTCCTGCTGGAATCTTCTGGTATCGCACCACTAACCTGCCTGGAACTGCTCCTTAAATGGACCAGAAACCAGCTTCTAGAATTTTCCTGATCTAACACCTGATTTCACTAACCAATCCCTTACTGATTCTCAGATTTCCAGAACTCTCTAACACACCTGAGCTTAATCAAATCTACTGACTGGGGTTTTTTTTTTTTTTTTTTTTTTTTTTTTAAACTATTGACTCTCTAGCCCTGTAGCTAAACCTTCTTAGAAACTTATGTATTAACCTTGCAGTTACAGTGACCCCATGAGGAAAGGGGAGCCTATATGGCTACTCCCTTTCCTTCCCCATGGGATCACATGCATCATGCACACCCCCGCAAACATGCATAGAGCACAAAAAACACCAGAGCAAGTTATAACTTAAACAACCAATTTTATTAATCTCCATGTAACATTTTTTATTTTTATATATATTATTATTATTTTTTTTTTTTTTTTTTTTTGGATAATTATTGGCCACGGCCTGATTCACTGGTTTTCAAAACATAAATCCATAATCCACCAATTTTAACTTTTAAAACATACTTTCCAACCAAGTGTTTATCAATACCCGTACTCAACCCAGCCACTGAGACTCGAGCTGATTATTACTTGAACTTGACTTTCCTTAATTCTCCCAACCGACGGGAGGGGGGCTTGCAGCACCCCTCCCGTCCCCAACCCCCCAAACCGCGGCCAACTCTATGCATGTTTGCAAATTTGTGTTTAAGATATCTAGACCTATGGGCGATAGATGCACCCCGTCATCCCTAAATAGACCCTGTAAACCGCCCTCCAGCTCATGGTGCCGAAATGAAAAACCCATACCATCGCTCAGAAACTTCGCCATGGCTCTATTTATCCGCTTGCGGACCTTCTCTAGTGGCTTGAAAACTGCGGATTCCAACCACCTCAGACGTGGAATTATCTCTGAGAACCCAAACACCGTATTTGGAGAGGCTAAACGTAAAAACTTAAATGTATCCTTCATATCGGTAATCAGATCAAATGTCTTTAACTTCCCAATGTCATTACCACCAACATGTATAATTATTATATCTGGAGCCTCATGTAAAGCGTATAGCCTACTTAATTCAAACAACAAATCCTCCCACATCATTCCCCTACGACCATACCAATGAATCCGGAAGGCTGCAGGGTCCAGGCCCAAATTCTCCGAATATATTCTATCAGCAGCTCTCTTCTGTGCCCAAAAAATAAAAGAATGCCCTATAATCCAGACTGTATGTAGGGGACCTGAAACAAAATAATTAATTAATATGGACGAATGTATAATTTGTAACAATCTGACCTCCATCTACCAATCTTCTTAATTGTACTCTCCTCTAGACCAATCCTGGCAGCCTCTGTGGCTGCTCCTATTCGAAACGAGTGAGTCGTTATTTTAGTGTTGCTCAACTGAAGTTTTGCTAAACATTTCTTCAATACTGATGAAAACTGGTAAACTGTTACTGGTAAACCATCCTTGTGGATGAACAAAAACCCTGAACTGGGCGGGCGAACTGCCATGTAAGCCTGAAGGGTCCTTACTGGGCAGATATTCTCAACACTATACCTCTTTAAAGCCACCCAATTACCAACACCAACCGCATCCGTCTTACTTGTAGCTATAAATAACTTTATATTATCTGAACCCATAAACAAATTAGATAATAACATGCCTATGTTACTTCTCTTTGATGCAGGAAGGATCTCAGAAATCCGAAACGCACCGAAGAATGCGAGCGTAAACACTGATTTAAAAAGGACAGCTTCATAAGCAGAAAAGCATACTTCTGAAGTTATCCCACAAATCCGTGCTAATATAGCCGGGGTAATTGGGGACCTCATATCCTTACAAAATTATTCTTCCTGTATCCCTTTAGCACCTGCCGCACCGAGAAAAAACTGTGACAAGCCGGCAGATTATAAAGGCGCAGAAAAAATGACACCCCTGATAATGTCTTACTAATGTGAGACCAAGAATACTGTTTCAACATTAATGATTGTAGAAACAGAAGTACTAGGTCCTCCGAATGATTAGATAAAGACAGACTCATCGATGCTAAAAAGATTGACCACAATAACCATGAAGAACTGTAGCTCTTCCAGGTAGAAGCCGCCACAGAGTCCTGGATGTTTTGGAAAATTATGCTATCTCCCATAAACGGGAAGGGAAGATTACCCCCACTGGATCCGCTTCTGGCAGCAGCTTGAAAAACCGGTCCATCTGCAGGCGAGAAAGAGCGTCAGCAACGACGTTATTCTTTCCTGGGACGTATTTCGCTTTTAACCAGATGTTCCATTTTAAACACAGACAAACCAAATATCTTAAATAAGAAACCACGGGAGGAGATTTAGATGACAAACTGTTAACTGCAAAGGCTACTCCCTTGTTGTCAGTGCTCACCAGCAACCTTCTATTGGCGAATAAACTGCCCCATATTTCCAATGCCACTACCACTGGGAATAGCTCTAATAATACTATATTTCTGCAGAACCCATTGATGACCCACCTGTGAGGCCACCCAGCAGCGCACCAATGGTTTCTCCAAACCGCCCCAAAGCCAACCGAGCCAGCTGCATCTGTTTCAAGGTGAAAATCCTTGTCCAGCACAAAATCATGCTGCCACATGGTTTTCCCATTAAATTGCTCCAGAAATTGCAACCAGACCATCAAGTCCTGCTTGATCTCTAAAGATAGCCTGATATGGGCCAACGGGTTCTTTAATCCTGAAATGGCAGCATACAATCTTTTGGAAAAAAACCCTACCCATGGGAAGAACCCTAGTGGCAAATGCCAATTGCCCCAAAAGGGACTGCATTTCTTTCAATGTCACCTTTTTTCTACCCAAGAAAAAATGCAAAGATTGGGATAATTTGCCGATTTTTTCACCAGGCAACCGAAATTCCATGGTGACCGAATCCAGTGTTATACCCAAAAAATCAATACATGTTGTAGGAAAAACAGTTTTATCTTCCGCCAATGGTATCCCAAATGTTGGCATACTAATTTGAATGAAGATAATAGCTGACCGCAGTCCTCTGAACCTTCCGGGCCTAAAAATAAAAAGTCATCCAAATAATGAATAATAAAGGTGGAATGTGATACCATACTTACCACCCATTCTATAAATGTTGAGAAAGCTTCAAAGTAAAAACAAGAAATTGAGCAGCCCATCGGCAATGCTTTATCAAAGTAAAATTTATTGTCAAAACATATACCGAGTGAGTTGAAACAATCTGGGTGCAAAGGAAGAAGCCGAAAGGCTGATCGAATATCTGCCTTTGCCATCAAAGCATTTTTCCCTAGCAACCGTATCTTCTCAATTGCTAAATCAAAAGATGAATAAGACACTGATATAGCCTCAGTGTTGATTTGATCATTCAAATAACTGCCAAAAGGAAATGATAAATGGTGTATCAAACGAAACTCATTTGGCTCTTTCTTAGGTACCAAACCCAAAGGGGAAAGCCTGAAATCCAAAAAGGGGGGATGGTCAAACGGACCCTCCATCCTTCCTGACGCAACCTCTTTTAGCAATTTTATTTTTACTATTAAAGGTGCCTCATTAACAGATCTCAGATTTTCCACTACTGTACAACCTTTACCTTGAAAACTAGGTAACTGGAAACCCACTGTGAACCCGCTAATTAGCAATGAAGCTATCTGCTGGTTTGGATAGAGAAGCAGCCATGGCAGCATGCTTGAGAGCATCACTGGTGTTGCTGCTTTTGGAAATACCTTCCTTTGCATTTGCTTGTAATTTCCGAAAACATTTGGAAACTGGGTGATTCCCAGCACAAAAAGCGCATTCGTGCTTGTATTTACAAGACGCCATCCATTTGCAATGCGCATCATTGTAAGCAAAGCACACACCCTTCTTATAATTTACATTAGATGATACCTGGGGCCCTGCAGCCGCAGCTGAGCGAAAAATTGATTGTTTTTGAGGCAGAAATAAATTGAGCCATAGGCCAACATCTTTTGAACCCCATTGTAGAGATGGCTGCACCGCTAGCTTCTGCCTAAATGCTTCATCGTATAGCAACCATGACAAGCCACTGAAACTCCTGTAGGCTTCTAAAACGATATCAATGTGTTGAAATAAAAGGGGGCTTAATTCAGGGGATTTTTCACAAAGCACACTAGCGTATATTATAAATGATTGTAACCACCCATAAAAGGACTTAATGAGAGCTTTGCGACGCTCCTCATCTGTCCTATCATCTTTTTTATCAAACCTGGATGGTTCTTTTGAAGGGGGAGGAATTGAACTGAGATCAATATATTCCCCCCTCCAAATCTTTTCCTTTACTGTAGAGGCTAAGTGAAACCCCAGCGGGGACAGAAAACAAGGCATGCACTCTTTTTGCCCTGTGACTTGCACCCCTCTTACTGCTTCTACATTACTGTTATTAGATGCACTGGCTAACTTAGATATACACATGGGCTCAGCTGTACAAGCTGGCCAAACCCCTGCACTGTTATCTCTGGGAACCTGCTGATTTGTAGCCTGTGCCTGCATTACAGTTAACAATCGTTCTAAGGATTTAGCTAATATAGATAATTGATGTGCTGTGTTTGACTCACCAACTGCCCCCTGAGCAGGGATCACTCCAGGGGATGACACCGGCGATGCACACCGCACAGGGATTCTGTCGGCTTGTTGGATTTCAGGCTGTGTGGTCACACATGCAGCTCTCTGTCCTCCCTTTCCGCCCTTGCGAGCCCCCTGCCGACCACGGGCGGGCTGCTGGCGTACTTCTCCTGTTGCTGTTGTTGCCCCAGCGTGCTTTGTCCCCTCTCTCCGGGCTCTGTCATTGCGCATGTGCGCCGGCTCCTATAAGGGAGAGAAGAAAAAGTTTGGCTGCCATGGGCAGAAGCGGGTTGATCCGGGCTTGCGCTCCTCCTCAATGGGCGTCTTCTCTTGCTTGACCTCCGACCAGCCTCCTCTTCTTCTTCTGCGGCGTCATCCGTCCCCGCCGCTGTATGATGGGGGAATCCCGCGACCGCTCCCTCCGCTCCAGGGCATGGCTGTTGGTGTGGTCCCGCCGCGCTGTTCGTTTGCCCAGCTGATCGGTCCTCCGCGCTGCTTGCTTCGGGATCAGGATATGAAGGTGAGGCAAGACACTGTCGAATCCATTCTTCCCCTCCCGCAGCCTCGGCTTTTTCGATCAGTTGACGAATCAGGGCTTCCATGACGATACGTGAGCTCCTCCTGCTGGAATCTTCTGGTATCGCACCACTAACCTGCCTGGAACTGCTCCTTAAATGGACCAGAAACCAGCTTCTAGAATTTTCCTGATCTAACACCTGATTTCACTAACCAATCCCTTACTGATTCTCAGATTTCCAGAACTCTCTAACACACCTGAGCTTAATCAAATCTACTGACTGGGGTTTTTTTTTTTTTTTTTTAAAACTATTGACTCTCTAGCCCTGTAGCTAAACCTTCTTAGAAACTTATGTATTAACCTTGCAGTTACAGTGACCCCATGAGGAAAGGGGAGCCTATATGGCTACTCCCTTTCCTTCCCCATTCTGCAAGAAAATAAACTTATCGGTTTGTTCACAATCCTCTGCAAAATGTACATGCGCAGCTATGTTTACATTTTTGGGATAGTGCCAGTATGTCAGGATGAATGACTCCTGTGCATGCATGGAAGTGACATCTTCCACACCTTCAATCAAGACAGCTAAAGACAGACACCTGGAAGTAGGCGGGGAGAAGATGTCGGTGCTGGCAAGAAACCTCCTGGGTTATGGACTTTTGGAACATAGGTGGGTATTCGTGTCCTTAGTTTTGGTGCCTGCTTGGGGTCAGGCTCCTGCTTTGTCAGGTTCTCACTCACCCACTTGGCAGTGGTAGCCTGGTCCTGGTAAGTGGACTCAATGCAGCCATGCCTCTCAGCGTCCTGCAGCTGATGATGCAGTGCTGACTTCTTCCTGCACTGTATCATGCAACCGGATGCAGCCTGCCTCCAGTTCTGCCTCCATGGCTGTGTTACAGTTACATAGCCCTAACATTGATTGGCTCACTGTTCCTGTGGCACCTATTTTAAAGATTATCACTCATTGCTCCAGTGCTGATGATCAAGTGTGCTCCTGTATTATCTGACCTTGTACTGACACTTGGCTACATTTTCTGGATTTCTCTCATCTGATGCCCATCCTGACCCTTAAAATAATACAAAAAAGTTGCGCTTAGCCCCAAATATTTAAATTCAGAAAATGCTGCAATCAGAAACTTCCTTGAATGGTGAGGAAACAGTGTGTATAAATGTGACAACTAATAAATGGGAAAGAAAGAAACCCTTTAGACCTCATACATACAGATGTTTTAAAAAACGAGCTGCAAAGCTAGTACCGGCACCAGGAAAAAAGCAGCTCTGCGACCCCCCCCACCCCAAAGCACCTTGTCCCCATGTTGATGAGAACAAGGGCCTCTTCCCAACATCCCTTGCCGTTGGTTGTCGGGGTCTGCGGGCAGGGTCTTATCGGAACCTGGAAGCCCCCTTTAACAAGGGTGCCCCCAGATCCCGGCCCCCACCCTAGGTGAATGAGTATGGGGTACAAAAAAGTGTCAAAAATAAACACACTACACATGTTTTTAAAGTATTTTATTAAGGCAGCTCCGGCTCTTCTCCCTCTTCTGGCGACGTCTTCACCCTTTGCCAGTCCTTCTCCCCTCTCCGGTTCTTCTTCTCTCTGCACTGTCTTCTCTCTCCGCTGTCTTCTCGCTCTTTTGTCAAGTCTTCTCCGATGTCTTCTCGCTCTTTTGCTAGGTCTTTTCCCACTGTTCTTCTGCTGTTGACTCAACGCGATCTCCCGGTGTAATGCTGTGGCCACCTTTTACTGGCGTCTGCTGTTTTTACAGCTCTAGCGCTGGAGCCTCAGAATGCGCTAGTCCTGGGGTGTTTTTTGGAGCTTAAAAACGCCAATGCCTGTTACAGCTTAAAAACGCCATGGTGTGCATGAGGCCATTGATTAACATGGAGTGGCGTTTTTAAGCTGGAAAAAAAGCTCAAAAACACTGCTGTAAAAACGACCGTGTGTATTTAAAATAAAAATATTAACCAGTTCAGCCCCGGAAGGATTTGCCCCCTTAATGACCAGGCCATTTTTTGCGATACGGCCCTGCCTCTCTTTAACTGACAATTGCGCGAGACGCTGTACCCAAACAAAATTGACGTCCTTTTTTTCCACAAATAGAGCTTTTTTTTTGGTGGTATTTTATCACCTCCGTGTTTTTGTTTTTTTTTGCGCTATAAACAAAAAAGAGCAACAATTTAGAAAAAACATAACAATATTTTTTACTTTTTGCTCTAATAAATATTATCATTTAAAAAAATAAATAAAAATTTCTTCATCAGTTTAGGCCAATATGTATTCTTCTACATATTTTTGGTAAAAAAAAATGCAAAAGGTGTATATTGATTGGTTTGCGCAAAAGTTATAGCACCTACAAACTAAGGGATAGATTTATGGCATTTTTATTATTATTATCTTTTTACTAGTAATGACCACCGTGCAGCGGGCACGCTAAGGCTCTTAAAGCAGCCGACAGATCTCTAGGGCAGTTCGCGCAGGGCTGCCATCCTGCCGCAGTATATGTACGCGAGGCGGTCGGGAAGTGGTAAATAAAGTTATTTCATTCTGTGTGAGAATTATTCTAAGTAACCATACAAAGTGCATGGGGGCACCCGAGCCGAGTCAAAGCTCCCTGTGTCCATTCAGACACGGAGCCCCAAATTGGCCTGCCCCCTCTCTCTCCCCTGATTGGGTAGCTGACTTTGATTGACAGCAGCGGGAGCCAATGGCGCCACTGCTGTGTCTCAGCCAATCAGGAGGGAGAATTTCGGCCTGCCGAAACACTTGTGGACATTGTGGACAGAGAGGGACCTCAGGAAAATTTTAGGGGGGCTGATGGGGGCTGATGCACACAGAAGCCTTTTTATCTTAATGAATAGAATGCATTAAGATTAAAACCTTCTGCCTTTACAACCCCATTAACATTTTGTTATATACATATTATTTTTTACTCTTTAACTGTTCATTGTATATTAACTATTTGCAACTTTTTGACCTTTAGTTATATATCTATTTGCAAATGTAAAAAAATTGATTATATACAGTCTCTATTATTTGTAACTTTTATAACTTTTTGACTTTTAGTTATATACAGTATCTCGCAAAAGTGAGTACACCCCTCACATTTTTGTAAATATTTTATTATCTCTTTTCATGTGACAACACTGAAGAAATGACACTTTGCTACAATGTAAAGTAGTGAGTGACAAATCGCGGGACTCACATTTGAGATACCGTTCATTTGAATGTCACCTAAAATCATGGTGCGGGTCTGCCACGATTATCGGGCGATAATTTGCGCTGCAATCGTAGCAACCCGCATCGCGGGAAGCATGTCGCCCAAAAGTAGCTCCTGAACTTTTTTGGGGCGACATGCTTCCCGCCATGCACGACAACTGCGGCAGACCTGCACCGCGATTTTAGGTGTCATTCAAATGAATGGCATCTCAGATGCGAGTCCCACAATTTTTCATTTACACATCAGCGCTTTCAGGCAGAATCGCAGCAAGTCTGCCTACAATTAAAAACGCTGAAGGGTGAATGTACTGGTAAACATGTCATAGATTACATTACATTCAACAAAGGCATTACTCCCAACCCATCAGGATATTAATGTTACTTGTGCAACAAATGTAACAACATGTAACATAAGATGACTGTATTTATATACTGCAAAACAAACACAGAAACTGCTGAAACATTAGGTATTTATCCATAAAAGAAAGGGAAGGACACTTAGTGCCCAACCAACATGAACTGTATCTATCTTAAAGTTAAAAAATAGAAAATAAAAAATAGAAATAAAAAATAAAACCTAAAAGGTATACCAATCATGATCGACAGCGTTATATCAATCATATCTATACAAGTGCCTAACTCATAGCCTAAGGAAATCATTTGGTATGATCGTGAATTCAGACATCCACCCCCTCAGCAATTATTGATGAAGGAGTTAATGTTCCATTCCACATTGAGGCCGATAATAACACTTCAGGTCAAAAATCCACTGGGTCTCACGCCTAGAAATGTGCCTCTTTATATTACTTCCTCGCCAGTGAGGAGTATATTATTTTACTAGAAGGACAGAAGAACAGGCATAAACCAGAGGGGACTTTATATATGCCTTTGAGAATATATTACTTCAGAAACGATTTTTGATAAAAGATAAATTGTTTATTGAGATTATACAATGATAAAAAGTGCCTCTTGGCGTAAAAACACATTTGATACCGTATGAGAATTGTACATTGAAAAGTCACATATGTTCTGAAAAAGCTTGATCTGATCGATGCGTTTCGTGGAGCTCCCGCTTCCTCAGAACCATACAAGCATAAACAGTATGTGACTAAAAGTGAAAAAACTAATTTTTAGCATTCATTGACAAGTACATCCAATAATACATAAACTATCTGTATAGGAACATACATTGATATACAAACAAAATAGGGAAAAAATCTACATCCTATCACAGTATACATAATGAACCAGGGCTCAACATAGAAGGAAGCATGCCTCAACCCTAATATGTCATCCAACCAGCTTAGAATGAATAATAGCATTAAATGAGCTTGTTTAGCTCATATCGGCATCATAAAGGTAAAAACACAAAATAAACAATTCCATATAGATGACATCATACTCCAGATGTGGATAAGCACCTACCATGGGAGTAATCCACCACTAAAAAGAATGAAAAGAGGCATCGTGTTGTAGCCATACATGGGTATCCTCAAAAAGGGAATAATCTACATAAGGATAGCGGATCCCACTTTATAGGTCTGCAGCAGGTGATAAAGGTGATAAGAAGGTAAAATTAAAACAACAAAATAGCCTTGCTGTTTGTGAGGAGTGACAGAGGTAGATGGTTTTCTCTAAGGCATCAAATACACAGGCTTGCATATAGGGTCTATAAAAGAAAGAGAATCAAGGGGAGTGTAGTAAGTATACATGAATCCATATGATATATAGGAGACACATGTAAATGTCCGCACAAGGTTTAGCTTTCATGCACTGTGATCACCGCCGCTGTCAGGATCATATGAAAGAGTTTGAACCGAGACGGAAGAACAGAAGAAGAGGGCACCGATCATAAACAATGGAGGGGATTGCTTGCCAGGTAAGTCAATTAAAAAATATTTGGTGAAGGTTTAATTCTGCTTTAATGTAAACACACAATCTTCAAGTTGAATCATTTGATAACCTAAAAAGGCATTGTTGCCCAAAATGTGATTAAATAAAGACAGTGATCTGAATAATGCCTAGACACATATTTAAATACACAAAAAATATCTATCTTACAAAAATAAATAAATGTAAAAAAATATCTAAGAATTTTCGTTCGAATTTCGCACCATTAGTGGGCTGCAGCAACAGCCGATTTTTGTGCGGCCATCGAACAAATGATTTTCTAATCAATGATGGAAGAATCGTGCGAGAAATGTAATCGAAAAAGGAAATGCGCATGTGCAAGAAAAGAAAATTCCAAGAAAGAAAAGAAGATTCCCAGCCACGAAAATTATTTTCTGTAGCAACATGAGGTTAAATTGAAGGTTTTGTTGGTCGAATTTCGAACTCAACGGTAGCACCATCGGATCACAAAACGCACAAAATTTCTGATTTTCAAAAAAAATTCTTTTGAAATTCGACCATGTATGACCAGCCTAAAACTCAGTTTCAGGGTCTTGGCAACCTTCTTATAGCCTAGGCCATCTTTATGTAGAGTAACAATTCTTTTTTTTCAGATCCTCAGAGCGTTCTTTGCCATGAGGTGCCATGTTGAACTTCCAGTGACCAGTATGAGAGCGATAAAACCAATGTTAACACACCTGCTCCCCATTCACACCTGAGACCTTGTAACACTAACGAGTCACATGACACCGGGGAGGAAAAATGGCTAATTGGACCCAATTTGGACATTTTCACTTAGGGGTGTACTCACTTTTTTTGCCAGCGGTTTGGACAATAATGGCTGTGTGTTGAGTTATTTTGAGAGGACAGCAAATTTACACTGTTATACAAGCTGTACACTCACTACTTTACATTGTAGCAAAGTGTCATTTCTTCAGTGTTGTCACATGAAAAAGATATAATAAAATATTTACAAAATTTGAGGGGCGTACTCACTTTTGTTATATACTGTACATACAGCAGGCAGGAGGCTTAACTTGTAACCTAAACCTTTTTATATCTTGAAGAACAGTACATATAATACAGATATAAACAGCATGTCTGTGTGCATTGGTGCTATTAGGTTGCGTCTTCTTATTTCCATTATAAGCGCTCTTTGAAAAATGAATACATAGAGTAAAATTTCGGACATACTAATTTAAGCCCTGCGTCACCGTTGAGATAATGATCTATTCCTGTTTTCATAATCCCTTATTCCGTGAGCTCAAAAGCTGGTAAAAAATATCTTGGAACACCCAGGGATCTGATCATTATCTCACCGGCCACAGGGGCACAAATGTCATCTCTGAGCTGGTGAATGGGTGAAAGGTCGCCATAGTAACAAAAGATTACTGCCCATGTATATTTATTGCTCTCAATGGCAGTATGTGAATAGATGTAAGGAGTCCTAGTTTAAGGGGCGGAAGGTGCTATTTTTAGAGAAAACAGATATAATGTGTGACTATTGTACTCTTAGGTAGCCTAATTACAGGTCACCCTTTGACAGTTTTTACTGGGTGTAAAACACTGAATATTCCATGTATAACTTATATAACTCATTATGGCAAACCCAGTGTTACAACGTTAAACTGTCAAAACCAGCATAATTATATCCTTTTTTAGATAGTGCCTTTAGAATGTTGCCTAAAATTTTATAAACAGTAAAAAATAGCAAATTATTTCCTACTGATTGATATTTTAGATATATTCAATGATAGGCACTTGTTATAGATCCTGGCTCTGTTCTTACTCATTTAAGCCTCGTACACACGACCGGTTTTCTCTGCAAGAAACGACAAGAAAACTGTTGGGAGAGCTTTCTTGCCGAGAAAACCGTGCGTGTGTACGAGGCTTTCAGGTTTCTCGTCAAGAAAACTGCCCAGAATCTCGACGAGAAAAAAAGAAGACCTGCTTTCTTTTTTCTTGTCGTGATTCTCGTCAGACTGTATTGGACGAGAAAACCGTTCGTGTGTATGCTTTTCCGAGTCTTCAAAAACCGCGCATGGTCAGAATCAAGTATGAGACGGGAGCGCACCTTCTTGTAAAACTAGCGTTCGTAATGGAGAATCGTTTCTCACTAAACTTTTACCAACACGCAGTAACACGAGATTAGCAAAAGCAGCCCAAGGAGTGGCGCCATGAGAATGGAACTTCCCCTTTATACTGCTGTTGTACGTGCTGTACGTCACCGCGCTTTAGACCGATGAGATTTTGGATTGACAGTGTGTATGCAAGGAAAGCTTGACAAGAATCTCGTCAAGCTTGACAAGAAACCCGTCGAGAAAAACAATGGGTTTTTTTGCGACGAGATTCTCGGCCGTGTGTACTAGGCTTTAGGGTGAATTCACACATTACTGCATTGTAAAACACCTTTCACTGCAAAAACACACAAAAAACAATTGTTTTCAATGCGTCCCATCCACATTGCAATGCAGTCAGGAGCTACACTGCAGCATGCTGCACTAAAATGCAGATATGCTGCATTTTATTGCAGAATTAAACAGCTCTGTACAGCAGTGCAGCCAATCGCTCCCAAAGTCAGCCAAGCTTGTTAGAGCAGGGAGAGAGGGGAGAAGATTGTCAGATGAACACAGAGCTGGATTGATACAGGGCATGGGTAAGTATTTGGGGGATGGAGTGGATGGCACAGCAAATGGCAAAACGTGTTTTTAACCTTAATGCAAGGAATGCATTAACCACTTATGGACTGAGCCTCTTTCTGAGATTTGGTGTTAAAAACATTTTTTTTTGCTAGAAAATTACTTAAATGAAAGAGAGAGGTAATCACCATATCAAATGAAATAGTGTACTGGCCACATCCCAATATTATTGGAAAATAGGATTATTCCCCCTGGAATGGGATTTTGAAAGCCAGACACTGATATGTGTAGAAACAATGTTTTATTCCATTAACAAAAAACATAAATACAAATGTTTAAAAAAAACATGCACCAAAGAGATGGTGTGCATGTATGCAACAAATCCAAAAAACATAAACTGTACAAAACAACACGTATAAAACAATTACACCAAAACTGTCCTATGAATGATGTTCCCTAGTACCCAACGCGTTTCTGGTATGTAACCTTCATCAGGGGTCACAGGTAGGGAGAAGTGTGGTCACAGTTCTTTTTTGGCTCAATAAGTGTGGTTTCATACGGGAGAACTCATAAACGCAAAATATGGAGATGGAAATGCATAGGAACGTCAATCCGACACTAACTGGAACATGAAATCCAAATAGACTCAAGTCTTGTACTTGGAATAGTAGGCAGCTGTGTCCGGACTCCAGTGATGCAATGTGGGGCAATATAGGCTCAGCAGATGGGATCACATAGGAGGGATAATGCCACTCATACGGACGAGTCTACACATGGAGATGTAGTGGAAAATTAGGACTGCAGCAGTTATAAAGGATCTGTTTGGAGCCATCCAGTTACTTGGGATTACCTTACTAAAGGTCCCGCTAGCTCTATATCCCTTTATACGTGTTGTTCTGTACAGTTCATGTTTTTTTGATTTGTTGCACACATGCACACCATCTCTTTGGTGCATGTTTTTTTTAAACATTTGTATTTATGTTTTTTGTTAATGGAATAAAACATTGTTTCTACACATATCAGTGTCTGGTTTTCAAAATCCCATTCCAGGGGGAATAATCCGATTTTCCAGGAAATTACTTAGAACCCCCAAACATTATATATTTTTTCTAATATAGAAAAAATGGCGGTCGTTGCAATATTTTTTGTCACACCGTATTTGCGCAGCGGTCTTACAAGCGCACTTTTTTGGAAAAAAAACACTTTTTTGAATTAAAAAATAAGACAACAGTAAAGTTAGCCCAAATTTTTTTTTATATTGTGAAAGATGATGTTACGCCGAGTAAATTGATACCCAACATGTCACGCTTCAAAGTTGTGCCCGCTCGTGGAATGGCGACAAACTTTTACCCTTAAAAATCTCCATAGGTGACGTTTTAAAAATTCTACAGGTTGCATGTTTTGAGTTACAGAGGAGGTCTAGGGCTAGAATTATTGCTCTCGCTCTAACGATCGCGGCGATACCTCACATGTGTGGTTTAAACACTGTTTTGATAGGCGGGCGCAGCTCAATTATGCGTTCGCTTATGCGCACAAGCTCGTCGGAACGGGGCGCTTTAAAAATTTTGTTTTTTTTCTTATGTATTTTTTTGATTTTGACACTGTTTTTTTTAAAAAAAAACACTTGGGTCACTTTTATTCCTATTACAAGGAATGTAAACATTCTTTGTAATAGAAAAAAGCATGACAGGTCAATATGAGATCTGGGGTAAAAAAATAAAAAAATTTATGTCATAAAAAAAAATGGCCCTTTAAGAGCATTGGGCAGAAGTGACGTTTTGACGTTGCTTCCGCCCTGCAATGATATGGAGACGGGTGGGGGCCATCTTCCCCCTCACTCGTCTCCATACCCAGGCAGGGACAACATCCGATCGCCTCCGCCGCTGCCGACGGCTTCGGTAAGCGGCGGAGGTCGCTGGAGAGCAGCGGGAGGGGGGGCCCTCTTCTGCCGCCGATAAAAGTGATCTTGCAGCGTATATACCACAGAGACCACTTCTATCTGAAAGCAGACCGTCCGCTTTTGAAGAGGGTACCAGGCTTATGGTAGCTAGCTGCTAACAACGATATTCCTCTTCAAAATAGCGACGTATTCCTGTGGCGGGCAGTCCGTAAGTGGTTAAAGTGATTCTAAAGGCTGTCATTAAAAAAAAAAAAATAACAAACATGTTATACTTACCTGCCCTGTGCAATTGTTTTGCACAGAGCAGCCCTGATCGCTGAGTGCCCCCATAGAGAGCCTCTTGTTATAGGGGCATTCAAGCAGGCTCACTCCCAAGCAGCGCTCCTGTGAATGGACATTGTCCATTCATACACACAGTGTGGCTCGGCCCCGCCCCCGCTCTCTCCTCATTGGCTCACTGGCTGTGATTGAAAGCAGCATGAGCCAATGGCTCCCACTGCTGTGTGAGCCAATAAGGACAGAGAGACCCAGGAGAGCTACTGCTCTCATGCACATTGCTGAATCAAGATGGGACTCAGGTAAGTAAAATGGGGGGGGGGCTGAGGGGCTGTACCCAGAAGGGTGCGTCAAGGTAAAAAATCTTCTGCCCTTAGAACCACTTTAAGGTAAAAAACGTTTTTAACTTTAGAACCACTTTAAGGCTGTAATTATAGCCACAGCGGACCATTTAACTAGTATTGGGTTCCATAGTACTGTCTGTATGATTTATCCTGGTTTCTACAATATTTAGCAAGAATTGAAGATATAGCTAATTAATCTATCTCTATCAGATTCTATCCAAAACAAGGAAAACATTTTGGCTGCAGTTACATTTTTAACTTAACTGGACCCTCAACCTAATGTGAAACTCAGGGGTGGCCCATCCATTAGGGGGTAAGGGCGCCGCCTCCCCTATCCATCGCCACCACCACCACCTATCCATGCATCCGGCCCCTTTCAGGACATCGGACCATGGATTTCAATGTGGAGTGGGTGTTTTTTTGAAGCACCGATTAGAGCCAGAGGCTCTAATAGGCTTCATAATAGGGTGGGCTCCAGGCGTAGAGCACTGCGCTACGAGCTCACCCAGGTGTGTGACAATGGTGAATGAACTTTCCCTATTCTTACACTGAATTGCCTCTCCACCAATCAAGAAGCGTGGGTCTGAGACACGTTTCCCGATTGGCCGAAAGAAGAAGTGTTCTGATTTGCCGCCGAGGAGGATAGAGGAGATTAAAGCAGGGGAAGGAGAAGCTGCTCGTGATTCCCGTGGAGGAGAGAAGGGGAAGCCACCCGTGATTGCCCGCCATGGATAGGATAAGTGTACCAACCGACCAGCCGACTGACCGACCAACCAACCCCACCTGACCCAATGGGGGGAGGGGGTGTCAGTCGCGGGTGCAGGTGCACTGTTTGCCGCCCCCCCAAAAAAAAAATTACCACCAGCCGCCACTGGTGAAACTTCATTTGGCTCTTTTTAACACTGTCGAAAATTCCACCAATACTAGTAATGGTAGATCAGTGCCAAAAACATAAAATTTCCTCCCCAGCTGAGGTTGACTTGATGGTTTTACGCATTTCGTCAAAACTGACGTCATCAGGGGTTTGGAGACTGCGAAATTATATACCTAGTTGACGGTCGAGGAATGAGTTATTGAACAATATGTTCGGAACAACATGCTCCATCTTGTGGTTAAAAAGGAATATGACAGTCTACCAAAGCCATCAAGTAAATAAAAACCTCAAGAATTTAATGACATGCAAAAGTGCACAGATCATGTCCTGGTCTATGATATTGTACAACAATTTTATTCCAAACTATGTGTAAGTGGTTTTAATTGTCTTTTATAATAAACATTCATATCAGATTTTCACTAATGGAGAAGCTTCTTAACAAGAAGTGGTGGATATATTGTGTTTGTAACTACTTTGCGTAATGTGATCATGCTTCACTGGTAAGCCTCTATGTAAGGCATGATGGTTGAGTAGAATCTGTGTGATGAGCACATATGAAGAGTTTTTGCCTTTTTTACACTGTTACAGAAGGACTTTGGGAGATTCTTTATGGACTGTTTCTATTTTTTCTTACATTATTTTCTCATATCATATTCCACATTTGTATTTGTGTGTGACCCCTGATTGTTTTTGCATTCGCACTATTAGTTCATTTGGATTAGCACAGCACTCATTCCTATGAATATTATTGCTCACCTTCAGGCCTTTTAAAGGCCCGTACACACAATACGAAAATAGGATGGAAAAATTTGTACGACAAGCTCTCTGACGATTTTCGGATCGTTAGTACAGTTCTTTCAACAGCTGATTTTGCTTTTTGTTCAGACAAAAGCTGAATGTGCAGACTATAAAATTGTTGTCGGATGTGAACTCAACGTCCGATTTTCATTTCATCAGTACGGATTTCTTACGAAAAAAATCGTAAGAGCAAGACTATGAAAATCTAAAGAATACATACAAAACTATTCAACGCATTACGTCACTTCTGATGTTGTATTCTGTCGTACGAAAATTTTCGTATTGTGCGTAACCTCTTCACTTTCGACATGAGACTAACATGCTACAAAAAACGGACGTTCGGTATACGAGGCTTTAAATGAGCCTTATCTGTAGCATTTGTAGGTGTGTCAGATTTTATAGATGCTCAATGCCAGCAGTTTTGGAACTGTCATGCAATTTGCATCATAAGCACAGTCTGCTTGCCAAAGCATTTTTTTTATGTAACAGGAGAGAAGCAGTAAGAGAAAAGCAACCAGACACACTTAACACTACTTCTCCTGGGGAGTAATATAAACAAATGGATTATACTTTCTACTACACCTGACCAACTGATTACCCTATGAAAAATGGTCAGTGGGGCATTTGCTGCAGCCATAGCTATAAGACATGTCACCTCATCTCTGTGGTTAGCTGAAGGTGGATCTGAGCTCAAAAGGTGAATATTTTGGTATCTTATAGAGAACATCTAGAAGGATTAATTATGCCTAAGCAGTACCCTGAAAAATAGCCTAGACACTCCTGTCCTTCGGCATCATAGCTGTCTATCTGCAATGTGAGTTCATCTAAGGTATGCTGCTAGTCCCAGAAGATTTGAAGTGAGATTTGGTCATGTCACTACCGTTCTGCTCACGGTTCTCCTGAGGGCTTGCTGCAGAGGAAGATGTACCCAAGGACCTACAGATCATGCATCTCGCTTTCATTCATTCTGAGGATCTGTGCTTTCTACACCTATCTTGTTGCTTCTTGATCATTACCCTACCAATGATCAGATCAACAGTCATTAGGGGGGCAAATCAGGCATGAGGAAGCAAAGCCCTGTTCTGCTACCAAGATGGCCGCCTTTACAGAAATGCCCAGTTCAGATCAGGGCATGATAAGTCAATAATGGAGATAAGTTCAGCTGCAAGGAGTCAACACTGATGAGTAATTCTTTGCCCTCTGCTTGCCTTTTTTAGGCATAGTTTACACACTACAGGTCCTCTTTAAGTCAAATTGGTTTACTCAATCTATAATATTTTAAAAATGGGACAACATTCCATAGTTACATCGTTGGCTAGACTCACTGCTATATAACGTGTTTCATCAGTATTATAAGCTGCTCTCTCAGGCTTCCAAAATGAAGCTATAGTGAACTGTGAAAAGTCATCAGCAACCATCAAGAAGCCTTCTGCAAATGAAGCATGATGAGAAGGTAATTACATTTATTTGAGAAGCCTAAGCAAGGGTTTATTCACACTGGCTTGTGATCTCGCTCTCTAGTGGCCAGGTGATCCGGGAAGAGCAGCTGCATCTCTGGCGCTTTGTCATAGAGCAGATTTCACCCATATTAAGAATGTAATAATCTAATTACATCTCTCCTTGGAGAGTGCTTCCCGTTTGATTTTCTTTGTATTATTATCCAGATTATCGGGAACGGCGTAATCTTGCTGCGTACCGTACTAGATTTTTTTTCTTTTACTTCAGCCAAGCAACAATTTCTCTTTGCATAATTCCTTTGAAACACAGGCAGAAGTCTAAGCCCACGTCTTTTATGTGGGGCTTTTACCCTATTGTGTGTCAATGTTATATATGTAAATAAAAAATTATAACATTTGGATTACCTTATAATTAGCATTATATTTTAGTGTCTTGTGTTGGTTTATTATGCTTCTAAATCAATTGAATTTCAATTGCAATTAAATAATAATAATAAGTACAACCCTACAAAAACATTTTGTGCTTCAAAAATGCTGAACAATATTAATACAAAACCAAGGATAACAATTTTGGCGTTCTAAGTTGTTTATGACTTCTATATTTGAACCATTACTCACCTTAGTTCAATCAAGCTTATCTAATAAGGGAGTGAAAAGAACAATGATAATGTACAACAGTAAATCATATCATTCAGAGAATCAGATTTCAACTGACGCAGCTAGATCAATGCTAGTTAGACTCTTACCGGTAACTACAGGCTACTTCAACTTTGCCATTATTAAAAAAGATTTAAATTGTTATATTTGTCTTACGAAGTTCCAGCTTATTCTAGACTGACAACATCCTAAAAATTAGTGTACATTTGGAAAACGTTGGCATTACACATTTTATTTCTCCAAAAATTGACCACAAGGGTCAGGACCAAGATGAGCTTGATGACATCACTATTTCATTTGACCCAAAGGCCAAATTTATTTCCTAGCACATGAAAACCCTGTTATGGTTGATTTAGCAAAGTCTGCCAGCTGGAAAAGTGAAGCAGAACCACTGGCAACAAATTGATTCCATTGGCTGACCCCCTGCTACTTTCCTGCCAGTGTTGTTACTGAAGACTGGGTGTTTTCTGGTCCTAGTTCCTCTCCCTATTCTTACTACTGTGTTGTCTATTTTATGTTGCAGTAGGCAATTATACATGCACCGAGTCTTCTTGGTTCACAGTTGTAACAGAATCTTTTATTACAGATTTTATTTACATTGCCCATATATAAATTTGAAAAGGTGCCAAATTGATACTCTTGGTCATGTTCAGGGGTGCCCAACCTTTTGAAAAGCGAGGGCCAATTAATCGACTTGGTAACCGATCGCGGGCCACAATGAGTGGAGTGAGCGGATGACAGGTCAATGTCCACTCTGCATATGCAGAGCAGAGCAGACACAGACAAAACCCACTCTACTCTATGGGCCCTCCCGTCCGCCTAGATGGAAGGAGAAGATCCCCTTCTGTTTTTTTTTTTAGCGGCTCGATTAGCGATAGGTGGGTGTAAATGGACACAAGTCCGTTTATATCTGCCCCTTCATAGAACTGAATGGAGGGTCTGATTGGGTCAGACTTATCGTGTGAAAGGAGCTTAGGGCTGCTTTCATATGGATGTGCTGCAGTTTACCCACACAACGGGTACCGTGCAGTGCACCCGTGGCTTTCTTGTGGGTTAGGTGCACTTTGCCATAGACTTCTATTATATCCTGCAGATGTAGTGCACTTTCTGAGCGCACCAAACCCACAGTTAATAACAGAACTCTGGCTCAGTGCAGGTGCACCTGGGGATCAGTTTGAAAGCAGCCCGGTAACCACTGCAGAACAGATATGCCCAAATATACACTGTGATATTAGTAATAAACTTTAATAACAGTCTTCTATTCAGGTATTGCCAGCTGTTGCTGTCTTAGGCGGAGTGCATTTGGTATCACTCCATCTGTGACATCTGTGACAGGAGCTGGCGCTATACAGGCACCATCAGCTTATGTGGCTCTTTCTGCAGCCGCTTGTTTATTCTACTGCTGGCTTTATTCACAACCCAGACAAGGAGGCTTGCTGGCCACATCAGAGGGCTCCGAAGGCCACATGTGGCCCCCGGGCCACTGGTTGGGCACCCCTGTGTGAGACTAACAAAATGTCAACTTCTAAGGACCTGATTTTACCATTTTGTTGTGGTAACACATGGCAAAATCGTTACTGCCCCACCTGGAAGCACACCGTCCCATGTACCATTTTGAATGGTACCTCAACACAACTATGCAACGCACCTGTGCTACAGCAGACAACAATGCACCCTGATATTGGGAATTCATATTTTAAATAACATTAATTATAAACATTCATTTAAACTGTTACCCAAACAAGTGTGGCTGCTTAAATTGCTCTATGCTCTATGCAAGTTGACTCCTTTCAAGTGCAGGTTGCTGTTGTTGTCTTGAGGTGTATCAAACATAACACTCCAACAAAATAATAACCAACAACACACTGTGGGGTTGATTTACTAAAGCTGGAGAGTGCAAATTCTGGTCCAGCTGTGTATGGTAGCCAATCAGCTTCCAACTTCAGCTTGTTCATTTAAGCTTTGACAAAAAAAAACTGTAAGCCAATTAGTTACTTTTCAGATCTGCACGAGATTTTAGTAAAACAACCTCTGTGTGACAATAGGATCCTCAAACTTTAGCTGCCTACTTCCGGGTTTAGGGAGAGCCTTCCACCCGGCATCCACTGTGATTGCACCCAGTGGGACCCTGGCAGCAGGTCCCGGCCAATTATTCGTGGCCGAGACCTGCTGATCAGCTATGTGCAATCACAGCCCAGAGCTCTTGTGTTCAATAAACACAGGGCTCTCTACGAAGGGAGTGATCTGCCAGTTTCTCATCAGGGATGAGAAACTGAGATATCTCTTATTAGAAGCTGCACGCTGTACAAATATTACACATAGTTAGGCACATATTTAACCCCTTGATCACTCTAGATGTTATCTCCTTTCTAGCCATTGTCATTAGTACAGCGGCAGTGTATAGTATTATCACTGATCATTGTATTATTGTCACTGGTGATGTCAGTGGCAATTAGTCAGTTCCCCCTTGCATCAGTGTCAGATTGCCCGCTGCACTATTCCAGTCCTATTATAAGTTGCTAATCGCCGCCATTAATGGTATGAAAAAATAAATAAAAAATAAATTCCAGTATACAGTGGAACCTCGGATTGCGAGTAACGCGGTTAACGAGTATTTCGCAATACGAGTACTGTATTTTTAAAAAATCGCAAAACGAGCAGGATTCAGGCCAAAGCGGTGTGCAGTGGGGAGGCGCCGGAGCCGAGCGGAAATCCCGGAAAGACTCGGAAAGACACGGAAATACTCCATTCCCGAGCCTTTCCGAGGTTTGCCGAGGTCAGCCGAGCTGTCCTCGAACCTTTCCGGCCGTTTTCAAGGCTCTCCGGCACCCCCACTTACCTCTGGCTGCATGCGGTATTGCATGCTAGACTTGTGCACAACGGAAAAATTTGTTTTGTTTCGGTTAGTTTCTTTTCGGTCCTGTTGATTCGTAATCGTTCGTAATTTTGCTAGACGGGATTTTTCGTATTCGGACTAATTCGTATTTTCGCAAGCGACATTTTTCGTTGAATCGGAATGATTCGTATTAATGTAAGCCTTATTTTTAGTTGATTTATAATTCGTACTTTCGGTAGAGTACATTGTTTTTCGTTGATTCTGGACACAACTCCTACTTTTGTAACTTTTTTTGGGTTCGTTGATTCGGAATTTTCCGTGTCTCTCTCACAACGACGCTGCCTATTATGCCTAATGTGCTTCGAATGGATTTGTACTTTTCTAAATACATAGCGGTTATTTGTAACGATTCGAAATCTCGTATTTTAATTTAGTTTTTTACATGCGGCTATAGCCTCCGCCCCTGTACACCATTTTGAGAGGGAGTTCAGCACGGTGAGGGAGAAGCAGAGAGCAGAGCAGAGTGTTATTGTGCTTCGAATGGATTCGTACATTCGTAACTTTTTTCATAACGAATTATGCCAAAGACATTCGGGCATTCGCTATTTGCGATATAATTTATTTCGGATTCGGTTTTATTCGTAATTGCTTTGTTCGGAAATTCGAATGCTTCCGAATGTCCGAAATTTGCTAAATTCGGACGAATTTTGATTCGTTACGAAACGAATTGCACAAGCCTATTGCATGCCATTGAAGTCAATGCGGAACAAATTATTTTCGTTTCCATTGACTTCAATGGGGAAACTCACTTTGATATGCGAGTACTTTGGATTACGAGCATTCTCCTGGAACGGATTATGCTCGTAATACGAGGTTCCACTGTATATACTATAGTTTGTAGGCTCTATAACGTTCATGCAAACCAATCAATATACACTTATTATCAAAAACGTGTAGCAGAATACTAATGTAACTAATGTAATTTAACAAGATTTTTTTTTTTTTATCGGATATGTTTTATAGCAAGAAGTTAAAAATATTGGGGTGTTGATTCAACATTTTTGGCCTTTTTTTCATTTATAATGCAAAAAAAAAAAAAAAAAATGGTGATAAAATAGCACCAAAAGAAAGCACTATTTGTGTGATAAAAATTATATACATTTGGTTTGGGTACAGCATTGCATGACTGCGCAATCGCCAGTTAAAGTAGTGCAGTGCCAAATAGCAAAAAATGGCCTGAAGGGGGTAAAATCATTCAGATGCAGATAGCAGTCCAAAACACATCATATTATAACAGTGATGTTAAAGCAACCATGTTTCTTCCTTAACTCCATACTGTACATTTCAAAATACCCTGCAAATGAAGAAGACCTTTCTGCCAAGCAGTGCATTAAAACTTTTCTCTCAAGAACAGCTGTATGTGCCACCACTATCCAACAGTTTCAATTTTGCGGGACAGTGTGTCCCCCATTGGCCATAGGGTGACCACATTTACAAACTGCTTTTCAGGGACACCCCCCCTCCTAAAAATCAGCTTGTGCTGTAAAGAATCACAGCACAGCTGGGGCGGTGGGTGCACATTCTACCCAGAAGCACTGATCACGCCCCCAAAAAAGGCTGCTGCATCCACTTTACTCACTGACGGTACTTGTCCTGGCTGGCCGAGACCCAATTTACCTTGTTCCACCGCTGGCTCTACACTGCCCTGCTGTGATTCGACACAATGGGCAGGATTTATGATCTCCGATCACAGGCAGGGGGTGGGGATTCCAGACATTCCCGGCCAGGACATGTAGTGTCAGTGAGTAAAGTGGCAATGTGGCAGCCTTTTTTGGGGGTATCAAATCAGCTTGGATGGCGGGGGAGTGGCTTTGTCAGTTTCATTCCAGGACACTGTATTGTCCTGGAATGAAGGTGCCCAGGACCTGGGACAGACCTGCAAAATGCGGGACTGTCCCGGGCAATCCGAGACACGTGGTCACCCTACCCCCATATCTCACATCCCCCTCCAATGACAGAGCCCCCCCATATAACACATCCCCCCTCCAATGACAGAGCCCCCCATATCACACATCCCCCTCCAACCACAGAGCCCCCCATATCATACATTCCCTCTCCAATCACAGAGGCCCCCCCATATCACACATCCCCCCTCCAATCACAGAACCCCAACATCACACATCCTGTCTCCAAAGACAGAGCCCCCCACATCACACATCCCCCCCTTCAATCACAGAGCCCCCCCATGTATGAAGAGAAGACAGTGAGGAGACCATGGGGGTTGTACTGTGTGATGGATAATGGAGAGGAGGGGGAGGGGACACATACGGTTATGGTCTCACCTGGCTGGCTTTGTGGCCCAGCCACTGACTGACATGCTGTCCTTGGTGTGTGATGGCTGGGGGAGGGGAGCCCGGTGTCCGTCCGCGATCAGCCTCTGACAAAACAATGGGAATGGAGAGGCACAATCCCCGGCCACTGCCCCCTGCTTGTGATTGGAGAAATCATAAATCCTGCTTCTTGTGTCTAATCACTACAGGGCAGAGCCAGCGGTGGAACAAGGTAAAATGGCCACCTCTCAGCTAGGGTGACCATCTCGGCCGGCCAGGATAAGTACTGATTAAAGCGGCGATGCAGCGCCGTCGTTCCTTTTTTTAGGGGCATCAGATCAGCCCAGGGGTGTGGCTGTGTCAACTTAATTCTGGGACACTGTATTGTCCCAGAAAGAAGGTGCTTGGGACCCCGGACAGACCTGTAAAATGCGGGACTGTCCAGGGCTATGAAGGTGCTTGGGACCCGGGACAGACTTGAAAAATGCGGGACTGACCAGGGCTATCCAGGACACGTGGTCAACCTAGTTGGCCACTGTAGTCCTCCCAACAAATAGCCACCTCAACAGAACACAGTAATTTCCTGCTTAGAAGCACTGAGACTGGAAGAACCAGAACTAGGAGCCAAACAGGCTGTGGTGCATGACCATACGTTTGCAGAGAACATGCTAATAGGTGGAGAGAGCAAAGTGACCTCATCAGTGTACAGCTGATCTTTCACTGATCACATGACAGGGGATATGTTTTGAATGATGTTCTTCAAACTTGACCAGCTGCAGAGAGGGCAAGGATCATGCGGTGCCGACTTGAAGGAATGCCTGGATTACAAGACTGCCTGCATATGAAAAATAATTCTTGAAAAGGTAAAACATTTTCTTTATATGTATGTACATTCTGTATTTAACTGCTTGCTAAAGTTCATCTTTAAGAGTAAGCATTCGTTTTTCAAGTATTTTGAAGAATTTATAGAGCACTTACTAAATTATATTGGGGAGTCATAAAATGTAGTTTAAATACACAGCACTACACTAGCACATTTTCCAGCAACTGAGCTTATTTCACTGCTTGAGCGAAGCACAACCAGTACTACATGCAGAGCTAATACATGTGCTAGGCAATGTACACCTGAGCTCAGAGAGAGCAATGAAAGGAAAGAGAATTGAAATGTACTACTATTCTTTTTGAAAGATTCCTCTAGGTCTCACTTCAATACTTTCCAAGTCACTTACCAGGAACAAGCAAAGAGCATGTGAACTCTTGATCTACATATTTCATCTCTAGTTAAACTTTTAAGCCCTGTACACACGATCAGTTTTTCCGATGAAAACAGTCCGATGGACTTTTTTCATCGGACAAACCGATCATGTATGGGCCCCATCGTTTTTTTTTCCATCGGTGTAAAAAAATAGAACATGTTTTAAATTTATCCGATGGAAAAAAAAAACGATAGCAAATTACTATCGCCTGTGGGGAACTCCATCGGATCAAAAACCCACGCATGCTCAGAATCAAGTCGACGCATGCTCAGAAGCATTGAACTTCATTTTTCTCGGCTTGTCAGAGTGTTTTACGTCACAGCGTTTGAAACGGTCGGTTTTTTGACTGATGGTGTGTAGGCAAGACTGATGGAAGTCAGCTTCATCGGATTTCCGATGGAAAAATCCATCGGTTAAAAATCCATAGGAAATCCGATCGTGTGTACAGGGCTTTATAGTTATCACCAGAACGGTAATTTAGAAGATCTTTTTAATAGGGACAACCTTTTCTGGTATAAAAAAAAAAAAAAAGAGAAAGAAAACACAGGATGGTGTAGTACATATCAATATGTGTAATTTTGAAGTTAAGATTGGTGGCAAGCCATGCCAGAAGTCAAAGTTCTCTACAACCCTTTGTGAAGAGCTGCACGTCAAAAATATGTGGAGAGTTGATTTACTAAAGTCAAATAGACTGTGCACTTTGAAAATTTCCCCCAGAGCTTAGTGAATATGACCATTTTTGCTGTTGGTTGCTTTGGTTACACTCACTAAATAAAAAAGTAATACATTTAACAACAGTTAGCCCCCTGTTCACACTGGGTGCGGCTTCAAATTGGTGTAAATTAAGCATGACTTCAGTGAGACTTCAGAGTGTCTTCTATGCAATTTCAATGCAATTTCTGACAATTTCAATGTACTGTGACATCGATATGTCCAATTAAAAAAGTGCAGTGTGTGACATAATTCCAAAAAAAACAAACTGTGTGGGGGTCCCCCCCAATCCATACCAGGCCCTTTGGATCTGGTATGGATTTTAAAAGGAACCAGGGGTGCGGGGGGTCACCCAGTGACATCATTGATAGTCCCTGTTCCTTAGTTATTTAGGAACTGTCAGATGGCGGAGATGTCAGACGGCGGGAGCCTTCGTTGGGTACGGAACTCTTTCGGCCTTTATTTGTTTTTTCAGGTCAGCAGTAGATGCCCTCCCGGCATTGGGATTGACAATATATCTACCGGGGGACATCTATTCTTATTTTTGTATTTTAATAAAGGTCTTGTCAAAAACTGTTAGTGTTTTTATTTACTTTTTACACTTTTTTGGTGAATCAGCAGGGGTACCATGTACCCCATGCTCATTCACATAGGGGGGGTGGGATCTGGGGGCCCCCTTGTTAGAGGGGACTTCCAGATTCTGATAAATCACCCCCGCACCCCCACATCCACCAGGCCAGGGTTGTGGGGAAAAGGCCCTTGTCCTCATCAACATGGGGACAAGATGCTTTGGGGAGGACCCCACGCCATTGTTTAAAAAAAAGGCATGGGGTTCCCCTTAAAATCCACACAGTTTTTTTCTCAAGGAATTGCTGGCAATTCTTTAGGTAAGGGTTAAAAATAAAGTGAAAATGGCTCAAAGTCATGCTGATATGGACACAGGTGTGATTTCAGTGCGATTTACATTACTGTCTACGAGAGATAAATCGCACTGAAGTCGGAAAAATGTAATCCATTAACTACTTTTTCAAAACACATCACTTCAAGTCGCAGCTATTAAGACAGTCATAGAAATACATTAGGTTCGACTTTGGTGCGATTTGGAAATCGCATGTCACACCTGAAGTTGCATCGGTGTGAACAGGGGCTTAACCATCCCTGACAATTTAATGTCTGACTGCTATTCTGGTACAGTCATGAAATTACCTGCTACTTGAACAGTTGATCGAGGACGTCCATGTACGCCCTCCCGGCAAAGCATGCTGTCTTTCGACTGTAGCAAAGGCAGAAAAGTGGATAATCAGGTGTGTCAGAAAAATTTGTACTCCTCAATTAACGTCCAGTTTTTTTATAGTTATAATTTAATTTGAATTGCTCTTCTGAAACTGTTTTTTTTTTTGTCATGTCACTGGCACAGCACAAATCAGGGCTGGCCAGACACGGATTCACAGTGTAGACAGCATACATCAAAAGAGTTCTGAAACCTCTCCTAAGTGCCCGTTCACACTACAGCGACTTGGGATCCGACTTGTGTCGCCCCAAGTCGTGTGACATTAGAAATTCCATTGAAGTGAATGAGAGCTGCCTTAATGTACACTACTGAAGTCGCCCCAACTTCAGAAAAGGTTCCTGTACTACTTCAAGGCGACTTCTAGGCGACTTGTACCCATTGATTTCAATGGAAGTCGCCTCCAAAGTTGGATATCCGTCTTAGTGCAAGCAACTTTACAGGAAGAGAAAATAGTTAACCCAGGCAAACCCCTCCCTCCCACAGAGCTGATTATTCTGTGATTGGCCACAGCCAAAGTCACCTGTCCTGGAGGCGACTTAAAATCGCGTTGTAAGTTGCTCCAAGTCGCGCTGAAGTCGCGCTGAAGTCGCCTTGCAAAGTCGCGCTGTAAGTTGGGTTGCCCTTGTGTGAACGGCACTGAAGGTACCTATAGGAGGCACTTATAAGAAAAGAAAAAAATAAACAAACAAAAAATAGAAAAAGAAAATACAGTGCCATGATATATATGATTTATTTGAATGAAATCAGTGCTGTGTCTTGGCCTAGGCCGACAAGGCCCAGGTCTAGGGCGGCACTTTGCGAGGAGGGCGACAAAAAAGCCGCCCCACACAAAAAAACCTCCCCCTACTCCTGCTGCAAAACATTCCGCGACGGCCGGCGGCTTTTGTGTAGCCACTACACTGTAGTGCCAGTGTCATTATGGGGCGGACTGTGCCAGGGGGACAGGGACTGGCACCCCCATAAAGCGGCCAGTGACTGTCCAGACCGGCCGCACTTAGTAAAACTAACGGAGGCGGAGCCTAATGCTCCTCCTACCTTCCTCTGCGTCCTTACATTCGGCCTGGGCTCTGTGTCGATTCGATGAGAGAGAAGAGGACGAGAGGAACTCCTAGGCCAGCCAGCCCATCAAACACTGGTGCCTCTTCCTAAATCATGTAAGTGCACTAGTTCCAGGGGGAATTTAAGAATTTAGTTGTTAGCTCCTGTCTCTGCCCACCTCCTGTCAGTCAGACCTGTGTATCTAGCACAGAGCTCACGAGGGTTTTAGGAGCACTTCCTATGGCTTCAATCCATGCTACATAGGTCTGTCCCCTGCAAACAAATGGCTCCAGCAATGTCCCTGGTGGTGTAGACCTGCTGCTGGTCAGACCTGTGTAGCAGGAAAACATGGAGGAGTTTGAATGATGTAGTTGTCAGCTTCTGTCTCTGCCCACCACCTGTCAGACCTGTGTAGCACAGAGTCAAGGTGTTTCAGACCACTTCTCTTGGCTTCGCAGGCCATGAGGAAGGGACAAAAGTTGCAAATAAATGCCACGTGGGTCTGATAGGTGGCAGGCAGGGAGAAAAGCTCTTTGAGGATAGAAAGCACCATGTCTCCTCCTTCTGTGCTCAACAAGAGCTATTGTGTTTAATTTACAACTGCTTTCTATCTTTGAAAAAGGTCATAGGTGTGCGGGGGCTACCTATTAGGCAAATAATTATATAGCAATAGGATCAATCAAATATAAAGTGCTCAATATGCATTCAATTTATGTACAGATGCTGCAATAAAGTGCCCCATGCTACAAATTCATTAAACAGCCCACATTCAGTGAAAATTCATATGTTCCAAAGTGCTCCGTGCTATAATCAATACATCATTTACATACAATAATAAGATGTGATATGAAAGTGCTCAGTGCCTCTGTATGCATTATTCCAGTGCTCTAGGTGTCACACTCTGTGCTCCCCTCCTATGTGTCCTTACTAGAGATGGGCTCGGGCGTTTTCGGAACCCCACATGCCCGATCCCACCAGGAAGCCGACACTGCACAGCACAAATCATAGGCAGTGAGACATTTACCGATCTCTGCAGCTGCAGACCGGGCAATGTCTCACTGTCTGTGATTAGCTGTGTGCAGTGTCGGCTTCCTGGCGGGATTGGGCACGTGCGATTTCGAACACGCCTGAGCCCATCTCTAGTCCTGACTCACCGGAACAATAGTGAGCAAAGGGTAATGGCTGCTAACACCATACTACCCATAAATGATCAGTAGGAAAAGGAATTGGATTTTTCTAGGCACTGATGGAGCGACACTGAAGTCATAAAAAAATATATTTATTACATAAAAAAGAACAAAATACAGTTACATTAAAACCATAAGCCGACCCCACAACAATGGAATAGCATATGTAGGTAGCGAAGCCACCGTCACCGTCTATTTGGAGTGGAGAAGGCAATAACCTCAACCGGTTTCGCGGTTAACACCGCTTCTTCAGGAGGGTCTATACAATACATAATTGAAAAGTATAAATGAACTAGCAGAAAACATAAGCAAACATAATACAAACAATGTAGATTTATTCAATAACATAAATAGCCAATATCATGATATCTGCTCACCATAAGACGTTCACAGGAACACATGAATGCCTGGAATTACCCCCAGCAGCGGACAAGGGGGACAAAAAATGGTGCTGTCTGGTAAGAATAAGTAAATGATTATGCTATAATAATAATATTATAGGTTCTATATTAAAGGACACCCGGAGTGACTAGAGCCTGAGGAGGGAAGTGGAAGGGAAAGGGGGGTGAGAGGGTAAAGGAAGGAAAAGGAAGAGAAAAAGGGAATGGAACTAAATAATAATGAGGAAGGAGGGAGGGAAAAGGGGGGGATAGGGAGAAAGGGGGAGGGGGGAAAAGAAGAGAGAATGACACCAGGAAGGAAAGGAGGGGGGGAGGGAAGAAGGGGGGATGGGGAGGAAGGGGGAGGGGGGAGGGAAGGGGGGAAGGAAGAGAGAATGACACCAGGGAGGGAAAGTAAGAGGAAGGGAGGGGGGAGGGAAAGGTGACGGAGAAAAAAGGGGGGCGCCCCAGGGGAAGTAGGGAAGATAAGGGGGGAAGGAATGAAAAAGGGGGGATGGGGGGGGGAGGAAAAGGAAGGGGGGAGGGGAAAAAGAGGGGAGGGAGGAAAAAAAGGGGAGGGAGGGAGGGAAGGAGAGGGAAGGGGAACCTAGTGTAGGAAGCCATAGGATCGTTAGGAACCCATAATCTATTATGTTTAAGAGGTAGACCACCACCACCAAATTTAATAATGGTTAGTCTTACCTCAATAAAAAACAACTAGTCTCACTGGGGTAATAAACTACCATATAAGGCTAAAGAAATAGCCAAGGATAACTGCCAGGTAGCCGTTGAGGATGGCCTAGTTAGAACAAGCGTCAATGGGTCCTTTTTCAAAAGGCAAGGATGGCTATACAAAAATGGGAGAAAAAAGGGAAAAGAACAGGGGAAGGGAATTATACATAGTAAAAAAGCCAAAAAGCCAGACGCCATGATGGTACAAAGTACAGGCAGCAGCCACCGCTTACCTTTGCAGTAAATCCGGGTATATGGTACCCCAGGGAGAGTGTGCACCACTCACATCCATGGCTTGTAAACAAGTCATTTAAATGTGGTCCCCAACCCCGCCGTCTCCCACGCCGCGAGCAACGTGCGGCGTGTGACGTCACGGGTCATCCCTCCCACACACAGCGGAGCACTGAGCTACTACGCTGGTGCGCGTCTGAAGACCCAATGGCCGTGAGGCCAGGTATTCCGGCGCTAGGACGGGATGACGCAAGGGTCAGGGTGACCTTGCGTCATCCCGTCCTAGCGCCGGAATACGAGGGATGACCCCGTGACGCCACACGCCGCACGTTGCTCGCGGCGTGGGAGACAGCGGGGTTGGGGACCACATTTAAACGGCTTGTTTACAAGCCATTGATGTGAGTGGTGCACACTCTCCCTTGGGTACCATATACCCGGATTTACTGTGAAGGTAAGCGGTGGCTGCTGTCTGTACTTTGTACCATCATCGCTTCTGGCTTTTTGGCTTTTTTACTATGAATAATTCCCTTCCCCTGTTCTATTCCCTTTTTTCTCCCATTTTTGTATAGCCATCCTTGCCTTTTGAAAAAGGACCCATTGACGCTTGTTCTAACTAGGCCATCTTCAACGGCTACCTGGCAGTTATCCTTGGCTATTTCTTTAGCCTTATATGGTAGTTTATTACCCCAGTGAGACTAGTTGTTTTTTATTGAGGTAAGACTAACCATTATTAAATTTGGTGGTGGTGGTCTACCTATTAAACATAATAGGTAATGGGTTCCTAATGATCCTATGGCTTCCTACACTGGGTTCCCCTTCCCTCTCCTTCCCTCCCTCCCTACCCTTTCCCCCCCTCTTTTTCCCCTCCCCCCCTTCCTTCCCCTCCCATTCCCCCTTTTTCCCTCCTTTCCCCCCCTTATCTTCCCTACTTCCCCTGGGCCCCCCCCATTTTTTCTCAGTCACCTTTCCCTCCCCCCTCCCTTCCTCTTACTTTCCCTCCCTGGTGTCATTCCCTCTTCCTTCCCCCCTCCCCCTTCCTCCCCATCCCCCCCCTTCTTCCCTTTCCCCCCCTCCTTTCCTTCCTGGTGTCATTCTCTCTTCTTTTCCCCCTCCCCCTTTCTCCCTATCCCCCTTTCCCTTTTCCCTCCCCCCCCTTTTCCCTCCCTCCTTCCTCATTATTATTTAGTTCCATTCCTTTTTCCCTTCCTTTTCCTTCCTTCACCCTCTCACCCCCCTTTCCCTTCCACTTCCCTCCTCAGGCTCTAGTCACTCCGGGTGTCCTTTAATATAGAACCTATAATATTATTATTATAGCATAATCATTTACTTATTCTTACCAGACAGCACCATTTTTTGTCCCCCTTGTCCGCTGCTGGGGGTAATTTCAGGCATTCATGTGTTCCAGTGAATGTCTTATGGTGAGCAGATATCATGACATTGGCTATTTATGTTATTGAATAAATCTACATTGTTTGTATTATGTTTGCTTATGTTTTCTGCTAGTTCATTTATACTTTTCAATTATGTATTGTATAGACCAGGGATATGCAATTAGCGGACCTCCAGCTGTTGCCAAACTACAAGTCCCATGAGGCATAGCGAGACTCTGACAGCAGCAAGCATGACACCCAGAGGCATGATGGGACTTGTAGTTTTGCAACAGCTGGAGGTCCGCTAATTGCATATCCATGGTATAGACCCTCCTGAAGAAGCGGTGTTAACCGCGAAACCGGTTGAGGTTATTGCCTTCTCCACTCCAAATAGACGGTGACGGTGGCTTCGCTACCTACATATGCTATGGTTTTAATGTAACTGTATTTTGTTCTTTTTTATGTAATAAATATATTTTTTTATGACTTCAGTGTCGCTCCATCAGTGCCTAGAAAAATCCAATTCCTTTTCCTACTGATCATTCATGGGTAGTATGGTGTTAGCAGCCATTACCCTTTGCTCACTAGGCCTTTCCTTTATCAATTATTATTGATGATGGCACAAATTTTTGCTTTTGATTATTTTGTCCTAATTGAGGCTATACTCAAAATTCGTCTCACCGGAACAATAAAATATCTGTGCCTCGTAAAAGATACGTGATTGGGTCAGCCTCATATTTAATTCCATGTACATGTTAAAAGAGTAAAGACCGGGCATGGGCATCCATAGTGTAAATCCATTTTCTTTTATTAAAAATACATTACAAGTAGCTACTCACATATAAAACTACTTGTTCCTGAGTCTTTACTCTTTCAGCGTGTACATGGCTGGACTGTGACATTGCGACAGAGAAATCGGACACTAAGTGACACTTTCTTGAGGACCAGTGACACTAATACAGTGATCAATGCCAAAAATTTGCACTGTCATTGTACAAATTTATTATTAATTTATTTATTTCAGGTACTTATATAGGGCCATCGAGGTGGAGCCTAAAGAGGGAGGGGTGTGGTTTACAGATGACAGGGTGTGTCTTAAAAAGGAAGGGGTGTGGCCTTGACAGGAAGGGGTGGGTCATATTTAAATTAGGGGGTGAACGAGTTTAGTCAGGCCTAGGGGCAGCACAAAACCTAAATACATCACTGAAATGAATTATGGCAATTAACACTTCTCTGTTTAGTATCACTTTAATGCATGATGCTACAGTGCATGCCAACACACCTGTTCGATGTGCAGTGTGTTGTATTGCCACTCATTGGCAATTACACCAAAGCATATTGTACAGTAGAGTCTAGAGTCCAGAGGTAGGCAACCTGGGGCCCTCCAGCTGTTGTGGAACTACATTTCCCATGAGGCATTGCAAGGCTGGCAGTTACAATTACTCCCAGAGGCATGATGGGACTTGTAGTTCTGCAACAGCTGGAGGGCCCCAGGTTGCCACCTCTCTTGGTGCTAATTTAATTTCACCATCCATTCAGCAGAAATTATGAATAGATCACTCATACTGTATGCAGATAGCCCCTAGAAAATCTATACATTTGTATATACAGATATGAAAATACAGAACAGTAAGCATAATAAATGTAAAAGTCATGAAGAATTACATTTAGGTATAAGCTACAGTACTAACTAGCAATATGTACTTGCTCAAAACACACTATAGTTTGTCTTCAAATTATTTTTGGACCCTAGTCAACCTACATCAGAGCCAGATATTATTAGAATAACTATTATCAATAATGATTTATATAGGAGCATTAAGTCCAATGACCATATCCAAAAATGTGCTGTAAACTAAGGTAAATTATTACAAATACATATAAAAAGAACACATAATAGCATGGTAAAACATACAATAAAACAAGATCCAAGAGGGGTGGAAGTTCTGTCCAATTTAGTGCTTACAGTCTAGAGATTCTAGGTTATATTGTAAGCTCATGTCAACTGGACTTTGGATTCTCTAGACTTCTGTAATCATAAGGCTATTGGAAGCTAGCACTACTGCAGGGAGAAAACTCATTCTACAAAGCGTTTGCTATAATGCACTACAGTCCCCTGAGATGAAAAGTAATCAAAACATTGTACCTTGTCTATAATGACGACCCTTACAGAGAATTGAGACACTGATGTAGCAGTGATGTTAAGTGTAAAAAGAAAAACATATTTCATTCTGTGTCTTTGTAAATTATTTTTCTTTCTATTGCACTGTCAGCAAATAAAGAATTCTGGATGCAAATATATAAAAGGAAATATACAAAAGTGTATGTATGAATCTGTGATTGTTCTGTAATATAAATTTTAATTTTAAAATTTAACACCAGACACAATATGTTAAAAAACCAAACCAGGATCGTACTGTGAAAAGAAATTGAATCTAAAAATTTCCTATTTAAAACTGTAGACAAAATATACTGTATTAAAAAAAGGAGACTGATATATAAATATATATATAGTATACATATACTGTAGATATACTGTATACATACAGCGGGTAAAATAAGTACTGCACACGTCACCATTTTTCCTTATTGGTTGTTTTATAATATATAATAAATATATATATATATATATATATATATATATATATATATATATATATATATATACACAGCGGGTAAAATAAAAACACGTCACCATTTTTCTAGGCAAGTATATTTCTAAAGGTGCTATTGACATGACATTTTTACCACATGTTGGTAACAACCCATGCAATCCATACATATAAAGAAACTAAAACAAATAAATTCAGAAATTAAGTTCACACACGCACCCGACCATCCACATGATGTTAAAAAAAAAAAAAAACATGATTCATCAGACCAGGCCACCTTCTTCAATTGCTCCATGGTCCAGTTCTGAGGCTCAGGCCTCGTACACACGGCCGAGATTCTCGTTGAAAAAAACATGTCGTTTTTTTCAACGAGATTCTTGGACAAGAAACTTGTCCCGGCCGAGTGTACACACGCTCGTTTCAAAGAACCCGCGGTTCTTTGAATGGAGCGTACACGGTGACGTCATCGACTACGACGAGCATGCGCTCGTCACATTCGATGCCGTCGCCGCCATCTTGGTATACCCTACATATGCCTAGGAAGCTACCGCGCATGCGTCGAATTCATTTCGAACATGCGCGGGCTTCCGGGAGGACAGGTAAGTGTACACACACTCACTTTTCTCGTCGAGAAACATGCCGAGGAGAATCTCGACGAGAAAATAGAGAGCAGGTTCTCTATTTTCTCGTCGAGGTTACTTGTCGGTTTTCTCGACGAGAAACCCGATAGCCGCGTACACACGACCGATTTACTCGGCAAGACCTCTCTGCCAGCAAGTTTCTTGCTGGTTCTTGCCGAGAAAATCGGTCGTGTGTACGAGGCCTCACATGCTGATTGTAGGCACTTTTGGCTGTGGACAGCATGGACCTAGCCATTAAAATTTGGCCCTTGTCAAAGTCGCTCAAATCTTTACACTTGCCCATTTTTTGTGCTTTAAACACATCAAATTCAGGAACAACATACTTACTATCTAATGTATCCCACCCTCTTTCAGATGCCATTGTAATGAGACAATCAATGTTATTCAGTTTACCTGTCAGTGATCGGTGATGGTAATGGTATGGCTGATCAATATATATATATATTATATCTGGGTCACTTAACCCAGACGACACATTGTGCTATCAGAGGTACTGCAGGGGACAACTTGGAAATAAAATGAAGGTGACAAACCTCTTATGCTGTGTACACACGATTGGTTTTACCGATGAAAACAGTCCGATGGACTTTTCTCATCAGACAAACCGATCATGTATGGGCCCCATCGGTCTTTTTTCCATCGGTGAGAAAAAAATAGAACATGTTTTAAATTCATCCGATGGGAAATAAAACGATAGGAAATTCCGATCGTCTGTGTGGAACTCCATCGGACAAAAAACCCACGCATGCTCAGAATCAAGTCGACGCATGCTCAGAAGCATTAAACTTTATTTTTCTCGGCTTGTCGGAGTGTTTTACGTCACCGCGTTTGGGACGGTCGGATTTTTGACTGATGGTGTGTAGGCAAGACTGATGGAAGTCAGCTTCATTGGATTTCCGATGGAAAAATCCATCGGATTAGAATCCATAGATAATCCGATCGTGTGTACAGGGCATTAGAGGTGCATTACCCCATCTGCCCAGAGATGGAGGGAGACAAGCAAGAGCATCCAAAGATGTCATGTGTCTGGCCAGAAAACTGCTCGATTTCAAGTAGGTATAAGAGGGATTTTTAAATAATATGTGTAGGAGAGGTGCTGTAGAATGTGTTTTGAGCAGGACTATACCCATAAAGCGTGTGAGTCTTGTCACAAGTACCCATCTGCTTCCTGCTAATAGAGACATAAAGTAGCCCTGTCCAATGTCCATTATAGCAGTGTTCATCATGGCTGGGCATTTCAATGCCAGGCCTAAGAATGTCAGTGCTACTTCCGTTGGCATGCAGTAGTGAAGCACAGGAGATAGGCGGCAGTACCATAGGGCGATACATCAACCAGGTCGAATTCAGACCTTGAAGGCCTGGGGCACTACAGGTTCTCTGGGCCCCTCATACACAGGAACTAAAATAAACAATAAATCAAAGTCCGCTTATTGCATGTTGTTGGAAAAGACAAGTTATATATACAGTATATACTCGAGAATAAGCCGACCGAGTATAAGCCGAGGTACCTAATATTACCCCAATAAACTGGGAAAACATATTGACTCGAGTATAAGCCTAGGGGGGAAATGTGCCCATTGCCACCTCACTGTGCCAATTGCCCAACCTTACTGTGCCCATTGCCACCTCACTGTGCCACCTCACTGTGCCCATTGCCACCTCACTGTACCCATTGCCACCTCACTGTGCCTCCTTACTGTGCCCATTGCCAGCTTACTGTGCCCAACCTAACTGTGTCCATTGCAGCCTCCCTGTGCTCGAGTGTACCTGAAAATCTTCTTATACTGCGGCCGGCGTCCATTGTTTAAATATTGCGCCTTTCTCCTGGTCCCTTCCGTGATGGCGTTTCCAGCAAACACTGTGTTGAGTGTTCCGCCTATCACGGAGATCCTCTCATTCTAGGACTCCATTTCCCAGCAGGCACTGTGTTCAGTGTTCCGCCAATCATGGACGTCTTTTCATCCTCAGACAAGAGAATGTCCATGATAGGCGGAACACTGAACACAGTGTCTGCTGGGAAACGGAGTCCGAGAATGAGAGGACCTCTGTGATAGGCGGAATATAAATAAGAATGGCCGACTCAGAAATTTACACAACAAATTTAGACTGGGTTCAAACTGGCGTACAGAGCGGCTCACAGCAGGGGTCCCTGCTTATCGTTTCAGGTCCGATTTCGGTCTGATTTTTTTGCGGAATTCGGACCTTAAACGGACCAGAAGACGTTCAGGACTGTGCAATTCGCTCCATGGCCGCCCCGGAGATGTGTGAACCGGCTCCATTGAGAGAGAGCCGGTCACACTCTCCTGTCATGCGAATTGGATGCGGAAAACCCACATCCAATTTGCAATAGTGTGAACCCAGCCTTAAACTTTAAACTTGTCAATGCAAAAGTTTTAAGTTTATCTAAGCTAATTAGAAAAAGTTTAAGCAACTCACAGTTATATGCTTTACAATACAATATCTACAAAAAAGTATTTCTTTCTTCACTTGCCATATGAAAAATCTTTAATATCATCTTTAGAACATTCATCTCTACATCCACATAAACATCCATAACTGTGGAGTTGTTTTTAAGGCAAATAAAAAATGCCTGATATAGCGTCATTATGAGGTCACATGGGCATGCACACATGCGATCATAGGATACTTTCTTTAGGGTGTAAGTGTTCTACATGTGGCTTGTTTGCACCATTAAAATTTGTTTAAGCCCACGTTCACACTGGGGCTGCGGGAGTGAAGCCTGCGAGTTCAGCTGAACTCGCACGATTTCACTCCTGCTGGCAGTCCCGATTTCAGCCACGATTTCAAAGACATCTGAAACAGATGTCAATGTAAATCGCGGCTGAAATCGTAAAAAGTAGTACAGAAACTACTTTTTGTAATCGGTGCAGCGCCGCAGATGCGGCGTCGCACCGATTAGGACAGTGCCATTGCCTGCAATTTGCGGCAAATTTCGCTGATTTGACATGCGATTTGACATGTCAAATCGCATGTCAAATCGCACCAGTGTGAACCAGGGCTAAAACTGATAGAATACAGCAGTCCAGAGTATAAACGTTTGCAGATGATGGAAGGCACAATATGGCTTCCCAAGTGTTACTAAACCCAGGAGCCTGCATTCATTATATCTGGTCTCCCACAGTACACAGAACATGGAAATGAAATTATTTTAGCAAATATAAACTGCTAAATACCATTTTTCATCAGCAGTATATATCAGTCTTATGACATCTATCAGATTCTGGTTAAAGCTTGTAGGAGGAGTTTTCATTCTCCTCTGACTGTCCTATGAGGCTGCATGACCCCTGGCCCTCTGTCTGGACAGTGCTGATTGGCCCTGTGCTGATCACATGCATCCTCCTAAAAAGATAAATAGCAATACACACCAAACTGAGCATGTGCAGAGCATGTGCAAAGTGCACCCAAGACTATGTGATATAAGGAGATGGATTGGGGACTGTGGAAGAAGGGGATGATCAGAAAAGTCAGGATCAAACAGCCTTTTTACACAATGGGCAGGATTAATCTCCTATATTCCACAGTGAGTATAACAAGCATGCTTTACTGCATATACAGACTGATTTTACTGTTGTGGGTTTAGTAACACTTTAATTCTAATTGTAGAATTATAATTTAATTATAATAAAAGAAACACATTTTTGAAATATTATATTTTTTGAATAGAGAAGGACCCCTTCCGGCAGTGGGCCTAAGGCAAATGACCCCTTTGCCCCCATATAAATCTGGCACTGTACATAAGGTCAAATAACTGTCTTTCACAGTAGATGCAGGGAACAGATTCCTCATACAAGCTGGTAATAGACCTCTTCATAAATAATTTATCTCTAAAATCCAATTTTCAATGGTCTTTTCTCCATTTTATAAACTGGTATTTGTTTGACAGACAGAATGACCCCCTTGAAATTCACTCCTGGATGCACCTGTCTAGAACGCAAAAAGTACCGAAAAGCATATTCAAATGTTTGCAACAATGTAAATGATTACATTTAGAACCGTTTTAAATCTGGAGCTATCAAAAGGTAGATGTACCAGAAAATCAAAAGATTCATTCCTCAATTCAATATTTGAAAGAAAATGGCAACGTAGAAATTGCTGTCACTTGTCTCCAATATATAATGTTGGATAGGAAATAAAATATATGACTTCTGTATGAACTGTCTGGGAAAATATTTAAAATAATGTCAATATGATAAATACTATAGCCGTGTCCCATTCGAAGTTTAAATTTAGACTAAATTGTTTTTTGGATTGACTTCTGACATTTCCATACAGAAAGGTGTGATTTGTATTGTGTATTTTTTAAATCACAATGATTACAGAAGTATTAATTGTTTTTTTGTTTTTTTTAGCTGTTCGTACGCTTTTAGAATGATGCAGGCACGGAAGAAAATATTTTTCAAAAGTTAAAGTACCCAAGTTTATATATTTCATATTAAATCTGAACTCCAGGCAAAAGGTTAAATATAAAGATGAAATACATACATATGAGCTGTTTTATGGTTCAGAGGACTATTTCCGTCCATCCACTCCTGAAATTTACACAGTTCTGCAACACAGCACAGCCCTTTCTAGCAAAGCAGGAGACCTGATTTCTGTCCTTTGTGGTTAATTAACACTTACAGAGCTGATCCCTTAACTTTGCAAAGAGTAGACAATTACATGCACAGAAATGTTAAAAAACAGTATTTTTGTTTGCACATGATTGGATGATGAAAGTCAGCAGAGCTTCCCCTCATTTACTAAGCTCTGGAGCAACTGCCCTTGCAAAATGTACAGTCGATTTGCCTTTTAGTAAATCAACCCCTTTGACTGTCAAAAACTTGGTCATGCAACACTGTAGCCAAATTAATTTTATATAATTTTTGAGACAGATAGACCTTTATTTTGGTGATATTTAACTATTTAAAGGAAAATACATATTAAAAAAAAATGTTTTCCTTACTTTAAGGGGGAAACACTACCAAAATGATCCCTTTTGGAGAGCAGACACCCCATTGTCTTTTTTGCCAAAATTCTTCGGAAATAAATTTGGCACTAGATCCAGCACATACAGGTTGAACCAGCTAAATATAGTTGGAGGATGGAGATGATGTGGTTAAGGTGCAGATGGGTAGGATAAGGGAGGTGAAGGGTTAATATACAGGTCACTGAAGAGATAGTATGGAGGTCAGAGGAGGGAGGGTGAAAGGGTTAAAAACAACAGTACTTGCATCTGCCGCTGCTACCATTATCTGTACAGTGATCTAGAACTAATAAATGACTCGGTTGATTTACTAAATTTGGAGAGTGCAAAATCTGGTGCAGCTGTGCATGGTAGCCAATCAGCATCTAACTTAAGCTCGTTAAATTAAGCTTTGACAAAACAAAAAAAAAATGGAAGACGGATTCATTTCTATGCAGAGCTGACCCAGATTTTGTACTCTCCAGTTTTAGTAAATCAACCCTATTTTATGGAGAATGATTTTTTATTATTTTTTGCAGTCTGTGCCCCTGTTAGGGAGATTCTCCCTCTCTATTTGTCTTGTTTACCATTATCAAGGAATTCAAAAGTAAATTCTACATTTGGGGATATCCCCAGAACAGAAATAGTGGAGCCAACCAGGGATTCCCTCACTTCAGAGGGATTTTCTCTCACTTCCTGTTTTGACTATGATACAGGAAGTGAAGGCGAAATCTCCCCCAATGGGACACAGCTGGAAAAAAATTAACCTTATGCCTAGTACACACGACCGGTTTTTCCGTCGGATAATAAACCAACGGTTTTCCCGACAGAATTCCTCTCAGCCTGCCTTGCATAGACCCGCTCAGACAAAAGTCCGCCTGCCCGCCCAAAGCGCAGTGACGTACAACACGTACAATGGCACTATAAAGGGGAAGTTCCATTCCAATGGCGCCATCCTTTGGGCTGCTTTTGCTGAGCCTTGTGTTAGTAAAAGTTTGGTGAGAGACAATTTGCGCTTTTCAGCCTCGTGTTTTTCAGTCCGTTACAGCGTGACAAATGTGATATCTCCATTACGAACGCTAGTTTTACTAGACAGAGCGCTCCCATCTCATACTTGATTCTGAGCATGCAAGTTTTTTTGCCCGTCGGAAAACCATACAGACGAACGGTTTTCCCGAAAGGATTTTTTCCTGACATTTGTCCGGTAGTTTTCCCGTCGGAAAAACTGCGATGGAGCATACACACGGCCGGGATTCTCGTCGAAAAGCTCTCATAGCAGTTTTCCCGTCGGAAAAAACGGCCGCGTGTATGAGGCATCACAGGGATTATAACCCCCCTGTACTCTATTCAAAAAAAAAATAAGTTTTGCCTTTAGTTCTACTATAAGATCAATGTATTTGTGAAATATTTTTTTTATTCAGTTAACTACTTGCCGACCACCGGCTGTCGTTATACGGCGGCAGGTTGGCTCCCCTGCGTGAATCGCCATAGCTGTATGGCAGCCGCTTTAGATCCCAGTTCTGGCTCTCTGAGGAGCGATCACGGGTAGCCGGCGGACAATGCGGCCGCCCCCTATACTCCTTAAAGTGGCCGCCATACAGCTACGGCTATTAAGGCCCCTTTCACACTGGGGCGGTTTGCAGGCGCTATTTTGCTAAAAATAGCGCCTGCAAACCGGGCCTAAACAGCGGCTCCTTTCTCTCCAATGTGAAAGCCCCGAGGGCTTTCACACTGGAGCGGTGCGCTAACAGGACGTGAAAAAAAGTCCTGCTAGCCGCATCTTTGGAGCGGTGAGAGGAGCGGTGTGTTTACCGCTCCTCCACTGCTCCTTCCCATTGAAATGAATGGGATACCGCGGTAATACCGCCCGCAAACCACGGCTGTAGCCGCGGTTTGCGGGTGGTATTAACCCTTTTTCGGCCGCTAGCGGGGGTTAAAACTGCACCGCTAGCGGCCGAATACCTCTGCAATCCCGACAGTATAGCGCTGCTAAAAATAGCGGCGCTATACCGCCACCGCCCCCACCGCCCCAGTGTGAAACCAGCCTAACTGACAGGGGAGGAGAGAGAGATCTGCTGTTCCTAGTAATCAGGAACAGTGATCTCTCTGTACTCCCAGTCAGTCCACTCCCCCCACAGTTAGAAACACCTCCCTAGGGAACACTTAACCCCTTGATCGCCCCCTAGTGTTAACCCCTCCCCTGCCAGTGACGGTTATACAGTAATCAATGGCTATTTTTAGCTCTGATCTCTGTATAAATGTCAATGGACCTAAAAAAGTGTCAAAAGTGTCCAATCTGTCAGCTGCAATGTCGTAGTCCTGCTAAAAATCGCTCATTACCACCATTACTAGTAAAAAAAAAATGAATAATAAAAATGCCATAAACATATCCCCTATTTTGTAGATACTATAACTTTTGCGCAAACTAATCAATATACGCCCTTTGCGGGTTTTTTTTACCAAAAATATGTAGAAGATGACATATCGGCCTAAACTGAGGAAGAAATCTGTTTTTTTTTTACATTTTTTGGGGGGATATTTATTATAGCAAAAAGTAAAAAATATTGTTTTGTTTTTTCAAAATTGTCGCTCTTTCTTTGTTTATAGCACAAAAAAAAAACGCAGAGGTGATCAAATACCACCAAAAGAAAGCTCTATTTGTGGGAAAAAAAATATGTCAATTTTGTTTGGGTACAGCATCGCACGACCGCGCAATTGCCAGTTAAATCGACGCAGTGCCGTATCGCAAAAAATGGCCTGGTCAGGAAGTGGGTACATTTTCCGGTCCTTAAGTGGTTAAAGTGGAAATCCACTGTAGAATTAGTCTATGAACAATATAACTCATGTATCTTAATAAATGCATAGCACCATGGTTGAACTCTGCCAATTGTCCAGCAATCAGCATTGGAAACTGCCAGCTATTTACCAGCAACACAATGCAACTCAAGATATTGCTCAGACTCTCCATGCTATTCATGTGCTGTTAGGCCTTGTTCACATATCACCTAGCGGGAACATGGAATCCCAATATAGCGATTTAGAAAGCACGATTCACATGCGGAAACCTGAATGGGCTGCCCTATGTGTGTTTGTTGCACCAAAAAAGTTCAGGACCAAATTTTGTGCAGTATGATAGGCATGTATAGATATGCAATTGTTGCATTAAGCCTAGAGTATGTACACTTTCTAGCCAAGGTTTTCAAAAAAAGTGATCTACATGTAACATGATCTAGGTCATTTCTTGTGTTATTTCAGACTTAAAATGAACTTGTGCTTCCCCCAATATTGAAATTTTACTTTCCCTGTGTAAGCTCGATTCCATTTGGAGATTACACATCATGGCTGAGGACACTCTCACCCCATGGGAAAATGCTAAGCTAGCTGCCATTGACCAGTGATGTCACATGAGAGGTGGAGGAATGAGTCACATGATCTACCATATCTATGTAGCACACCCCCGTAGGAGCTGCTGGTTTAGATTTGGGGCCTTGCATGTTACCTCAATATTCGTTGTCTAGGGGTTGAGAGTCTACAGTAACTCCAATGTCCACACAAGTTATGAATCCTTTTCTTCAGGCTTTATTTTCCAAACAAACTTGTATAGGTAGAGGGATGGAGGGTTAGGGGAAGGTTCAGGCACACACAGCAGATCACTGGGGAAAACTCCTAATATACAAAGTCTCACTCACCACTCTCCTTCAAGTGGGTATTGCTCACCCGGATAGGCCCCTCTCACTTGGCCTAGCAGCCGGAATGATGCACGAACAGATAAGAGAGAACAGTCTCTGCCACAGACCTTTTTGATGGTTATGTTGAACCGTTCAGTTATCCTCTGCCACAGGATTTTAGTACTCGAATATCCAGCCTTACAGTCTAAGAGCCTTTAAGCCAACCCGGCAGACTGTAAGGTTACTTTAGTTACGGTGCATCCCTCAATAAGGTCCCCAGGCCTTCCGCAAGATACCGGCCTTCCGCTCGGTCCTCTAGTGGACAGGTCCTCCCCTGGTTTCCTCCATTGAGTGGCTTCCTCCCTCAGGACGGACAGCACAGGATCACCTTCAAGCATAGGCCCCAGTCAAGCCAACTGGGCCGAGGCTGAATTTTCAGTAACACATACCTCGAGCCCGGAGGGCCACGAGGCGAAGAAGAGCCCAGAACAATGGTGTCTGCCCCTTAAGTACCCTTCCCCAGCATGCTCAGCAGGTAGACCACTCCCACTGAGCTGTTCCCGGGGAATGGCACCCAATGCACTTTGGCCTGTTAGTCTTCCACATTGGCCTGGGTTAGTAACGCCACCTACAGGCAAACAGTGGGAAGTCTCCCAACACAGCCATAGCCGGAACAGAGGCTGATTTAGACTTAATTATTTACAGAGTCTGAACTAACTACCAGCTCAGACACCCACTAAATTTAACATAGCGCCTGGTCATCAGGAGCAGGGCGCTACATCCAATAGAATTTCTATTTCTTTTTGCTTCTGGCAATAAAGGGACTGTAAAGGAAGAGAAGGAAAGTTGACTAGATGAAGAAGATGCAACAAAAATGAAAAGTGAAGCACCACACTAGAAGGCCCAGATACAATGTTAGTCCAATAAAAGTCAGAAGGACAATTCTAAAAGTAGCCAAAGTATTTCAGGGATCCAACAGCACTCCCTTTATCAGGGCTTGATTGACAACAACGTGAATAGATTAGAAGACTAGAAGTTTTTGGACTGTCCCTCTGACCTTTATTGTAATAATTTTGTACCTGGACCTCTTAACAGTGGCGTGGCACTTAATTTCCATTTTTGTTACATTATACTACAAGCCAAGGAGACTGTGGAGATCACCTGGGGTGCAGAAGCTGCCTGCCCTGGAACCAGTTCATGTATATCAACAGCAATACTTTAAAATAGCAATACCAGTGAGATAACCTTAGAGGTCCAGTGCTATTTTTCCACTTACCTCAAATGTAGATGCAGGAGATAGCCAATCATCAAAGAGACTCTGTCACTTAAATTAAAGGCCTAAAAAAACGCCCCTGCAAGGGATATATTTAACCACTTCAGCCCCGGAAGGATTTACCCCCTTAATGACCAGGCCATTTTTTGCGATATGGCACTGCATCGCTTTAATTGACAATTGCGCGGTCGTGTGACGTTGTACCCAAACAAAATTTATGTCCTTTTTTTCCCCACAAATAGAGATTTCTTTTGGTGGTATTTGATCACCTCTGCGTTTTAAATTTTTTGCGCTATAAACAAAAAAAGACCGACAATTTTGAAGAAAAAAAACGATATTTTTTACTTTTTTCTGTAATAAATATCCTCCCCCAAAAATTTTTAAAAAATCGAATTTCTTCATCAGTTTAGGCCAATATGTATTCGTCTACATATTTTGGTAAAAAAATCAAAATAAGCGTATATTAATTGGTTTGCGCTAAAGTTATAGCGTCTACAAAATAGGGGATAGATTTATGGCATTTTTATTATTATTATTTTTTACTAGTAATGGCGGTGATCACCAATTTTTAGCGGGACTACGACATTGCGGTGGACAGATCGGACACTTTAGACACTTTTTTGGTACCAGTGACATTTATACAGCGATCAGTGCTATAAAAAATGCACTGATTACGTATAAATGACACTGGCAGGGAAGGGGTTAACACAAGGAGGCGATCAAGGGGTTAAATGTGTTCCCTGGGAGGTGTTTCTAACTGTGGGGAGAGTGGACTGACAGGGACTACAGAGAGATCGTTGTTCCTAATCACTAGGAACAGACAATCACTCTGTACTCCCTTGACAGAACTGGGATCTGTTTGTTTACATTGACAGATCCCCATTCTGGCTCTCTGTGGAGCGATCGCGGGTGGCCGGCCACGTGCATTGGCTCCGGCACTGTGCGCGTGCCCACTATATCTATTGCACGAAGCGATGTACACCGACGGTGATTCAAGCAAAAGAGCCAACCTGTCATAGTAAAACTATGGCGGCTGGTCGGCAAGTGGTTAAATTGGTTGTAAAGGCACAAGGTTTTTTATCCTAATGCATTCTGTGTACAGCAGCCCCCCTATACTTACCTGAGCCCATCTCGATCAAGCAATGTTGACGAGTGCCTCGTCCATCTGGGACTCCTCCTCCTGATTGGCTGAGGAGCCATTGGCTCCAGCTGCTGTCAATCAAAGTCAGTTAGCCAATGAGGAGAAAAAGGGGACAGGGATGAACCGTGGCTGCATGTCTAAATGGGCACACAGAGCTGCAGCTCGGCTCGGGTGCCCCCAAAGCAAGCTGCTTGCTGTGGGGGTACTCAACAGGAGGGAGGAGCCAGGAGCGCCAACAAGGGACCCGATAAGAGAAGGATCCAGGCTGCTCAGTGCAAAACCACTCCACAGAGCAGGTAAGTATAGAATGTTTGTTATTTTTAAAGAAAAAAAAAATGAGACTTCAATATCACTTTAATACTCACCTCTACCGAATCCCACACCGCCAATCGCCCCTATTATTCAGAGAAATGGCTGCTCCTGAATCTGACACTTTGTTCTGTAGTGATGAAAATACTGTTGGAAACAACCACGGCATGCAGTGTGGGACCAAAAATCTGTCACTCCCAAAATTATTAAATTAAGATGATTCTTCATGTAGCAGTTTTTCTGGATTACATCAGTAATTTACGGCGATTATCTATATGTGTGGTGCAGTTGCAATGCATTAAAAAGATGGACACGTACTTTTTTTTTTGTGTATTGTGGTATGCTGAGTTGGCATCACACACTTTAATAAGTAAAAAAAATGCATGTTAACATACACGCTGAAGATATGTAAAAAGCGCCGAAATATCCACATTGAATGGCTTCAGTTTCAGCCCTAGTTCATAGACAGCCAACAGAATTTCTCAATTAACACCAATGAGAAATGTTAGCGATATTTTAAAGATCCAAAACACAATACAACATACAATTTAAAAAAGTTAGTAAAACAAAAAGAAAAAAACACATGCAAGTAAATTTAACAGATCCAATAAATCATACCTTTACTGAAATAATATCATTTTTTTATAGTACAAATTAGCAAATGAGGCACGGTAATGAAAAATACCATATTCATTATGCTTTAGTGAATTGACCCCAATTTTCTTTACATTAAATCATAACATGCACTGTTATGACACTCCAAGGGGCTGCTAATTCTAATTTTGTAAATGCAGTGCACTGTATGAAGCAATAAAGAATTAATATGCATGGTCATTACTACTTACTATACATAATTATATAATACATATGATTGCATCATTAACATAATTGTTTTATAAAAGCTCCTTCTTACTATGGTATATTTTAGTAAGAATATATTTAGAAGCCTATTTTTTATCCTATACTGTATAATCTATATATAGTATACAGAGAGAGAGTGAGAATATATAGGATAAATATATATATTTATAAAAAGGATATAGAGAAAACCCTATTTATTTATTAAACTGTCAAATAATCAGTATGGATTTTCCCTATTGTGTTTGTAACATACTGAAAAGCCTTTTGTTCCTGGTGTTATATTTGGGTAGAAAAAAAAAAAAAATAGGCATAAAGAAAATGCCTAACATAAAATGTGGCATAAATTGAAATAGCAATCAAAGCAAAATTAACACAGCACAGAAAATAACCAATCAAAATATGGGAAAAAAATTACTGTTTATGTGTGGTTTGAGAAATACTTTTCAGTATAATTTCAGCGTAAATAAAAATTAGCATTTACAATTAAAAAGCGACAAAATGTATTTTGCATTAAATTTGTTTCCCCAGTCAAAACAAAGAAGCCTGAAGGCTTCATCCAATAAGCTTTTTACACTCTGTCACAAATTGCAAAACACTTAAAGCAAACATGTTGCTAACCTAATGGAACTAAATATGTTGCACCCTGAAAAACATTTGTCTTAATACTAGCCTATTTGATGGGGAACGAGGGAGATTCAGGTGCCGCTGCCATCACAGACTTCTGGAGGTGTCAGATAGCATGTCCCCCTCACCAGTGGTGGATGGTCCATAAGGGGCTCAGGGGTACCGACCCTCTCGTTTGCATAATCAAATATTAAAAAGATTTATTTTTAAATAACTAATAATATGACTAACATTTTTTAACATCTTAAAGTAAAAAAATGTTATTCATTATCATTTATTTAAAAATCAATTGTTATGTATGTGTCTGTGCACTGTACGGGGTGCCGGACTAATAGGTTTCTATTAGGTCAGTCATTTTTTTACAAGCACGTGATTAGAGCCTGAGGCTCTAATTGGCTTGTTTTATGTTGTCCTCGGGGTGCAGAGCAGTGTGCCCTGAACCCTCCCACTTTGTGATATTAGCAAATTAATATTCGCCATCTTTTTCCTGGCCAATCAGGACAGGAGGCTGAAGATTTAGAACCCAGAAGCCCGGTTTAACACAGAAGCCGTGGCGCCAGGTAACCGTGACCGCTGAAGGGCTCCATTTGTAGAGTGAGTGCGGACCTGAAGAGGTTTGTTTGCACCCCCCCCCCCCAAAAAAAATTTGGGGAAACAGCTGCCACTGCCCCGACCTCTAAATCCTTACTGTGCCCTACAGTTGAGTTGAGTTGAGTTGAGACGTATCTTAATATAGCGCGGTCTTACCCCGAAGGGTCCCGACGCGCATAGCAGAGTTCCTGGGAAAAGAGGACCCAGGAACCAGAAGCAGCACAGAGCGGCAGAAAGGGTGAAAGAGAGAGGTTACGCAGGGAAGGCTTGCGTGAAAAGCCAAGTCTCCAGTAAGCCGCGGAAGACCGGAATAGTAGGGGCCTCCTGGAGCTCGACAGGGAGGCTATTCCACAAAACAGCACCCTGGTGGGAGACCACCACGCCGGATCTTCTTGGGCACCGAGATGTGGAGGAGATCTCTGCTGGTAGATCTGAGTGATCTAACAAAAGCTTGTTTATGAAAACGAGAGCAGAGATAGCTTGGGGCCAGGCCTCTCATTATCTTAAACATAATACATCCGGCCTTAAATAAGGTGCGATGGTGGACCGGCAGCCAATGCAAGGCGCAGAGGACAGGAGTGATATGATCCCTCAACAGGATATCCATGAATAACCTTACCGCAGCATTTTGAATAAGTTGAAGCTTCTGCACTAACATCTTTGGCAATCCCAGATAAAGAGAGTTGCAGTAGTCTAGGCAGCTACCTATCGTGGTGCGGATGACAGTTTTTCTGTCCAAGATATCCAAATATTTAAACAGCCTCCTCAGGAGTTTTAGCTGCCAGTGACAAGCACTGACGACCTTTTTTACCTGAGGAGCCAAAGTTAAACCTGAATCTAGTTAAGTAAGGTTCAGCAGGAGGGACTATGCTATTGGACACAACTGGAAAGGCCTGGATAGAAAGTTTTCTATCCCTGCACACCTGACCAGTGCCACATGCCAATTTGATTTTTTTATAGTTCAGACCTCAGAATTGTCATCTCAAGCCTGACTTCACCACCTAGCGAATTATTACCATGAAAAAGCACACAGGAAGGAGCTGACACTTTTTTAGCTTAGCTTTGGGCTTTAAAAATGTTTGAAGTTTTTGTTTACCTTAATGCATTCTCTGCTTAAAGGTAAAAAAACATTCCGTATGCAGACACCCCCCAGCCTACCCTTATACATATCTTAATCCAACTTCGATCCAGTGATGTGCACGAGAGCAGCGGCTCTCTCCCTCCTCATAGGCACAGATACAGCAGCGGGAGCGATTGGCTCTCGCTGCTGTCAATCACAGCCAATAAGCTCTGGGCTGCTCTGTGCAAAACCATTGTAAGTAAACATGTTTGTTATTAAGAAAAAAAGAAAAAAAAAAAGGTTTGCTATTGCTTTTGGTAAATGGTATTTCTAATGGCATGCATTATCAATGCAACTTATTGACAACTGAAAAGTGTCAAACTATGGCTTGCCTTATGTTCTGGTATAAAGTGCCTTGCTCCACATACTATATGGTTGTAATTCCTGGGCATTAGAGAATACTGAACTGATAAGAGAGCCAGGGATGCACAATTCCTATCGCCCGACGCCCAGGACATGCAGGTCCGGGTGCCGGGCAGGTAATTATTTTTAACATGTAACCCTGCTGCAGGCAAGCAGCAGGGTTTACTTGTCAGATGAAAGCATTCAGGCTGCAGCCCGAATGCTTCCACACACACTGGTAAAGTGTCACCCGCGCTATGTATCCTGGGCATCTCTTGCCCAATTTTGCATGGCGTCACTTCTGGGTCCCCGTTGACAGTTTCTTGGCCATCAAGGCCGGCAGAGAATGTAATGCAGCGTGATCTGCATTGCATTACATTCAGTGAAGAACAGAGGAGAGTCTTTTAGACCCTGCATGTCTCATTAAAGAGAACCTGTCACTGAAAAAAACTATCACATAGGGGACTTTGTCATTTATTGTGCTTTTTTTTTCTTCTTACCATACAACAAGACATCTTTAATACAACTGCCACTCATGGGGTAAGGAAATATTAATCCCCAATTCACCCCATGACTTTTTGTCCCCTATCTGATACATAGGGGATTTTTGTCCCATGTGTGATGGAAAAAAAAGTTAAGTAAAAATGTAAGTTACACTCAAGATCATAAAATCCCACTTCCCCCAAAAATTGTGAGCCCCCCCCCCCCATCCCCACATATACACATATAAAATGTAAGCGCACGCATCTGGGCCACCTATGCATAAAAACGTTGATTGCGATAAACATGTTACATATTGCCAGGCATGCCATAATGAGAAAAATAATTCTAGAACGAGACCCCCTCTGCAACCCTAAACTGATAACCTATCAGGGGCTTTTAGAGTGTTGCCTATAGAAAATATAGTGAAAAGTTTTAAAATATTACTAATGCGCTACTACGTGTAAAATTTGTGTATAAAATCAAACCAAATAAGATAACCAAATAGTGACAGCTGAAACCAATCAAGGAAATCTATGATCCTGAATGTGTAAGTGAATAAATATATTGGTGCGCTGAGACCAACCCTATTATGTGGCACAAATCAATAAATATATAAAAATTATCACAATAAATCCACTAATTAAATGCTATAAGTAAAGTGATACTGTGCTATAAATGCAAAATAAAGTGCAAACTTAATCCTGAATGGATGTTGCTCCGTGCATAAATGAAATAGCAGCAATAGGCTTGCATAAAGGGTAGCAATAGGCCGTACTCACAAACATCAATAGGCAATAATGGCATAAATAAATACAAATCCGAAAGGAAAAAAGTTCATAAAAGTCTACTTATGGTGCTGAATGTAATTCCAGAGACTTCCACCGGAGGCACTGGTCGGTCGTGCAGGAATAATGGTGCTAGTTAGTTGTTAATCCATATGTGGAGTAAACACATTGAAACAAGAGAGGACGATCATGGTGCAGCATATTATAGGAATAAAGGAAAATATAGGGCACTGAAACGTTTCACCATTTCACAAGCACATGCACAGGTTTGATGTGTTGGGCATCTACTTATTTAGCCCCAAAAATGTTTTTTGTTTTTATTCTTACCACACAACAAGACATCTTTAATACAAAAGGTTTAATCCCAAAAAAAGGGTTACACACGACAAAACCAACTATAAAAGAGTGGATACAACGAGTGGACTATATAGCCGAAATGGAGTACCTTGGCCACAGAGAGCAGGGAAGGGATGAAAGATATAGAGCAACATGGGATAAATGGAGAGCATTTAAACTGTAAATATGCACAAGGAATGACCGAAAAAGTAGAAAATGAAGAGAGGATGGCAGATCGGGGATGGGTAGGGGGGTAGAGAGTAATGGGAGGGGGGGATAGGCGAAGTGGGTACTAGGAAATTCCGGAAATATGAATGCTGTATTTTTTATACATTTTTGGCACACCAGTGTGGGTGTACTTTGAATTTAAATAATTTTTCCAATAAAAAAAAATTATAAAAAAAAAAAAAGACATCTTTAATACAACTACTACTCATGGGGTAAGGACACGTTACCCCCAATTCACCCCATGAATAGTTACCCTGATGCTTTTTTCACCTTAGTTTGGATAAACTCGGCTAGCATTTCAAAAAGTTGCATATTATGGGGTTGATTTACTAAAACTGGAGTAAAATCTGGTTCAGCTGTGCATAGTAGCCAATCAGCTTCTAACTTCAGCTTGCTCAATTAGTCATTGACAAAAAAAAAAATGGAAGCTGATTGGTTTCTATGCACAGATGCACAAGAGTTTGCACTCTCCAGTTTTAGTTAATCAACGCCTATGTGTTGTGTTTTAGCCAAGGTCAACCGTCAACATGTAACTTTTTCACATAAATTAAAATGGCATTCTAAGCCATATTTAGAGATTCTGTGACCCCAAGTAGATCTAAATGATGATGTCCTTTTGTACAAGCTCCACCCCTTGCGTCATGTAATTTTTTCTTTTACGCACAAATTACTGACAGAATGGGATATTGGAGGCAGCATGCAGTCTGCTTTATAAGCAGAACACGATTCAGCTGTACAGACCACCAAACAAGAGACAAGAGAGATGATTTCCTACACTATAAAGAGCCTTTTCACTCCTCTGAACATCCCCTACACTTCCTTCCCCCTACAGTTCTCCTGCTGAATTTATCTACAAATGCTTAGAAAGGGAAAAATGTTATCACTGTTTGCTGCCCCCCTTACTGTGCTGCCCTAGGCCTTTGCCCAAGAGTGTTATGCTAAATACAACCATGCTCGTATTTTAGGATGACTGGTCCTTTAAGAAAAGTAAATGTTTCTATATGATAAATGGCACCACCGTAAAGACAGCAGAGTAGAATTAAAGTGGTGTATTTTCATTTTCTATGTTTGGTTAAAAAAAATAAAAATAAAATAAGATAGGGGGAGACGAACGCTGTAAGATGGTTTTCAATTACCATCCATTTCTCTCTTAAAAAGGAAGAAACACAGAGGAGGGAAAACAGGTCAGGGCAGCCTGTGACAATGACAGCGTGATGGGCTGGGACCCCTGCGGTGTCTCCATCTGCTATCATTAAGGTGACTATTCACACATGAAGCAATCCCTCTTGCTGTGCTGATAGGCAGGCATCAAGAACTATGACAAGGCATTAAGACTGAGTCAGAGAGAAGGTTGTCATATTCGCAAACAGCAATGCCTCCAACAAGACCCTTATTTCACTTTTTTTAATCTGTCGCCTGGATGGGAGTTAACCCTTTCAGAAAAAACCCTCTGTTCTTGAAGAGCTTTATCACACTTTTGTAACAAAAAAAAACCCTAAATGATTCTACTGAGGGTAGTAAGAGTTTAACTCCAGGAAGTAAACAAAATCAGCCAGTGAGTGGTTATTGTCATCCAGAAAACACTGCAGCTGTGCTAAAGTCCACTTAAGCCCTGTACACACGATCGGATTTCTGATTGAATCAAATCCGATGGATTTTTCCATCGGAATTCCGATGAAGCGGACTTCCATCAGTCTTGCCTACACACCATCAGACCAAATTCCGACTGTCCCAAACGCGGTGATGTACAACACGTACGACGGCACTATAAATGGGAAGTTCAAATCCAATGGCGCCACCCTTTGGGCTGCTTATGCTGATATCGTGTTATCGCGTGTTAGTAAAAGTTTGGTGAGAGCCGATTCACGCTTTTCAGTCTCCGTGCTTTTCAGTCCGTTACAGCGTGACGAATGTGCCATCTACATTACGAACGCTATTTTAACCAGAACGAGCGCTCCCGTCTCCTAATTCAGTCTGAACATGCGTGGGTTTTTTCTCCGATGGAGTTCCACACAGACGATCGGAACTTGCTATAGTTTTTTTTTCCATCGGAAAAATTTAAAACATGTTCTATTTTTTTTCACCAATGGAAATAAGTCCAATAGGGCCCATACACGATCGGTTTGTACGATGAAAACAGTCCATCAGACTGTTTCATTGGTAAAACCTATCGTGTGTACAGGGCTTAAGTTTACTCTACTATGAACTTTAGGCTTCTAAAGGCCATGTCATTTGAGCACAGATAAGGCAGGGAAGACCAAGTAGCCCATCAAATCTGCCTTTTTATATACATATTTGATAATATTCTGTGTGTTTATTTTTACTTACTGATGATTGACTCTCTACCTCTGCTAGAAATCTGTTCTGTTTCTATAAGATTTATTTTATACAATCTATTATGATACCCAAATTATGCTTTTAGTTGCCTTTTTACATTTCTATATATTTTTCCATATTTTTTGTACACCTCTGTGTCTGTCTAATAGCCCTGAAGAAGGGGGAGTCTTTGGCTTGTTAAAGGAGTTGTAAAGGCATTCTATGCATTAAGACAAAAAAACCTTCTGTGTGTAGCAGCCAACCCTTCTCTCTCCAGCAATGTCCACAATCCCCTCAGGCATCCAGTACACTCCTCCTGGTTGGCTAAGACAAGCAGCGGCGCTATTGGCCCCCGCGGCTGTCAATCAAAGTCAGTAAGCCAATCAGGGGAGAGAGGGGACGCGACCAGGTCCGGGCTCCGTGTCTGAATCGAAACACGGAGCTCTGACTCAGCTCAGGTTACCCCTGTAGCAAGCTGCTGGCTGAGGGGGCACTCAAAGGAGGGAGGGGTCAGGAGCAGCAAAGAGGGCCCTTAGAAGAGGAGGATTGGGGCTGCTCTGTGCAATACCAACTGCACAGAGGAGGTAAGTATAACATGTTTTGTTATTTAAAAGAAAAAAAAAGAAAAAACGAGCCTTTACAATCACTTTAAACTTCAAACTCACTTTACAACTTGTATTTACTGGACATGGGCAGTTTTTTTCTACCTACTCTTCCTAGAAATCTGTTCTAAGCATTCACTGCTAAAAAAATACTTTCTAATATTACTCTTGAACTTTCCTACTGCTAGTTTGAGGTCACACCCCTCTTCTTGATCTCAACAACATAGGACTGGGTCTCCCCCTCACTAGCTTGATACTCACTGGCAAGATTCCTTAGCTTCAACACCAGCCAGGTAGTATCTCCTTTAGAGGAGGTGGTTCCCTCACCTGACAAAATCACCCTTCCAATATAACAAGCATCTCAATGTAGTATAGCCTCTTGTTTGACAGCACAAGGGGCAAGTCAAGTACAGAGGAAAGATATTAACAGTGTGCAGGAAGAGCTGCAAGCGAGGTGATTGGAAGGATGGAGCAGAGAAAAACCCAGATTAGTGAGGAGGAGCTAGAGGAGGGTGGTGGAAACCAGAGGGAAGCAGAGAAGAGTCAGCAGAGGTGGTGTGAAAGCTGGGCACAATGTGAAAGGCACCGAGGGTTGACATCAATGGTGTTATATGGTGATCACATATTATCAAGAGCATGCCATATTTCAGCATGTTTACATGGAGATCACAAGCCTTGGGTAGACAGACTTTGTCAACTCAATACTGCAATATAAGGCTTCCTTTCCAGTTTTCAATGTACTTTTTGCATTGCCCTAATATGTTAAAAAGTATGAGAATCTTTGCTTTTGTCCTCTACATGCATCATCCTGGTTCAGATATTCAAAAAATAGCAAATAGTGTGCACTGCTTCCTGTACAAAGTGAATGAACATAAACCAGTTTTATAAAAGTGAATAAAGTCCCATCCTGAGTGTTGAAATTTCATACTTTCCCTCCCTGGTCATGTGACCCATCAGATCAAAAGAGGCGGAATCCCTGTAGCCACACATCTGTATAGTCCCTAGAAGTGGTGTAAGTGTGGTAACCTCAGCCTGGACTCCAGCCAGGCCACACCCCCAATGTGTTTCGCTCAGCCTCTTGGGGCTTAGCCCCCATGACTAAGATCCGAGGGGCAGAATGAAATATGTTTGGGTGTGGCCTGGCTGGAGTCCAGGCTGAGGTTGCCACACTTACACCAATTCTGGGGACTACACAAACGTACAGGCCCTCTTTTGTTTTGAGTCACAGCAGGAGCCAGGACTCCCAGTGGAGGATGCTTGAGGATTTATACACGCCCGGCCTATAGCAGAATGACAGCCGAGAAGTGGATCAGTTATCCTGACTGGGCGTCATATGACGACCAGTAGGGTAACTGCCACTGCGCGCCTGTGGGGGTGCGCAACGCGGCGATCGGTGGTGTGTCAGTCTGACACACCGCTACACCGATCTTGGTAAAGAGCCTCTGACGAAGGCTCTTTACCACGTGATCAGCCGTGTCCAATCACGGCTGATCACGATGTAAACAGGAAAAGCCGTTGATAGGCTTTGCCTCACTTCGCGTCTGACAGACGTGAGTAGAGGAGAGCTGATCGGTGGCTCTCCTGACAGGGGGGGTCTGCACTGATTGTTTATCACAGTTGTTGAAGGACAAAACTTGCTTATTTACAACATTTTATAACAGAACGAAGAAAAACTTATTTTTTTAACATTTTTGGTCTTTTTTTATTTATTGCGCAAAAAATAAAAACCTCAGCAGTGGTTAAATACCACCAAAAGAAAGCTCCATTTGTGGAAACAAAATGATAAAAAATTAGTTTGGGTACAGTTTAGCACGACCGCGCAATTGTCATTCAAAGTGCGACAGCGCTGAAAGCTAAAAATAGGCTTGGGCAGGAAGGGGGTGCAAGTGCCTGGTATTGAAGTGGTTAAATAGAGCCTAAGTGGCACAGTAAGTTGCATTGGGTCGCAGTGACTCATCAGATGACCAAGGAGTGGAGGAAGTTTCCCATCCCAGCAGGCCCTGTACTAGAAGGTGTGAAGTAAGTGGGAGAAACAAGTCTTGCTGCAAGTAATGCTGAAGTATATGATATTTGGATGACATACTTGGTGGGCTGCACCAGATTATAATATCCAAAATATGTGTTGAGTGTAAGTTTTTCTTCCTGTACTGCACTTTAAATGAATCTCATTGTGGTAAAGCAATGCTCTGTTACTGGAGGTGTTGGAATTCACTTTGGGACTTATCCATCACACACTTATTGTTGCAACAAGGCAACCTTCAAATCTACAGTGCTGTTAAAAAACAAAATGCTTTTTAGTTGCTATGGGCAGGGGCAGGAGTGGGCTGGAACATTGAGTAGTAGAAAGTGGGGGGCAAGGGGGTGAAGTTTGGTATATTCACACTGGGCACTGAAGGACCTTGTCCTGGCACTGTGTGCGGTCTGCATTCATATAGTCTGTATTTAGGTCTACAGATGAAACTTGAAAGAGGAACATCTGACTTTTTTTTTTTTTTTTGGGGGGGTTGAACTAGATGGACTTTTGTCTTTTTTTCAACCTGACTAACTATGTAACTATGTGTAGCGGGGTGTTGCTTGAGGAACCTAGAGACTACCATATACAGGATGCATTTCCTGCGCAAGGACTGCTGGGGTATTTAAGACTGGAGTACGGCCTCTTTGGACATCGCCCGCCCAACAAGTGGAACTCTTGGCTGAGTCTGTTGTTCCAGACAGGGCCTAAAGCCTAGGCCCTGTGTTTCCAAAGAGCCTTCCGTTTCCACCAAGGAGCCTGAGGGACGTTGCATCCTGCTATCCGTCTGCTGCTGCCAGGAGGACCGAAGACCCGAGTGTCGTGGAACCTGTGTACCGAGACACAGCAACGGAAGATACGGACGTGGACTGGTCCGGTTGGGTGAGAGAGCACCTGCTCAGAGATTAGTACAGGATCTCTAGGCCTAGTGTTTGTTGTTCGGGGCTCACCCGCTAGAGTTTGCATATGCACACCGGAGGGACAGTGCATTGAATAGCGTTAGTGACTTTATCTTTGTTCACCAAGTTTGTCAACCTTTATTCCCGTGGATTACAATTTTTCTTCGAAACTGCACCACCATTTGCTAGCGAAGATTCTTCTCTGCGGAACTTACACATAGTTACAGTCAGGCCTGACTTATCAGTGTAGACATTGCTGGGCGCCATCTTGCCCACGAGGGAGGAGAGTTGCAAAGGGGGCCCGTTAGTCATCTTTGTACAGGATTGTATATCTGCCTATTATTGAACACCTTTTATTGCAGGGTTCTGCATATACTAAAGTATACTGTGTTAATCTGTTTAATCATTTCCTTTAGTAAAAGTACCAGGATTAAGCAGACTAGTTGTTGCTGTTATTAATGTGCGGAAGAAACAGTCAGTGTTCGCTATATCACTGTGTGTGTTTTTGTTGCTGAATTGTGTTGCCTAAAGTTTCAGGCCTCACAATCCTATCATCCCCTACTAACTGTTCCTAGGGAGGGTAGAGCCAATTGCTGGGGGTTGACAGCGGTGTGTTACAAGCCCGAAAATTATAACAGCGGCTCCCTTAGCTGGGGGTATCGCTACATATGTAACTATCTAACTATGACTAGGAAAGAAGGGCAGGGGAATTTTGGGAACATGAAAAGAGGGAAGGTCGGAAGCTTTGATTCCTGGGTATATGACTTTGATATATAACACAAAGAAATGGCCCAGTAGAAATCCACTGGCACCACAGCGCTCCACAAAGTAGCCCCTGAATGCTTAGGCAAAAACAAAATGGTAAAACCAAATGCCTAATGTGTGATGTCAAAGTAGCAGTATACCACTTATTAATTGTAAAAATGAAATGTGATACCACAAATCAATATACAGTTATAACAGAAATGGAATCTGCTGAGTGAGTAGCCAACACTATACAAATAAATGCTACACTGCCAGGTGGGTGCCACAACCTATAAATTAGGAGGTGATCTTAGATGCATATATGAATTTGACAGTTTAGCTAAATTATAGAACTGTTTAGGCTTGAATATTGATTTAGCACCACTCTCAACTGTACCTCATTTGGAGGAACTGTCCCTTATGGGAAACCAATTCCCTCTTTTTTCTACAGTTGGCACTCATTTTGGTGTGATGTATAGATCTCTATTAAATATGTATTAGTTAACTAACAAAAACAATAAACTAAACTTAAACTGGTATTAACCTCCCTGGCGGTATGATTATTTGAGATTTTAGGTGCAGAAAGCGGTACAATTATTTTGCATGGAAATTTGGCGTTTTATATTGTAGGCCTGTAATTCTTAGGAATAACTCACTTAAATCTGTCCAAACCAGAGTCTAGTAGACATCCCGGGTATGATAAAGTTTGAAACACAAAATCATAAATTATAATATATTAAATAACTATAAATAATTATAACAAATAATAATATAATAATAATAAAAAATTATTCAATAATGTAATCAAATCAAAAACACTGAAATTTGCTCAGTTGCAGAATTGTCGCTGTCATTACTTTGAAGCCCTGTACATACGATTGGTCTTTTTTCCGATGGAAAAAAAAAACGATAGCAAATTCCGATCGTCTGTGTGGAACTCCATCGGAGAAAAAACCCACGCATGCTCAGAATCAAGTCGACGGATGCTCAGAAGCATTTTTCTCGGCTCGTCTGAGTGTTTTACGTCACAGCGTTTGGGACGGTCGGATTTTCGACTGATGGTGTGTAGGCAAGACTGATGGAAGTCAGCTTCATCGGAATTCCGATGGAAAAATCCGGAATCAAAAAAAAATCCGGAAATCCGATCGTTTGTACAGGGCTTTAGTGTTTGATGACTAATTTCCCCACAAATCGCTATCGCTCAATTCTGCAAGTGATTCTAATTTATTATCGCTGTTTTCTAGCTGGTCTAAAACCACTTTTGACATAAAGGGACAATTTTTGGTTGCTATGGACAATCTCCAGTTTCCAGGCAGAAAAAACAGTATTTATAATATAAAAGTGCATGCAGGACACTGGACAGACCACTAGGGACAAAGGGGGTGTGTAATTTTTTTTATACAGTACTGTAATCTTACAGATTACAGATTACAGTATACTGTATGTGTATTGTGTTTTTACTTTTTTACTTTTTTGAATTTGGGGTCGATCTCCGCCCCCGTGCGTCGCGCCGCTCGCAGGGAACGGAGCTCAGCACTGTGTGAATCGAGCCAGGAGACGGCTCGCACACACAGCGGGGAGACACCGCAGGATACAGGGAACAAGGTAAATTACTTTGCCTGGATAATGCGATGCAATCCCGAGTCTGGCTCGGGGTTACCGCTAATGGTACAGACTCAGGAATACCGCCAGGGAGGTTAAACCCAAATGTCAACCATTAATATAGTGGAACCTTGGATTACGAGCATAATCCATTCCAGGAGAATGATTGTAATCCAAAGCACTTGCATATCAAAGCGAGTTTCCCCATAGAAGATAATTTTTTCTGCATTGACTTCTATTGCATGCAATACCACATGTGGCCAGAGGTGGGCTGGGCACCGGAGAGCCTCGGAAATACTCGGGGATAGCTCAGCTGAACTCGGAGACCCTCAGAAAGGCTCAGAAACACTCTGTAACCGAGTGTTTCTGAGAATTTTGAACGGCTCCGAACCGTTCCGAGTGTCACTGGTGCCCCAGCACCTCTGGCCAAATGCGGTACTGCACACCCCATTGGCTTGAATCCTGCTAGTTTCGCGAGACAACACTCGCAAACCGAGTCAGGATTTAAAAATAAAACGTTGCTCGTCTTTCAAAGCGCTCGTTAACCGCGTTACTCGTTAACCGCGTTACTCGTTAACCAAGGTTCCACTGTATATTGCAGCTTACCAATTCTTAGATGTGATGGCTGCATTTGTTTTCTTTTTTAGGCTTTCTTTCCTTTATTTTTTAGAAAAACAACAATAGCTGGCGCCCTTTAAATGGACACATAAACAACATAAAATAACTCAGCCCTTGGAAGGTTCTTAAATCCAAAGTATAGGTGGATGGCGGCAGCTATCCTCAGAGTAAAGCCAGCTCTGTCGGATAAACACAAGGGAGAACAGGAAGTGCCACTGGAAGGCCAGTAGAAGGAGTCTATCTAACACTCCCCCCCCCCCCCCCCAGATTTACAATGTCCAAAAATGCCCCTATTACATTTTTGGTTTTGGGTTTAATAACGCTTTAAAACAGAACTAAGTCCTTTTATCCTTTACAGCCAAGGAAGCTGCCATCTTCGCCTCTATTTGATCTGCTGTTGCTATTGTGCTGCACATGTGATCAGTTATGACACCAGCCACCGAATGGCTTGACAGGTTGCTTGAGAGCCCCAGCAACTGTGACAGTTATCATTCAAAGCATGCCTTGAATGTAACAGTTAAATCAATAGGTTTAGTTCTTCTTTAACCGCTTAACGACTGCTCACGGCATATATACGTCGGCAGAATGGCTCGTACAGGCACAATCACGTACCTGTACGTGGCCCTTTAACTGCCCGCCGCCGGCGCGCTCGCGACCCTGCAGTCATCCCCGTGAGTCGGACCGTGGGTCCCACGGACTCGATCGTCGCGGGGATCCCCGCAATCGTCTCACGGAGAGATGGAGCGGGGAGATGTTAGTGTAAACACAACATCTCCCCGCTCGCCTACTGACACTGTCACCGATCTCCGCTCTGTGTAATCAGAGCGGAGATCGGTGACATGTCACTCGTAGCCACGCCCCCCTCAGTTAGAATCACGCCCTTAGGCACACTTAACCCCTTCAGCACCCCTAGTGGTTAACCCCTTCACTTCCAGTGTCATTTTTACAGTAACCAGTGCATTTTTATTGCACTGATCGCTGTAAAAATGACAGTGGTCCCAAAAATGTGTCAAAAGTGTCCAATGTGTCCGCCATAATGTCGCAGTCACGAAAAAAATCGCTGATCGCCGCCATTACTAGTAAAAAAAAAAAATTAATAAAAATGCCATAAAACTATTTTGTAAACGCTATAACTTTTGCGCAAACCAATCAATAAACGCCGGTTGCGTTTTTTTTTACCAAAAATATGTAGAAGAATACGTATCGGCCTAAACTGAGGAAAAAAAGGTTTTTTATATATTTTTGGGGGATATTTATTATAGCAAAAAGTAAAAAATATTGAATTTTTTTCAAAATTGTCGCTCTATTTTTGTTTATAGCGCAAAAAATAAAAACCGCAGAGGTGATCAAATACCACCAAAAGAAAGCTCTATTTGTGGGAAAAAAAGGACGCCAATTTTGTTTGGGAGCCATGTCGCACGTCCGCGCAATTGTCAGTTAAAGCGACGCAGTGCCGAATTGCAAAAAGGGGCCTAGTCTTTATGCTGCGTATTGGTCCGGGGCTTAAGTGGTTAAAAGAGAAGTATGGCCAAAGCTTTTTTTGACCATGCTTCTTATGTGGGTCACAGGAGTGCACTTATTTCTGCATTCCTTTGACCCAGATTCAGACAAAAGTGGGCTAAAGTCCACTGTTGGATGTCGTCACAGAGCAGGTCCAGGCTCTGCAAAGATCCCAACAATAATGTCAGGATCCACCCAGATGCCTGACCTGCAGCTGGCTCAGCCTCTCAGCATGCTGCTGAGAGCCCGAGCCGGCCGCTTCCGCCCCCCTCCACAGCCCGGCGCTCCAGTGAGCACAGGAGGGGCAGAGCAGAGAGCAGTGACTGACAGTCTTTGCTCTCTGCTCAGTAAAGACCAAGAACTGAGTGATCAGTGGTCATGTGATCACTCAGTTCTCTGTCTTAGAGCCGACGGGGACAGCTACAGCACTGAGCCGATGCTGCAGCCACATAGATGATTATGTATCTTTGGGTTCTTTATATCCCACACTTCTTTGATCTTTCATTCAACCTCTTAATTATTGTATTTCTTATTTTGAAAATCCAATATGAAGAAAGTTGTGAGGTATGAAATATCATATCCCCTAATGCCCAAATAAAAACAGTAGAGAAGAAATCTGCATTAAACTGCAATATTCTCACCTGTAATCTTCCCCGCAAGAAACCCAAACTTTTTTCTCATTCTGCAAAGACTGCGGATTATTAATTTCTTGTCCCTTTTCATCAAAGAGTCGTGAAGGCCTCAGGCCTGTAGCAGTGAAGTCTGAAGACCGCTGTAGCCTTTGTTCAATAGTCTGAAGTAGCTGGAATGAAGCAAAACAAAGTAAAAAAAAAAAAAAAATACAGCAAAACACACATTCTATGCCAAATCCTCTTTACTCTATTACAATTGTGGCCCAAACACATAATAATTAAATTCATATACAATGTTAAAGGGAGTGTAAAATGACTGCAATGTTTATCTCAGTGTAGAGTAACAAAATGAGCACAGGCTTTTAACCAGCAGGGGGGGCAACAGGATTATAATTGAGCTCTGACCCGTTGGCAGAGAGGCAGAGAGCTGATTTGACAGTTGTACAGAATGAGCACTCAGCTTAGCCGCACTTCATCGGACCCTCTGTAAAAGGTTATGTTTTCATCTTTACGTTTCCCCTGCAGTACACACTACATTTTCTTAGTGTGTTAGCTAATGGATTTTTAAGGGGTTACCTTACAAAATCAAGCAGAAATTGGAACGGGGGATCTAATCATACAACACGGCGAAGAGGTATTTGTCAACCTATGTGTAAGTTCATTATAATTCAATCAGCATCATAAATGTATAAGGAGGCTTCAAAAAACTCAGTATCTTAATTTTATCCATGGGCAAGACCTTGTCTATTGGTGACCCTCTAACCACAGAAGAACTAAAAGTATAACTAAAGTATAAACTTATTCTTTTGGATAGAGTATGGAATAGTTCAACTCCTGTAAGTTTCCACCAATTCCGAAGACACAATAGAAAGAGAGAATAAATCTCTCCAGAGTTAGGTTGATGAGCTTTTATCAGGGGTCTCAAACTGGAGGACCTCCAGCTGTTGCGAAACTACAAGTCCCATGAGGCATTGCAGGGCTGACAGTTACAAGCATGACTCCCACAGGCAGCGGCATGATGGGACTTGTAGTATTGCAACAGCTGGAGACCCGCCAGTTTGAGACCCCTGTTTTAGTTAGTCGTCACTCCCTGCGCACTTCCAGCAAGGTAGCCGTCAGGTACCGGAAAGCTCTCGATGCATACTAGCGATCGGGAGCTTTCTGATCATGTGACCGCTGTGACAGCCAATCACAGGAGTCACATGACTCGAATGCCCGCCTCCCGCCGTTTAGAACCTTTAAAAGGCTGGGATGCGGCTGCCGTAAGGGGTTAAATAACAAACATGTTATACTTGCTTGCTCTGTGTAATGGTTATGCACAGAGCAGCCCCCATCCTCCTCTTCTGGGGTCCCCGTCAGCACTTCTGGCTCCTCTTGCCATTGAATACCCCCCACCCACACCCAGCAAGCCCCTTGCTAAGGGATGTACTTGTGCGGGCTCGCTCCCGAGCCATGCTTTGTGCATCTATTGATACAGTGTGGCTCGGTCCTGGGGGCTTAATCATCTCTATGGCTGGGGCAAAACATGTCAGAGGAGTGTAGTCAGGAGCTTAGGCTGAAGCTGTATCTTCACCTTTCTGTATAGTGGCTGGGCTCTGGTGTGCGCCATTTTCACCTTCTGTCTTTTGATTTGCTTCTCCTAGCCTAGATGGGCTTGTTTGAAAGCCAGCAGCCGTTTTGTGCATTGGACTACCAGGGAGGCTTTGTAGTGCTTTGAGTGGCGCTCCAAGGTCTTTGTATATGGGCCACAAAGATTCATGGTGTGCTGCCAACGTATTTGTTCTAAGTTACCAAGCAAGGCACACACATAATGACCAATCCAGTGAATATCCAGATGTGTCTTATTTAACTAGGGATGTATTCTGAATCTAAGCATTTGGAAGCCCTCTGTCTATAACTCTAGAGCAGCCTCTCACAATCCTTTTAACATGGAGGAACCCTGGAAATAACTTTTTGGTTTCAGAAAACCCCTGTTAATAATTCCTATATCTACACCCCCATAGTGCAGTCAGTGGAAAAAAATCACCCCCTTACAGACAGCTAAAAAGTTGATTGGTGCCTTTGGTTGCTTATCTTAGAGCAAGCTCAAGGAAAGTCTAGCAACCTCCAGAGGAACCCTTTGGTACAACCCAACCTTTTCAGGGAATATTTTATATAGGTTCATGCTTATCTTTGGCAAGTTAATGAGGCATGGGGTGATTATAAATCAAAATATAATGTCTGAAAGTGTCTTGTTTGTTCACTTGGTGGGGGATAGGGATGAGCTTCGTGTTCGAGTCGAACATACGTTCGACTCGAACATTGGCTGTTCGATCGTTCGACGAAGATCGAACGATTTGGGCCGTTCGCGCCAAATTCGAGTGACGCGAACGGCCCACAATGCACTACGCCATCGCAGTGTCATCCAGGCGCTGTGATTGGCCAAGCATGCACTGTGACCCCGCATGCTTGGCCAATCACAGCGCCGGCAGCGAGGAGAGCAATGATTGGCCACAGGCAGGATGCCTGTGGCCAATTATTGCTGAGGGTGTTTAGTACACGCCCCACACTATAAAAGGCCGCCAGCACGGCGGCCTAGTGTAGTGTGTTCCGGAGCAGGGATAGAGTAGCATAGGCAGGGACAGTGACTGTTATTTCTTTCTTGCTTAACCTGGATTCCTTTAGTTTAGGGAAAGAGAAGGATAGGTAGGGAGAGTGTCAGTGTGTTTTGTGCTTCTGCTATAGTGTGCTTAAAAAAAAACATTTATTCTAGGGACAGAAAACTCTAGGTAGGGACAGTGTCAGTTTCTTTCACTCTGCAAGTCCTTGTTTCCAGGGACCTGGAAGGACAGTGAGTGAATTGTCCTTTTGCTATATTGTGATTAAAAAAAACATTTATTCTAGGGACAGAAAACTCTAGGTAGGGACAGTGTCAGTTTCTTTCACTCTGCAAGTCCTTGTTTCCAGGGACCTGGAAGGACAGTGAGTGAATTGTCCTTTTGCTATATTGTGATTAAAAAAAACATTTATTCTAGGGACAGAAAACTCTAGGTAGGGACAGTGTCAGTTTCTTTCACTCTGCAAGTCCTTGTTTCCAGGGACCTGGAAGGACAGTGAGTGAATTGTCCTTTTGCTATATTGTGATTAAAAAAAACATTTATTCTAGGGACAGAAAACTCTAGGTAGGGACAGTGTCAGTTTCTTTCACTCTGCAAGTCCTTGTTTCCAGGGACCTGGAAGGACAGTGAGTGAATTGTCCTTTTGCTATATTGTGATTAAAAAAAACATTTATTCTAGGGACAGAAAACTCTAGGTAGGGACAGTGTCAGTTTCTTTCACTCTGCAAGTCCTTGTTTCCAGGGACCTGGAAGGACAGTGAGTGAATTGTCCTTTTGCTATATTGTGATTAAAAAAAACATTTATTCTAGGGACAGAAAACTCTAGGTAGGGACAGTGTCAGTTTCTTTCACTCTGCAAGTCCTTGTTTCCAGGGACCTGGAAGGACAGTGAGTGAATTGTCCTTTTGCTATATTGTGATTAAAAAAAACATTTTTTTCTAGGGACAGAAAACTGTAGGTAGGGAGAGTATTTTTTTTCTTTCACTCTGCAAGTCCTTGTTTCCAGGGACCTGTAAGGACAGTGAGTTAATTGTCCTTGTGCTATATTGTGCTGAAAAAAACATTTATTCCAGGGACAGAAAACTCTAGGTAGGGACAGTGTCAGTTTCTTTCACTCTGCAAGTCCTTGTTTCCAGGGACCTGGAAGGACAGTGAGTGAATTGTCCTTTTGCTATATTGTGATTAAAAAAAACATTTTTTTCTAGGGACAGAAAACTGTAGGTAGGGAGAGTGTTTTTTTTCTTTCACTCTGCAAGTCCTTGTTTCCAGGGACCTGTAAGGACAGTGAGTTAATTTTCCTTGTGCTATATTGTGATTAAAAAAAACATTTATTCTAGGGACAGAAAACTCTAGGTAGGGACAGTGTCAGTTTCTTTCACTCTGCAAGTCCTTGTTTCCAGGGACCTGGAAGGACAGTGAGTGAATTGTCCTTTTGCTATATTGTGATTAAAAAAAACATTTATTCTAGGGACAGAAAACTCTAGGTAGGGACAGTGTCAGTTTCTTTCACTCTGCAAGTCCTTGTTTCCAGGGACCTGGAAGGACAGTGAGTGAATTGTCCTTTTGCTATATTGTGATTAAAAAAAACATTTATTCTAGGGACAGAAAACTCTAGGTAGGGACAGTGTCAGTTTCTTTCACTCTGCAAGTCCTTGTTTCCAGGGACCTGGAAGGACAGTGAGTGAATTGTCCTTTTGCTATATTGTGATTAAAAAAAACATTTATTCTAGGGACAGAAAACTCTAGGTAGGGACAGTGTCAGTTTCTTTCACTCTGCAAGTCCTTGTTTCCAGGGACCTGGAAGGACAGTGAGTGAATTGTCCTTTTGCTATATTGTGATTAAAAAAACATTTATTCTAGGGACAGAAAACTCTAGGTAGGGACAGTGTCAGTTTCTTTCACTCTGCAAGTCCTTGTTTCCAGGGACCTGGAAGGACAGTGAGTGAATTGTCCTTTTGCTATATTGTGATTAAAAAAAACATTTATTCTAGGGACAGAAAACTCTAGGTAGGGACAGTGTCAGTTTCTTTCACTCTGCAAGTCCTTGTTTCCAGGGACCTGGAAGGACAGTGAGTGAATTGTCCTTTTGCTATATTGTGATTAAAAAAAACATTTTTTTCTAGGGACAGAAAACTGTAGGTAGGGAGAGTATTTTTTTTCTTTCACTCTGCAAGTCCTTGTTTCCAGGGACCTGTAAGGACAGTGAGTTAATTGTCCTTGTGCTATATTGTGCTGAAAAAAACATTTATTCCAGGGACAGAAAACTCTAGGTAGGGACAGTGTCAGTTTCTTTCACTCTGCAAGTCCTTGTTTCCAGGGACCTGGAAGGACAGTGAGTGAATTGTCCTTTTGCTATATTGTGATTAAAAAAAACATTTTTTTCTAGGGACAGAAAACTGTAGGTAGGGAGAGTGTTTTTTTTCTTTCACTCTGCAAGTCCTTGTTTCCAGGGACCTGTAAGGACAGTGAGTTAATTTTCCTTGTGCTATATTGTGATTAAAAAAAACATTTATTCTAGGGACAGAAAACTCTAGGTAGGGACAGTGTCAGTTTCTTTCACTCTGCAAGTCCTTGTTTCCAGGGACCTGGAAGGACAGTGAGTGAATTGTCCTTTTGCTATATTGTGATTAAAAAAAACATTTATTCTAGGGACAGAAAACTCTAGGTAGGGACAGTGTCAGTTTCTTTCACTCTGCAAGTCCTTGTTTCCAGGGACCTGGAAGGACAGTGAGTGAATTGTCCTTTTGCTATATTGTGATTAAAAAAAACATTTATTCTAGGGACAGAAAACTCTAGGTAGGGACAGTGTCAGTTTCTTTCACTCTGCAAGTCCTTGTTTCCAGGGACCTGGAAGGACAGTGAGTGAATTGTCCTTTTGCTATATTGTGATTAAAAAAAACATTTATTCTAGGGACAGAAAACTCTAGGTAGGGACAGTGTCAGTTTCTTTCACTCTGCAAGTCCTTGTTTCCAGGGACCTGGAAGGACAGTGAGTGAATTGTCCTTTTGCTATATTGTGATTAAAAAAACATTTATTCTAGGGACAGAAAACTCTAGGTAGGGACAGTGTCAGTTTCTTTCACTCTGCAAGTCCTTGTTTCCAGGGACCTGGAAGGACAGTGAGTGAATTGTCCTTTTGCTATATTGTGATTAAAAAAAACATTTATTCTAGGGACAGAAAACTCTAGGTAGGGACAGTGTCAGTTTCTTTCACTCTGCAAGTCCTTGTTTCCAGGGACCTGGAAGGACAGTGAGTGAATTGTCCTTTTGCTATATTGTGATTAAAAAAAACATTTTTTTCTAGGGACAGAAAACTGTAGGTAGGGAGAGTATTTTTTTTCTTTCACTCTGCAAGTCCTTGTTTCCAGGGACCTGTAAGGACAGTGAGTTAATTGTCCTTGTGCTATATTGTGCTGAAAAAAACATTTATTCCAGGGACAGAAAACTCTAGGTAGGGACAGTGTCAGTTTCTTTCACTCTGCAAGTCCTTGTTTCCAGGGACCTGGAAGGACAGTGAGTGAATTGTCCTTTTGCTATATTGTGATTAAAAAAAACATTTTTTTCTAGGGACAGAAAACTGTAGGTAGGGAGAGTGTTTTTTTTCTTTCACTCTGCAAGTCCTTGTTTCCAGGGACCTGTAAGGACAGTGAGTTAATTTTCCTTGTGCTATATTGTGATTAAAAAAAACATTTTTTCTAGGGACAGAAAACTGTAGGTAGGGAGAGTGTTTTTTTTCTTTCACTCTGCAAGTCCTTGTTTCCAGGGACAGAGAAGGACACCTGAAGGTAGCCCTTATTGCTTTTTTCCCATCTCCCTGCAGGCCATCTATTAGAATGTCTGGAAGGCAAACAAGGAGAGGCAGACAGTCAGGAGGCAATAAAAGAGGGCAAGCAGGCTCTGTGTCTGGGGGCAACAGTGCTGGTCGTGGACGCGGTGCATTGTCATCAGCACATGGCCATGGGACACGCTTGTCCTTCTTTTCGGCAGCTGGACATGTTGAGCCACATCATGCCGAAGACTTGGTAGAGTGGATGACCAAGCCCTCCTCCTCCTCCTCATCCTCTCTCACCCAGGCTCAGGGTACTGGAAAAGCAGCTGCCAAAGCGTCGTCTTCCCTGGTATCAATGTCAGACAAATCATCAGTCACTCCTTCCCTAGACCCACCATGTCCTCCTCCTGAGGAGTCCCCCGAACTGTTTCAGCACAGTGTTGGGTACATGCTCCAGGAGGATGCCCAGCGTTTCGAAGGGTCTGATGATGAAACCCAGCTAGAGGAAGGCAGTAGCGTGAGAGCAGACAGAGGGGATGCTCAAGAAGGACACCAATCTGGCAGTCATGTTCCAGCAGCTGCAGCATACTGCCAGATTGGCTCCAGTGATGAGGAGGGAGGGGATGATGAGGTCAATGACTCCACGTGGGTGCCTAATAGGAGAGAGGAGGAGGAGGAGGATGAGGAGGAGGCACATCTCCAACGAGGCAGGATGCCCTTTGGTGGCCAGCGTAAGGGCAGTACACCGACGGAATCACACCGCAGAGCTCCGCCTGTGCAGGGCGCTGCCTCTGCCCGTCATTCAAAAAGTTCTTTGGTGTGGGCCTTTTTTGAGGCTAGTGCATCAGATCGCACAGCTGCTGTTTGCAACATATGTCTCAAGCGTATATCGCGTGGCCAAAACATCAGCCGCTTGGGTACCACATGCCTGACCAGACATATGTTGACCTGCCATGCAGCTCGTTGGCAAGCCTACCTCAAAGACCCACACCAAAGAACAAAGCGGACCTCTCCTTGCACCGCATCAGCTGGGATCTCCAACCCCACTATAACTTCAGTCCTCTCTGAAACATGCACTGAGAGGAATGAAGGTGTAGAATTAGGTGTGTCACAGCCAAGTACTTGCGGCCACTCTGCTAGCAGTACACCGACGTCCGATTCTAGCAGGCAAATTTCCCTGCCCCAGCTGCTGGACCGTCGAAAGAAGTTCACTCCCAGCCATCCACATGCCCAGCGGTTGAATGCTAGCTTGGCTAAATTGCTAGCGCTTCAACTGCTGCCTTTTCAGTTGGTAGACTCGGCCCCCTTCCGTGAGTTTGTGCAATGTGCGGTTCCTCAGTGGCAGGTTCCCAAACGCCACTTTTTCTCACGGAAGGCTATTCCGGCTCTCTACCGGCATGTGGAAGGCAATGTCTTGGCCTCGCTGGACAGGGCGGTCAGCGGTAAGGTGCATATTACCGCTGACTCATGGTCCAGCAGGCATGGACAGGGACGTTACCTTTCTTTCACGGCCCATTGGGTCACTCTTTTGGCAGCTGGGAAGGATTCAGGACAAGGTGCAGTAGTGTTGGAGGTTGTCCCACCGCCACGCCTCCAAAATGCTACTACTGGTTGTGACACACCTCTCTCCTCCACCCCCTCCTCTTCTTCTTCCTCCATGGCCTCTTCCTGTGGTTTGTCCTATGAACCAGCGGTGCTCCGTAGCCGTTCACGGGGCTACGCAAGTACGCAGGCAAAAAGATGCCATGCCGTGCTTGCGCTGGTGTGTTTGGGGGACAGAAGCCACACTGGGGCAGAGGTCCTGTCTGCTCTGCAGGGCCAGGCCGAGAGGTGGTTGACGCCACGCCAGCTTAAGCCAGGAATGGTGGTTTGCGACAATGGCACCAACCTCCTCTCCGCCCTCCGACAGGGACAACTGACCCATGTGCCCTGTGTGGCTCACGTCCTTAACCTGGTGGTGCAGCGGTTCTTGGGCAGGTACCCGGGCTTACAGGATGTCCTGAGGCAGGCCAGGAAAGTCTGTGTGCATTTCCGCAGATCTTATAATGCCAGTGCTCGCCTGGCTGAGCTGCAAAAGGAGTTGAACCTGCCCAAGAACCGCCTTATATGTGACATGCCCACCAGGTGGAACTCAACGTTGGCCATGCTGCAGCGGCTGCACACGCAGCAGAGGGGCATCAATGAGTACCTGTGCGACTACGGCACCAGGACAGGGTCAGGGGAGCTTGGTTTTTTTTCTCCACGCCAGTGGGGCATGATCAGGGATGCATGCACTGTCCTGGCACCATTTGAGGAGGCCACGAGGATGGTGAGCAGTGACAGTGCATGCATCAGTGACACTGTACCTCTTGTCCACCTGTTGGAGCACACGCTGCGTGGAATAATGGACAGGGCACTTGAGGCAGAACAGAGGCAGGAAGAGGAGGACTTCCTTGCCTCTCAAGGCCCCCTTTACCCAGACAGTGTTCCTTCTGTCCCACCCATCGCACAGGAAGAGGAGGAGGAGGAGGAGGAGGAGGAGGATTGTGTCAGCATGGAGGTGGAGGCTGGCACTCAGCATCATCAGCAGCAGTCTTTTAGGGATGATTTACAGTCCCAAGAAACCAGTGGACTTGTACGTGGCTGGGAGGAGGTGGCTGCGGATCATGTCGTCCTTAGTGACCCAGAGGACTCCGGAGCGAATGCCTCAGCAAACCTACGCTGCATGGCCTCCCTGATCCTGCAAAGTCTGCGGAAGGATCCTCGTATTCTTCGGATCAAGGAGAGGGACCATTACTGGCTGGCCACTCTCCTTGATCCACGGTACAAGGGTAAGGTTGCGGACCTTATGTTACCGTCGCAGAGGGAGCAGAGGATGAGACAACTCCGGGAGGCCTTGCAGAAAGGTCTGTGCAACGCGTTCCCAGAGACTGGGAGGTTGCAAACTCCTGGTCCTGGACAACGAGTTGCTGAGGCTTCGGCCAGTCAAAGAAGGAGCGGTGGGGAAGGTGGCCGTCTGACCGATGCGTTCAGACAATTCTTTAGTCCGCAGCCCCAAAGTATGATTGGTTCCAGCAACCATCGCCAGCGTCTGATAAACATGGTGCAGGAATATCTAGGGGCAAGGTCAGACTTGGACACCTTCCCCACCGAAAATCCTCTGGCTTACTGGGTCTTGAGGATGGATCACTGGCCAGAGCTTGCACAGTATGCAATTGAGCTACTGGCCTGTCCTGCATCCAGCGTTCTTTCGGAACGCACATTCAGTGCTGCTGGAGGATTTGTCACGGATCACAGGGTGCGCCTGTCCACCGACTCGGTTGATCGACTGACTTTCATCAAGATGAACCAGTCTTGGATCACCACCAGCTACCACACACCTGATGCTGATATAACAGACTAATTGATTTTAAAATGTCACATCCCTTCAAGACTGATGCTGATGCTGAGTGCCTGTGCTGTTATGTTGACTGGCTATCCTCCTCCTCCGAGTCCTCAATGATACGATTGATGATGATAGCTTGGAAGATCATTTTTGTTTATGGGTGCCGCCACCAGTGCCTAACGCCCAATTTTTCAGCCCCTGTTTAACAGGGGCGTGTAATTACAATTTTTGAAGCAATACTTTGCAACAGGGCTCATTGCTGTGCTCCAAGTACAGTATCTGTGAGGAGTTGCAGTGTTGTGCCACCAGTGCCTAAGGCCCAATTTTTCAGCCCCTGTTTAACAGGGGCGTGTCATTACAATTTTTGAAGCAATACTTTGCAACAGGGCTCATTGCTGTGCTCCAAGTACAGTATCTGTGAGGGGTTGCAGTGTTGTGCCACCAGTGCCTAAGGCCCAATTTTTCAGCCCCTGTTCAACAGGGGCATGTAATTACAATTCTTGATCTAATAATTCACAGCAGGGCCCATTGCTGCACCCACCAAGAGTAACTGTCAGGGCTTACAGTGTTGTGGCACCAGCACCACCATCAAAGGCCCAATTTTTACTACCACTGTTCAACAATTATATGTAATTAAAATTCCTGATATAATAGTTGACAGCAGGGCGTTCCAGCACCAACCAAGAGTAACTGTGAGTGCTTACAGTGTTGTGCCAACACCAACAACTAAGGGGCCTATTTCTGCAGAGTATATACGGCAGGTCCCTACTTTCAAACATCCAACTTACAAACGACTCCTACTTGCAAACGCAAGAAGACAACAGGAAGTGAGAGGAAATCTACCACTAGGAAGGAAAATTCTCTCCTGTAAGAATAAATATGGGAGAAAGGTGTCTCCTCTGTACTGATGCTTTATCAGCAATCCTTGTTTCAAGAAAAACACCACATTTCAAAAACAGTTGTCATTGGGACGGAAAGTGAGGTGAAATGTTCTGAACAGGGGCACAGACAGCAAAACAAATGTTACAGGGGTGATAACCCTTACCTATGTTTTCCAAAAAGTTTAAAAATAGATTTTTGGGCTGGAGCTACACTTCAACAATGTACCTGTTCAAAATTACAAACAGATTCTACATAAGAACAAACCTACAGTCCCTGTCTTGTATGCACCGCCTGTATACGGCTGTTCAGAGTATATAGGGCCTTTTTTATTTTATGTGCGGGGTTCCCCTTAATATCCATACAAGACCCAAAGGGGCTGGTAATGGGCTGGGGTAGGGGGGGGGGGGTCATGGGGTAGCTATGCCATTTTTCTTAAAGAATTTCATCCATATTACCGGGACCAGACATTACATTAAAGCCGCAAGCAGTTTTAAATGGCTTTTTTTTCCTTTAGAAGTGTCATTTTGTGCAGGGACAGTTCTAAACACGGGAAACACGTGGCACTTCACAGGCATACTTTAGACACCCCCCAGGTACGATATTTAAAGGAATATTTGACTTTTTTTTTTTCACTTTATGCATCATTAAAATGACTGCTCCCGAAAAACGACCGTTTTTAAAACTTCTTTTTGCATTGATACATGTCCCCTGGTGCAGAACCCGGGTTCCCAAACCCTTTTTAGGACAATAACATGCATAATAGTTGTTATAATTAGCACTTTAGAATTCGAACGTTCGCATCCATTGTATTTAATAGGGTTCTAATGTTCGTTCGAACTTCCGGTCCGTTCGCGGGTTCTGGTGCGAACCGAACCCGGGGGTGTTCGGCTCATCACTAGTGGGGGAATTGGAATATTACTGGTGGAATATATTAGATTTTTATAGACCTATACTGTAATTTTGAAAGATTAGCAATATTTTTTTTTATTTTAACTTGATATGCAAGCACTGACTTGATTTACGAGCAGTACAATCCTTGTAGTAAAGCCACTGGTGTATGCAGTACTGCATGTGGCCAGATGTCCGGGGGCGCTGGTGGCTCCCAGTGCTTCGCGGAGAACTCGGAGATGCTCTGAGACACTTCCAGCTGCGTGGGGCGGGCGTAACATGCATCAGAGCACCCGAAAGTGTCAACAGTTCCCGAGTGTCTCTGAGTGTCTCCGAGTATCTCCGAGTTCTCCAGGAAGCACTGGGAGTCACCAGCTCCCCCGCACCTCTGGCTACACATAGTACTGCATACACCAGCAGGGGTTGTGGATCGAACCATCTGATTTTCCATTATTTATTATGGGGAAACTCGCTTTGATATACAGGTGCTTTGGATTACAAGCATGCTTCTGGGACGAATTATGCTCGTAATCCAAGGTATTACTGTACCTTGAATACTTTTTTGCATTTTTTTTTTCTTGGACTTTGTATGATTATTTATTTATTGGGTTTATTTTCACAGTTTTGTTGTGCACATAATGTGTTGAGAGCCTTACTTTGAAACATTTTAAATTTAAAGGTATGTGGTTACATTTAAAGGGGCAGCTTAAGATTTAATTAGTTACCATACACATTACATTTTTTGGGGTATTTGATAGAATAAGGTAGGGCACTTTTATAATTTTTGTACAAACTATAATGTCACTAAAAAAAATTCTCGAAACTAAATAACACTGATCCACTTTTGTTGTGCATTACTTGGCAAATCCTACCACCCCAGTTGTGCTTGCTACTTCCTACTGGGCTATCCTTAATAAATATATGCAGATGACTATATATATGCATAGACTCCCTCCAGAGGTGGTTTTGGCAGGCTCAGTAGATTGCTTTAAAAAAGGCCTGGATTCTTTCCTAAATGTACATATTATAACTGGATACTGACATTTATAGGTAAAGTTCATCCAGGGAAAATCCGATGGCCTCTTGGGGGATCAGGGAGGAATTTTTTCCCCTGCTGGGGCAATTTGGACCATGCTTTGCCTTCCTCTGGATCAACTGTGGGTGAAGGATTGTGTATATGGAATTGTTTTTTTGTTTTTTGTTTTTTTAGGTAGATGGACTTGTGTCTTTTTCCAACCTGACTAACTATGTAACTATGTAAGATGACAGTGAGGACTTTAAAGTGACACTAAAAGGTTCCTATTTATTTTTTTTAAATAACAAACATGTCATACTTACCTCCACTGTGCAGTTCGTTTTGCACAGAGTGGCCCCGATCCTCCTGTTCTGGGTTCCCTCGGCGGCTGTCTCGGCTCCTCCCCGCATTAGAAAACCCCCTCTGGGAAGCTCTCTCCAGAGGGAGTTACCTTGCGGGCGCGCTCCTGTGTCATGCACTTGGCGTCCATAGACGCTAAGTGTATGACTCGGCCCCGCCCCCCGGCATCCGCGTCATTGGATTTGATTGACAGCAGCGGGAGCCAATGGCTGCGCTGCTATCAATCTATCCAATCAAAGCCAGGACTCCAAGGAGAGAAGGACGGCAGGGACGCGCCCACGGAAATTCGGGGCTCAGGTAAGTAAAACGGGGGGCTGGGGGGGCGGACACTGCAAGGTGTTTTTTCACCTTAAAGCGGAGCTCCGCCGGAAAAAATAATATTAAAAGCCAGCAGCTACAGCAGCTGCTGGCTTTTAATATTTGGACACTTATCTGTCCTGGAGTCCAGCGACGTCCGCAGCAGAGGACGAGCGATCGCTCGTCACTCTGCTGCTCCCTCCGCCATCCTTGCTGAGGGAACCAGGAAGTGAAGCCTTGCGGCTTCATGCCCGGTTCCCTACGGCGCATGCGCGAGTCGCGCTGCGCCGTTCTGATTGGTGCTCCTGTGTTCTGGGAGCCGAGTGTCTCCCAGAACACTACGGGAAGTCTGGGGGAAGTGACGTCACTCCCACAGATTCCCGGAGAGAGGACTCCCGGATGTGGGTGAAAATACCTGTCTTAGACAGGTATCTTCACCCCCCTGAAAGGTGTCAATTGTGACACCTGAGGGGGGGAGGGTTCCAAATAGCAGAAGTTAATATTTAGGGTGGAGCTCCACTTTAATGCATAGGATGCATTAAGGTGAAAAAACACGTAGGTTTACAACCCCTTTAAGGTCTCAATGCATGGCATAAACATAACAGCCATAACAGGGGGTGGAATAAAGATATCTTCAGAAGCCGGGAAAAAGTGAATTGGTTGACAACAAATAACTGTTTTGTATCTTTCCAGGTCTTATTTATTTTTACAGTGCCCATCAATTCCACAGTGTTATGCAGTGTACAAAGAGCTATTAACCACTTCGCGCCCGGGCTATAAGCAAAAGACGTCCGCAAAGCGGTCGTCAATTGCTGATAGGACGTCCATGGACGTCCTCTTGTTTACTTCCGCGATGCGCGCCACCGCGGGCGCGCGTCGGGGAAAAACTGTGCCCGCCGTGTCAGGCGAGTGCCGATGCGCGTGCCTGGCGGCCGCGATGTCCGCCAGGTACGAGCGATCGGCTGTCACAGAGCCAGGGACGTGGATCTCTGTGTGTAAACACAGAGATCCACATCCTGTCGGGGAGAGGAGACGGATGGTGTGTCCCTTGTACATAGGGACAACCATCAGTCACCTGCCCCAGTCAGTCCCCTCCCCCCCACAGTAAGAACATCTAGCAGGGAACATATTAACCCCTTGATCGCCCCCTAGTGGTTAACCCCTTCCCTGCCAGTCACATTTATACAGTAATCAGTGCATATTTTTAGCACTGTTCGCTGTATAAATGTGAATGGTCCAAAAAATGTGTCAAAAGTGTCCGATGTGTCCGCCGTAATGTCACAGTCACAAAAAAACAATCGCAGATCGACGCCATTACTAGTAAAAAAATAAATTAAAAAAAAATCAAAAAAAAATCATAATTCTATTCCCTATTTTGTAGGCGCTAAAACTTTTGCGCAAACCAATCACTATACGCCTATTGCGATTTTTTTTTTTACCTAAAATATGTAGAATACGTATCGGCCTAAACTGAGGAAAAAAATAGTTTTTTTTTTAAAAAAAATGGGATATTAATTATAGCAAAAATTTAAAAATATTGTGTTTTTTTCAAAATTGTCGCTCTATTTTTGTTTATAGCGCAAAAAATAAAAACCGCAGAAATGATCAAAGACCACCAAAAGAAAGCTCTATTTGTGGGAAAAAAAGGACGTCAATTTTGTTTGGGAGCCACGTCGCACGACCGCGCAATTGTCATTCAAAGCGTGACGGCGCTGAAACCTGAAATTTCGCCTGGGCAGGAAGGGGGTTATGTGGCCAGTTGTCAAGTGGTTAACAGAAGTCACTTCCTCAGAAAAGCTTATAGTCTAAAGTCCGTAGACAGACAAACTTTTTTGGATTATAGAAGAAAATCACAGCATACAGGGATATCCCTTGGGAAAATGTAGATACTGACCCTGGTGATAGCTGAGCCCAGGCCTCCAGGAGACCTACGGCAGGCGCGCAAAGTTGAAGATGGACACAGACTCGAGTATAAGCTGAGGGGGGCATTTTCAGCACAAAAAAATGTGCTGAAAAACTCGGCTTATACTCGAGTATATACGGTATTTTCTTTATGTAATTATCATGTTCAAGTGTATTAAACCAAAACTTTTATATATTGTAGCTTACCAATAATTAGATGGACTGGCTGCATTTGTTCTCTTTTTTTTTGGGCTTTTACTTCTGTTTTTACCTGGTGATCTGGCAAAAAATACACCTCCTCTATTAGCGTGCCCCCAATCTGGATGAAGGAGCACAGGGGCATTTTTGGACAGTAGCTTTATTAATATGGGGGGGGGGGTAAAGGATAAAGCGTTAATAAACCCAAAACTAAAAATGTAATAGGGGCACCTTTGGACAGCAGCATTGTTAATCTGTGGGAGGGGAGTGTTAAATGGACTAGCAGATTTAGATACACTAACCAAATGAAGCTGAACTCCAGCTAACACTTTTTAAGCAGTTACAGCAAATAATTATTTTTTTCCTTTAGAGACTTAAATAAATAAAAGCTGGTCACTATAATAACCCAAGTCAGTAGTAAATGCCCTGCAACTGCTACATCTGCAAGGCAGCTTGTTCTTTTGAAAAACAACAGACGTTACTAGCTAGATCATCAAGTGAAAATAAAGGAAAGAAAGCCTAAAAAATAAAAATAATGTAACCTTCACATCTAAGAATTTGTAAGCTGCAATATAATAAATGCCTGCTTTTGGGTTTATTACTGCTCTCAAAACTAAAATAAAAATGTAAAAATTATATTTTGTAATCAGGTAAATATTAAATGCTGCATATATTTATTTCATATATAGTACATGCAGCAAACAAATGGCAGACTCCTAGTACAAACATCAGTTTTCTTAAGGCTCATTTACGTCGGATTCTGGAAATGAGTTAAAAAGCACAGCGATCAGCTTAGAACAACTGCAGGGTGAGTCCTTCCCTCTCTCCTAGCAGAAATGGCATTGATAAAAAAATAAATATATATATATATACAGTGATTGCCAACAAGCATGTAATAAAATATAGCATACTTTGCAAACTGAATGTCATAAAGGCAATCTATATGAAATGTTTCCTTATAAAAAATTTAGTTTAAATGTATCACTTTTTTTTTTGGTACCAGTGTCATCAAAACCTGATATCATTTAGCATTAAATAGTAATTGTTTTTGAATTTTATATGCAGAATAATTAAAGATGGAGTAAATACCATAGTTTATTTAAACTATTGCTAACTACTACATATGTGCTGCAAAGGTGCAAAAATGGCTGCAATGATACCAAATATAATGGTAGATCTTCATTTGTAAATAAAATATTTAAAAGTGAAAAATTTTTGAAAAAAAAAAAAAATTACGAAAAATCAGCCAGGAGTACAAGATGCTCAATATTTTAACTGGTGTTCAAAAAGTACTCATATCTCTTAAACAACATACATAACTGCACGCACACAGGCTTTCCCTCACTTAAAAGCTTTTCTTTATGATATATATGATGTGTAAAAAAATAAACAAGTAGTGATCAGGGAAATTAATAGTTTTAATTTCCCTAAAAGTTTGGTGAAAATTAGGAGATTTTTGCAAAATTTAGCTATTTTGGCAAAATACATTGGAGTAAATGGGGAAGGAATAATTAAAGTGTTTTTGGTTGTTTTTAAGGGTGAAAAAAGCTGTAAATGACTCCTGAAGGTTATAGAAGCTCTTTTCAACTATCCTGGCTATTCTTGTGCCAATAAACAAGCCGTATTACTTTTAATTTTTTCACAGATATAAAAGACTTGCAATGAAAAAAATGTATTAAGTAAAATTAAATGAGCGTACACAAGTAATAATGAAATACACAAAAAAGGAAAAAAACACAATACAAAAAAAAAAAAACACTAAATGAAATAAAATAATTTCACCAAAGCAGAACAGTAAGCAAACTGAGTTCATACAGAGTCTATACAGTTTCATCATAAAGCGTCATCAGCATTCACCTGCCAAGATCTCATTGGGATAAAAGCTATAATGTGAGCAGAGGAGAAGCACAATGATTGGGGAAACAACTGCAGCCATTTTACTACGCTGACTAAACTCCATATTTGGGTAATTGTCCTGTCTCGTGAAAACATCGGCATTCATACTGTTTTGTTTTTTTTTCGTTTTTTTTTTTATTATTTGGAAAGGGAGGAGGGATGTGAAGACAAGAGTAAATAAACAATGACTTGCAGAAATCAGAAGAAATCATGTTTTCCTGTGCGTTCATCTGAGATACGTTGGAAAATATGTCAAGATGATGCAAGAAAGAAATGAACACAACAAGCAGTGACATCACAATGTGAAACATACAGAAATAATAGGAACACCTCCCATAAATTTTTAATATATAAGGAAACATTTATGAAAAATACATCAGGGAGAAATATGAATAGAAAAATGAAATAACTAAAATTTTACATAAAAATGTAATGGGTATTTTTTATTATATTTACAACAATTTAGAAATGATATTCAATGCAATGAAAAGTAAGTCAAATGTATAACCTTTTATATCATTTACATCTCATCCCTTTTTTAATTTTTTTATTTTTATAATTGTGCTTTAATAAGGAAAAAGATCACCCTTTTATATAGTTTAGTGATTTATCTGATCAAATCATACAAAGAAAGTGTAAAGAAGGGCTAAAGGAAAAAAAGACATTGTTACAAGCCAAGCAGAAGATCGGATTATATAATTTCTAGTATACCTTATATACATTGTTTTGCAAATTATTTTGAGCTAGTGAACTTGAAGATAATAAGTTATATGACACATAATACTAAATACTATTCATGCCAGAGGAGAAAATAACTCTTGATGAATATTTAATATGCAAATATTCCAGGAAAAGGGTATTATTTAATTCCTTAATAAGCCTTTTCGTGTTACAACATTTAATAATGATGCAATACATTGTCATTTATTATAGAATTTAACACTGATCTTTCAAGTAAGAATACATGTATGAACAATGTGTTTAATAAAAAGTGACATACAATAAAATATTATTCTCTTGTAATCTAAAAATAACAATACTAATAGGAAGTAAATAATTTCAAATATGCAATATACATTTTAAAAACAATCCAACACATATTTTATTACTAATATTTATTCGTTTTATCCTGTCCTTACTTTTTAGGAACAAGTAGGTTTTAGTTTAGCTTGAATTTTTTTTAGCGACTAAAATTAATATGGATATTAAAAATCACTAATGTGTAAAAAAAAAATAGCAACTGAAATTATTATGGATATAAAAAAAAAAAAAAGAATGTTATTCAGTTCATAGAAACTAATTAACTTAATAGAAATTAAAAAAAATACACACTGTAGCTTTGTGCTCCTAATAGTGCATTATAAGTAGCAATAAATATGTATTTCAAAGGATCTCTAAAGTACTATTGTTGAAAAGATACAAAACAAGACGTAATCAATAAAAAAAACAAAAAAAAACAAAACATTTCAATGTTGAAAAAAAGTTAAATAAGAAAATGGTCCTCTGCCTTATTTAAACAAAATAATACAAATACAAACTAGCAATATATTGTATGTTACGATCTACTGGGCTAAACTTCAGCAAATCTAGCTATACATGTACTTGGCCAATTAAGATGTTTGGTACTGGATTATTCAAGGAACAACATCGTAGACATATGAAGACCATGTAACTGCACCAAGGCAGACATGAACCTGGACCTTCAGCTCAAAGCATTTGACATTAGAGTAGATTTTTAAAAACAAGGAAAATCAGCTATACAATGGCAAAAAAATAAAAAATATTTATGAGTGCTTTAAGAGAGTGGTTGGTTGTTTTGATGTGATACAACCATTTAAAGATCTTCTGCCCACTTGGTTTTTCAGTGCAAATGATTGTTCTCTGGCCTGTTTATAGAAAGGTACCATACAATGGTGTACTGCCTAAACTAGTCAAACAAGACTAAACATTTCCAGCTTAATAATAAGCCTTTCTACAAACAAAAGTTCCCCAAGGATATCAATGAATGCATGAGTATCACACAACAAATATTTAGGTCCCCTTGAGTCCATTTTGGTGCATTACCGTGCATTATTTTTCACATTTACATGCATTGTGTCAAGGCAGCCCATTCATTTAAAATACACTTATGCCCTGTACACACGATCGGATTTCCGATGGAATAAAATCCAATGGATTTTTCCGTTGGAATTCCGATGAAGCTGACTTTCATGAGTCTTGCCTACACACCATCAGACAAAATTCTGACCGTCTAAAACGCCGTGACGTAAAACACTCTGACGAGCCGAGAAAAATGAAGTTCAATGCTTCTGAGCATGCGTCGACTTAATTCTGAGCATGCGTGGGATTTTTCTCCGATGGAGTTCCCCACAGACGATCGGAATATCCTATCGTTTTTTTTTTCCATCGGAAAATTTTAACACATGTTCTATTTTTTGAAACCGATGGAAAAAAGTCAGATGGGGTGCACACACGATCGTTTTTTCCGATGAAAAAAATCCATCTGACCTTTTTCATCGGAAAAAACGATCGTGTGTACAGGGCATAAGAAATCAACAAAAATGGTCTCCGCATTTTTTTTTCAAATGCAGTGCATCACAATGGTGTGGATGCGTTGGCACCTGCTATACTTGTGCATCAGGGTGCCTTTCTAAATGAATGCCACCACAACACACAAAGTGAATTCCTGCAATAAAGTTATCTAAGTTATATTAGTGTCCACATTTTTTTTATTATTATTCTAGACCCATTTAAATCTAAAACCAAGATCAAATCCCTGGGTTTTGGGCAGTTTTTCAATCTTTCTAAGAAAACAAGAGATACATAAAACTAATTTGCCATTGTTTATAGGTTGAGCTCTACTGCAATAAACTTTCATCCTGTCTAGAGATCTAAACATCAATGCCAACCCTTTTAGAGTTTAGGAGGAGTTGGTGAGGACTGTGAACAGACAGTTGTGGCACTACTGTATATTATATAGAAACTTTTTTTTTTTTTTAGCATGACTTTTTCCATGAAAATGTCTCTTGGATTCTGATGAGGGCTGCTACATAGACACTATACTTTATTAATATTATTATACAGGATCTATTAAACGCCAACAGTTTGAGCAGCACTTTTTAGGTGGAGGTTGGATAGGCTTCCCAGAAGAGTTTTCAGTGATTGCTTAAAGGTTGACAGAGTAGGAGACAGCCGTACAGATTGGGTTAGAGAGCTCCAGAGGATGGGGGAGCCTCCGGAGAAGCCCTGGACATGAGCATGGGAGGAAGAGACAAGGTAAGTAGAGAAAAGGAGGTCTTGGGAGGAGTAATGAGGATAGTTTGGGAGATATTCTGAGACAAGTTTTGTGATGTAGCTGGGAGCTGAATTGCTTTGTATGTTGTTAGTGTTTTTAATTTTTTTAGTTGGGCAATCCAAAGCCAGTGGGGGGATTGGTAGATTGGGGTGGTAGACACTGAGTGATTGGTAAGGTAGATAAGTGTAGCAGCAGCATTCAAGATAGGCTGAAATGGGGATAGCCTGTGTAAAGGTAGGCCAAACAGGAGGGAGCTGTAATAGGTTGAGGTCGAGGTTATGATTAAGGGATTTGGTTCATGAAACATGTTAACCTTGTTTCTACAGTCCTCTTGTATCGTGGCCTAGTGATGTTATACGTGGATTTTCATAATTAAAGCATTTATACTTCTGAAGATTGGAGTGCGGTCACCTCTTTTACACATACTTTGACAGTTTTCCAGTTAACGGACTGGACAAGCACCAGATCTTCAGTACAGTATTGTATCACCTGGAGCGGTGTTGTAGCCTCTCTTTGTCTGAAAGGGGGATAGCCTGTGTAAAGGTAGGTAGGCCAAAGTGAATGGAGTTTTATTAGTCCCAGAAACAAGAGAGTGAACGGAAGCTTGGTGGTGTGATTGTTTAACCACTTAACGACCGCTCACTGTATATATACGTCGGCAGAATGGCACCGACAGGCACAATCACGTAGAGTGTACGTGATTGCCTTTGTACAGTTGGGGGGTCCAATCGGACCCCCCTCCTATACAGTGAGCGGTGGCTAAGTGTCCGGGAGCGTTCCGGGATGAGGGGGCAGCCATTCGTTTCTGGCCACCCCCTCGCGATCGCTCCCGGCGAATGGAAATGCCCCCTCTGTCTGTGTCAGACAGAGGGAGCAGGAGGAAGTAATGTCATCTCTGGTGCGGCGCTCACATATACCGAGCGCCGTACAAGAGAAGACATCAGGTCAGTGCACACAACACTACACTGACACCAGGACACATAGGGACATAAATCGCCCCCCCAGGCCCCCCCAGATCACCCCCCAGATCACCCCCCCAGCCCCCAGTCACAGTGTCACTGATTGCAGTGACCATTTATTTAGTGATCACTGCAATCAGTGACATTTGTGACTGTAAAAGTGTCACCAAAGTTTAGTCTTAGGTCCAGTGTAGCCCCCTAACCCCCCCTAATAAAGGTTTAACCCCCTGATCACCCCCCAGATAACCCTTTCACCCCCTATCACCACTGTCGCTAAGCGATAATTTTTCTGATCGCTGTCTTAGCGTTAGTGATGCCGATCGGCAGCCAGTAATTTTTTTTAGGTTCGCCGCATGTTTTTATTGCGTCAGGTACCCCAATATATTATCTAATAAAGGTTTAACCCCCTTGATCACCCCCCAGGTAACCCTTTCACCCCCTATCACCACTGTCACTAAGCGATCGTTTTTCTAAACGCTGTCTTAGTGTCTGTGATGCAGATCGGTAGCCGGTAATTTTTTTTAGGTTCGCCGCAGGTTTTTATAGCGTCAGGTACCCCAATATATTATCTAATAAAGGTTTAACCCCCTTGATCGCCCCCCAGGTAACCCTTTCACCCCCTATCACCACTGTCGCTAAGCAATTGTTTTTCTAAACGCTGTCTTAGTGTCGGTGATGCAGATCGGTAGCCAGTAAATTTTTTTAGGTTCGCCGCATGTTTTTATAGCGTCAGGTACCCCAATATATTATCTAATAAAGGTTTAACCCCCTTGATCGCCCCCCAGGTAACCCTTTCACCCCCATCACCACTGTCACTAAGCGATCGTTTTTCTAAACGCTGTCTTAGTGTCGGTGATGCAGATCGGTAGCTGGTAATTTTTTTTAGGTTCGCTGCAGGTTTTTATAGCGTCAGGTACCCCAATATATTATCTAATAAAGGTTTAACCCCCTTGATCGCCCCCCAGGTAACCCTTTCACCCCCTATCACCACTGTCGCTAAGCAATCGTTTTTCTAAACGCTGTCTTAGTGTCGGTGATGCAGATCGGTAGCCAGTAAATTTTTTTAGGTTCGCCGCATGTTTTTATAGCGTCAGGTACCCCAATATATTATCTAATAAAGGTTTAACCCCCTTGATCGCCCCCCAGGTAACCCTTTCACCCCCATCACCACTGTCACTAAGCGATCGTTTTTCTAAACGCTGTCTTAGTGTCGGTGATGCAGATCGGTAGCTGGTAATTTTTTTTAGGTTCGCCGCAGGTTTTTATAGCGTCAGGTACCCCCATATATTATCTAATAAAGGTTTTAACCCCCTGATTGCCCCTAGTTAACCCTTTCACCAGTGATCACCATATAAGTGTTACAGGTGACGCTGGTTAGTTAGTTTGCTTTTTATAGTGTCAGGGCACCCGCCGTGTATATAACCCAATAAAGGTTTAACCCCCTGATCGCCCGGCGGGTGATATCAATTAGGTTTTAGCGTCAGAGAGGGTCTGCGTCACACCCCAGGCAGCGTCAGGTTAGTGCCAGTAACGCTAACACCCACGCGTGAAGCATACACCCCCCTTAGTGGTATAGTATCTGAACAGATCAATATCTGATCAGATCAGATCTATACTAGCGTCCCCAGCAGTTTAGGGTTCCCAAAAACGCAGTGTTAGCGGGATCAGCCCAGATACCTGCTGGCACCTGCGTTTTGCCCCTCCGTCCAGCCCAGGCCACCCAAGTGCAGTATCGATCGATCACTGTCACTTACAAAACAAAAACACACATAACTGCAGCGTTCGCAGAGACAGGCCTGATCCCTGCGACTCCAGTGCTGTAGGAGGTGATTTCACCACCACAGTTAAAAAAAAAAAAGCAAATATGCCGAAGCATTGGGGCAGCAGGGGCGGAGGAGCGATTTTGCTCCTAATGCCGCGTACATACGGTCAAAATTCCGACGGAGGCTTGCCCGTGGAAAAGTCCGACCATGTGTGTGCGGCATAACTTTTTTGCGGGAGGATGCCCCCATGCTTCGGCATATATAAATGGTGCGTGTATGCCCATCATTGGAAGTGGGTGGATGAAGGGCGGTATTCTAATGGTGGGCATACCCACCGATCAATCTCTTTTTTCGTTCAGCCAACTGGCTGCATGAAAAAAAAAGATTACAATACATGTCCAACAAGGACCAGCAACGTACTGGTATGTTGCTGGACTTTGAATGTTTATACCAGAATGATGCCTGCGGGTTTAGGTATCATCTTGGTATCATTCTTTTCAGCCTGCGGCCGGCTTTCATGTAAAAGCAATCCTAGCGGCTAATTAGCCTCTGGACTGCTTTTACAAGCAGTGGGAGGGAATGCCCCCGCCCCCCGGATATAAAAAGCGCCATTGGGAAATTGGGAAAGCATTTTATCACACCGATCTTGGTGTGGTCAGATGCTTTGAGGGCAGAGGAAAAATCTAGGGTCTAGAAGACCCCAGTTTTTTCAAAAAAAGAGTACCTGTCACTACCTATTGCTATCATAGGGGATATTTACATTCCCTGAGATAACAATAAAAATGATAAAAAAAAAAATACTTGGAAGGAACAATTTAAAAATAAAATAAAAAAGCAAAATTAATAAGAAAAAAAAAAAGAAAAAAAAAAAAGCACCCCTGTCCTGCCCTGCTCTTGCCCAATGGCGAACGCAAGCGTCGGTCTGGCGTCATATCTAAACAGCAATTGCACCATGCATGTGAGGTATCACCGCGAAGGTCAGATCGAGGGCAATCATTTTAGCAGTAGACCTCCTCTGTAAATCTACTGGGGTAACCTGTAAAGGCTTTTAAAGGCTTTTAAAAATGTATGTAGTTTGTCGCCAATGCGCGTTTGTGTGAAATTTTAAAGCATGTCGTGTTTGGTATCTATGTACTCGGCCTAAGATCATCTTTTTTATTTCATCAAACATTTGGGCAATATAGTGTGTTTTAGTGCATTAAAATTAAAAAAAGTGTATTTTTTAACCCCAAAAATGCGTTTGAAAAATCGCTGCGCAAATACTGTGTAGAAAAAAAAATGCAACACCCACCATTTTAATCTGTAGGGCCTTTGCTTTAAAAATATATATAATGTTTGGGGGTTCAACATAATTTTCTTGCAAAAAAAAAATGTTTTCATGTAAACAAAAAGTGTCAAAAAGGGCTTTGTCTTCAAGTGGTTAGAAGAGTGGATGTAAGCTTCCTAATGTTGTGTATAAAATGCCAGAACAGTTCAAAACCCCCCCAAATGACCCCATTTTGGAAAGTAGACACCCCAAGCTATATACTGAGAGGCATGTCGAGTCCATGGAATATTTTATATGTTGACACAAGTTTCGGAAAAACGACAATTTTTTTTTTTGCACAAAGTTGTCACTAAATGATATATTGCTCAAACATGTCATGGGCATATGTGGAATTACACCCCAAAATACATTCTGTTGCTTCTCCTGAGTACGGGGATACCACATGTGTGAGACTTTTTGGGAGCCTAGCCACGTACGGGACCCCAAAAACCAAGCACCGCCTTCAGGCTTTCTAAGGGTGTAAATTTTTGATTTCACTTCTCACTGCCTATCACAGTTTCGGAGGCCATGAAAGGCCCAAATGACCCCATTTTGGAAAGTAGACACCCCAAGCTATTTGCTGAGAGGTATTGTGAGTATTTTGCAGATCTCGCTTTTTGTCACAAAGTTTTGAAAATTGAAAAAAAAATATATATATATATATATTTTCTTTCTTCATTTTCAAAAACAAATTAGAGCTGTAAAATACTCGCCATGCCTCTCAGCAAATAGCTTGGGGTGTCTATATTCCAAAATGGGGTCATTTGGGGGGGTTTTGTGCGATTTTGGCATTTTATGGCCTTCGAAACTGTGATAGGTAGTGAGGAGTGAAATCAAAAATTTGTGCCTAGAAATCCTGAAGGCGGTGCTTGGTTTTCGGGGGCCCGTACGCGGCTAGGCTCCTAAAAAGTCCCACACATGTGGTATCCCTGTACTCAGGAGAAGCAGAAAATTTTATTTTGGGGTGTAATTCCACATATAACCATGGCATGTGTGAGCAATATATCATTTAGTGACAACTTTTTGTATTTTTTTTTTTTTTGTCATTATTCAATCACTTGGGACAAAAAAATATATATTCAATGGGCTCAACAGGCCTCTCAGCAATTTCCTTGGGGTGTCTACTTTCTAAAATGGGGTCATTTGGGGGGGTTTTGTGCTATTTTGGCATTTTATGGCCTTCGAAACTGTGATAGGTAGTGAGGAGTGAAATCAAAAATTTGCGCCCTTAGAAATCCTGAAGGCGGTGCTTGGTTTCCGGGGTCCCGTACGCGGCTAGGCTCCCAAAAAGTCCCACACATGTGGTATCCCCGTACTCAGGAGAAGCAGCAAAATGTATTTTGGGGTGAAATTCCACATATAAACATGGCATGTGTGAGCAATATATCATTTAGTGACAACTTTTTGTAATTTTTATTTTTTTTTTTTTTTTTTAGTCATTATTCAATCACTTGGGACCAAAAAAAAAATTCAATGGGCTCAACATGCCTCTCAGCAATTTCCTTGGGGTGTCTACTTTCCAAAATGGGGTCATTTGGGGGGGTTTTGTACTGCCCTGTCATTTGAGCACCTCAAGAAATGAGATAGGCAGTCATAAATTTAAAGCTGTGTAAATTTCAGAAAATGTACCCTAGTTTGTAAACTCTATAACTTTTGCGCAAACCAATAAATATACGCTTATTGACATTTTTTTTACTAAAAACATGTGGCTGAATACATTTTGGCCTAAATGTATGACTACAATTGAGTTTATTCGATTTTTCTTATAACAAAAAGTAGAAAATATCATTTTTTTCCAAAATTTTCGGTCTTTTTCTGTTTATATCGCAAAAAATAAAAATCGCAGAGGCAATCAAATACCATTAAAAGAAAGCTCTATTTGTGGGAAGAAAAGGACGCAAATTTCGTTTGGGTACAGCATTGCATGTCCGCACAATTTACAGTTAAAGCAGCGCAGTGCAAAATTCTGAAATCACCTCTGGTCCTTTAGCTACCAAATGGTCCGGGGCTTAAGTGGTTAAGAAGGAGCATACATGAATTTTTAATGGAGGGGAAGTCTGCAAGATTTGGACAGTGATCGAATTTGGGTCTGAAAGGACAGGGCAGAATCCAGGATTACACCAAGAACTCTGGCATGAAGGGGGGGGGGGGCAATAGTTGCATTCATTTTGATTAAAAAAAGTCAAGGGAGAGAGCAAAGGGGTAGTGGGCAATATCATGAGCTCAGTTTTAGAAAGATTTTGTTTTAAGAAGTGGTGTGACATCCATACTAATGTGTCCATTAATAAGTTAGTAAGGTGAGAGGAAACTGGAGGGGTGAGGTAAAGTGTAGAGAAATAGATTTAGGTATCATCAGCACTAGGGTTGTCCCGATACCACTTTTTTAAAAGCGAGTACAAGTACCGATACTTTTTTTCAAGTACTCACCGATACCGATTACCGATACTTTTTTTTAATGTCATGTGACGCACTGATAGATGGCACTGGCTGATGGGCACTAAAAAGGTGGCACTGACTGATGGCTGGGACTGATGGCTGGCAGTGGCACTGATGGATGGGCACTGATAGGTGGCACGCACTGATAGGTGGCACGCACTGATAGCTGGCATTGAAAGATGGCACTGATAGGTGGTACGCATGGATGGCTGGCACTGAAAGATGGCACTGATAGGTGGCATGCACTGAAAGATGGCACTGATAGGTGGCATGCACTGATAGCTGGCACTGATAGGTGGCACACACTGAAAGATGGCACTGATAGGTGGCACGCACTGATAGGTGGCACACACTGAAGGGTGGTACTGATAGGTGGCACGCACTGATGGCTGGCACTGAAAGATGGCACAGATATGTGGCAATGATGGGCACAGATGAAGTGGCACTTAAAGGGCTGCACTGATGTGTGACACAGATAGGCGGCAATGATGGGCACAGATGAAGTGGCACTTATAAGGCTACACTGATGTGTGACACTGATAGGCGACAATGATGGACACAGATAGGCGGCACTGATGAGGGGGGGCATTGATATAAGAAGGGCTGTGAGCTAATGGTTGGATACCACACATTAAATCAGCAGTCAGTACCCCCTCTTAGAATCCCCCCTTCCTTTGAGACTTCCAGAGATCAGAGAGCCCCCCCCCCTTATAACAGCGGGCCCTGCCCTCTTTAAGACAGCATTTATGTCTTACCAGCAGGACTCGGGAGCCACTGCAAGGAGGGAAGTGTGAAAGTCGAGCTGGGGGGAGGGGGGCAGAGCTGCTCTTGGGCTCCTCACACTATGCACAGTGTGTATGTGAACAGATCTGGCAGGTTATTACTCACATGCATACTGTCCCCCCCGCAGCGCCGACAGCACTTTCTTCTCCTCTCCTATCCCGCCTCCCGAACGTCTGATGTCACGGCGGGGCCAGCACTAGAAGGCATCTGTCGGCAGAGCTCATTCCGCCTTACAGGGAAGAGAATATGCCGGGTGCAGGAGGAGTGCACTCAGCATACCGCAGCCATCTCTGTACGGTCAGTGATTTTTCCTGCGCGCCCGCTGACTTCATGTTGTACGCCGCCTCTCTCTCTCCCATCCCAGGTATCGGATCAGGCATCGGGAGCATTTGTGCGAGTACAAGTACTCGCGCAAATGCTCGGTATCGGGACAACCCTAATCAGCACAGATATGTTATTGGAAGATGAGGGAAGTTTTCAACTAACCAATGGAAGAGAATAGAAGGGGGTCCAAGGACAGAACCCTGGGGACTCTTCCAGAAAGAAGTAGAGGGAAGAAAATAGAGTTGTAGGCAGCACTGATAAAAATGCTTCTATAGGTAAGAGAACGAGAAAAGAGCAGAGTTTTGGAGGCCAAGGCAGTGGAGTTTTATTTTTTAGGAGTGGGTGGTTTACTGTATCAAATGCAGAAGAAAGGTCCAATAGTAAGAAATAATGGTTATTGGTTTCAGCAGTTAATAGCTCATTAGTGAATTTTTGTGATTGAAAGCCAGACTATAGGTTGTTGTCAGTAAGGTAGGTTACATCAACGACTATTCTAGCCAAACACCCCTTACCTGACCCACCATAAATTTGGTTATCCTCAAGTTCTCCTTTAAGGGGCCCATACCTAAGGCCTGAGTGAATAATGATGTTGCGCATGTGAACCCTATAAAAATGTATCTGAATTACTACATTAAAGTGCTAGTGCAAAATAAAATAAATAAACAAAAACACATAAGTGTATATTGTATATACAATCATTAACTTGCTGAGTGCTAAGGTTCAAAGTGGGAGGGTTGTAAGGTGCAAAAAATGTAATAATCAACATATAATGATAAACACTTGATGATAAAACCAATCACAATTGGTAAGTAGAAAAGTGAAAATGTTGCTAAAGTGCAGTCTTGAAATAAAGATGAACTTAATGACGTGTGATGAACACATATACAAGTAAAATGTCCAGTGAGCCACCCTGTGCTCAAGTATCATAAATATGTGAAACAGTCCAAAAGATACTGTGACAATCAAACAATATTGAATGAGTGGTATATCCCTTCAATGTAAGACGTGAAAAACAGCCGATGCCAGGCCAATCCACTGCAGTGACACCTGAATGTGCACAAGCCCCTCACCTTACTGCTGTAAGGTTACAGCATGGATGAATCAAATGCAGGGGTCTTCAGAGGGTCCCTCTTTGGTGTTTACAGAGATGGATCATATATATGGTACAGACTTCGCCTCCAGTTGGCTCGATTGGGGTGATAGGGAATGGAAGAAAGATCCCAATAGCGTGATACCGCTTAAAATTTAGTAATTAAAAAACCCATAGTAGATACACTCACTTTGTATTAAAAATGCTCGGATAACACTCCACGAGAATCGAGATTGTATGTTTTCGTCACTTCCGGTTTCCGCCTATTGCTCCAATCCCGACGCATAGCGTAATTTCACGTGACTTTATCCCCTGATGAAATCACGTGATATGACGCTATGCGTATGGATTGGAGCAATAGGCGGAACCTGGAAGTGACGGAAACATACAAGCTCAGCGCTCGTGGAGTGTTATCCGAACATTTTTAATACAGTAAGGTGAGGGGCTTGTGCACATTCAGGTGTCACTGCAGTGGATTGGCCTGACATCAGCCGTTTTTCACGTTTTACGGTGAAGGGATATACCACTCATTCAATATCGTTTGATTGTCACAGTGTCTTTTGGACTGTTTCACATATTTGATACTTGAGCACAGGGTGGCTCACTAGACTTTTTATTTGTATATGTGTTCATCACACGTCATTAAGTTCATCTTTATTTCAAGACTGCACTTTTTCCACTTACCATTTGTGATTGGTTTTATCATCAAGTGGTTATCAATATATGTTGATTATTAAGTTTTTGCACCTTACAACCCTCCCACTTTGCACCTTAGCACTCAGCAAGTTTATGATTGTATAAATATACACTTATGTGTTTTTGTTTATTTATTTTGTATTTTGCGCTAGCACTTTAATGTAGTAATTCAGATAAATTTTTATAAGGTTCACATGCACAACAACATTATTTACTCATTCACCTCTCTGTCTGCTAAGGATCGGCTAATCAGGTGTCTGCTGCAGTGTACCCTAATACCACGTACACACGATCGGAATTTCCGACAACAAAACCTTGGATTTTTTTCAGACGGATGTTGGCTCAAACTTGTCTTGCATACACGCGGTCGCACAAGTGTTGATCGGAAATTCCGAACGTCAAGAACGCGGTGACGACCCGAGAAAAATGAAGTACAACGATTCCGAGCATGCATCAAATTGATTCCGAGCATGCGTAGGATTTTTGTGCGTCGGAATTGGATACACACGATTGAAATTTCCGACAAGATCTTTTGTTGTCGGAAAAATTGAGAACCAGCTCTCAAACATTTGTTGTCGGAAATTCCAACAGCAAATGTCCGATGGAGCCTACACACGGTCGGCATTCGTTTTTAATTATTTGACAGTGCAGCAGTACTATACATATTTACATACCTAAGGCCTGCCACAGTGAAACAATCTTTTATTTGGGTGTAATTTCAGACAATACTCAAGTGTTATACGTCCAGCCCAGTGGCTGTAAGGTACAGTATTCCTTCTTAGTAGAATATAGCGTTCAAGACTCACCTCCTTTATTGGCTGCTGCAAATCTTTTCGACTAATATATACACAGGTTTCACCATAATCTTTGCCGTTTTCAAAAACCTGAGAAAAAAAAAAACGACTATTATAATGAAGAGTTAAATAAAATAAGGCATAAAAAAAGTTAAACATATTTTAAGCTGCAGTGTAGTAAGGCACACATCTAAACAAAGCACTATAAGATTTTCCAGATAATTACAAGTACCCACATCTACTGGCACAAAGACCCCTGGCACTTGTATTTCGAAAAAAAAATCACAGGGTTACGTCTGTGGACACAAATAATGGGATAAAATAATAGCTACTGCCATGTACAGGTTTTGTAGGGAAAAACAAATGACATTTTAATTTATCAAATATACTAATTTAAAAGAGAAGCCTACAAGGCAGGCATTTGTGTAAAATATAACAGAAAAATAAATAAAATAAAAAATAAATAAATAAATATATATATATATATATATATATATATATATACTAAACCAGGTAAAATTAGAACACACTTTCTAATTTCAGTATGCTTAATTTGACAACTGTTAATCGCAATTCTAAAGACACAGCATGATAGAAAGCTGATTACTTGCAGTATAACAAGTGCTGCAGGACACATTGTCACTGTGTTAGAAAATGCTGATTATTAATGTAATGTTTTTAAGCTGAAGAAAGAAAGTGCCAGAGAGCATCATCTATGCTTACAGTTCTGAACTGCTAATTGTGGCCATGAAATGCAAACAAACTGCATGTCAAATGATGACAACATGGCAGGTAAACAATGGCAAGGTTTTGAACTGGAAAAACAAAATAGGAACCCTTGATTATTCCAGGTAAATGTCTACCAAAAATTGCATACATGTCTTTTGGATTTTGCACCTAAATGCACTTAAAAAACTCAAACTTAAAGTATATATATATATATATATATATATATATATATATATATATATATATATATATCTATCTATCTATATATATATATATATATATATAGATATATATATATATATAGATATATATCTATTGTGGTAGTGTGGTACCCCACCAGTGTATGAATACAGGATTCTCAACCAGGCAGGTTGAGGGGCTCCAGGGTATTTGCTTGTTTGGGAGGAAACTGGCTTTTCAGTTTCCTCATGATTTACTAAAATCCACTTTGGGACCCGGAGCTTGGGGATTTCTTAGAGATCCGGGTGGGATGAAATCCCCCAGTCCTGGATCCGGGTTTTGAGGCTCAGCTGCACACTGATTGTTCAGGTGTGTGTGGGCCTGATAGTAGAATCAGGACCAGCATTCTGGGCCCCACCCTCCCGACGAGTGCAGGTGTGCACTGGGGAAGCCATAGAGTGCAGGTGTGCACTGGAGAAGTCAGAGAGTGCTTGTGTGCACAGTGGAAGCCAGAGACCCAGGTCTGAGGGTCAGAGCAGCAAGGGGCTGCTATCCAAATGGATGGTGTTGCAGATGGAATAGTCTATAGGAGACAGACAAGAGCCTGAAGTGGAAGGCCTGAGCAGCACTGCTGTATGTATAAGCCAGGAGGCTGAATGTCATTTTGTTGTTGAAAAGGAGTACTGAAACCCCTGCGAGGGAAACCTTTCATTTTGTTTTGACTTCTTTTAATAAAAATGGGCAAACAACCCTTAAAAAGAAGAACCAGCGAGTGGCGGTGTCCTTCAAGCTCTACACTTGATGCTAGTCCTTCACAAGTGGTGGAGGATTTTGGCACAATCTGAGATCCCTACAATCAAGTAAGTTCATCTGTTATATGAACTGTGTTTTTGGTGCATGAGACTGCATAATCTGTGTGTGTGCAGGTGAGGAGACCCTGCAAGCGAAAGGTAACTAGCCTTGAAGAGACAGTGCTCCAATTTGTTGCAGGTGGTGTACCTGTGAACAAAAAGTCAAATTTTTTTTCTCTGCAGTGAACTGCTGCTAGCTGCGTGTGGCAGCCAGGCAAACTGCATTGCGCAGAAGTTTATTTGATGGACTGTTGCATGCAGGTTGTGTACCTGTGAAAGGAGAAACAAACAGATTTTTTTTTTCCTTTTCTCTGCCAAGAACTGTTACATGTTGCTGTGTGCAAGACCGCAAGGATGGGGCGATCAAAACGCCTAAAAGAAGCAAGGATGGCTGAGATGATAGATAGAGCTCTGTGGCTGGAGGGGTTGTTACCGCCTGATCGAACCCCATACATGCCTAAACAGAGTTTTCCAAGGGAAAAGAGGGCTGCTGTTGTCCCTAGCAACCCTGGTGCAATGAATGCACAGATGACTGCTAGTGTGGAGAGTCCACCAGCGTTTGAATCTGCAGTGGATTGGTGCAAGCGACACCTGGCAGGATTGGACCAAGCTAAAGTGGAAGGCAAGCCAACCTTCCATACAAAAAGAGAGCTGCCGAATGTCCATGCCTGGGAGAGGGGTGTTGTTGTCCCTGGCAACACTGCTGCAGTTAAACCAGCAGCTGTTGTGAAAAGTATGAAAGTGACACAGCTTGAGACAGGGTCCAGCAGATGCAGGGTGGGAAACCCTGACAAGACATGGAACCAAGTGCGCTGTTTGCGGTGCAGTGAGTGGGGGCATGCAGTCTCCAAGTGCCTTTTGTCCCTGGCTCCAGTGCAAAGCTACCTAGCAAAACAAAGGTCTGAGAAGCCTGTGTTATATGCCAGAAGAGAGGCTGATCAAAGGCCAGGACAGAGAGTGGTTGCCCATAGCAACACAGAGGAGGCCAGTCGGGCTGTCTGTGGACCAAGGGGTGTGCCTCCCATGGGTCGTGACAAGTGGCTTCCGGAGGAGCCAATACAGCATGTTGGAGAGAGCCAGCAAAGCTCTGCTGGGAGACTGCGATCTCCCATGGCAACGAGAGTGGAAGTTATGCCTGGAAGGAATCATCAGGAGAGAAACGCACTAGGGAAAAGTCATCCAGTACCATGCCTGGAATGTGGCCAGCTGGGGCACGAAATATTGTCTTGCCCTATATTCTGGGGTGCACCTAGAGGTAATGTTGCTAAACAGAACTCTTTACCTGTGGGCCAAGATCCCTTTGCAAATATGTTTGCAGTCACCCCTGGCAACAAGGAGGAGTTTTCTGTGGTGTCTGCGGGGGGTGCTAAACAGTGGGAGATGCCTGCTGAGATTTCATCCCATGGCCACCAGGGGGAGTTGGCCAGTAAATGTGCGGCTGAGGACTGGTTCTTAAGACAACATACTCAAATGAAGATGGAGACCCCAACTACTGTGGTGGGTAAGACTATCTTTAATGAAATGATGCCTGGAACTGCTGATTTCAGGTATAAAAGAACTGGCTACGAGACTGTCCATGATGATGTGAGAGTGACCCCAGTTGGTGGGGCCATAGAATGTGCGCTTGAGAATGACTTTTTCATACCCAGTGGGAATGCAGGGGTTAAAGTCCAAACAGAACCTGTGTTGATGACTAAAAGTGTTGTGTCTAATGTCTGCCAGCCTCAAGTTGGCAGTGGGCTAGGACAGCCTGCAAAAACTAAAAATGCTATAAGTATTACTGTTAATGAAAAGTTTGCTGCTGTTGGGAAAACCCCAGGTTCTTCCAGAGCAAAAGCTGTTGTCACAAATGGGTCATTGCCTGTAGCAATTGGTGGTAAGACAGCACAGTTGTCCCCAGAAATCTCCAGGGAACTTCATGTATTGGAGTCGGAGGTTGCCATGGACAACTGCGATGTCAGTCTGGTGGGACAGAGTGGAACTGTACCGTGTAATGGTAATGTGTTAGTGCAAGCTGCTAGTACTAAAAATGTGCCGCTAAATGGTGGGTTAACACAACCTGTGAAAAATGCAAAGGTGTGTGAGGCTTATGAAGCGCCGCCCGAGCAAGGTGGTGGTTGTGGTGTATTGCAACCTGCGGTGCTAAAACATGTGTTACCGAAGTCTGCCACGATTCGTAATTTGGGTGATGAATCTGAAACTAAACCCATCTGTTCTAATGTGTCTCCTTGGGCGGATGGATCAGGGCTGAGGAACGCCAGTGAATGGAGCACAGCTACAACGGATTGGGATAGTTGGGGTAAAAATCTAATGTCCCTGATAGATGAGGCTTTCATGCACAAAAATAAGGTGGACAAAGTTTCTGCTGTGCCAGCAGGAGGGATGGCAGAACAGCTTATACCTGAGGGCGCGGTGGCTGCTGCAGGGGTTAACCCTCGTGAGAAATATGGACCATATAAGGGCGAGCACACAGCAGACACTTTGTCAGTAACCTACAAAAATTATGCTGACATGGCGTGTCAAAGTGACGTTGTCACTGGTAATGTGAAGCAGTTCATTGGTGCTGAACCTGAGACGTTGGGTATGAGTCAAGCACCTGGCAGCGCTCTGGTAGAGCACCAGGCTGTGGTTGTCTCCAGCTGGGAGAAGGTTCCATTAAACCTTGCAACCTCTCACGTCTCAGCAAGTGAGTCTGTCTGCATCCCCAGTGTCAGGAAAGTCCCCAGGAAGGACTTGGGTCTGGAGCCAAGGGTATGGTTTCTAACAAAAGTGTTAAAAGAGATGCTTAAACTTTGGGATGTACAGCCAGTCTATACTGGGGTGTCTCCACCACAGTCAGACAGTCTGGTACTGCGGAGTACCATTAGGTGGACCCCTGAGTGGCAGGTGGTACAGCATAAAGGAAGACAAGACAGAAATGGTTTATTTATGACTGTATTACTAGTGTTAAAAATCGCCTCTAGGTATGCTGATGGGTTACTTCCTGTACAAGAGGTATATGGGAGAGGCTTTGGTGAAAAAAAAGTGTCTGAGGTTTCACCACCTAACAGCCAGGTGGAAGGCATTTCTGCTGCTATGGTCCAAGGTAGTACTGGTCAGTTGTCGGTGAAGGGTGTGTATGCTGTACCAGTGGAAGAATCACATGAGATGGAAGGGCCAAGTGTGGACCAGAAAGCAGCAGAAATCCTGACCGGGGCTCAACCGAAGGTGGTTAAAAAGACTGGGGTCCCCAGTCCGATGTTTGGTTTAGGTGACAAACCTAATAAGGTCCCCGAGACAGGGAAACGGATAAGAAGTGCGGTAAAAATGGTATGTGGATCAGACAAGAGCTTGTCTGTTCAGGTGGATAAAAATACAGATGGCATCAGAACAGGTCAAGTGGTAGGACAGCTGCCTGCCGAGTGGGTGAACCCAGGGGAGGTGACGTCCTGTGAGGTTCCCGTGGGTAATGGCGGCCCTCCATTATGTGTGCCCTCTGCAGACGTTGCCCTAGCAAATGCTGAAAAAAAAGGCATTGGTGATCTGTGCAACGTTGAGAGGTGTAATGTTGGTTTGAATATGTCTGTCTGTCAATGATGAACCAAATAGTTTGTTAAAGGTACATGACAGTGTGGTGTCCAAAGGTATTGGGAAACCTGGGAACCTGAAGCGTGGAGGCAGAAGGGTTGGTAGAAAGACCAGGGGTACCCTGTTAAAATTTCTGGAGAGGCAGTGCTTATGGAACCCCAAAAGAAGAGGGAGAAGGCTGAGTATAGGGAAATATAGGACCTTGTTAAGATCCAGGGTGGGACATACCTGGAAGCGCACCCGGAAAAAAGGTTGGGCCTACGTGGCTGACAGCCAGCACAGAGGTGTCCCAACCATAATGATGGGTGCTGGTGTTCCTCCCTCCGGATCGAAACAAAGGGGGAGGGTATGTGGTAGTGTGGTACCCCACCAGTGTATGAATACAGGATTCTCAACCAGGCAGGTTGAGGGGCTCCAGGGTATTTGCTTGTTTGGGAGGAAACTGGCTTTTCAGTTTCCTCATGATTTACTAAAATCCACTTTGGGACCCGGAGCTTGGGGATTTCTTAGAGATCCGGGTGGGATGAAATCCCCCAGTCCTGGATCCGGGTTTTGAGACTCAACTGCACACTGATTGTTCAGGTGTGTGTGGGCCTGATAGTAGAATCAGGACCAGCATTCTGGGCCCCACCCTCCCGACGAGTGCAGGTGTGCACTGGGGAAGCCATAGAGTGCAAGTGTGCACTGGAGAAGTCAGAGAGTGCTTGTGTGCACAGTGGAAGCCAGAGACCCAGGTCTGAGGGTCAGAGCAGCAAGGGGCTGCTATCCAAATGGATGGTGTTGCAGATGGAATAGTCTATAGGAGAAAGACAAGAGCCTGAAGTGGAAGGCCTGAGCAGCACTGCTGTATGTATAAGCCAGGAGGCTAAATGTCATTTTGTTGTTGAAAAGGAGTACTGAAACCCCTGCGAGGGAAAACCTTTTGATTTTGTTTTGAACTTCTTTTAATAAAAATGGGCAAACAACCCTTAAAAAGAAGAACCAGCGAGTGGCGGTGTCCTTCAAGCTCTACACTTGATGCTAGTACTTCACACTATATATATACAGTAAATATATGTATTGTAATTGTATTGTCCCCCCACATTGTACAGCACTGCACAAACTGTTGGCGCTATATAAATCCTGTATAATAATAATAATAATAAATAAATAAATCATAATACAGTAAATATATATATATATATATATATATATATATATATATATATATATATATATATATAAATATATATATATAATTGACATGCAATTGACATAAAGGTATATTTTTAACTTATACAGTATATAAATACTTAAGAAAAAGTATTAAAAAGATAAATTAAATATTGCTGTTAATTGTAAATTCAATTACTTACATACACATGTAATATTACTGTACACTAATCTATATGACAAAACAACCATTTAAAAAATGCAGTATATCCTACATGCTTGGTATTGGCTTAGATCCCTGTTTCATTTGCATATAATAAATTTCCTAAGGGAAATGTGTAACAAATATGTTTTTTGCCCAACTGCATTTGACATTTTGTAAAGCCATTTAACCCACTTTTCACTTTACCTCTACGAGGGATAATGTTTCACTGTAAAATATGCAGAACATTTAGATCATAAACACACACACACACAAATGCATAATTTTCTTTTTAAATCCTAGCAGTGTAAAATAAGAAACTCACATTACCAGTTAGCCCTCTATTATTCCTATACACTTATCTAAATCTGTAATAAAATAAAAAATGTTAATTTTAGGTCTTCAGCCCTGGAAGGATTTGCCCGTTAATGACCAGTCCATTTTTTTGCAATACGGCACTGCGTCGCTTTAACTGACAATTGCGCAGTCGTACAACGCTGTACCCAAACAAAATTGATGTCCCTTTTTCCCCACAAATAGAGCTTTCTTTTGGTGGTATTTGATCACCTCTGCGGTTTTTATGTTTTTGCGCTATAAACAAACAAAGAGCAACAATTTTGAAAAATGTTGCTATAATACATATCCCAAAAAATATATAAAAAAACACATTTATTCATCAGTTTAGGCCGATATATATTCTTCTACATCTTTTTGGTAAAAAAAATCGCAATAGGCGTATATTGATTGGTTTGCACAAATGTTATCGCGTCTACAAACTATGGGATAGATTTAGGGACTTTTATTTTTATTGTTTTTACTAGAAATGGCGGCGCCCTGCAATTTTTAGCAGGACTGCGACATTGCGGCGGACAAATCTGACCTCAAATTACACTTTTTGGGGACCAGTGACATTATTAAATTGATCAGTGCTATAAAAATGCATTGATCAATGAGAAAATAGCACTGGCAGGTAAGGGGTTAACACTAGGGGGCGATCAAGGGGTTAAGTGTGTTCCCTAGGTGTGTTCTAAGACCCCTTTCACACTGGAGCGTATTGCAGGCATTATAGCGTTAAAAATAGTGCCTGCAATTCGCCCTTAAAAAGCTGCACCATTCATTCCAGTGTGAAAGCCCGAGGGCTTTCACACTGGAGCGTTGCGCTAGCAGGATGGTAAAAAAAAGTCCTGCTAGCCGCATCTTTGGAGCGGTGAAGGAGCGGTGTGTTTACCGCTGCTGCCCATTGAAATCAATGGGACAGCGCGGCTATACCGCCCGTAATGCGCTGCCAGTTTTAACCCTTTCTCAGCCACTAGCGGGGGGTAAAACCGCCCCGCTAGCGGACAAAATGCGCCGTAAATCTGCCCATAGCGTCGGCGGTAAAAATAGCGGTGTTTTACCGCCGACGCTATGGGCGCCTCAGTGTGAAAGGGGTCTTACTGTTCTCACTGGGACATGACAGAGATCACTGTTCCCGATGACTGGGAACAGACGCCATTAATTGGGGTCCTGTTCTGGGGTTTCGCCCTGGGAGTCCACTCGTCGGTGTGCACCTCGTGGCTCTCATGGCACAGGGTGCGTGTGTGTGTTCTGGCCCCGGGCACCTTTAGCCCGAAGCTACATCGCTGCATGATAGGCCCAGCTCTGCTGGCTGAGGCCTATACTTATCAAAAAGGATCCTCAGCTACCCACTTGAGGGAAGCCAAGCTTAGGGAAGGAGACCAGGGGAAGATCTGCCCCGGAGGAGACTAGCGACGGTACTGCGGTATCGGGAGGGGGCCTGGAGCTCACCTAAGAAGGGATCCATCATTACAAGCCCTGCAATACGCCAATCCGGCTTAAAGGTTCTTCAATATTGCTTGGCTGGCAGGTTCGGGACTTTTAACAATCCTGTGGCAGAGGATTCCTGATCGTATCCCTAGAAACATTGGTTCGTGCTTCATCCCAGCTGCTAGGACCACTAAAACGGGACTATCTGGGTGAGCAATACCCACTCAGGCTTGAGTGGCGACGATTGGGACTTTAGTGTTGCGTGCCTGAACCTTCCCCTGTGTTTCTCTCGTTTCCTACTTTCCTCTAAAGTTTTCTACTTCAGCAAAGTAAAATAAAGCCTGACTGTTTGGGTTTTACATTGCACACAGACATTGGCCTTTCTAAAGACTTTTCTCACACCCTAACAACGGAAGCCTTGGAGGTAGTTTGCAGACCCATCAAAACCAGCCGGTCCCTTAAATGGGGGTAGTAAGTGCTACAGTAAAAAGAGGCAAAAGTCCCATCCAGAAACCCTGACAGAAGCCTATCAAATTTGCATGAGTGGAATTTGTTGTAAGTACTGTCGCTGATTATAAAAAAACGAAACTTAGGGTTTAAGCAAAGGGGCTGCACCAACACATTTTAAAAGCTCTGGCTCTATGGTTAGATACCCCGGGTCTGAGTCCAATCAACCTGGTAGTAGGCAGGATCCTACGGGGCTAATATTATTATGATACAGGATTTATATAGCGCCAACAGTTTGCGCAGCGCTTTACAATAAAAAGGGGGACAGTACAATTACAATACAGTTCAATACAGAAGGAATGGGAGGGCCCTGCTCATGGAGCTTACAATCTAAAGGGAGAGGGAGGTGGTACAAAAGGTAATAGCTGAAGGGGATGATATGATGGAGGCGACTTAAGTACAGTGGTGGGGTAGGCTTCCCTGAAGTAAATTAGTTTTCATGGATCGCCTAAAGGCGGACAGGGTAGGAGCTGATCTAACAGAGTAGGGTTAGGGAGTTCGAGAGGATGGGAGAGGCTCTGGAGAAGTCCTGGAGGCGAGCATGGGAGCAGGTAACAAGGGAGCTAGAGAGCAGGAGGTCTTGGGAGGAGCAGAGAGGATGATTTCTGCAGATGAGGTTGGTAATGTAGCTGGGGGCGATGCTGTGGATGGCCTTGTTGTGGTTAGTATTTACAATTTTACAACTGTGTTCAATGTACTACCATATGTATCATGGATTGGCCTGGTGGGATGTGTGGTCTTTGCTGCCTTTGGATGTGCTGCATTCACATTGAAGTTAACGGGCAATTTAACTTGTAATCCTATTATATAGCCCTTTATGAAATAAATGTGGGCTTGGACTCACTTTTCTCATTTCTCACTTTTAATAAAGCTTCTCTGATGAAAAAAAAACAAAAAACGTACTATTTAAATCTATGAAGACTTGCAGGCACATGTGTGGGAAGGGGTTATAGGGTAGGTTTGGGAAGACCGTGAAGCAAAGCTGCCCTGGCCTGGTCACACAGCCAATACCTCCACAGGTCTGTGGTTTAAGTACCTACTACTTGCCCTACGTGCTTTTAGCATCTCAACCGCAGGACACAGGCACAAAAATTAAGTCTCTGTAGAAAACCAATGTACATTTTTGGAGTTACCTATTATTAGTTAAAAAACATTTATGGCTTAAAACAAAAGTATTGCCAAAGTTTTTTTTGGCCATACTTCTCTTCTGGGTCACAGGATTGCACTTATTTCTGCACTCCTGTGACCCAAGTTCAGCCGACAGCAGGCTAAATCCCGCTGTCAGCTAACGTCACAGAGCCGGTCACAAACTTCAGAAGGATCCAGAATTTAGGGTTGGGATCCACCCAGAAGCCTGATCGGCATTAGGGCCGACTAAGGATGAGCCGAACGCCCCCCAGTTCGGTTCGCATCAGAACTTGCGAACAGGCAAAAAACGTGTTCGAACACGCGAACACCGTTAAAGTCTATGGGACACGAACATGAAAAATCAAAAGTGCTCATTTTAAAGGCTTATATGCCAGTTATTGTCATAAAAAGTGTTTTTATGAATCAATGCAAAAAAAAGTTTTAAAAACTGTAGTTTTTTCGGGAGCAGTAATTTTAATAATGCTTAAAGTGAAACAATAAAAGTGATATATTCCTTTAATTTCGTACCTGGGGGGTGTCTATAGTATGCCTGTAAAGTGGCGCATTTTTCCCGTGTTTAGAACAGTCCCTGCAGTAAAATTAAATTTCTAAAGGAAAAAAAGTCATTTAAAACTGATTGCGGCTGTAATGAATTGTCGGGTCCCGGCAATACAGATACAATTCATAAAAAAAAAAACGCCATGGGTTAACCCCCCCCCAGTCCATTACCAGGCCTTTTGGGTCTGGTATGAATATTAAGGGGAACCCCGAACCAAAATTAAAAAAAAAATTGCGTGGGGGTCCCCCAAATTCTATACCAGGCCCTTCAGGTCTGGTATGGATATTAAGGGGAACCCTGCGCCATTTTTTTTTTAAATGGTGTAGAGGTCCCCCTCAAAATCCATACCAGACCAAATCAGGTCTGGTATGGATTTTAAGGGGAACTCTGTGCCAAAATAAAAAAAATGGCATAGGGTTCCCCCCAAAAATCCATACCAGACGAGAGAGCTCCCCCCCTCCTGAACCGAACCAGGCCACATGCCATCAACATGGGGGGGTGCTTCGGAGTCACCCCCAAAGTACCATGTCCCCATGTTGATGGAGACAAGGGACTCATCCCCACAACCCTTGCCCGGTGGTTGTGGGGTTCTGCGGGCGGGGGGCTTATCGGAATCTGGAAGCCCCCTTTAACAAGGAAACCCCCAGATCCCCCTCTGTGAATTGGTAACGGGGTACATTGTACCCCTACCATTTCACAAAAAAAGTGTCAGAAATGTTAAAAAACACATGAGACAGCTTGAGACAAGTCCTTAATAAAAAAGAGAAAACAAATTCCAGCGATGTAATCCTTCTCGGGACAGGAACAATGAGGCGGCCGCCGAGTGACGCTACTCCCGCTGTGACAGCTGTTATATAGCTGAGGGCGGGGCCACCCGGTGACATGTACTGGTGACCCCGCCCCCCCCCCCCTCTGACGCTTGTCCCAAGCTGTCTCTTGTGTTTTTTTAATTTTTGACACTTTTTTTGTGAAATGGTAGGGGTACAATGTACCCCGTTACCAATTTACATAGGGGGGCTGGGATCTGGGGGTCTCCTTGTTAAAGGGAGCTTCCAGGTTCCGATAAGTCCCCCGCCCGCAGACCCCCACAACTACCGGGCAAGGGATGTGGGGATGAGGCCCTTGTCCCCATCAACATGGGGACATGGTGCTTTGGGGGAGACTCCGAAGCACCCCCCTATGTTGAGGGCATGTGGCCTGGTACGGTTCAGGAGGGGGGGCGCTCTCTCATCCCCCCCTCTTTTCCTGCGGCCTGCCAGGTTGCATGCTCGATAAGGGTCTGGTATGGATTTTTGGGGGGACTGCTACGCCATTTTTTATATTTTGGCACAGGGTTCCCCTTAAAATCCATACCAGACCTGAAGGGTCTGGTATGGATTTTGAGGGGACCCCTACGCCATTTTGTTTTTTACATTTGGCACAGGGTTCCCCTTAATATCCATACCAGACCTGAAGGGCCTGGTATGGAATTTGGGGGACCCCCAAGCAATTTTCTTTTTAATTTTGGTCCCAAAGGGCCTGGTAATGGACTGGGGGGGAATCCATGCCATTTTTTTCAATTCATTTTATCTGTATTGCCATGACCCGACAATTCATTACAGCCGCGATCAGTTTTAAATGACTTTTTTTCCTTTAGAAATGTAATTTTGCTGTGGGACTGTTCTAAACAGGGGAAAAATGTGCCACTTTACAGGCATACTATAGACACCCCCAGGTACGAAATTTAAAGGAATATTTCACTTTTATTGTTTCACTTTAAGCATTATTAAAATTACTGCTCCCGAAAAAACTTCAATTTTTTAAAAACTTATTTTTGCATTGATACATGTCCCCTGGGGCAGGACCCAGGTCCCCAAACACTTTTTATGACAATACCATGCATATAAGCCTTTAAAATTAGCACTTTTGATTTCTCCCATAGACTTTTAAAGGGTGTTTCGAGGCTTTCGAATTTGCCGCAAACATCGCAAATTGTTCGCTATTCTGCGAACAGGCGAACACCTGATGTTCGAGTCTAACTTATGTACGACTTGAACATTAGGCTCATCCCTAATGCCGACAAGAAACCGCTGCAGCATCTGACTGATGCTGCAGTTCTATAGGTGTGAATGTATGTTTATAATTTTTTTTTTATTTCCCTCAATTCTTCTTTTATCTTGTCAGTGAATGTAATATTACTATTTATGTATATATGGAAAATAATACTGAGATCAATGACTCCATATTTCCAGAATTTTGATTCAAAATGTGGTTTATTGATTGTACTACGCTTCAATGTATAATTTTTTGAATTACTAGTGAATTAGTCAATATCATTTCATAAATGAAATTATTAATTGTAGCACACCACAGAGTGGTCCTGTGGATACAAAGAAAGTAACCAGTGCCGCGTCCTATGAATTTGGAATAGAAAGAGAAGATGGGACTTGGACTTTTTAGGCACAAACAATCAATTATACAAAAATATATTTTATTATAAACATATTGTTTATAATAAAATATATTTTTGTATAATTGATTGGTTGTGCCTAAAAAGTCCAAGTCCTATCTTCTCTTTCTATCATTCCATAAATAGCCCCCTAAGACTATTACTGAGAGGAAAAATACTCTAGTTGCAATATTGCACCAGCAATCTAAAAAATCATGAATGATCTTTTTTTATTAGGTGTAAAACCTTTTTATCCACAACATAATGCAGAAAGATGAATGAGGCAGCCCAGGTAATGTAGTCAATAGAAAATTGGCCAGATCGTAAAGGTTCATTGGAAGAGCCTGGCAAAATTAAGATGCAAGTGTACAAAGAGCTTCCTGGACCACATGAGATCACCAGAACACTTGGCTGTTGTATGGAGAATATATGCACATTAACCACTTAAGGACCGCCGCATGACGATATACGTCGACAGAATGGCACGGCTGGGCACAAGGACGTCCTCTTTAAGATCCCAGCCGTGGGTCGCAGGCGTGCCACCGGCGGCGCACTCGCAACCCGGTCCTGAGCTCCGTGACCGCGCCCGCAGGAGTTTCGATCGCCGGTGTCCCGCGATCAGGTCACAGAGCTGAAGAACGGGGAGAGGTGAGTGTAAACAAACCTTTCCCCGTTCTTCTCCGTGGCATGTCAGTTCCCTGTCATCGGAACAGACGATCAGTGACGTGTAACGTGTAGCCACGCCCCCCTACAGTAAGAATCACTTCCTAGGTAACACTTGACCCCTACGGCGCCACCTAGAGGTAAAACCCTTCACTGCCAGTGTAATTTTCACAGTAATCAGTGCATTTTTATAGCACTGATCGCTGTAAAAATGACAATGGCCCCAAAATGGTGTCAAAAGTGTCCGATGTGTCCGCCATAATGCCACAGTCATGATAAAAATCGCTGATCGCCGTCATAACTGGTAAAAAAAAAATATTATTAAAAATGCCATAAAACAGTCCCCTATTTTGTAGAAGCTATAACTTTTGCGCAAACCAATCAATAAAAGCCTATTGCGATTTTTTTTTTACCACAAATATGTAGAAGAATACGGATCGGACTAAACTGTGGAAAAAAAAATGTTTTTTTATATATTTTTGGGGGATATTTATTATAGCAAAAAGTAAAAAATATTGTATTTTTTTCAAAATTGTCGCTCAAAACCACAAAGGTGATCAAATACCACCAAAAGAAAGCTCTATTTGTGGGAAAGAAAGGACACCAATTTTGTTTGGGAGCCATGTTGCACGACCGCACAATTGTCAGTTAAAGCGACGCAGTGCTGAATCGCAAAAAGTGGCCTGGTCCTTTAGCTGCATAATGGTCCGGGGCTGAAGTGGTTAAATGACCTGACAGAAGATGTTCCAACAGCTATTAATCTGATGTTTATTTATTTATTTTACTCATTTAGAGATGATACTTTCCCTGCAGCATTTTAAGTGACTATTGACCCCTTCACATCAGTCTCTGCACCCCAAGAAGGTTACAATTTAATATTTCTACCATGGACAGACACACATACAAACATACACAAATTAGGGCCAGTTTGGAAGGAAGCAGCTAATTTTACCAGTATTTTTTAAATGGTGGGGAAAAAATGGAGCACCCAGACAAAGCCTACACAAAAACAGAGAAAGCATGCAAACTCCATGCAGGTAGTTTTTTTGGTATTAATTAGCTACAATGGTTACTGTCAAATATAATAGATAAAACTAAATGCATACATGTGAAATGTTTCACCGCAAAAGGATTTGCAATTCTGTTTAGCCAGTCTTGTAATGCATACAATAGAAAAATAGGCCAAGGATAAATCCATGGAAAACTCCAAGCTCACTTACCGACCAGTAAATTTACTGGCGGTTGGCAACCCTGCTTGCTGCAATGGACAGTTATAGGTAGGGGCAGTGGATTCCTTTTTTTGTAATATTGTAATGCCTACTGTAGCACACAAACCTTTTTCTCGCCTGGCTCACTTGCGAGTCAAGGCACACCGTGCTATATGCCCGTACCCTCCTGTTTGAAGAGGTTAAGTGGTGTTCATAAATTTTGGGTCTTTCGGCGAGTCACCCTTTCCACTGGTTCTCTCCCCCAGAGTATGGGGTCAAGTCTCTGTTTCTTCCCCTAAAGAAAGCAATGTCCAGAAGTACTTTAACTCCAACAGAGAGTTTATGTTCTATTTTCTGCATAGTAGGTAGAGATAGGTGGATGAAAGAAGAAATAGTGTGAAGAATAGATCCAGGCACAACCAGCAATCTCGTCGCCACTTGATCCCGAGTGGGTTTAGCTCACCCGGATAGTTCTCTCTCACAGTCCTAGCAGCCGGGGTGGAGCTCGAACAGTTCAGCCACCCTATCCCCTCCTGGGACGGGTGTTAGAAATCCTCTAACCTCTGTAGACTTTAAGAACAGGATGATGCCAATGGGCACTCTACAGGTTAGCTTCCCCAAGCAACAGATCCTTCCCTCTGACAGGTCACCAGGCCTCTCCCGAGACAGCAATCTTCCATTACTCATCTCCTCAATGGGACCAATCCTCCCCTGGCTTCCTCTTGGCGAGAGCGGGTACCCTTCCCCGGGCACCCTGGGACTCTTCTTTTGGGGGTAGGCCCTAGCTAAAGGTGCTAGGCCCACTAGTAGAGTTGCAGGCCCCAGGCTAAAGGTGCCTGGGCCTGATCGCACCCACACGTACCCCCGGCCATAAGGGCCACCGGAGGTGGGGTACATGTCTCACTCCTACTCCTCCGACCCTGACGGGGACAAACACACCACCACCAATGGCGTCTGCCCCTTAAGTACCCTCTCCCGGCATGCACAGCAGGTTGACCACGCCCACTGTACCGCTGCCGAGAGAGGACACCAGAAGGCGTAGTAATGCCACCCCTGGCTCAACCCTGACCCGATGTGACAGCGCCACCTAGAGGCCGCAGGGAACCACACACCAGGCAGCATCACATAGGCAGAAGCACTACCTAGCAATGAGAATGGTCTGAGCCCAGCTAATAGCTCAGACCAGCCCCTAAATTTAGGCACATAACATCCCTAAAAAGTAAAAGGGCGCTACACACCTATTCCAGCCAAATCCTGGGCCTACAGACTACACTGCAGCTAAAAAAGGCAGCCTGGTCTGGGACCCACCCCAGGATGTGACTGAATAAGGTAAAGTCAGCAGCACAGGGATGGGGTCATCCTTCCTTGTGTTTTCCCTTCCTATAAGGATGTTCAAGAGGGGAGGCAGACAACCTTGTACACAGCAATAGAACCCTGATTGGTTTAGAGTGCAACCCCTTCCTCTCCAGTCTGAGTGCTGCTATATATGATTTATAAGGGGTTGATATCACGGCAGATGCTGGTTAAGTTACATACATTTATAGAGACCCTGTCACCTTGCCCATTCAGGGAAAAGTGACAGAATCTCTATAAGGGCAAGCCCTGTATCAGTCTTCCTCTATGGTATCCGCCACAAAATACTAGGTGTAAACTGGTGTCAGAGCTTACAGGAAGCAGTGATGTTACCCTCTTTATTATGTATGATTGTGTAGGCCTAACTTTTTTCCCACTAGGCCCAAGCACTACATCATAGGGGGAGAGGTGCACATGCTCCCCAAATGCTTCCAATTTTGCCAGCCCCGAAGGCAGACAGTATGAGTTCGGAGACATGCACCTGCACCCACATTGACGGTGGCTGCTCCCTAATTGATATCAATGGGACTGGCAGCACAGGGATGTATGAAACGCCTTTGCATTGCCATGTGGGTAAACACAGCAAGTTACAATTTTTTTATTTCATTTAAAGTGTTACTAAACCCAGGTAGCTGCATTTACTATATCTGGTTTCCCATAGTACACAGAACTTGGAAATTCAATTTTTTTAGTAAATATAAACGGCTAAATACCTTTTCTCATTAGCAGTATATAGTAATGTTGTAAAAACTATTAGTACCCGGCCAAGCACCTGTTAAAGCTTGTAGGAGGAGTTTTAATTTTCCCCTGACTGTCCTATGAGGCTGCATGACCTCTGACCCTCTGTCTGGACAGTGCTGATTGGCCCTGTGCTGATCAAATGCAACCTCAAAAAAAACCTCTCTAGCAATACACATCAAACTGAGCATGTGCAGAGTGCCTCCTGGGACTCTGTGCTATCAGCAGAAGGATCGGGGACAGTAAAAGAAGGGGAGAGTCAGAGAAAACAGAATCAAATGGCCTTTTACACAATGTGGAGGATTAACCCCTTAGATTCCACAGTGAGTGTAACAAGCATGCTTTACTGCACATACAGACTGATTTTACTGTTGTTGGTTTAGTAACGCATTAAAGGGAGACTATTCTAGCTTTGGGTCTGTTTAATTTTTAAAAATACTTATTAGCATGTTTTCATTACATGCATAAAATGTGCACCTTATAAAAAACATTTAATTTGAGGGGCTTCCAGGGCACTTAGTTGGCAGAGCATGAGTGGCGTTCTATTGAGACTGTAATATAGTTTTAGAAGGTGTAATAAATAATGCCATTCTCTGCATTTCTCTGAGCACATGCTTCCTTTAAATGGTATGTAAAGCCTAATGCCCCGTACACACGATCGGAATTTCCGTCGGAAAAACCTTGGATGTTTTTTCCGATGGAAGTCCGCTCAAGCTTGGCTTGCATACACACGGTCACACAAAAGTTCTCAAAACTTTCGACCGTCAAGAACGCAGTGACGTACAACACTACGACGAGCCGAGAAATTGAAGTTCAATGCTTCCGAGCATGCGTCGAATTGTTTCCGAGCATGCGTAGGAATTTTGCGCGTCGGAATTGCTACAGACGATGGGAATTTCCGATTGGAATTTTTTTGGTCAGAAAATTTGAGAACCAGCTCTCAAATTTTTCTTCTCGGAAATTCCGACAGGAAAAGTCAGTTGGAGCCTACACACGGTCGGAATTTCCGACGAAAAGCTCACATCAAACTTTTCTTGTCGGAAATTCCGACCGTGTGTACACAGCATTACAATGAACTTCTCCTATTAGCTCACTTTTCTCTGTTAAATATATCATGGAAAGGATTTTATTACACTGGTTAATGCAAAAAAAAGAGCCGTCCTGTGTACTCTGCTCACTTCCTGTGTTACCTCAATTAGCCCCTCTCGTTCTTATCTTGGACTACAGAATGATCAGATTTATGTTGTAGAGATTTGAGAACTGGGGTGGGAGTAGTTTAGCAAAATTCACTAGGCAGAGCTGACACCGTACAGTCCACAAAAATGCTGTGTGTTGTCAGGCCACAACATGTTTGAAGAGTTCAGTGATTTCTTGGCATATCAACCGGTATTTTTCAGTACTTGTTGCTTCTTCAAAGCAATAAAATGTGCATGTTTTCAGAGATGGACTACATTTTTTTTCTTTGCCCTGACATATGCTTTATATGAAGAAAATACCCCTGGATTATTTTGTTCTCGAAAGTTCCCTGACGTTCCAACGCTAACAAAATATGTAGCTTTCTCTATAGTGAAAGCAGATCCCAAAATATTTTTTTTAAATGTGATTGGTGAGTATGACACTTGAAAAGGAGAAAAATACACAGCTGTCTTTATATTATAATATGGCGAATGATTGTGCTGTAAACTCTGCTTAAAGGGCCACTGCTCAGCAAAGCTGCCAGGAGTCTCCAAACTTTCTAATCAAAGGGCCAGTTTACTGTCCTTCAGGCTTTAGGGGGGCCGGACTGTGGCCAATGGAAGTAGAAAATGCCCCAACATCAATGCCCCTTCATTGGCTTTAATGGGAGGAATAGTGCCCCATTTTCCATATTAATGAGAAGAATAGTGCTCCATCATTGGTGTAAATTGGTGAAATAGTGCCCCAAGGGCCAGATAAAGGCAAGTAAAGGGCCACATTTGGTCCCCGGGCTGCAATTTGAAGACCACTGTTCTAAACAATCTGTCTATTGAGCTGTATCAAAAATGACAAAAATAAATAAATAAAAGGGGGATAACGCAGGAGAGGAAATAGCAAAAGAAAGGGGAGATCAAAAAAAGGAATCTTGAGAGCAAATGAAAAGGAAAGGAGAAGAACGTAAGAAAAGGAAGGCGGAAAAACACGAATAGAGGACCAAAAGAACATGAAGGGACAGAAAAAGAGATCGTATTAGGCATGGTTTATTAACCACTTCAATACCCAGCCATAGTCATATGACGTCCACAGATGGGAACTCCCATCCTGGGTGGGTGTCATATGACGTCCTGGGCTTTGTGGGGGGATATCTGAATGATGCCTGCAGCTAGAGGCATCATTCAGATATCCTTCTCTTCTGCCGGCGATTCTGTGAACAATAAGAACGATCATAACGGCAGTTCCACCGCTTGATCGTTCTTATAGGCGGCGGGAGGGGACATCCCCCCTCCCGCCACCATCCGGTGCTTCTCCAGGCTCTCCCGTGCCATCTGGGGCCCAGAGAATGAATCGTCCGGCGTCGGATGGGAAGCATAGAGATGACTGGTGACCAGATGGTCACCAGTCATCTCTATGATGTCACGCCCGGGATCTCAGAAGTAAACAAAGCCGCGATTGCGGCTAGTAAGCATGAGATCGGTGAAATTTTTTTCACGATCTCATGCTTTCCAGCCTGGAAGAGAGATGTGGGGTCTTATTGACCCTGCATCTATCCATAAAGAGGACCTGTCACACACCATTCCTATTTCAAGGGATGTTTACATTCCTTGTGTAGCGGGTGGTTACATTTAGGGGGAAGCATCTGAGTGGTAGCCAGGCTCAGATGTGCCAATTGTTAGGTCTCAAGGACTATTTCTATCCCTGGGAGATAGTACTGGTGGTTAAGTTCACTGGGGCCTATAGGTGGCGCTGTTGCCGTGGGCCCGGGTTGAACTGCAGTATGAGGTTGTGTCCTTTTTGTCCCCTCTCGGCAGCAGTACGGTGGGGCGGGGAACCTGCTGTGCCTGTCAGGAGAGGATATAAAGGGGGCGGCCATCTTCCAGAGGGGTCGTCGGTTCCGCGCTCAGGGACCTTAAGCCTGGGTGCGGGTGTGTCGCCTCCGGGTGCCCTAGGCCCGGAGGCCTTTCAGGTGGTCTCTGGGTGCTCTAGGCCCGGAGATGGAGCTGCTGTTCCATCTCAGACACCTTCAGTCTGGGGTGAAGTACTTCAAGAGAGGCCCGGGGCCCAGTGCCTTCGACTGGGTCCCACAAGGGATCAAGGGATCCTAGGGTGCCCCCCTGAAGTGGGTGCCCGAATCTAGGATGAGGAGGCCAGGGAGGTGACCCTTCCCGAAGACCCAGTACAGTATCGCTGGTGACGGTGGGGCCTCTGGTAACTCTCCGGATGGATGTCCTTTCCCTGACAGGGGTCATTACTTCTAGAAGGTAATTCATCGTGAATCTGGTCGGTGGCAGAGACCCAACAACCGGGCCTGTGGCAGAGGCCCTATTCACCTGGTCTGTGGCAGGGACCCCCTCATGGTCGGTGGCAGCGACCATGCACCAAGCCTGTTCGTGCTATTCAGAACAGGAGAAACCCAAATTTAAATTTGTGCCTGGACCTCCTCCCACCTTATCTGACCCGTGTTTGTCTCAACCAGTCTGCTCTTAAAGAGACTGTTTATTGTGCAAGAAGGAATAAACAAGTGTTGGACCTTTCAGTTGGTGTGGACAGTTGCTTACTGGGGAGAATTAAAGACTTGTTTCTGACTACTGCAGAAACGAGGTCAGCACTGGAGGCTTTTTTACACCAGTCGCAGGCAGGCCCGAGAAACTAACACTGCTCAACCTCCCTATTCAGGAGGGTACGGGCTTGTGGTGCAGTGTGCCTCATTCTTTTCCTGCGGAGGAGCCGAGCAAAAGAAAAGCAGGTAAAGTCTGTGGTTGGTGCGCTACACTTGTAATAGGAATAAAAGTGATAAAAAAAATTTTTTTTTTTAAAAAGTGCAAAAATAAAAAAAATTACCCTAAGTAAAAAAAATATATATATAAATAAAAAAAAAATGTAAAGTGTCCCCGGTAGCTCGCGATCAGAAGCGAAGGCACACGTAAGTCCCACCCACATATGTAAACGCCGTTCAAACCACATATGTGAGGTATCGCCGCTTGCATTAGAGTGAGAGCAACAATTCTAGTAATAGATCTCCTCTGTAACTCTAAACTGGTAACCTGTCAAATATTTCAAAGCGTTGCCTATGGAGATTTTTAATTTTTTTTCCCAAAAAAAGGCGTTTGAAAAATTATTGCGCAAATACCGTGCAAGATAAAAAGTTTCAATGACCGTCATTTTATTCCCTAGGCCAGTGATGGAGAACCTTGGCACCCCAGATGTTTTGGAACTATATTTTCCATGATACTCATGTACTCTGCAGTGTAGTTGAGCATCATGGGAAATGTAGTTCCAAAACATCTGGAGTGCCAAGGTTCGCTATCACTGCTCTAGGGTGTCTGCTAAAAAAATAATGTTTGGGGGTTCTGAGTAATTTTCTAGCAAAAGAATGATGATTTTTACATGTAGGAGAGAAGTGCCAGAATAGGCCCGGTATTGAGGTGGTATAAAAGCCCTGTATTGAGGTGATTAAAAGACACAATTGCTGAAGCAAAGAACGGGGTAGCCATATAAAGAACAATGTAGGTTACGTTGATTGTAATTACTAACACCCACCTTTATATGTAGACCTGGAGGAAGATCAGCATTGCTCGGGAGGGGTCTAATGTGCTGGTAGATATAAGAGGCGCACTGATCTTGTTCAGCCTGTAATTGTGGGGCAAGTTTATCCAGCTGACCCTGGTGCTCTTTGATAGCCGTTTTCAGTTCATCAATCAGCTTATTCACCTAAAGGAGTTAAATTACAAGAGCTGTTAGTACAATGTAATTCTATGTGTCACACCATTTAGACACAATGCAAGGCCATGAAACCATTTAGCTAATGAGGTACTTGCATTAAATTCTGCTTAAAGAGACACTTTACCTTAAAAGCAATTTGCCTCCAATATCAGAAAGGTATGAAGTCAGAAGTTGATATAACGGAATGTGAGATCCACAATATTAGCATGTCTAAAATCACCCCCAATTCATCTTAGAAAGCTTACCAATCACCTAAGTTACATTAAACAAAGGTCAATGATGTGAGCTGGCAGCCTGGCGCTACAATTAGTAGCACACAGCTGCAGCAATGTGAAATGATGCACGGTTCATGCACCGTTAAACTGCAGTCACATGCTACCATGTAGCTTGCATTCCTGGACCCCAATCCTTGTAACTTTATTGATAGATCGCAGCATTAAACAACCCATAGCATTGTCTGGCAATCATGCCCCTCCATTTGTTGTGTGTGTGTAACTTTTTAACTTTTGGTTATACGTCTATCACTGTATTTTTAACTTTTTAAAGTGATTGTAAAGTCTTATTATTTTTTTTATAAAAATAACAAACATGTTATACTTACCTCCTCTGTTGCAGTGAATTTGCACAGAGCAGCCCAGATCCTCCTCTTCTTGGGTCCCTCTTCTGTGATCCTGGCCCCTCCTTCTTGTTGAGTGCCCCCACAGCAAGCAGCTTGCTATTGGGGCACCCGAGCCGGGTCACAGCTCCCTGTGTCCAATCGGACACGGTGCCCTGACCCGGCCTGCCCCCTCTCTCCCCTGATTGGCTAGTTGACTTTGATTGACAGCATCGGGGATCCAATGACGCCACTGCTGTGTCTCAGCCAATCAGGAGGGAAAAATTTTGGATGGCTGAAACACTTGTGGACATTGCTGGAAAGAGAGGGACCTCGGGTAAGTATGGGGGGGGGGCTGTTGCACACAGAAGACTTTTTATCTCAACCACTTCCGGACCGCCCGCCGCAGTTTTACGTCCTCTGTTTGAAGAGGAATACCGTTGTTATGGTAGCAGCTAGCTACCATAACCCCGGTATCCTCTTCTTCAGCAGGCGGTCCGCTACAAGATAAAAGTGGTCTCTGCGACGGATACGCCGCAAGATCACTGTTATCGGCGACGGGAGAGGCCCCCCTCCCGCCGCTCTCCGGTGCCCTCCGCCGCTTACCGGAGCCGTTGGCAGCAGTGGAGGCAATCGGGTCTGCTCCCTTGCTGTGTATGGAGACGAATGAGGGGAAGACCCCCCACCCGTCCCCCACTCGTCTCCATATCACTGCAGGGCGGAAGCAACATCAAAATGTCACTTCCGCCCATACGTCTTAAAGGTAAATTTTTTTGTTGTTTTTTTTTTATTGCATTTAAGTCCAAATATGAGATCTGAGGTCTTTTTGACCCCAGATCTCATATTTAAGAGGACCTGTCATGCTTTTTTCTATTACATGTTTACATGCCTTGTAATAGAAATAAAAGTGACCCAATTATAAAAAAAAAAAAAAAAACTGTTTTAAAATCACTAAAATAAAGTAAAATAAATAAGAAAAAAAATGTTTTTTTAAAGCGCTCAGTCCCGACGAGCTCACGCGCAGAAGCGAACGCATACGCATACATGAAAATGGTATTTTTTTTTTTTTTTTTTTTTTTTTTTTGTTAAGGTGAGGTAACTAAAGTTTTTTAGAAGGTGGTGGGTAATAGGAGGGGAAGAATCAAAGGAACAGGAATATTCCAATGGAATTAGATTTATGCTCTATTTAAGATCATAAGAATGTGTTAGATGGTTTGGGCCCGTGGGGCATTTATTGGTTTAAACTGAAAGAGAAAAATGTGCTATTTGATTACTTCCCCTGTATGTTGGATAAAATAGATAAATAAAGAAATTGAAAAAAAAAAAAGAAAATGGTATTCAAACCACACATGTGAGGTATCACTGCAATTGTCAGAGCGAGAGCAATAATTCTATCCCTAGACCTCCTCTGTAACTCAAAACATGCAACCTGTAGAATTTTTTAAACGTCGCCTTTGGAGATTTTTAAGGGTAAACGTTTGACGCCATTCCACCAGCGGGCACAATTTTGAAGCGTGACATGTTGGGTATCAATTTACTCAGTGTTACATTATCTTTCACAATATAAAAAAAAATTGGGCTAACTTTACTGTTGCCTTATTTTTTAATTAAAAAATTTGAATTTTTTCCAAAAAAAGTGCGATTGGAAGACCGCTGCGCAAATACGGTGTGACAAAAAGTATTGCAATGACTGCCATTTTTTTTCTCTAGGGTGTTGGAAATTTTTTTTTATCATTTTTGGGGGTTCTAAGTAATTTTCTAGCAAAAAAACTTGTTTTTAACTTCTGAATCTGAAAAACAGGCCCGGTCTTAAAGTGGTTAATGCATAAAATGCATTAAGATAAAAAACCTTCTGCCTTTACAACCCCTTTAACATTTTGTTATATACATATTATTTTTTACTCTTTAACTTTTTATTGTATATTAACTATTTGCAACTTCTTGACCTTTGGTTATATAGCTATTATTTGCAAATTATTAAAATTGGATTATATACAGTATCTATTATTTGTAACTTTTATAAATTTTTAACTTTTAGTTATATATCTCTTTTGCAACTTTTTATAAGTATTTGTTACCTTCTGACTTTTGGTTATACATCATTTATTTGCACTGTTTTGATTTTTCGTTCTATACCTATTATTTGTAACTTTTTAAATTTGGTCAAAAATTTACAAATCTGTTCTATTATTTACAAGTGTGTGGCATTGCAATTTCGAAATATTATGCAAATGGTGATGTGTGACTTTTACAATACATTTATAGGAAAATGCTTCTAAGAAATGTACCACTGTAGATACCAAACAAAAATCCCCATCAAATTACAAAAGCCTAAGCTTAGCGAATGAGGTAAAGCTGTGCTGACTTCAGTTATCAGGTTGATCAAAAAAATATTATTTTTTTCATTTCCTTACACAAAATTAGGTTTTTTTTTAAAGTAAATTTTCCTCATTTACTAAGCCAAGTGAAAATTCACTTTTCAAAGTAAATATGCTCTACTACATTAGTAAATCAACCCCAGTATAATACATTGCGGCCAAAAATACATCCCTAACGCATAAAATGAAGAAAACACCATCCTCAATATCAGAAAGGAATGCCCTCCAAACAAACACATACAGTATACAAATGAAATTGCATAATGCCCCGTACACACGATCGGAATTTCCGATGGGATAAAATCCGATGGAATTTTCAAGCTGTCTTCCATCAGTCTTGCATACACAGTCATACCAAATTCTGACTGTCCAAAACGCGGTGACGTACAACACTACGACGAGCCGAGAAAAAATGAAGTTCAATGCTTCCGAGTATGCGTCGACTTGATTCTGAGCATGCGTGTTTTTTTCTCCGTCGGAGTTCCACACAGACTATCGGATTTTTTTCCATAAACTCCGACGGAAAAAAGTCAGATGGGGCCCACACACGGTCGGAATATCCGATGAAAAAATTCCTTCAGACTTTTTTCATCGGAAATTCCGATCGTGTATACAGGGCATAACAGATACTGGGGTTGAATTAGTAAAGGCAAATAGGCTTTTCACATTGCATGGGAAGTTGCACTTTGCAAGGGATTTTGCCCCAGAGCTTAGTGAATGTAGTGAAGTTTCACTTTGCAAAGAATACCCAATTGTGTGGAATCGCAATGGAAATAAATAAATGCATTTTAGCTTACACATGATTTGATTATGGAAGTCAGCAAAACTTTACCTCATTCACTCAGCTCTGGGGAAAATGTCCTTGCAAAGTGCAACTTCTCTTGCAGTGAACAGCCTATTGCTTTTAGTAAATCATCCCATTCCCCACTATCTTAGGCAATGGGGAAAAATAAACACATTGAAGGAGACTTACTAAAACTTGAGCACTCAGAATCTGGTGCAGCTCTGCATGGTAGCCAATCAGATACTAGCTTCAGCTTGTTAAATTAAGCTTTGACAATAAAACCTGAAAGCTGATTGGTTTCTATGCAGAGCTGCACCAGATTTCGCTTGCTCCAGTTTTAGTACATAACCCCAATTATATTATAAGAAATACATTTATCACTTTCCGAGAGTGTTCAAAATAGAACACCTATCTGGGGAAAACCTAGATCCTCAAAATTTTGTAATAAATATTTACAAAATATATATTTTTCATAGGCGTGCGCACAGGGTGTGCCGGGTGTGCCAAGGCACACCCTATTCACCCCATGTGCATTAGTGTTATCGCTCTGTGTAGCAGCAGGACCATGGGAAAGATCTCCCTCTTACCGGCTCTGCCATAAGAGAAGTGTTTATACTCTTCCCTTTCACTGTGCTGGCAGGGAGAACAATGTGGTCATATATATGTAAACACATACACATGCATGTGTGTTTTTGACATTAAGGGTGCACACCCTAACGCAATAGACTGCGCACACCGATGATATTTTTTTACCAAACAGGGACTTGCACTAGGCATCAAATATTAAACTACAATGATAAATCTTGGCGCAACTGCATTGAAATTGTATATATCTCTATATCTATATATATAGATATATCTATATATATGAATAATATAACCATATTAAGGATTGTCCTCTATCCCTGTTTGATAAAACTGAACTATGTAAATGCCTAATTATTTGAGTTATTAGCAATGGAGCTACACTATGGACTACAGCTATAAACTAAAGACTAATATAAGGGGTAAAATAATCATTTATGTTTGTTGTATCCATAAACCATGATATAAAGATGCTATATTCTTGCAATCGTTTTGGAGCTGTCTTGGCAGTTATATTTTCCAGCCTGCAGGTGTCACTGCTGCAGTTGGCTTCCAGCTGATACTGTCCAATGAATGGCTAAACCTTTGTACGGATGAAAGTGTTAACAGCTTCAGTAAATGCTACACACCGTTCCTAAAATACAGCTATGCTTTATAGCCAAAATGTTAGCCTCAGTCTCCTTATGATCAGACAACACAGCAGGAGAGGGATGAGGATCTCAGTATGAAACATCATGACACAGGTAGTCTTCGCTACAGAAACAAGAATACATACATACATATGACATGTTAATGTGGCTACACAGTAAATACAGAGCTTCCAACTCTCCAACTGTCTCTTTTTTGGAACCAAATGGGTAAAACCGTCCGGAACTGAAGTGGTTAAAGTATAACTAAAGGCACAACTTTTTTCTTAGTTATAACAGTGCAGAGGGATTTGAAAGCTTGTCAGTTTTTATTGCTGTCTGTACCCCCACTAAGAAGATTCACCCTACTTGTCCTATTTACCATTATCATTGAAATTGAAAGTAAAAGAAAATCCCCTTTTTTTGGTTGTCCGCAGTGGAAATCTTCCAATGGGGAAACTGCCTCTGGTGACCTGGCGATCCCCAAGGAATTCCCTTAATTTGCAGGGATTTCCTCTCATTTCCTCCCTGTTTGGCTATGGGACAGGAAGTGAAGGTAAATCTCTGCAATGGGACACAGATGGCGAAAAAAAATCTGACACGTGTTATAACCTTCCTTTGTTCTATCCAAAATGAAAAAAAAAAAAAAAAAACGTTTTGCCTTTAGTTCTACTTTAACCACTTCAGCCCTGGAAGGTTTTGCCTTTTAGCAGACACCACAAGAGTCATACTATTCTCATTAGCCAGGAGCCCCTGCTCTATGTGCCTCCGAAAAACTAGTTTCACTTTTTCACTAAAACGTCACTGACACCAATTGCCATTTTCCAAATAAAGGACCCTAATTGACCACTGAAGCGCTCTCCTTGGAGAGGGGAAATGGCAGTGGTAAGGATTCGATTTCACAGGCCATCTAACAGGGACAGTGGGAGTGTACTCCCTGAGATGTATGCTCTTAACTTAGGCTCGGTTCACATATATGCGGGTCCGGTTTTCGTTGCAGAGTCCAGTGCAGGTTCCATTCAGTGGTCCAGGCGCAAATTTAACACCTAAATCACACCTGAACCTGACTGAAAAATGCACAGGATCCTGTTTTAATTCACACTGCAACCAGCCCTCATATATGTCAACCGGCTCAATCGAAAGACGATCTGGTTCACTTGATACGTGAATCAGATGCGGTTCAAAACGCATACGATTTGCATATATGTGAACCAAGCCTAACTCTTTCAGCTCTTCTTGCATTGGTAATCCAATTCTGATTTCCAAGGCAGGTACTGATCTGATTAATGGCTGGGGAAAAATCTTAGCACTGTCAATGTTTTTTTCAGCAGTTTTTCTGCATATAAGAGACAGCAAGTAGTCTGCAGACGACATTCCAGCATCTCAAGAATACAGACAAAATGAACTGGGCAAGGCGAGCTGGTGCAGAATAGTAAAGCCTGGATTAAAAACAGAATAAATGAGCAGGTAGGCTCTGCTTTCCATGCTTTTTATTCATTTCCAGGCTTGATTTTCAATGTTGAATGAAAAGTACCCTTAAAGGGGTTGTAAACCCTCAAGGTTTTTCACCTTAATGCATTCTATGCATTAAGGTGAAAAACCTTCTGTACTGCACCAGCACCCCAGAGCCCCCCTTTTACTTACCTGAACCTGATCGATGGGGATGAGCACAGCAGCTCCAGCCGCTGTTTCGGGTCCTCATTGGATAGATTGATAGCAGCGCAGCCATTGGCTCCCACTGCTGTCAATCAAATCCAGTGACACGAGAGCCGGGGGGCAGGGCCGAGTCCAGCTGTCTGTGTCGATAGACGCAGCAGCAGCAGGACTCGGGAGCGCGCCCACATGAGTGCCCCCCTGGAATGCGGGTCTCCGAGGGGGCACTCGATGTGAGGAGGAGCCAGGAGCGCCACAGGGGGGCCCCCAGAGGAGGAGGCTCGGGACCACTCTATGCAAAACCCTTGCACAGTGGAGGTAAGAATAACATGTTTGTTATTTAAAAAAAAAAAAATTAACCTTTACAGCCTCTTTAAGGCTTTCCGATATGCACTGGGGGCTTTCAATAGCCAATTCTTTTTGTATATATAAGGGTCCTATGTATGGATGAAGAACTCTTGGCAACCTTTAAAAGTAGAGGAAGTGGGCAGAGCCAGAAGAATAAAGAGAAGTAAACAAGAATAATTTTTATACTGGTCACATTTTTACCATTGTAAAAATAGGGGTTTCTAAAACTTTTCTAAAATGTTTTCAAAAATTTAAATAACCCAAACCAGCATCCTCACCAAGAAAATAAGTTAAAAATTAATTTTAAAAAGTTAAAAATTGCAAAGAAATAGTCTGTGTTATTTTGTGAAAAAATGTTGAGACACCAATGAGAATAGGAAAAAGCAAAAGGAAAGGGGCAAAAGATGTACATATCCTCAGCCTGGTGTATGTCAGAGTATAAAGCAAATATGAATGTTCACATCTGGAGGGATGCCATGTTTGACATGGCACCCATGGCATGATGGCAGTGGCCGGCACGGACAAGCAGAGCCCAGAAACGTCTAAAGAGATGCCAGGGATGCCGTGTTTGCAGTAGCACCAGCAACACATGCAGGGACTCTTGCTAACTATCACAGCCAAGTAACTGACCCATGTCCAGATCTAGGGCAGTAGTGGGGTGAGTTGCGTCCCCCAGATTCCAGTTGCGCCCCCCAAGCCCCCCACCCTCAACCCCCCCTTTACCCCTGGCACTGTGTCATCCCTGCACTGTACACACTGCACATAGTTGAAATCTGATCATTTGTCCGACTTTTTCTGGTCATCAGCCATCTTAAGGCCCCTTTCATACTTTGCAATTTTGAATCACGGGCAGAAGAGTTCCTGAAGACGTCATGTTCAGTGAAACGCGTCAAAGCTTGTGCTACCGTCATTTACGGTTCCCGTGTGACGTCACGTCCGGTCCTAGATTCCCAGTAATTGGAACGCACGCCGGCTATAGTGGAGCGTAACCATACTAACTACAGCTATATACACTGTTGCCGGTAAATTAGACACTTTTAAATGTAAGTAAGAAGTTATTGTGTATTATGTCAAACCTTTTAATTATTAAATACTGCACTATGGTATCATTCATCCTGGCATCCTCCTGGTTTGTTGCTGAATGGTTGGAGAAAAAATGGGATCTATATAAAGAGTGGAGGACACCAAAACATCCTGTTACAAAGAAGTATTGAAGAAATAAGTGCTTTAGGACCTTCCTTTAACCAGGGATCTAATCCCTGTGGTGAGTGCGCATTTTTATAAAACACGTGGTAAAACACAAGGTGGAAGTGAATGGTGGTGGTGTATCTGGAGTCACTATTGGACTTGGACTTTTATATTATTTTTTTGTTATTTATATTTGGGTTAACATTACATTACATGAAAAAAGTTTCTTGAATTGATGTGACGGTAAAAGTGTTAGTGCCTTTACTTTGATCATATAGAGATTATTGGTATTAGCACTTAAAGGTACAGCTTCACTTTATTGTCTGTTGGGGTTTTTCAGAACTTTTAGCTTGTCACAATATTACACGGATTTTGGAGGTTAATGTGTTGGATAAAGGGAGGCGCCATCTAAATGTCTTTTATTTTGCACTATCTGCCTGGAGTTTGCACGTTCTCCCTGTGCCTGTGTGTTTCCTCCAGGTACTCCGGTTTCCTCCCACACTCCAAAGACATGCTGGTAGGTTAATTATCCCCTGTCTAAATTGGCCCTTGGATGCGTATGAATGTGAGTTAGGGACCCTAGATTGTAAGCTCCTTGAGAGCAGGGACTGAGGTGAATGTACAATATAAATATATATATATATATATATATATATATATATATATAGCGGGTATGTACTTTCCCGGGTGTAATTCAAACTGGCAGAGACACCAGTGATGTGCAGTTCCTTGCGGTCCAGTGGGTGGCGCTGTCGCCTCAGGCTGGTGTTGAACCATCACTGTGTGCTGTGCCTCCTTTTTGTCCTCCCTCGGCAGCGGTATGGTGGGGCGGGGAACCCGCCGTGCTTGCTGGGAGAGGGTATAAAGGGGCCGGCCATCTTTGTCACGGGGTCGAGTCCCAGGCACCTTCAGCCTGAGGGCGTGTGGTTCGTGTCGGACCTCTAAGCGGCCTAGGCCTAGAGGACGTCCGGAGATCATTTTCCATCCCAGGCACCTTTAGCCTGGGGTGAGGTACTCGGATGGAGGTCTGGAGCTCAGTGCCCAACACTGAGTTCCACGAGGGAAGGAGGTCCTAGGGAACCCAGGGAATGGGTACCCGAATCCAGAATGCGTAATGGACCGGGGGGAGCTTCTCACTTGAAGACTGGGTGCAGCATATTGCCAGTGACAGGTGAGCCTCCCATCGGAGACCGCCTGGAAGGAAAATCCCCCCTCGCTAGGAGACCTCAGCCCACTTTCAGGAAGAAAAGTGGAGAGTTCATTGTGTCTGGGCCTACTCGTATCCACACCTCCTTGTTTGTTCTGTTCTCTAAGGGAGTCTAACTGATTATGCTGTTCACAAGAGAAGAATAAAGGAGTGTTGGACTTTAATGGTGTGGGGCTCTTTTCTGGTGGACATTGTTCAAGGTAACTCCAGGTGCACAACACTGACCCGAAGGTAGAGAAGGAACTTTGCTTACACCGCACGGACACATGTGGTGAAGGCTTGGCGTGGTGACCCCGCTCTCTCCCCTCTAAGGTACCCCTAGACAAGAGAAAGACGAGCTGAAGCAAAGAGGGGAGTGAGGAGGCCGCTACACGTGGGGGCTCGGGTCCGGTATAGTGTTCGTGTACTACGGAATTGAACGTGTCTGCCTGGAGGAGTTACGAGTAGGCAGGCCTTCACTGGCCGAAGTGCATCCCTGCTTGAAGTCGTGGACATGACCCAATGAATGGAAAGGCCCGCGCAGAAGAGAGCGAGGAAAGGGGGAAGCTCAGCCGTGTGAAGGAGTACACGTGGGGGCTTCTATTTGCACTGCGCCACCAGGCACACCCCCACCGCTTAGTTCGTGGGCGTGACTCAGAAACAGAAAAGAAGAAAAGCCCGCAAACTGGAGCAAAGGGGAGGAGTCCAATACGTGTGAAGGACTACACGTGGGACGTTGGCGCAAAAACTTGGCAGTGTGCGATGGATCAGCAACAGGTCACCATGTTCGGACATACATCGTGGATTCCGGTTTACCCTTCTACCACGACACTGACTGCTGCTGCTCCGGTAACAGATACGGGGATCCGGCTAAAGTCAGGGGGTCGATTCGCCCTGTATTCATGCATGGACGTTGAGGCCCTGCGTGTGATTTGTCCCGGCTGTTCGGGACTGGTGTGCCAACTGAAGCCGTTCGGGTGATGTGAGGCCTGTGGGGAGTTCCTTTTTGAAGTGGATCCGGCGGTTGAGAAGCCGAGAACCATTTACACCGGCCGTGCTGCAGGCAACACCACTCAGATAAGAGGAATCACTGCTGTGACAGCCATCCCTGCGCACACTGAAACGACCGCGGAGGAGGTTGTGAAAACTCAACGGGAGAAATCCGAGGATGCTGACTCGGTCACCACGATCTCACAGCGTCCACCACCGAAGAGAAAGACCGGTATGTTAGCCCCAACCAGCGGTTGTGGTGGACCGTCTCGCCCGAATACACCCAGCCCGGATGGATCCGTCGACAAGAGTTCCGGACATCCCGATTCAAGCAAAGGCCGAGGTAAGCCAGGCGGAGAGATTTGGTGTGTGGGAAGAGGTGAAAACTCAGTCTCCACTACAGGGTACCTACCCGCGGAGGAGTGTGACACCTCTGACCTGGAGTCGCTCTCGGACATGGGAGACGACGTTGCTATAGACAAACTGTTTGCAGAAAAGAGCTGGGACAAAGTACCTCTCGCTTCATCCCGCAGAACCAGGGATCCACCCATGTCTACAGGGGAAGGTACACCCCGGGTGGAGGCACCAGCGCCTGAAGAGGGGTCCCGTCCCCGGCCTGCCTCTGCATCCCCGGTACCATCTGTACTGAAGACCGGGGAAAAGAGACTGCTGTTGCGGGCACCAATGCCCAGATCAGATGTGGTCAAGGTCCCTCGCCACCCGGACTCGATAGTTTTGCCTGGCGAAGGGGACAGAGCCACTATGCCTCCTCTGGCTAGACTACAATGCCTATTTGGCCAGAAGGTTGCTGCGGAGTACGGATGGGAGTATCCATACTTGTCCAAGGAGCTGCTCTATGAGGTGGAAGTGTGCCGGTACAATGACTTTGTGTGGACTCACCTTCAGATTCCACACGCACGCAGGTCCCTGGCATGCTCTCCCAAGGCCTCTCAGTGTTTTAAGGACTGCAAGGCAGAGTGGATGTTGGGACGGCACATCCATGCAGACAAAGTGCTGATCCGGCGCAAGGAAGGAGAAGATGTGGGATCTCATCTGGAGACCATGGACCAGCACTTGAAGCCACTTGTTCTGCCGCATCCCCGCTTCTACCTGTAGGAGAAAAAGACTCTGTTTATGTTATATGCTGCTGAACTTTCTGGGGCCCGTTGTCCTTGTACCCAGAGGAAGAAGGACTGTTCCTGTTTTGTTCTTCACTTTCCAGCAAGAGATCACAGACTCTGGGGAAGATAGGGCTAAAGAGAAGAGGAAACGAAGTTCCACGAGTGCAGTTACCGCGATGCTGTCACCAGGTGGCAGTGTTGCGCAACGTTAAACACTTTTCACACACTCACTCCTTGGAGAAAAGGGATTTCTTCCCGGAGAAGTTTCTTTTCTCCCACACGAATATATGTGTCAGGGTTTATGTGTGGTAATTTTCTTTCTTTTCCCTCTGCAGGAGAGCATCCCATCAAGACCACTGAGTATGGGGTGGGTCTTAGTCAGGATGAGTGGGAAAAGTATAATGTGAATATGTGATTCAAAAAGTTATGGTTAAATGTTGTTGTTTCCCTTCCCTTTTATTAGGGCTCAGACACATTCGCTTTAGTTGGTCAAGTTTTTCAAAAGTTTTATATTTTTGTACAATTGTTAGTTGGTCTCTGGATTGGGTCATGCCAGCCCTTGAGGGTATGATTTGTTCCAGACACTGGGGACCAGTGTCAAATTACCAGGGGGAGAGTGTAGCGGGTATGTACTTTCCCGGGTGTAATTCAAACTGGCAGAGACACCAGTGATGTGCAGTTCCTTGCGGTCCAGTGGGTGGCGCTGTCGCCTCGGGCTGGGGTTGAACCATCACTGTGTGCTGTGCCTCCTTTTTGTCCTCCCTCGGCAGCATTATGGTGGGGCGGGGAACCCGCCGTGCTTGCTGGGAGAGGGTATAAAGGGGCCGGCCATCTTTGTCACGGAGTCGAGTCCCAGGCACCTTTAGCCTGAGGGCGTGTGGTTCGTGTCGGTCCTCTAGGCAGTGGCGTCACTAGGGTTGGTGTCACCCGGTGCGAAAAAAAATGGTGTCACCCCCCAACAACTATAGTCCCCCCTCAGTACAGACCCCCCTCCAACAGTATAGATCCCCTCCCTCAGTACAAACCCGCTCCACTAAGTACAGACTCCCTGCCATCAATATAGACCCGCCTTCCTCAGTATGAACCTCCCCCTCAGTACAGACACCCCCACCTCAGTGCAGACCCCCTCAGTTACAGACACCCCCTCGTACAGACACCCCCCTCGTACAGACACCCCCCTCGTACAGACACCCCCCTCAGTAACAGACACCCCCCTCAGTAACAGACACCCCCCTCAGTAACAGACACCCCCCTCAGTAACAGACACCCCCCTCAGTTACAGACACCCCCCCTCAGTTACAGACACCCCCCCCTCAGTTACAGACCCCCTCCTCAGTACCAGACCCCCTCCTCAGTACCAGACCCCCTCCTCAGTACCAGACCCCCTCCTCAGTACCAGACACCCCCCTCAGTACCAGACACCCCCCTCAGTACCAGACACCCCCCTCAGTACCAGACACCCCCCTCAGTACCACACCCCCCTCAGTACAGACACCCCCTCAGTTACAGCCCCCCTGGTGCAAACTCCCCCTTGTGCAGACCCCAGCAGTACAGACACCCCCTCCCCCATCAGTAAAGATGCCCCCCTTACCTTACAGACCTCAGAACAGAGCGGCAGATACACACAGCGGTGTGTCCCTCGAGCGCGGGCTCCTCCTCCTCCTCCTCTGTGTATGTAAACAGAGAGGAGGCAGAGGGGGCGGCGGCTTCCTTCCGCTCTACTGAGGGACACAGCCGCAGCGTGAGCCTAAGGCACAGGGCAGCGGGCGGGCGATGTCAGTGTGGTGCCGATGCGCTACCCACGGGTGTCACCCCTCTGGTGGGTGTCACCCGGGTGCGGCCCGCCCCCCCCGCACCTGGCTAGCAACGCTAGTGCCTCTAGGCGGCCTAGGCCTAGAGGACGTCCGGAGATCGTGTTCCATCCCAGGCACCTTTAGCCTGGGGTGAGGTACTCGGATGGAGGTCTGGAGCTCAGTGCCCAACACTGAGTTCCGCGAGGGAAGGAGGTCCTAGGGAACCCAGGGAATGGGTACCCGAATCCAGAAGGTGTAATGGACCGGGGGGAGCTCCTCACTTGAAGACCGGGTGCAGCATATTGCCAGTGACAGGTGAGCCTCCCATCGGAGACCGCCTGGAAGGAAATTCCTCCCTCGCTAGGAGACCTCAGCCCACTTTCAGGAAGGAAAGTGGAGAGTTCATTGTGTCTGGGCCTACTCGCATCCACACCTCCTTGTTTGTTCTGTTCTCTAAGGGAGTCTAACTGATTGTGCTGTTCACAAGAGAAGAATAAAGGAGTGTTGGACTTTAATGGTGTGGGGCTCTTTTCTGGTGGACATTGTTCAAGGTAACTCCAGGTGCACAACACTGACCCGAAGGTAGAGAAGGAACTTTGCTTACACTGCACGGACACGTGTGGTGAAGGCTTGGCGTGGTGACCCCGCTCTCTCCCCTCTAAGGTACCCCTAGACAAGAGAAAGATGAGCTGAAGCAAAGAGGGGAGTGAGGAGGCCGCTACATATATATATATATATATATATATATATATATATATATATATAAATAAAGCGCTGTGTAAATTGACAAGGCAATATACCGTAAGTACCTGTAATAAATAAAGTAAGACTGTAAGCTCTAACGAGCAGGACCCTCTGATCCCTGTGTATTGAATTGTATTGTGATTGTACTGTCTTCCCTGATGTTGTAAAGCGCTGCGCAAACTGTTGGCACTATATAAATCCTGTATAATAATAATAATAATAATAATAAAACAAGTATTGTATTAAATTAAATGACAGTTGCCTAAGATATACGGTGGTTAAGCAAATTGAAAATCATTCATAGTTTGTATCTACTTTAAGCATTTATCTATAGGTTTTATCACTGTACCAGATACATTTATTGGCAAAGCGATTTTTAATCAAAAACAATAAATAAAAAAATTAAATGAAAAGGTTGCCTTTCTTTTTTAGGGAGATCTGATGTTTTTCGACATGTAAAAATTACATTACCTTGACAAATAATGTAAACTACATTGTATAATGAGGCTGTGAATTGTAAAAGAAATCTGGAATCTGTAAAATTTGCATTATTAACATTGAAAGTACTATTTTACACACCTTGAAAAATTGTAGAAATCAGTCAAGATGTATTTTTAAATGCCAAAAAAATAATTGATTGCACCCCGTGATAAGTTTTAGTAGAAGTACATAGGTTTGTTTTGGACTACATATATTATAAACGTTATGTTCCTATGGTCCTACACATATATGTTCTTATTTACTCCTATATTTTTTTTTTTATTTAAATGAAAAACTCATAGTATTTCTTTCCTCATTTTCCCTTCTTTTCTTTCTGAGATAAAATGTGAATGGAAGAAAAAGGAGACCAAACTTGACCCTGCCATTAATAGGTCTGTTCATAATTCAATGTGTTTGTGTGGATGAGCATCCATGTGGAAAGCTGCAAGCCTGAGAGACAGAAAAGCTCTCTCTTTAAACATTATCTGACCCCATCCACTCCATTCACAAAAGAAGGGCTTACGTAGCCTTGCGCTGGAAGAAAACGCGCATTTGCCATTGTGGCCACATTTCAATGTTCCCGTCTTAGTAAAAACACAGCATGCAGTAGCAATGTATACAGGGATGGGGAGGACCTGAACTACATGAGGAGAGGTCTAAAGAAAAGACTAGAAACAAATCTGTGGTTACTACAACAAGAGAAAGGGGGGAACGAAAAGCAAAACTGCTATTAGAAAGCTCCAAATGCACCACTAAAAATGGTTTGCTCTGATTAATTCATGTAAAACTATAGTTAATATTCAAAAATCATATATATACTGTAGTCAAAACAAAACGTTAAAGCAGCATATATTGTATGATAATTTAAATAGCTGGAAATCCTTCGAATAGATCAGCTGAATCCTAATTTCATATTATAGGTTGACAATGCTGTTGGGAAATTACTGCAGGATTGCCAACCTGCACTATTGTTGTAGCTTCATGGACTACAATAGTGCGTAAGGACATAGGGAGTAGGCAGGCTATCAGCAGAGTCATTGCCGACAGCCCACCTGCTCCCCACTTCATCAGAAAAGTCACGGCCAGCTCATCCCAAAACCAGTGTGAGCGACGGTGCACCGTTGTCAACATCTATTGCCTACTTGTAGCTGTTTTATCTTCAGAACTTAGGGGGAGATGTATCAGCAGCTTGAATGGCACATGGCAATAATCTCTTATATTTTAAAGGGGATTGACCTTTGAAAATTACAATAACGTGGCTAAAATAGGGATCCTGATCTTTGTGCTAAAGCTTTGTGAACTAAGCCTATACTCAGACTTTCCTGGATCTTAACCTCCCTGGCGGTATGATTCTTTCTGGAATTATGTACCAAAAGCGGTACAATTATTTTGCATGAAAATTTGGTGTTATGTATTATAGGCCTGCGATTCTTAGTAATTACTTACTTAAACCTAAGCAAACCAGAGTCTAGTAAACATCCCGGGTATGATAAATATGAAACACAAAATTATAAATTATAATATAATAAATAACTATAAATAATTATAAAAAATAGTAATCTAATTATAATAAAAATTATTCAATAATGTAATCAAATCAAAAACACTGAAATTTGCTCAGTTGCAGAATTGTCGCTGTCATTAGATTTAGTGTTTGATGACGAATTTCCCCACAAATCGCTATCGCTCAATACTGCGAGTGATTCTAATTTATTATCGCTGCTTTCTAGTTGGTCTAAGACCACTTTTGACATAAAGGGACACTTTTTGGTTGCTATGGACAATCCCCAGTTTACAGGCAGAAAGAACGATTTTTATTATATAAAAGTGCATGCAGGACACTGGACAGACCACTAGGGACCAAGGGGGTGTGTAATTATTACATACAGTACTGTAATCTGTAAGATTACAGTATACTGTATGTATACTATGTGTTTACCTTTTTGAATTTGCCGCCCAGTTCCGCTCCCTTGCGCCGCTGCGGCTCGCAGGGAACGGAACTAGGAAGTCAGATGGGGTCGGAAAGTGCAGACACTCGCCGGAGATCTCGCTGGCGATCACAGCAGAGGACATCATCGCTGGATCGCCAGGAGAAGGTAGGGAAACTCCGCTGGCAGCTCTGCAATGTCTACCCCGAGCGTGACTCGGGGTTACCGATCCTAGCATAAAAAAACAACCCCGAGTCACGCTCGGGATTACCGCTAGGGAGGTTAAAGCCTAAGGCTGGCCATACATTATACAATTTCTTTGCACAATTTTCCTTTAGACTTACCAAAATCATATAATTTGAGGTCAAACCTTAACACTTTCAATTTGTATGCAATCAGGCAGGCCCTTTCACTACATAGTTGAAGGTAAATCTAAAGGAAATTGAATAAGAAATTTGAATGATGTATGACCAACCTAACTCTACATTTATTGTCCCTTTAAATAGTTTGTTTGTGCCAAGCTGATCAAGGTGTGTTTGTGGGCACACTGCATTTACTAAATGTGGCTTCAGCTACATACAGTATATAGTACATCGCTGTGTTCCAGCAGTGAGATGGGAACTTCCTATCCCACTCCTGGAACAAATTAGAGTCAGGCTGAGCACCGCTCATCCAGTCATGGGATGCTTTGTATTTTATGAATGAATATCAAGCTTCCTCTGATTGGCTGAGGTGGAAAGGCAAATAGATGACATTGCAATCTCTGTCTCAGTCAGAGGAAGCTTTGTATTTATTCATAGAATACAAAGCCTCCTGTGAATGGCTGAGCAGCGGAAAGTCGGAAAAAAACAGCGTTGTAGCTGAGACCACATACAGGTTAATACAGTGAGCCCAGCAAGTGCACCTCCTAATGCAGTAAATAGCTTGTTTGGGCCAGCATGACCCGAATCAACTATTTAAAGGGACAAAAAACATGAGATAGGCTTTATCTACCTATGCAAAATGCTGACTAGTGGGCTTGAATGGCCATGGCTGCCTCTTAGTTTAGTGGTGGCCCAGTACATGGTTTTAGATTTTTATATTTCTGTTACATTACTAGACCTATATGATAAAACTTTGCATAGAATTGCAGGGTAATGGCAGTGGTAAGGATTAGATTTCACAGACCATCTAACAGGGACAGTAGGAGTGTACTTCCTGAGATGTATGCTCTATAACTTAGGCTTGGTTCACATATATGCGGGTCCGGTTTTCGTTGCAGAGTCCAGTGCAGTTTCCGTTCAGCGGTTCAGGCGCTAATTTAACACCTAAATCGCACCTGAACCTGACTGAAAAATGCACACAAGTCTACTACAACACTGGGCTTGTGCCAATTTTTCCAATAGACTCTTGGCGGGCCCTGCCTCCAGGGCTGCCGATGAAGGGGTACCCCTGGTCCTCCTGTAGGGTGTCCGGGCACACAGTGGGGCCCGGATAGAAGGGATAATCAATGCGGCAGAGCAATTAAAGAACAATGTCCTGTGCGGCTCTCTGCAGCAACTGAAAGAAGGTTTCTCTCCCTTCCGCCAACATTCAGCTGCTGCACGGAGAGATACAGACACAGGGCATCGTTCTGTAACTGCCCCTTTCCACACTGACCCCCTTTCCTGTTCCCTATTCCCCCACGTGTGCCCCCCCTGTGTGCTGGGTTCCCCCAACCCGCAGCTCTCACAAAGATACCTATGCTTAATGGAATCACATCACTGCAGTACAGGCAGTCTCGAAGTTAAAAACATCTGACCTACATACAACTCCTACATACAACTCCTACAAACAGAGGGAGACAACAGGAAGTGAGAGGAAATCTACCGCTAGGAAGGGAAAATCAATCCTGTAAGAGTTATGATGGGGAAAAGGTATCTTCACTGAATCTTTATCACCAATCCTTGTTTCCACAACAACCCAAACATTTTAATATCCAATTATCACAGGGACAGAAAGTGAGGTGAAAAAAACGCGGCTAGGCGACTGATCCAAGTTTACTGGAAATCAGCTAAAATTCCCAGTCAGGAAGATTGGATACATTTAGTGAACAATATTATGGCCGCGGAGGAATGGATGGCAACATGCAAGGGTAGACATGACAAGTTCTACAGTATATGGGCTACGTGGATCCACTATACAAGCACTACCCCACGGAAAGGTTTCTTCACAGTAAGAGCTGTGAAAATGTGGAACAGACTCCCTCCAGAGGTGGTTCTGGCCAGCTCAGTATATTGCTTTAAGAAAGGCCTGGATACTTTCCTAAATGTACATAATATAACTGAGTACTAACATTTATAGGTAAAGTTGATCCAGGGAAAATCCGATTGCCTCTGGGATTGCTGTAGCAAATTGGATCATGCTCTGCTGGGGTTTTTTGCCTTCCTCAGGATCAACTGTGGGTATAGAATTGGGTATATAGGATTGTACGATATTTTGTATTTTTTTTTTTATGGTTGAACTGGATGGACTTTGTCTTTTTTCAACCTGACTAACTATGTAACTATGTAACTCTCAACCAAAGGCTTCTTGAACGTTGGACTTTTTTGACTGTTTAAGCTTTATTGGATTTGATCCATGGAGAATTTTATTGTTTACTTAAAGGGGGATTCCACCCGCGATTTATTTATTTTAAAAGTCAGCAGCTACAAACACTGTAGCTGCTGACTTTTAATAAGGACACTTACCTGTCCTATTCGCCCACGATGTCGGCCCCCCCCGAGGCCGATCCCTCGATCCTGGCAGCTCCCGGCGCCGCTATCCTCAGTAAGGGAAACAGGCAGTGAAGCTGTACGGCTTCACTGCCAGTTTCTTACTGCGCACACCGCGCGGCGCTTTGTGAATGGGCCGGCTGCTCTCTGGGATATACACAGTTCCCACAAAGCAGCGCACCCCATTCACCAGAAGACACCGCGAGTAGGACGGAGGAAAAAGACCAGCCACGGATGATGAAGAGGCAGATTAGGGACTTATATTAGAGTGCTGTTTCTGTTACCTCTCTCCTTTGCTTCCCCTTATCTCCCCCCCCCCCTCTATCCCCTTCCCCTTCCTGGTCATGCTGTCACATGACCTTCCCTGTTGGGTTAGTTATTTCAGATATTGTTCTTTATCTCCCACATACACACGGGTGGGTGTTTACATTGATACAGAGATTTGTTGACAGGAATAAGGCCATTCAATGTGTATGGATTCATCAGTTATAATACTAGGTATGCAGATCATATGCCATTATATACCTTATGTAGGATGGTCTATCGGATCTTTTGTTAAGTTTTAAGATCGGCACCTATTTGGGCCTATTGACAAATGGATAACTTTCCTTTGCCTTTTTCTGTTTTTCTGCTTATATGACTTATGTTATATTTTTTAAACTAAATAAATAAAGATTACTTAAAAAAAAGCCTTTTGTGTGCAGCAGCCCCCTCAGCCCCCCCAACATTTACCTGAGGTCCCTATCTATCCAGCGATGTCCACGAGTGTCTCAGCTTGGCTGAAAGACAGCAGCGGCGCAATTGGCTCCCTCTGCTGTCAATCAAAGCAATCTAGCCAATCAGGGGAGAGAGGGGGCGGGGCAGGGTCGGGGCTCCGTGACTAAATTAACACAGGGAGCTGTGACTCATCTTGGGTGCCCCCATAGCAAGCTGCTTGCTGTGGGGGCACTGAACAGGAGGGAGGGGCCAGGATCACAGAAGAGGGACCCGAGAAGAGGAGGATCTGGGCTGCTCTGTGCAAATCCACTGCAACAGAGCAGGTAAGTATAACATGTTTGTTATTTTTATAGGAAAAACAAGACTTTACAATCACTTTAAGAACAAACCTACAGACCCTATCTTGTTTGTAACCTGTGGACTGCCTGTAGTAGAGTTTCTGTAAATACCGTACTCTTTATGCAGATTACATGCCCTTAGTTGGCTGAGTAGCAAGTGGCAACAGGGTCTCTTTGCAATATGAGGTAAAGGCCCTTCAGGACAGGAGGCTTGGATGGCACAGTAGAAGGTTCTTTTTTTTTTCATATTTTTTTTTTATTATTTTGTAAAACAGTCACACAATACCTAGTACAGTGTCAAGTATGACGTTCGTGGACCAATCAACAAAAATAAAAAAAATGTAACCCAGCAATTGGCTTACTTAACCAGTAGAAGGTTCTTACCTTGCTTAACAGGTCCTAAGTTGCCTCCTGCTTCTATGTTACCGAAGGAAGGGTAAGCAGATATAGAATCTGCCTCCTAGCATTGCATCCACAGGGCACAAATATCAGGAGTACTCGCAATCAGGAGGGAAAGGGATTTAAGGGATTTAAAATGAATATTAAGTATGTAAATATCTTTTTATATCTGTAATCCTTTTGCTCACCTGGACTGAGGGATTACCAGTAGTGCAATTTTTTTTTGAATCAGTACAATTGTTATGAATAGTTATTGATGGCACCATATAATCCATAGTTGTTCTTGGATTGACCCCATTGATAGTAGAAACAAAGCAGTGTTTTGCCACCGTAGGGCCCCTTTCGCACTTACGAATTGCAGTACCAGTGTAAAAATTAATTTATTTTGTGTGCCAATAGTGCACAGTAAAGGTTGGCACTCTGTGCTGTGTCACTCCTTTACAATGGCATCCCAGTACACAGGCACAGCAGCTGCCAACACACCTGCACTGCAGCGTACCATAAAACACATACTATGCACTGTGGTACACCCGGAATAAAAAATGCTAAAGGTCCAGTGTTCTGTCTATTGCCGTATGTTGGCAGCCCGTATAAAATATGACATGCAAGTAGTAATGCAATGGAATGTGCAGATGTGAAGGGTCCCAAAATAATATTCTGTACCCACTTATGCTACCAAAAATACTGTCACTCACTAAGGTGGCTGCTGGTCCATATACTGGACTTCATGGATCTCAAAAGATAAAACGCAAGTCAAAGCAGATTGTATATAACTATAAGAAGATTCAAAAATGATAATCAGACAAATATATTCAGGATAACAGTTTTGTGTTTAAAGAAAAAAAAAAAAAAGACATTAAGGACATGTATTATTCATTAACGTCTTCTCATTTTAAGCTTCTGATGCTAATGGACCAAAATTGGCAAATACCGCTTTTACCAAAAATAAAAAAGAATTGTTATCCGCATTTCTGGAATCTGCATGAAATAATATCCAATTTTTTCCCGGGACCAATCTTGTGTGATTATTTCATTTATAGACCGTGCCTGTCAACTACCCAGCATGGGTGCTGGGAACGAGTCGATTTGGTTTAACCCATTGCATTCCACGAGGAACACGTTCCATTTCCCAGCCCCCTTTCTGCACTGCAGGGGACAGAGTATCCCTTTTACATAATAGTAGCTCTACCCTTGCAAACTAATTGCGACACTTTGAAAGAAGTGAAAATAATAAGCCTCCCTATAAAGACAGCACAATATGCTCTAAAAAGCCTCTCGGCGTGACACTGGTCTCATAATATTTAAAAAATTTCATGCATTACTTTTTTTCCTCCTTTTTTTTCTTTCCAACTTTAATCATACTTTTTAGCCGCAGATAAATCATAAAACACATGGCAGGGAAATTACCAGTTAAGATCGATTTTCTGCCAAGGATGCAAAAGAGGAAAAAAAAATTAAAAATCAGCACTTGGATATGCGAACGGTGTAATGAACATTAAGATGGCTCTTTAAATGTCAATGAACAATTCTCATAATTTTGGTTCAGTTGGTAAATGGAGAATAGATTGATCTCCGTCGTACCTCTTCATGGACCAAATAAAGTTCCTCTTCTGTCATGGACAATATTTCCTTTCTGCTGATTTCATCAGTCTGACCATTCATGTAATGTTCAAGCTGAAAAAAAAAAAAAAAAACAGTGAAAACGACTTGCAGCGAGGCAGCACTGAATATACTATAAACGCGAGCTAACTAAATTATAAGGTGGTAGCACAGTAGGAATGCTTATAAACCGAGATTTCAAAGCTTTCAATATTACCTGAAGCAGAAGAGGTAATGATCTTGTTTTAAAGCCTATACATTGTGAATCCAACATTTGCATTTGAAAAAAAAAACCTCCACAAAAAGTGAATTATTTCTTTATAATATGATTTATTATTTTAACCAATCAATTTGAGTTAATGAATCCAGAATTTTGGCAGTAGCAGATCTATAACATCTAAATTTAACGGTATTAAATCCAAAACCAAAAATGTAATATTTTGCAGCTTACCAATCATTAGATGTGGTGGATGCATTCCTTTTCAATTTTTGGGGCTTTTTCCCTCTGTTTTCACCTAGTGATCTGGCCAGTTACACACCTCCTGTATTCAATCGCCCCAGTACTGGGTGCGATTGAAATTAAAACCTTTGTACAGCAGTATTTTCAGTGTGAGGGGGAGGGGACTGTTAGATGCACTTTAGCCACTTGACGGTCGTTATACGGCAGCAGGTCGGCTCTCCTGCACGAATCGCCATAGCGTGCTCTTGCCTGCTGCACGCTGCGGAAGCGTGCCGGCGGATTGGCAGGACTCGATGTCCACCGGTGACCCGCGATCGCCTAGTACAGAGGCAGAATGGGAATCTGCCTATGTAAACAAGCGGATCCCCGTTCTGACAGGGGATATGACAGAGATCTACTGTTCCCAGTCATCGGGAACAGTGATCTCTGTCATTTCCCTGGCAGCCTATCCCCCCTACAGTTAGAAGACACCTAGGGAACACACTTAACCCTTTGATCTCCCCCTAGTGTTAACTAGGGTGGCCACATTTCCAAACTACCATTCAGGGACACCCTCCCTTCCCAAAAAACTGCTTGTGCTGTAATGAATCACAGCACAGTGATTGGACACAAGAGGCGGGATTTATGATTTGTCCAATCACAAGCAGGGGGTGGGGATTGTGCTCCTCCAGACATTCCCGGCCAAGACAAGTACTGTCAGTGAGTAAAGCGGTGATGTGGCGGCCTTTTTGGGGGCATCAGATTGGCCCGGGGGGGTGGCTGGCTGTGTCAGTTACATTCCGGGACACTGTATTGTCATGGAATGAATGTGCCCGGGACAGACCTGCAAAATGCGGGACTGTCCCGGGCAATCCAGGAAACGTGGTCACCCTAGTGTTAACCCCTTCCCTGTCAGTGTCATTTTTACATTGATCATTCCATTTTTCTAGCACTGATCAATGTAATAATGTCACTGGTCCCCAAAAAGTTTCATTTGGGGTCAGATTTGTCCGCCGCAATGTCGCAGTCCCGCTAAAAATCACAGATCGCCGCCATTACTATTAAAAACAAAAATTTTTTTAAAAAAAGGCCCTCATTCTAACCCATAGTTTGTAGACGCGATAACTTTTGCACAAGCCAATCAATATACGCCTATTGCAATTTTTTTTACCAAAAATATGTAGAAGAATATATCGGCCTAAACTGATGAATAAATGTGTTTTTTATACATAAATATTTTTTTTTATATATGTATTATAGCAAAAAGTAAAAAAAAAAAATTATTCAAAATTGTCGCTCTTTGTTTGTTTATAGCGCAAAAAATTAAAACCGCAGACGTGATCAAATACCACCAAAAGAAAGCTCTATTTGTGGGGAAAAAAAGAACGTCAATTTTGTTTGGGTACAGCTTCGCACGTCCGTGCAATTGTCAGTTAAAGCGACGCAGTGCCGTAACGCTAAAAAGGGCCTGGTCATTAAAAGGGCAAATCCTTTCGGGGCTGAAGTTGTTAAATACACTTACAAATTGAAGCCAAACTCCAGCTAATACTTCGTAAGCAGTTGCAGCAGATAGTTTTTTTATCTTTTGGAATAAAGATTTTACATAAAAAAAATAAAAGCTGATCATTGCAAGCACCCCAAATAGTGGTAAATGGTTTGTTTCATCTCTGCAACTGATACATTTTGCTGGAGGGCTTGTTCTTTTGAAAAGCAATAGACTTACTGGCTGGTAAGATAAAGATAGAAGAAAAAAAGCCTAAAAAATAAAATAAATGCAGCCATCACATCTAAGACTGGTAAGCTGCAATATAATAGATGATTGCATTTGGCTATAATAGCACGTTAAGTAAAATGTGTATAATTTAAGGGATTTTTTTCTATAATGAGTTCAAGCAAACAAATACATTAATTTATTGATCCGTGAATTGTCTTTAATTGAATGTGTACAAAATTAAGATAAAGATCACTTTGCAAATTGCAGTAACCCACAGCAACCAATGAGCAAGCAAAGAGTAATGCCGCGTACACACGATCGGAAATTCCGACAAGAAAACCGTGGATTTTTTTCCGACGGAATGTTGGCTCAAACTTGTGTTGCATACACACGGTCACACAAATCTTGTCAGAAATTTGGGAGGTCAAGAACGCGATGACGTACAAGACGTACGACGAGCCGAGATCAATGAAGTTCAATAGGCAGTTCGGATCTTCTGCTTGATTCTGAGCATGCGTGTTTTTTTTTGCGCGTCGGAATTGCATACAGATGATCGGAATTTCCGATAGGAACTTTTTCCGTCAGAACCTGCTCTCAATTTTTTGTTGGCGGAAATACCGACAGCAAATGTCCGATGGAGCCTACACACAGTCGGAATTTCTGACCAAAAGCTCACATTTCTTGTTGGAATTTCCGATCGTGTGTACACGGCATTAGAGAGTTTTTGCATTCTTTTGTAGAAAAAAGGGGAAAGTGGGTCTTTGTGTTTGTTTTAAATATACTTTTGGCAAAAAGTTTTAATTATTGTATATGGTGAATGTAATATTCAATAAAAATTGATATATTTTGTATTTGGTAATGTTATTGCTGGACTGTCTTAGAGAATATTGATATGTCCAAACATACTGACTAAATACATGATAGTCAACAGGGAACGTAAAAAAAAACAAAAAACGATGTTAATCCCCATTATTTCCATTTTTTATTACTATACTTTTTTCTCTTTTTTATTGCGCAGATAAAACCTATATGATTGTAACTTGTTTACATATAATGCATTTGTCTGCATTTTCAAAAAAGCATAGATAAGAGAAAAATACATTGGGGTTGATTTACTAAAGGAGTCAAAACTGCTCACTTTGCAAAGTGAATGTTCACTGAACTTAGTAAATAAGGTGAAGCTGTCCTTACTTTGAATACCCAATCATGTGGAAGGCAAATAAAAAAAAGGAATTGTACTGGCACATGACAGGATGGGCTCATCAAACATTCACTTTGCAAAGTGAGCAGTCTCAACTCCTTTAGTGAATCTGTGTTAAAATAGGATTTTTTGTACTCACCGTAAAATCCTTTTCTCTGACATCCATGGACCGACACGGTGTCTCTTTACACTTTACACGTGGGTTTATGTCCCTGCTTGCAGGAGAAGACCTAGGCAGAATGTGAAATGTTATACATACATTCTAAAAGCCAGAGCTGAACAGCCCCACCCAGGGGGCGGTCTCTCCGGACATAACCCTCCCACTACAGTCAGCAGACTTCAGTTCGTAACAAAGCAGTACAAACTTAAAAGGAAGGGTGGGTGCCGTGTCAGTCCATGGATGTCAGAGAAAAGGATTTTACGGTGAGTACAAAAAATCCTATTTTCTCTTACCATCCATGGACTGACACGGTGTCTCTTTACACTTTACACGTGGGATGTCCCAAAGCAGTGTCAAGAGGGATGGGAGCAGTATAAATGGAAAAACCAAAACTCCACTCCAATAAGGCAGAGCTCCTCAACGGAGGAGTCGGAACTTTAAACAGCGGCCTGCAGCACCCTGCGGCCGAAGGAAGCATCCGAAGATGCAGCCACATTAACCTTATAAAACTTAAAAGGCATGAACAGACGACCAGGTCGCCGCCTTGCACACTTGTGCAACCGACGCTTGATGTCAGGAAACCCAGGAAGCACCAATTGCCCTGGTGGAATGCGCCGTAACCGGAAAGGGAGGCGCCCGCCCTTTGAGAGCATAGGCTTGAATGACGGTTTGTCTGATTCCCCTAAAAATGATGGCAGACGAAACCGCTTGGCCCTGTTATGGACCAGAGACAGTCACAAACAGTGAGTCGGACTTCCGAATAGAAGCAGTAGCAGACAGGCAGTAAGGCTCGTACCACATCCAATATGTGCAGCGCAAACTCTCTGGGATGCGATGGGTGAGGACACAAGGACGGGAGGGCAATGTCCTCATGTAGGTGAAAGGTCGACACCACCTTCGGCAAAAAAGGAAGGTCGCGGATGCAACACCGCCTTATCCTTATGGATGACTAAATATGGCGACTTGCAGGACAAAGCCGCCAACTCAGACACTCGTCAAACAGAAGTGATTGCCACTAAAAAGGCCACCTTCTGAGACAAGACAAGAGGGGAATATCCCGGATATTCCCAAAAGGAGATTCCTGGAGGACCGAGAGCACCAAATTTAGATCCCACGGTGGGAGAGGAGGCTTGACAGGAGGGAGCACATGGCGAACCCCCAACACAAGGTGCTAACCAAGAAAATGACCCGCTAGAGGTCACTGAAAGAGGACGGCCAAGGCCGAAATCTGATCCTTGATGGTACTCAAAGCAAGATTTTGGGTCACTGCACACTGCAGAGGATGCAGGATTCTGGGGATGGAATACGTCCGAGGACGCCAGTCCAGCGCTTCGCACATGGCGATGTAAGCTTTCCAGGCACGGTGATAGATCTGCCTGGAGGAAGACTTCCGTGTCCTTAACATGGTCAAAATGACCGAGTCCGAGAGACCTCGGCCCCTCAACACCTGGCTTTTAACAGCCCTGCCTTTAAAGCCAGAGACTGTAAGCCGGATGAAACATAGGACCTTGAGACTGAAGGTCCTCCCTCATCGGCAACCGCCAGGGAACGTCCGCGACGAGACGTACCAGATCAGCGTACCAGTGATGCTGAGGCCAATCCGGAACAATTAGGATCGCCGGAGTTTATGTCAGGCGATAAGGACCGTATGGGGCCACCAACGCATCCGAGGCATCGCCCAAGGATCCCTGGATCTGGCCACAACCTCGACCCTTGCGATTGAGTCAAGAGGCCATCAGGTCCACATCCGGCGTGCCCCACCGTCGGTAAAGGAGTTGAAATATGCAAGGACCACTCTTCTTGGTCCGGTGTCTGGCGATTGGCGACTCAGATAGTCCGCCTGCCCATTGTCTATGCCCAGAATGTAAAAGGGCCTACAGAGCCGGCACGTTTCTTCCGGCCCACTTCAGGATACGGACTACCTCGGAAGCCGCAGCTGAGCTCCGAGTTCCCCCTTGATGGTTTACATATGCCACCGCCGTGGCGGTGTCCGACTGGCTCCTGATGGAGCGACCCCGTACTCTCTCCGACCTGAGGAGAGACACAGTCCGATGGCCCGTATTTCCAGAACAGTGATTGGTAAACGGGCTCGTCCGGAGTCCAAGGCCTGAGCTGACAGGACTCCCCAGACTCCACCCCAGCCCGTCAGGCTGGTGTCCGTCGTGAGTACCGTCCATTGGATGGGAGGGGAACGACTTTCCGGACCGAAGAGCCGAGGATCTCAACCACCATGTCAGGGGCGCCCTGACCAGGTGAATCACCTGGATCTGAAGATCCAAGGACAACGGGGATTTGTCCCAGGTGGACAAGATCTCCTTCTGCAATGCCCTGGTGTGTGATTGGGCATACGGAACGGCCGCGAAGGAGGCCACCACGAGTCTCGGGACTCTTATGCAAAAAACGGATTGACAACCATTTTTGGGATGTCAGCACCCGCACCGCAGACTGAAGTGTCAGCAACTTCTCCAGAGGTAGGATACCTTTGCCTCCAAGGAGTCCAGAATCGGAACTAGATACTCCAGACACTGAGTCGGGACCAGGACTGACTCCTGAATGTTCAGGAACCACCCGAGTCCCTGAGGGTCTAATTAACGATAGTCACCTTTCCTCTAAGTCTGATCCACTTTCTGCTCTTAGCCGAAGATCGTCCAGATAGCCCACGACAGCAATACCTCGCTGTAACAGAAGGCTAGAACCGGAGCAAGCACCTTGGTGAACACCCTTGGTGCCGAGGCTAGGCCGAAAGGAAGAGCCACAATCGATAGTGGACTTCGCTGATCGCAAAGCGCAGAAACTTCTGGTGACTTGCGCAGATCAGAACATGCAAGTAGGCGTCCTTGAAGTCCAAGGACGCCAGAAGAAAATCCCTTTGGTGGAGTGTAGCGATCACCGTGCGAATGGATTACATGCGGAATTTCTGCACCTTCTCGAAGGCATTCAGGGCCTTGAGGTCCAGGATAGGTCGAACCATGTCCTATTTTTGAGACGACAAACAGATTCGAGTAGAATCCCTGAAAACTCTCCTGTGACGGAACCGGCACAATCACTCCGGACCTGATCAAATCCTGTACAGCCCCCAAGAGGGCTGCCCGACAGGTAGGAAGGAGAGGAAGATTTGAGGGAAAGAATCTGTCTGGGGGCCAGGATCGGAATACTATCCTGTATCCTGAGGTGACCACCTCGCACACCCACCAGTCGGAGATTCGTGAGGACCACCGATTCGTGACCTGCAAAGTCGTCCCCCCACCCCAGAGTCGGGCGGAGGCAAGACTTCACGTGGAGGCGGGCTTGGGAGCCGCTTCTTCGGCTTACGCACCCAGGGGCCCTTGTGCCCACCAGCCGCACTGCCGTCAGTCTGAGAGGGCCTACCCGTGGACTCTGACTGACGAAAAAACCCAGTTTTGCTGGAAAGGAAGGCCCATGTTTGCGGCGGGCCTCCTCACCCTTGCTAGTCTAAGGAAGAAGAGTGCTTTTACCTCCCATGACATCCACGACGATGTCATCCAGAGCAGCACCTACCACCTTTAAATGGTAGATCCGTCAGGAGCTTCCTAAGGCTAGGTCAGCAGACCAGCACTTCAACCAGATAAGACGACGCAATACCACTGCCGAGACAGAGGCCCTGGATATTAAAGGGGCCGCGTCCAACATGGCGTCGCACACATAAACCAGGCCCTGAACCAGTTGGTGGGCCAAAGCAACTGTGTCTGGAGGAAGATTATGCTCCTGTACAGCTAGGTGCAACATTTTTGCCCAACCTGTAAGTGTTTAAGACACAAGGGTCGCCGCTACCACAGGCCGTAGGGCGGATCCCAACAAGGCAAACATGGCTCTGCTCACCACTTCTGACCTCCTGTCAGTGGGGTCCTCAAATGCAGGAGTCCCCTCCATCGGGAGAGTGATGGCCTTGTTAAACCGGGCGACTGGAGGGTCGACCCTGGGGGAGAAGCCCACTTTTTAAGTAGGGCATCTTCAAGGGGTATCTGATAGACAAACACCATAAAAAAAAAATCTTCTGCGGCTTTTCCCAGACCTTATCAATGAGCTGGTCAAAGAAAGTACATATGGAAAAACCTCTTTAGAAGGCCTGGCCTTAAAAGAACCAAAGGAGACTGTATCCGCCTGAGGTTCTGCATCCGCAGCATTTTAGCTTGAGAGTGTCCCTCACCGCAGTCATGAGTACACTAACAAGCGCCCTGTCATTTACTGACTCAGAACTGGAGTTTTCCTCATAAGGAATGTCCTGTTCAAAACCATCCAATACATTCAGAACTAGGGTCCTGAGCGGTAGTGGCTAGGCCCATATCTGAATCAGCGCACTGCCCTCATGAAGTAAAGTGGGGAGAGGGCGCTTTTTTGCTCCATTGCGCTTGCACACAGCTCTCATCCTGGTCAGAAATGATTCCAGGACTGCCCACAACTGGTCCCTAGGGACCGCAGGTGCTGAAGCACTGCCTGTTGTCCACTGACATTTAGGGGAAGCTGGTGACAGAGACTCCATATTGCCCCCCTCTGAGACTCCTCAGATAAAAAGTCCACCCACAGGCTGTGCTGATTGAGGAGGGGGCGCCCAGGGGACTCACCAAACCGGACCAGGGACCGTTCAGTTCCGCTGTCTGTACCGCGCTGTGTCAGCGCTGGTGAGCTGTGAGGAGATTGTGAGGAGATTCGCGCTGTTACAGCAGCGCTAGAGGCCAAAACTAGTGCTGAAGAGCGCGCGGGCTACAAGAAACTGGCCGCTGCACTTCACTGAGGCGATCCGCGGCAAGATGGCTGCCATGACTCAGCAAAAGTGATAAAAAAAACAGCACACACACAGCGCCACTCGGCGCTCAGGCCCCAAAACACACAAAAAAAGGCCCCAAGCATATCTGCAGACCAGCATTAGCCCCTCCAAGAACAGTGTGACCCCCAGGCACCCCACACAGCACAGCGCCAGCAATGGTGACAGAGAGTGACAATGAAATACAGGGGGAGACAGGGAAAATCCCCCACAGAGAAACACACAGCCTTTTGTACTCACCTGCAGGCAGGAGAGACTACTTACCCATCCCCTGAGGGACCCACTGGTGTGTTTCTGACAGGACTATCACAGTGCAGTACTGAGTAGCTGTCGGCCCGGTCCACCGCGAAAGATACAGTCAGTCAGGAACTGTTCAGTCTTGAGAGGACCGTGGGAGCATGAAAGCAAACCCGGCAACCCCTGGAGTCGTGGGGCCTGTCGTGAACTGAGTCTCACGCTCACAAGGCGAGGATCAGCACGCTCGATGGTCGGACAGGGAAGACTACGAGGATATCTTGTACCCAACCTGTTGCCCAGCCGACAGTTGATAGAAAATTCTCAAAATAAAATAAAAAAGAATTCCAGAAAAGGAATAAAAATAGGTCAGGAGACTGGCTCCTGGAAGAGCCACGTCTTCTCCTTCTGCTAGGCAGAAAAAAACTGAAGTCTGCTGACTGTAGTGGGAGGGTTATGTCCGAAGGGACCGCCCCCTGGGTGGGGCTGTTCAGCTCTGGCTTTTAGAATGTATGTATAACATTTCACATTCTGCCTAGGTCTTCTCCTGCAAGCAGGGACATAACCCACGTGTAAAGTGTAAAGAGACACCGTGTCAGTCCATGGATGGTAAGAGAAAAAAGACTTGTTTACACCAATGCATTGCGGTTCAGTTACTAAGAAAGGAGAGACTTCACTTAGTCTAGGCAATGTTAACTATGATAAAGAAGATCTTCCTTTTGCTTAGTAAGTAGGCTGAAGCTGTGTTCATTTGGCTGCCTAATGATGTGCAAGGAAAAGTAAAAAAAAAAAAAAAAAAATTTCTCCCAGAAATCGATTGGATGATTGCAGTGAACACAGCTTTGGCATTCACTAAGCTCATTGAACATTCACGTTTCTAAGTGAATAGTCTTTAATATCTTAGTAAATCAACCCCATTGAGTCGTAATGCTTTGAGAGAAAGTCCGAGCTTCTACATATTGAGTGCATTGAGGTGTAATCTGCTGTACCAGAAAACTGAATTGAGCATATAGTGCCTAATTCACATATGAGTAGCTGTCTATTTAGAGGCAAGCTTAATCTTTTAACACTAGCTGTAAAAAACATATGGGTTGGGCCCTAATGCCAAGCTGCCACATATATGTAGGGTGACCGCGTGTCCCGGATTGCCCGGGACAGTCCCGCATTTTGCAGATCTGTCCCGGGCACATTCATTCCAGGACAATACAGTGTCCCGGAATGAAACTGACACAGCCACCCCCCGGGCCAATCTGATGCCCCCAAAAAAGGCCGCCACATCACCGCTTTACTCACTGACAGTACTTGCCCTGACCGGGAATGCCTGGAGGAGCACAATCCCTGCCCCCTGCTTGTGATTGGAGAAATCATAAATCCCGCCTTTTGTGTCCAATCACTGTGCTGTGATTCGTTACAGCACAAGCTGATTTTTGGGAAGGGAGGGTGTCCCTGAATGGTAGTTTGGAAATGTGGTCACCCTACATATATGTATACAACTGGGGTCCCTTGTTTGTGCTGTTAACTAACACAGCGCCTCTAAGCACAGCAGCTCACGGTCACTGTTTACAATTGAAGGGCGGTGGGCCCAATCATGTGATCACATGACTGGGAAGCTCATGGAACGCATCAGGCGGTACAAATTTTTAAAGGCCAGGCTCCTGCTGGCTGTAAAGGTTTGAACGGTATATATCCTAACAATTAACTTTTTTATATACTACTTTTTGGTTTGTTAAATATACCGTTTAAAGTGTTTTGGAATATCTGTTCAAAAGTGCAAAAATATACCTTCTCCTAGTTTTCAACTTAGACCAGGCGGCTTCAAACTTTCTAAAGAAAGAGCAGGTTTACTGCCTTCAGACTTTAGCAGGGCCGGACTGATCTTTGGTATTAGGGGGAGAAATAGTTTGCATCAGGATCAGGGGAGGAATAGTGGCCCATTTTTGTTGTCAGTGGAAGTAATTATGCCCCATCGTTGGTGTCAGTGGGAGGAATAGTGCCCCGCCCATCATTGGAGCACAGGTGTGTCAGGAAGAAGGTGCCTCTGAAGCTGCTCTGTGAGAAGGGAGTGGTGGTGAAATCTCTCCCAGCTCCCTGGCCCCCTTTCTGGGGAGGCCATGGAGGCCAGCGGGGCTTCTCCTGCTGGAGGCTCCCAGCCATCTCCTGGGCCATCAGGTGAACTGCCTGCCTCTGCACAAGCCGATCTCTCTGCCCCTGGTGAGGATGAAGGCTCGGAGGCCATTCGGGAGCGAGTGGTGGCCGGGATTAAGGTCCTGAACAGGGAGAGGGACAAGCTCTACAAGCTGAGAGCGGAGTTGAAGCGCCTGCGAAGGCAACGTGAGGGCTTACACAGCCAGAAACGGGGATCCATGGATCCGGAAATCCAGCTGGCCAAGGTCCGTGTGGATCATCAGGAGACCATCGTGGCCATGATGGAAGGCAGAGATGGGCCCTTTAAAGAGAAGTTTTGCAACGACAAAATGTTTGGAAGGGTGACAAAGATGGAGGTGGAGGAGGAGGAGACCCCCAGTTCTGACCCCCTGCCCCCCCAGGGAGAGGTAAGCAGCCCCAGGCCTTCCCAAGATTCAGGAGGTATGCTGAGGGCCATCCAGGTAATGGAGTCTCCTATGCGGGGGGATCAGCTGGTGTTTAATGAGGAAGACATTACTGATGATGTACCTGATAAAGTGAAGCCTGCTAAGTCCCATGTTGTGGATAAGACTGTTTTTGTTCCTTTTAACACTGTGACTGACAATGTGCCTAATGACAATCAGGCTGCTAGTCCTGTGTGCAGCAATGTTGTGCCTGCTGAGGCTGCAATGCAGCAAGAGTTACATTTAAAAAATGTCATTTCTGTGGATGGACTGCAAGTGTCAGCACAGCCCATTAACCCTTCTTTGGCTGAGTCCAAAGCTGTTTGCCCCACTGCTGCTGAGGACTCTACAGTGCAGCATCAGGAGACAGCTGGTATTGCAGCCACTGTGACTATTCCTGATGGGAATTTGAATAGTTCTGTGACTGATAACAATCACCCCAGTACCAGTGTGATGAACAATCCTGCTACAGATCCTGCCATTTCAGTTCATACAGTTGATAATAATAATAATAATATACAGAGTGATGTGGCTTCAGTGTCAGCCCTTGGCCCTGATAAACCTACTTTTGCACAGGTGGCACACTCTGCTCCTGGTAGTCCCGCTCCCAAGCGGGGTTTTCCACTGCAAGCTGCCACCTTGAGCACCCCAAGATCTGGTCTTGGGTCTCTGGCTTCTGCTGGGGGTCCAAGACGTAATGTAGTTATCCTGAAATGGGAAGGTGGTGCCATCCCTCCAGCACGGCGTGCAGTGGTAGATATGATATTGGAGATGGATTTTGGTGCAAATGACCTGTATGCCTTTATACATGTAGCTGGGACAAGGGACTATACGGTTAGTTTCACCAGGCCAGAGGGTCTTGACCTGTTCTGGGAGCGATATGAGGCTCGGTGCAGGTCAAGACCTGAATGGGAAGGTCTGGTCCCAGTTGCGGTTTCTCAGAGGTCAACAGTAAAAAAAATAACCATTATCCTGACCAATGAGAGTGTTCCTGCTCGGGATCTAGAGGTCTGGTTAAGGAACTATGGGGAAGTTTTGACCAAACCTAATAAAATCCATGATGAGCGTAACATCTGGACTGGGGGATGGTCGGTAACAGTCAGATTGGCCAGGGATGGGAATGTTGTCCGTCACTTGCCCTCCTCAGCTTTCATAGGGAGGGATAGGATGACTGTTTTCTACCCTGGTCAGCCGAAGCTGTGTCACCGCTGTGGAGAAAAGGGGCACTTGAGCTCCTCCTGTTCAGCCTTGATGTGTTCAGTGTGTCGGGGTCAGGGTCATATGGCTAAGGACTGTACCAGGAAGATCAGGTGCAACCTGTGCCTGCGCCTTGGCCACCCCTACAGCAGGTGTCCTGAAGCCTGGCACAATATGGAGAAGGAGGTAGTGGAGGACATGTCAAGGCTGGACAGGATGGAGGGTGAGACCCTTGGTGTACCATCCTCCTCTGCGGTGACCCCCTCCCCTGGTCCTGCTCAGGATCCCTCTCCAGTTCCTGTGGCCACCCCTCCTGTGTCTGTAAGTACTCCTTCTGTTTCTGTCTCTGTGTCCCCCCAGCCTACTGTACCCTCTCCTTTTGTGTCAGAACCTTCCAAGTCTGTGCCCCCCGAGTCTGTTACCCCCCAGGAGTCTACCCCTCCTGAGTCTGACTTAAAGGGATCACCCCCCCCACCAGCGTGTACTAAAAAGGGCGCCCCTTCTTCTGTAAAGAAGTCTTGTGGAAAGACTTTAAAGAAAAAAGTAAGAGATGAGGGCATCTCTGAGGCTGACCTGCGGTACCTGGAGGAGAGAAGGAAGGTTGGGAGGCGGAAGAGGCAGGCGGTGAGGACGGAACGGGGACGGGAAGCTCCGGTTCCTGTCTCCAGCCGTCATAGGTCCTCCAAGTGGGATATTTCTTCATCTGGAGCTTCTTCTGAGAGAAGTTCCGATTCTGAAATGGACTTTGAGGCGGCCTCTAGAAAGAGAGAGGCTTCTGGTGACGAGCAGCAGAGGGGAGATAAGAAGCAATCCACCCAATAACCCAAATGGCGGTTCCCCCTCCGTTAAAAGTGGTGACAATTAATGTCGCCAGCATTAAGTCAGTAAGAGCTCGTTCTATGGCCTTCTTTTTGTTCAGCCAATTAGATGCTGAAATTTTATTTTTGCAAGAGACTAGGCTCACCTCCTTGGCAGATATTCATATGGCCAAGAGAGAGTGGAGGTATGGTCCATCTTACTGGTCTCTTGCGGCCGAGCCTTACGGCGGTGTGGCGGTGTTGTTTAAAACCGGCATGGTAACTGTCCGGCGGGTTATTGAGGTGGAGATTGGGAGATGTATGGTCTTAGACGTCCTTGTGGGAGGGCAGGACCTGCGCCTAATCAATGTTTATGGGCCGCACACAAAGTGGGACAGGAAATGCCTTTTTACAAGGATCAAGCCATTTCTTTTTACATCCCGGCAAGTGGTCTTTGGAGGTGACTTTAATACAGTAACTAGGCCCAAGGACAGGAAGGACTTCAAGGACAGGCTGGGATATGATAGCGTTTTTTTAAATAGTATGGTTAGGGATGCTGGTCTTGTGGATGTGCACATTAAGCACCTCCCAGATGACACCGGGTTCACTTTTCATCGTGGTAATAGTCAGAGTAGGATAGATAGGTTTTTTTTTAAGGAGGCCTCTGCTTTCTCGCCCCCAGTGGTGCAGGCAGTAGAGTTCTCTGATCACTGTATGCTATCTGTGGTACTGAATGCTTCAGACGCCCCTCAGAGGGGCAAGGGCATCTGGAGATTAAATTCGACACTACTCAAGGAAGAACATGTTAGACAATCCTTTGAGGAATTCTTTCAGGCACAGGTGACCATCCTGGACTTTTGTAGCAGCAAGGCTGAGTGGTGGGAGCTGACCAAAAAGAGGATCGCTGGATTCTTCAGGGGCCTAGCCAATAGAAATCAGTTTAATAAATACATGACCTACCAACGTTTACGGAGGAAGCTGGATATTCTTGTTTCGAGAGGAGGAGATCCTGGGGCAATCTCCGAAGTGAAACTCCTTCTCAGGAAGTGTCAATATGACCGGCATGCCTCTTTGGTTCTGGAGAGGGACTATGGGAAGTACCACTCGCCTGACCCTTACCAGAACTGCAAACAAGGTGTAGCTGTTAAAACGGTCGTTGGCCTTAAGGACAGTACAGGTTCCTTGACAAAGTCCAGGTCAGGGATTCTGGAGGTCGTGAGGTCCTTTTATGCCGACCTTCTTGGGAGGAAAGAGCTTGATCGTGACAAGATGGAAAGCTTTTTGGACTCTACTCCAGGTCTAAATGGTGGAGATGTTCCATTGATGAATTTGACAGAGGAGATCACAGTCGAAGAGGTGATGAGGGCAATTGAACAGCTTGCCATCAAAAAGTCGCCTGGACCGGATGGCTTGACGGCTGAGTTTTACAAAGCCTTTAAGTCTATTCTGGCCCCGCATTTGGTAGAGGTTTTTAACAGTTGCCTTGCTGAGGGGGTGCTTTCCCCTTCCATGAGGCACTCGGCTGTGATTCTTCTTTCAAAGGGTAAAGATCCTTCGATGATTGAGAATTGGCGCCCCATCAGCCTTCTTAATGTCGATAGAAAGATACTGGCAAAGATATTTTTCTGGCGCCTATCGTCAGTGGCAGAGTCTTTGCTTTCTCACCATCAGCACTGTTCGGTCCAGGGTAGGAGCACCTTCACAGCGGTTTTAGCTGTCCGGGAGGCCTTGGAGCGGTGCAGGGCTGCAGGCTGGGGAAAGTATTTGCTGACATTGGATCAGGCAAAGGCTTTTGATCGTGTTAACCATGAGTACCTGTGGTTGCTCCTTAGTAAGTACGGTCTGCCGGGTGGTTTTGTCGATTGGCTGAAAGTCTTGTATAAGGGGGCAGAAAGCTTCCCTCTTGTTAATGGTTGGGTTGGACAGTCCTTTGGGGTTGGCTCCGGGGTGCGCCAGGGTTGTCCCCTGAGTCCCCTGCTCTATGTGTTTGCAATCGACCCCTTCATCAGGAGGCTAGAGAGCGGCATGTTGTGTGGGGTACCAGTGGGGCTCCCGGGTGAGCCGCCATTGAGGGTTGTTGCCTTCTTGGTCCGGTGTCTGGCGATTGGCGACTCAGATAGTCCGCCTGCCCATTGTCTATGCCCAGAATGTAAAAGGGCCTACAGAGCCGGCACGTTTCTTCCGGCCCACTTCAGGATACGGACTACCTCGGAAGCCGCAGCTGAGCTCCGAGTTCCCCCTTGATGGTTTACATATGCCACCGCCGTGGCGGTGTCCGACTGGCTCCTGATGGAGCGACCCCGTACTCTCTCCGACCTGAGGAGAGACACAGTCCGATGGCCCGTATTTCCAGAACAGTGATTGGTAAACGGGCTCGTCCGGAGTCCAAGGCCTGAGCTGACAGGACTCCCCAGACTCCACCCCAGCCCGTCAGGCTGGTGTCCGTCGTGAGTACCGTCCATTGGATGGGAGGGGAACGACTTTCCGGACCGAAGAGCCGAGGATCTCAACCACCATGTCAGGGGCGCCCTGACCAGGTGAATCACCTGGATCTGAAGATCCAAGGACAACGGGGATTTGTCCCAGGTGGACAAGATCTCCTTCTGCAATGCCCTGGTGTGTGATTGGGCATACGGAACGGCCGCGAAGGAGGCCACCACGAGTCTCGGGACTCTTATGCAAAAAACGGATTGACAACCATTTTTGGGATGTCAGCACCCGCACCGCAGACTGAAGTGTCAGCAACTTCTCCAGAGGTAGGATACCTTTGCCTCCAAGGAGTCCAGAATCGGAACTAGATACTCCAGACACTGAGTCGGGACCAGGACTGACTCCTGAATGTTCAGGAACCACCCGAGTCCCTGAGGGTCTAATTAACGATAGTCACCTTTCCTCTAAGTCTGATCCACTTTCTGCTCTTAGCCGAAGATCGTCCAGATAGCCCACGACAGCAATACCTCGCTGTAACAGAAGGCTAGAACCGGAGCAAGCACCTTGGTGAACACCCTTGGTGCCGAGGCTAGGCCGAAAGGAAGAGCCACAATCGATAGTGGACTTCGCTGATCGCAAAGCGCAGAAACTTCTGGTGACTTGCGCAGATCAGAACATGCAAGTAGGCGTCCTTGAAGTCCAAGGACGCCAGAAGAAAATCCCTTTGGTGGAGTGTAGCGATCACCGTGCGAATGGATTACATGCGGAATTTCTGCACCTTCTCGAAGGCATTCAGGGCCTTGAGGTCCAGGATAGGTCGAACCATGTCCTATTTTTGAGACGACAAACGGATTCGAGTAGAATCCCTGAAAACTCTCCTGTGACGGAACCGGCACAATCACTCCGGACCTGATCAAATCCTGTACAGCCCCCAAGAGGGCTGCCCGACAGGTAGGAAGGAGAGGAAGATTTGAGGGAAAGAATCTGTCTGGGGGCCAGGATCGGAATACTATCCTGTATCCTGAGGTGACCACCTCGCACACCCACCAGTCGGAGATTCGTGAGGACCACCGATTCGTGACCTGCAAAGTCGTCCCCCCACCCCAGAGTCGGGCGGAGGCAAGACTTCACGTGGAGGCGGGCTTGGGAGCCGCTTCTTCGGCTTACGCACCCAGGGGCCCTTGTGCCCACCAGCCGCACTGCCGTCAGTCTGAGAGGGCCTACCCGTGGACTCTGACTGACGAAAAAACCCAGTTTTGCTGGAAAGGAAGGCCCATGTTTGCGGCGGGCCTCCTCACCCTTGCTAGTCTAAGGAAGAAGAGTGCTTTTACCTCCCATGACATCCACGACGATGTCATCCAGAGCAGCACCTACCACCTTTAAATGGTAGATCCGTCAGGAGCTTCCTAAGGCTAGGTCAGCAGACCAGCACTTCAACCAGATAAGACGACGCAATACCACTGCCGAGACAGAGGCCCTGGATATTAAAGGGGCCGCGTCCAACATGGCGTCGCACACATAAACCAGGCCCTGAACCAGTTGGTGGGCCAAAGCAACTGTGTCTGGAGGAAGATTATGCTCCTGTACAGCTAGGTGCAACATTTTTGCCCAACCTGTAAGTGTTTAAGACACAAGGGTCGCCGCTACCACAGGCCGTAGGGCGGATCCCAACAAGGCAAACATGGCTCTGCTCACCACTTCTGACCTCCTGTCAGTGGGGTCCTCAAATGCAGGAGTCCCCTCCATCGGGAGAGTGATGGCCTTGTTAAACCGGGCGACTGGAGGGTCGACCCTGGGGGAGAAGCCCACTTTTTAAGTAGGGCATCTTCAAGGGGTATCTGATAGACAAACACCATAAAAAAAAAATCTTCTGCGGCTTTTCCCAGACCTTATCAATGAGCTGGTCAAAGAAAGTACATATGGAAAAACCTCTTTAGAAGGCCTGGCCTTAAAAGAACCAAAGGAGACTGTATCCGCCTGAGGTTCTGCATCCGCAGCATTTTAGCTTGAGAGTGTCCCTCACCGCAGTCATGAGTACACTAACAAGCGCCCTGTCATTTACTGACTCAGAACTGGAGTTTTCCTCATAAGGAATGTCCTGTTCAAAACCATCCAATACATTCAGAACTAGGGTCCTGAGCGGTAGTGGCTAGGCCCATATCTGAATCAGCGCACTGCCCTCATGAAGTAAAGTGGGGAGAGGGCGCTTTTTTGCTCCATTGCGCTTGCACACAGCTCTCATCCTGGTCAGAAATGATTCCAGGACTGCCCACAACTGGTCCCTAGGGACCGCAGGTGCTGAAGCACTGCCTGTTGTCCACTGACATTTAGGGGAAGCTGGTGACAGAGACTCCATATTGCCCCCCTCTGAGACTCCTCAGATAAAAAGTCCACCCACAGGCTGTGCTGATTGAGGAGGGGGCGCCCAGGGGACTCACCAAACCGGACCAGGGACCGTTCAGTTCCGCTGTCTGTACCGCGCTGTGTCAGCGCTGGTGAGCTGTGAGGAGATTGTGAGGAGATTCGCGCTGTTACAGCAGCGCTAGAGGCCAAAACTAGTGCTGAAGAGCGCGCGGGCTACAAGAAACTGGCCGCTGCACTTCACTGAGGCGATCCGCGGCAAGATGGCTGCCATGACTCAGCAAAAGTGATAAAAAAAACAGCACACACACAGCGCCACTCGGCGCTCAGGCCCCAAAACACACAAAAAAAGGCCCCAAGCATATCTGCAGACCAGCATTAGCCCCTCCAAGAACAGTGTGACCCCCAGGCACCCCACACAGCACAGCGCCAGCAATGGTGACAGAGAGTGACAATGAAATACAGGGGGAGACAGGGAAAATCCCCCACAGAGAAACACACAGCCTTTTGTACTCACCTGCAGGCAGGAGAGACTACTTACCCATCCCCTGAGGGACCCACTGGTGTGTTTCTGACAGGACTATCACAGTGCAGTACTGAGTAGCTGTCGGCCCGGTCCACCGCGAAAGATACAGTCAGTCAGGAACTGTTCAGTCTTGAGAGGACCGTGGGAGCATGAAAGCAAACCCGGCAACCCCTGGAGTCGTGGGGCCTGTCGTGAACTGAGTCTCACGCTCACAAGGCGAGGATCAGCACGCTCGATGGTCGGACAGGGAAGACTACGAGGATATCTTGTACCCAACCTGTTGCCCAGCCGACAGTTGATAGAAAATTCTCAAAATAAAATAAAAAAGAATTCCAGAAAAGGAATAAAAATAGGTCAGGAGACTGGCTCCTGGAAGAGCCACGTCTTCTCCTTCTGCTAGGCAGAAAAAAACTGAAGTCTGCTGACTGTAGTGGGAGGGTTATGTCCGAAGGGACCGCCCCCTGGGTGGGGCTGTTCAGCTCTGGCTTTTAGAATGTATGTATAACATTTCACATTCTGCCTAGGTCTTCTCCTGCAAGCAGGGACATAACCCACGTGTAAAGTGTAAAGAGACACCGTGTCAGTCCATGGATGGTAAGAGAAAAAAGACTTGTTTACACCAATGCATTGCGGTTCAGTTACTAAGAAAGGAGAGACTTCACTTAGTCTAGGCAATGTTAACTATGATAAAGAAGATCTTCCTTTTGCTTAGTAAGTAGGCTGAAGCTGTGTTCATTTGGCTGCCTAATGATGTGCAAGGAAAAGTAAAAAAAAAAAAAAAAAAATTTCTCCCAGAAATCGATTGGATGATTGCAGTGAACACAGCTTTGGCATTCACTAAGCTCATTGAACATTCACGTTTCTAAGTGAATAGTCTTTAATATCTTAGTAAATCAACCCCATTGAGTCGTAATGCTTTGAGAGAAAGTCCGAGCTTCTACATATTGAGTGCATTGAGGTGTAATCTGCTGTACCAGAAAACTGAATTGAGCATATAGTGCCTAATTCACATATGAGTAGCTGTCTATTTAGAGGCAAGCTTAATCTTTTAACACTAGCTGTAAAAAACATATGGGTTGGGCCCTAATGCCAAGCTGCCACATATATGTAGGGTGACCGCGTGTCCCGGATTGCCCGGGACAGTCCCGCATTTTGCAGATCTGTCCCGGGCACATTCATTCCAGGACAATACAGTGTCCCGGAATGAAACTGACACAGCCACCCCCCGGGCCAATCTGATGCCCCCAAAAAAGGCCGCCACATCACCGCTTTACTCACTGACAGTACTTGCCCTGACCGGGAATGCCTGGAGGAGCACAATCCCTGCCCCCTGCTTGTGATTGGAGAAATCATAAATCCCGCCTTTTGTGTCCAATCACTGTGCTGTGATTCGTTACAGCACAAGCTGATTTTTGGGAAGGGAGGGTGTCCCTGAATGGTAGTTTGGAAATGTGGTCACCCTACATATATGTATACAACTGGGGTCCCTTGTTTGTGCTGTTAACTAACACAGCGCCTCTAAGCACAGCAGCTCACGGTCACTGTTTACAATTGAAGGGCGGTGGGCCCAATCATGTGATCACATGACTGGGAAGCTCATGGAACGCATCAGGCGGTACAAATTTTTAAAGGCCAGGCTCCTGCTGGCTGTAAAGGTTTGAACGGTATATATCCTAACAATTAACTTTTTTATATACTACTTTTTGGTTTGTTAAATATACCGTTTAAAGTGTTTTGGAATATCTGTTCAAAAGTGCAAAAATATACCTTCTCCTAGTTTTCAACTTAGACCAGGCGGCTTCAAACTTTCTAAAGAAAGAGCAGGTTTACTGCCTTCAGACTTTAGCAGGGCCGGACTGATCTTTGGTATTAGGGGGAGAAATAGTTTGCATCAGGATCAGGGGAGGAATAGTGGCCCATTTTTGTTGTCAGTGGAAGTAATTATGCCCCATCGTTGGTGTCAGTGGGAGGAATAGTGCCCCGCCCATCATTGGAGCACAGGTGTGTCAGGAAGAAGGTGCCTCTGAAGCTGCTCTGTGAGAAGGGAGTGGTGGTGAAATCTCTCCCAGCTCCCTGGCCCCCTTTCTGGGGAGGCCATGGAGGCCAGCGGGGCTTCTCCTGCTGGAGGCTCCCAGCCATCTCCTGGGCCATCAGGTGAACTGCCTGCCTCTGCACAAGCCGATCTCTCTGCCCCTGGTGAGGATGAAGGCTCGGAGGCCATTCGGGAGCGAGTGGTGGCCGGGATTAAGGTCCTGAACAGGGAGAGGGACAAGCTCTACAAGCTGAGAGCGGAGTTGAAGCGCCTGCGAAGGCAACGTGAGGGCTTACACAGCCAGAAACGGGGATCCATGGATCCGGAAATCCAGCTGGCCAAGGTCCGTGTGGATCATCAGGAGACCATCGTGGCCATGATGGAAGGCAGAGATGGGCCCTTTAAAGAGAAGTTTTGCAACGACAAAATGTTTGGAAGGGTGACAAAGATGGAGGTGGAGGAGGAGGAGACCCCCAGTTCTGACCCCCTGCCCCCCCAGGGAGAGGTAAGCAGCCCCAGGCCTTCCCAAGATTCAGGAGGTATGCTGAGGGCCATCCAGGTAATGGAGTCTCCTATGCGGGGGGATCAGCTGGTGTTTAATGAGGAAGACATTACTGATGATGTACCTGATAAAGTGAAGCCTGCTAAGTCCCATGTTGTGGATAAGACTGTTTTTGTTCCTTTTAACACTGTGACTGACAATGTGCCTAATGACAATCAGGCTGCTAGTCCTGTGTGCAGCAATGTTGTGCCTGCTGAGGCTGCAATGCAGCAAGAGTTACATTTAAAAAATGTCATTTCTGTGGATGGACTGCAAGTGTCAGCACAGCCCATTAACCCTTCTTTGGCTGAGTCCAAAGCTGTTTGCCCCACTGCTGCTGAGGACTCTACAGTGCAGCATCAGGAGACAGCTGGTATTGCAGCCACTGTGACTATTCCTGATGGGAATTTGAATAGTTCTGTGACTGATAACAATCACCCCAGTACCAGTGTGATGAACAATCCTGCTACAGATCCTGCCATTTCAGTTCATACAGTTGATAATAATAATAATAATATACAGAGTGATGTGGCTTCAGTGTCAGCCCTTGGCCCTGATAAACCTACTTTTGCACAGGTGGCACACTCTGCTCCTGGTAGTCCCGCTCCCAAGCGGGGTTTTCCACTGCAAGCTGCCACCTTGAGCACCCCAAGATCTGGTCTTGGGTCTCTGGCTTCTGCTGGGGGTCCAAGACGTAATGTAGTTATCCTGAAATGGGAAGGTGGTGCCATCCCTCCAGCACGGCGTGCAGTGGTAGATATGATATTGGAGATGGATTTTGGTGCAAATGACCTGTATGCCTTTATACATGTAGCTGGGACAAGGGACTATACGGTTAGTTTCACCAGGCCAGAGGGTCTTGACCTGTTCTGGGAGCGATATGAGGCTCGGTGCAGGTCAAGACCTGAATGGGAAGGTCTGGTCCCAGTTGCGGTTTCTCAGAGGTCAACAGTAAAAAAAATAACCATTATCCTGACCAATGAGAGTGTTCCTGCTCGGGATCTAGAGGTCTGGTTAAGGAACTATGGGGAAGTTTTGACCAAACCTAATAAAATCCATGATGAGCGTAACATCTGGACTGGGGGATGGTCGGTAACAGTCAGATTGGCCAGGGATGGGAATGTTGTCCGTCACTTGCCCTCCTCAGCTTTCATAGGGAGGGATAGGATGACTGTTTTCTACCCTGGTCAGCCGAAGCTGTGTCACCGCTGTGGAGAAAAGGGGCACTTGAGCTCCTCCTGTTCAGCCTTGATGTGTTCAGTGTGTCGGGGTCAGGGTCATATGGCTAAGGACTGTACCAGGAAGATCAGGTGCAACCTGTGCCTGCGCCTTGGCCACCCCTACAGCAGGTGTCCTGAAGCCTGGCACAATATGGAGAAGGAGGTAGTGGAGGACATGTCAAGGCTGGACAGGATGGAGGGTGAGACCCTTGGTGTACCATCCTCCTCTGCGGTGACCCCCTCCCCTGGTCCTGCTCAGGATCCCTCTCCAGTTCCTGTGGCCACCCCTCCTGTGTCTGTAAGTACTCCTTCTGTTTCTGTCTCTGTGTCCCCCCAGCCTACTGTACCCTCTCCTTTTGTGTCAGAACCTTCCAAGTCTGTGCCCCCCGAGTCTGTTACCCCCCAGGAGTCTACCCCTCCTGAGTCTGACTTAAAGGGATCACCCCCCCCACCAGCGTGTACTAAAAAGGGCGCCCCTTCTTCTGTAAAGAAGTCTTGTGGAAAGACTTTAAAGAAAAAAGTAAGAGATGAGGGCATCTCTGAGGCTGACCTGCGGTACCTGGAGGAGAGAAGGAAGGTTGGGAGGCGGAAGAGGCAGGCGGTGAGGACGGAACGGGGACGGGAAGCTCCGGTTCCTGTCTCCAGCCGTCATAGGTCCTCCAAGTGGGATATTTCTTCATCTGGAGCTTCTTCTGAGAGAAGTTCCGATTCTGAAATGGACTTTGAGGCGGCCTCTAGAAAGAGAGAGGCTTCTGGTGACGAGCAGCAGAGGGGAGATAAGAAGCAATCCACCCAATAACCCAAATGGCGGTTCCCCCTCCGTTAAAAGTGGTGACAATTAATGTCGCCAGCATTAAGTCAGTAAGAGCTCGTTCTATGGCCTTCTTTTTGTTCAGCCAATTAGATGCTGAAATTTTATTTTTGCAAGAGACTAGGCTCACCTCCTTGGCAGATATTCATATGGCCAAGAGAGAGTGGAGGTATGGTCCATCTTACTGGTCTCTTGCGGCCGAGCCTTACGGCGGTGTGGCGGTGTTGTTTAAAACCGGCATGGTAACTGTCCGGCGGGTTATTGAGGTGGAGATTGGGAGATGTATGGTCTTAGACGTCCTTGTGGGAGGGCAGGACCTGCGCCTAATCAATGTTTATGGGCCGCACACAAAGTGGGACAGGAAATGCCTTTTTACAAGGATCAAGCCATTTCTTTTTACATCCCGGCAAGTGGTCTTTGGAGGTGACTTTAATACAGTAACTAGGCCCAAGGACAGGAAGGACTTCAAGGACAGGCTGGGATATGATAGCGTTTTTTTAAATAGTATGGTTAGGGATGCTGGTCTTGTGGATGTGCACATTAAGCACCTCCCAGATGACACCGGGTTCACTTTTCATCGTGGTAATAGTCAGAGTAGGATAGATAGGTTTTTTTTTAAGGAGGCCTCTGCTTTCTCGCCCCCAGTGGTGCAGGCAGTAGAGTTCTCTGATCACTGTATGCTATCTGTGGTACTGAATGCTTCAGACGCCCCTCAGAGGGGCAAGGGCATCTGGAGATTAAATTCGACACTACTCAAGGAAGAACATGTTAGACAATCCTTTGAGGAATTCTTTCAGGCACAGGTGACCATCCTGGACTTTTGTAGCAGCAAGGCTGAGTGGTGGGAGCTGACCAAAAAGAGGATCGCTGGATTCTTCAGGGGCCTAGCCAATAGAAATCAGTTTAATAAATACATGACCTACCAACGTTTACGGAGGAAGCTGGATATTCTTGTTTCGAGAGGAGGAGATCCTGGGGCAATCTCCGAAGTGAAACTCCTTCTCAGGAAGTGTCAATATGACCGGCATGCCTCTTTGGTTCTGGAGAGGGACTATGGGAAGTACCACTCGCCTGACCCTTACCAGAACTGCAAACAAGGTGTAGCTGTTAAAACGGTCGTTGGCCTTAAGGACAGTACAGGTTCCTTGACAAAGTCCAGGTCAGGGATTCTGGAGGTCGTGAGGTCCTTTTATGCCGACCTTCTTGGGAGGAAAGAGCTTGATCGTGACAAGATGGAAAGCTTTTTGGACTCTACTCCAGGTCTAAATGGTGGAGATGTTCCATTGATGAATTTGACAGAGGAGATCACAGTCGAAGAGGTGATGAGGGCAATTGAACAGCTTGCCATCAAAAAGTCGCCTGGACCGGATGGCTTGACGGCTGAGTTTTACAAAGCCTTTAAGTCTATTCTGGCCCCGCATTTGGTAGAGGTTTTTAACAGTTGCCTTGCTGAGGGGGTGCTTTCCCCTTCCATGAGGCACTCGGCTGTGATTCTTCTTTCAAAGGGTAAAGATCCTTCGATGATTGAGAATTGGCGCCCCATCAGCCTTCTTAATGTCGATAGAAAGATACTGGCAAAGATATTTTTCTGGCGCCTATCGTCAGTGGCAGAGTCTTTGCTTTCTCACCATCAGCACTGTTCGGTCCAGGGTAGGAGCACCTTCACAGCGGTTTTAGCTGTCCGGGAGGCCTTGGAGCGGTGCAGGGCTGCAGGCTGGGGAAAGTATTTGCTGACATTGGATCAGGCAAAGGCTTTTGATCGTGTTAACCATGAGTACCTGTGGTTGCTCCTTAGTAAGTACGGTCTGCCGGGTGGTTTTGTCGATTGGCTGAAAGTCTTGTATAAGGGGGCAGAAAGCTTCCCTCTTGTTAATGGTTGGGTTGGACAGTCCTTTGGGGTTGGCTCCGGGGTGCGCCAGGGTTGTCCCCTGAGTCCCCTGCTCTATGTGTTTGCAATCGACCCCTTCATCAGGAGGCTAGAGAGCGGCATGTTGTGTGGGGTACCAGTGGGGCTCCCGGGTGAGCCGCCATTGAGGGTTGTTGCCTATGCGGATGATGTGTCGGTGATTGTCACTGGGACGGATGAAGCGGAGGAGGTGGTCTCTCTGACATCACGGTATTCTGAAGCATCAGGCTCCAAGATCAATCAGGAAAAGACTGAAGTTTTCTGGATGGGAAAGGAAGGTGAGGGGTTTGATCTCCCGGACACCTTTCCAGTGCCCCAGGAAAGAATTAAGATACTAGGCATTGAATTTGGACCCGGCGATTATGGCCTCAAAAACTGGGAAGGCAGACTGGAAATTGCCAATACTAAGGTGGTCAGCTGGAAGAGATGGAAGTTATCTATGAGGGAAAGGGTTGATCTGATTAAGACTTACCTGATTCCAATCTTCTTGTATGTCAGCTTTGTCTGCATCTTGCCAGTGTCTCTCTATGCTAGGGTCAGTAGTGTGTTCTTCCAGATGCTGTGGGGGAACAGACTGAACCCCATCAAGAGGAATGTCACCTACCTATCCAGGAGGGAGGGTGGCTTAGGTATGGTCAACCCAGTTCTTTTCTTTTCACTGCTATTTCTAAAGTTTAACATTGGTAATATGCTTGCAGTGGAACCTCCTGGATGGGTAGGCATATTTAGATCTTGGTTTAGGCCTTTTCTACGACTTTGGGAAGAAGGTGGCCAAGTGAAGAATCGCAGGGGTCATCGTGGTCAGCTACCAGCCTATGTCGCTCCGTGCCTGAAGTTACTGCGGCAGTGGCGATTGTCGGCTGAAGATCTCAGATCGGTTCCAAGGAAAGTCCTTATGAGTCGAGTCTTGAGCGAAGTCTTTCATGACCCACTGGCCTTAAGGGATTGCCCGGGCCCAGTTTTGAGGGCGGGGTTAAGACTGATTAATTTGGATAGAGTACCCCCTAAATTTAGGGATCTGGCCTGGTTGTGCTTCCATGGGAAGCTCTATGTTCGGGGCAATTTGAAATTCCGCAGTGGGATGGATCGTAGCTGTCCTCGGGAGGAGTGTGCGGATGAGGAGGAGACTATGGACCATTTTCTGCTTCATTGCCCTTTTAACATAGAGGTGTACAAACAGGTGGGGCGGGCCCTCGGTGTCCCTTTCCTCTCCAGGCTGGGTTATGCTGAGTGGGTGTACGGAGCATTCAATACCGGTGGAGTTTTTTGTTTGGATACACTTTTTTTAGTTAGCCTAGTAGTCCGTTATTTCACCTGGAATGCACGGTGTCAGGTCAGCATTCGGCAAAAACTCCTTCCTGTTGAGGTGGTGGTTAGGGATGAGCCGAACACCCCCGGGTTCGGTTCGCACCAGAACCTTCGAACGGACCGAAAGTTTGCGCGAATTTTCGAACCCTATTCGTTATAATGGACGCGAACGTTCGAAATCAAAATTGCTAATTACAACGGCCAATATGCATGTTAATGTTATAAAACAGGTTTGGGGACCCGGGTCCTGCCCCAGGGGACATATATCAATGCAAAAAGAAATTTTAAAAACTAAAGTTTTTTCGGGAGCAGTCATTTTAATGATGCATAAAGTGAAAAAAAAAAAAGTGAAATTTTCCTTTAAATATGGTACCTGGGGGGTGTCTAAAGTATGCCTGTGAAGTGGCATGTGTTTCCCGTGTTTAGAACTGTCCTTGCACAAAATGACATTTGTAAAGGAAAAAAAGAAGCCATTTAAAACCACTTGCGGCTTTAATGTCATGTCTTGTCCTGGCCGCCATATGGCTGAAAATCCTTGAGAAAAATGGCATGGCTACCCCATCACCCCCCCCCCCCCACCCCAGCCCCTTTGGGTCTTGTATGGATACTAAGGGGGACCCCGCACCCAAAATAAAACCCTATGCCTACAACCCTATATACTCTGAACAGCAGTATATAGGTGGTGCAAACAAGACATGGACTGTAGGTTTGTTCTTAAGTAGAATCTGAACAGGTACATTATGAAGTGTAGCTACATCCCAAAAAAATCAATTTTTAAGCTTTTTGGAGAACATAGGGAGGGGTTATCACCCCTGTAACATTTGCTGTCTTTGCACATCTGTTCAGAACATGTCACCTCACTTTCCGTCCCAATGACAAATGTTTTTGGAAAAGTGGGGTTTTAATTGAAACAAGGATTGGTGATAAAGCATCAGTAGAGAGGAGATACCTTTTTCCCAAATTAAATCTAACAGGATAGAATTTTCCTTCCTAGGGGTAGATTTCCTCTCACTTCCTGTTTTCTCTTGCCGTTTGCAAGTAGGAGTCGTTTGTAAGTTGGATGTTTGAAAGTAGGGGCCTGCCGTATATACTCTGCAGAAATTTGCCCTATTAGATGTTGGTGTAGCCACAAGACTGGTGGGCACAGGAATGGGCCCTGCTGTGAGTTAATAGATCAAGATTTGTACTTGCATGCACCTGTTGAACCGGGCAGAAAAATTGGGCCTTTGGTGGTGGTGGTGGTGGTGGTGGACGGTGTTGCCACAAGACTGTAAGCCCTCACAGTTACTCTTGGTGGGTGCAGGAATGGGCCCTGCTGTGAGTTATTAGATCAAGATTTGTAATTGCATGCACCTGTTGAACAGGGCAGAAAAATTGGGCCTTTGGTGGTGGTGGTGGTGGTGGACGGTGTTGCCACAAGACTGTAGGCCCTCATAGTTACTCTTGGTGGGCGCAGGAATGGGCCCTGCTGTGAACTATTAGATCAAGATTTGTAATTACACGCCCCTGTTAAACAGGGGCTGAAAAATTGTGCCTTAGGCATTGGTGCTGGTGCCACAACACTGCAACCCCTCACAGATACTGTACTTGGAGCACAGCAGTCACACCTGTTGCGAAGCATCTTTTTAAAAAATTGTAATTACACGCCCCTGTTATACAGGGGCTGAAAAATTGTGCCTTAGGCACTGGTGCTGGTGCCACAACACTGCAACCCCTCACAGATACTGTACTCTGAGCACAGCAATGAGACCTGTTGCAAAGCATTGCCTAAAAATTGTAATTACACGCCCCAACAGGGGCTGAAAAATTGTGCCTTAGGCACTGGTGCTGGTGCCACAACACTGCAACCCCTCACAGATACTGTACTCTGAGCACAGCAGTCACACCTGTTGCGAAGCATCTTTTTAAAAAATTGTAATTACACGCCCCTGTTATACAGGGGCTGAAAAATTGTGCCTTAGGCACTGGTGCTGGTGCCACAACACTGCAACCCCTCACAGATACTGTACTCTGAGCACAGCAATGAGACCTGTTGCAAAGCATTGCCTAAAAATTGTAATTACACGCCCCAACAGGGGCTGAAAAATTGTGCCTTAGGCACTGGTGCTGGTGCCACAACACTGCAACCCCTCACAGATACTGTACTCTGAGCACAGCAGTCACACCTGTTGCGAAGCATCTTTTTAAAAAATTGTAATTACACGCCCCTGTTATACAGGGGCTGAAAAATTGTGCCTTAGGCACTGGTGTGGTGGCATGGATCATTGAGGAGGAGGAAGAGGATAGTCAGTGAACATAACAGGACAGTCACTCAGCATCAGCATAGGCAGTCTTGAAGGGATGTGACATTATAAATTATTCCGTTATATCCGCTTCAGGTGTCTGGTAGCTGGTGGTGATCCAAGACTGATTCATTTTTATGAAGGTCAGTCGATCAACCGAGTCGGTGGACAGGCGCACCCTATGATCGGTGACAAATCCTCCAGCAGCACTGAATGTGCGTTCGGAAAGAACGCTGGATGCAGGACAGGCCAGTAGCTCAATTGCATACTGTGCAAGCTCTGGCCAGTGATCCATCCTCAGGACCCAGTAAGCCAGAGGATTTTCGGTGGGAAAGGTGTCCAAGTCTGACCTTGCCCCTAGGTATTCCTGCACCATGTATATCAGACGCTGGCGATGGTTGCTGGAACCGATCATACCTTGGGGCTGCGGACTAAAAAATTGTCTGAACGCATCGGTCAGACGTCCACCTTCCCCACCGCTCCTTCTGCTACTGACCGAAGCCTCAGCAACTCGTCATCCAGGACCAGGAGTTTGTAACCTCCCAGTTTCTGGGAACGCGTTGCACAGACCTTTCTGCAAGGCCTCCCTGAGATGTCTCATCCTCTGCTCCCTCTGCGACGGCAAGATAAGGTCCGCAACCTTACCCTTGTACCGTGGATCAAGGAGAGTGGCCAGCCAGTAATGGTCACTCTCCTTGATCCGAAGAACACGAGGATCCTTCCGCAGGCTTTGCAGGATCAGGGAGGCCATGCAGCGTAGGTTAGCTGAGGCATTCGGTCCGGAGTCTTCTGGGTCACTGAGGATGACATGATCGCCAGCCACCTCCTCCCAGCCACGTACAAGTCCACTGGTTTGTTGGGACTGTACATCATCCCTAAAAGACTGCTGCTGCTGATGCTGAGTGCCAGGCTCCACCTCCATGCTCACACAATCCTCCTCCTCCTCCTCCTCCTCCTCTTCCTGTGTGATGGGTGGGACAGAAGGAACATTGTCTGGATAAAGGGGGCCTTGAGAGACAAGGAAGTCCTCCTCTTCCTGCCTCTGTTCTGCCTCAAGTGCCCTGTCCATTATCCCACGCAGCGTATGCTCCAACAGGTGGACAAGAGGTACAGTGTCACTGATGCATGCACTGTCACTGCTCACCATCCTCGTGGCCTCCTCAAATGGTGAGAGGACAGTGCATGCATCCCTGATCATGCTCCACTGGCGTGGGGAAAAAAAGCCAAGCTCCCCTGACCCTGTCCTGGTGCCGTAGTCGCAAAGGTACTCATTGATGGCCCTCTGCTGCGTGTGCAGTCGCTGCAGCATGGCCAACGTTGAGTTCCACCTGGTGGGCATGTCACATATTAGGCGGTTCTTGGGCAGGTTCAGCTCCTTTTGCAGCTCAGTCAGCCGAGCACTGGCATTATAAGATCGGCGGAAATGCACACAGACTTTCCTGGCCTGCCTCAGGACATCCTGTAAGCCTGGGAACCTGCCCAAGAACCGCTGCACCACCAGGTTGAGGACGTGAGCCATACAGGGCACATGGGTGAGCTGCCCCTGTCGCAGGGCGGAGAGGAGGTTGGTGCCATTATCAGAAACGACCATTCCTGGCTTAAGCTGGCGTGGCGTCAACCACCTCTCGGCCTGCCCCTGCAGAGCTGCCAGAACCTCTGGCCCAGTGTGGCTCCTGTCCCCCAAACACACCAGCGCAAGCACGGCATGGCATCTTTTTGCCTGCGTACTCGCGTAGCCCCTTGTACGCCTACGGAGCACCGCTGGTTCCGAGGACAGAGCACTCGAAGAGGACATGGAGGAAGAAGAAGAGGAGGGGGTGGAGGAGAGAGGTGTGTCACAACCAGTAGTAGCATTTTGGAGGCGTGGTGGCGGAACAACCTCCAACACTACTGCACCTTGTCCTGCATCCCTCCCAGCTACCAATAGAGTGACCCAATGGGCCGTGAAAGAAAGATAACGTCCCTGTCCATGCCTGCTGGACCATGAGTCAGCGGTAATATGCACCTTACCGCTGACCGCCCTGTCCAGCGAGGCATGGACATTGCCTTCCACATGCCAGTAGAGAGACGGAATCGCCTTCCGTGAGAAAAAGTGGCGTTTGGGAACCTGCCACTGAGGAACCGCACATTGAACAAACTCACGGAAGGGGGCCGAGTCTATCAACTGAAAAGGCAGCAGTTGAAGTGCTAGCAATTTAGCCAAGCTAGCATTCAACCGCTGGGCATGTGGATGGCTGGGAGTATACTTCTTTCGACGGTCCAGCAGCTGGGGCAGGGAAATTTGCCTGCTACAATCGGACGTCGGTGTACTGCAAGTACTTGGTTGTGACACACCTAATTCTACACCTTCAGTCCTCTCAGAGCAGCTTTCAGAGAGGACTGAAGATATAGTGGGGATGGAGATCCCAGCTGATGAGGAGCAAGGAGAGGTCCGCTTTGTTCTTTGGTGTGGGTCTTTTATGTGTGCTTGCCAACGAGCTGCATGGCAGGTCGACATATGTCTGCTCATGCTTGTGGTGCCCAAGCGGCTGATGTTTTGGCCACGCGAGATACGCTTGAGACAAATATTGCAAATAGCAGTGGTGCGATCTGATGCACTCGTCTCAAAAAAGGCCCACACCAAAGAACTTTTGTGATAACGTGCAGAGGCAGCGCCCTGCACAGGCGGAGCTCTGCGGTGTGGTACAGTTGCTGTGCTGGCCTCTAGCTGGCCTCCAGGGGGCATCCTGCCTCGTTGGACATGTGATGCTGCATCCTCCTCCTCCTCCTCCTCTCTCCCTTCAGGCACCCACGTGGAGTCAGTGACCTCATCATCCCCTCCCTCTTCACCACTAGAGCAAACCTGGCAGTAAGCTGCAGCTGGTGGAACACTACTGCCAGATTGCTGTCCTTCAGCATCCCCTCTCTCTGCGCGCACACTACTGACTTCCTCAAGCTGGGTATCATCATCCGAGCCTTCGAATCGTTGGGCATCCTCCTGGAGCATGTACCCAACACTGTGCTCAAACAGTTCGGGGGACTCCTCAGGAGGACATGGTGGGTCTAGGGAAGGGGTGGCTGATGATGCCATTGAGTACGCGTTGGCAGCTGCTCTGCCAGTACCCTGAGCCTGGGTGAGAGAGGATGAGGAGGATGAGGAGGGCTTGGTCATCCATTCTACCAAGCCTTCGGCATGATGCGGCTCCACATGTCCAGCTGCCGAAAACAAAGACAAGCGTGTCCCATGGCCACGTGCTGATGACGATGCACGACCACGTCCACGGCCAGCACTGTTGTCTCTAGAAACAGAGCCTGCCTGCCCTGTGTTCTTGCCTCGGCACGCTCTGCCTCTCCTTGGCGGTCTTCCAGCCATTGTAGTCGGTAGTGTATATAGTATAAAAAATAGAACTCCTATGTGTGCTCACAACACACTGTAGGTCCTATGGGTGCTGACACTAACACACTATAGGTACTATGTGTGCTGCTGACAAGAAAATATAGGAGCTCTGTTTGCTGCCACTAACACACTAGAAGTCCTATGGGTGCTGCTGAGATGAAAATATAGGAACTCTGTGTGATGCCACTAACACATTAGAAGTCCTATGGGTGCTGCTGAGAAGAAAATATAGGAGCTCTGTTTGCTGCCACTAACACACTAGAAGTCCTATGGGTGCTGCTGAGAAGAAAATATAGGAGCTCTGTTTGCTGGCACTAACACACTAGAAGTCCTATGGGTGCTGCTGAGAAGAAAATATAGGAGCTCTGTTTGCTGCCACTAACACACTAGAAGTCCTATGGGTGCTGCTGAGAAGAAAATATAGGAGCTCTGTGTGATGCCACTAACACACTAGAAGTCCTATGGGTGCTGCTGAGAAGAAAATATAGGAGCTCTGTTTGCTGCCACTAACACACTAGAAGTCCTATGGGTGCTGCTGAGAAGAAAATATAGGAGCTCTGTTTGCTGCCACTAACACACTAGAAGTCCTATGGGTGCTGCTGAGAAGAAAATATAGGAGCTCTGTTTGCTGCCACTAACACACTAGAAGTCCTATGGGTGCTGCTGAGAAGAAAATATAGGAGCTCTGTTTGCTGCCACTAACACACTAGAAGTCCTATGGGTGCTGCTGAGAAGAAAATATAGGAGCTCTGTGTGATGCCACTAACACACTAGAAGTCCTATGGGTGCTGCTGAGAAGAAAATATAGGAGCTCTGTTTGCTGCCACTAACACACTAGAAGTCCTATGGGTGCTGCTGAGAAGAAAATATAGGAGCTCTGTGTGATGCCACTAACACACTAGAAGTCCTATGGGTGCTGCTGAGAAGAAAATATAGGAGCTCTGTTTGCTGCCACTAACACACTAGAAGTCCTATGGGTGCTGCTGAGAAGAAAATATAGGAGCTCTGTGTGATGCCACTAACACACTAGAAGTCCTATGGGTGCTGCTGAGATGAAAATATAGGAACTCTGTGTGATGCCACTAACACATTAGAAGTCCTATGGGTGCTGCTGAGAAGAAAATATAGGAGCTCTGTTTGCTGCCACTAACACACTAGAAGTCCTATGGGTGCTGCTGAGAAGAAAATATAGGAGCTCTGTTTGCTGCCACTAACACACTAGAAGTCCTATGGGTGCTGCTGAGAAGAAAATATAGGAGCTCTGTGTGATGCCACTAACACACTAGAAGTCCTATGGGTGCTGCTGAGAAGAAAATATAGGAGCTCTGTGTGATGCCACTAACACACTAGAAGTCCTATGGGTGCTGCTGAGAAGAAAATATAGGAGCTCTGTTTGCTGCCACTAACACACTAGAAGTCCTATGGGTGCTGCTGAGAAGAAAATATAGGAGCTCTGTGTGATGCCACTAACACACTAGAAGTCCTATGGGTGCTGCTGAGATGAAAATATAGGAACTCTGTGTGATGCCACTAACACATTAGAAGTCCTATGGGTGCTGCTGAGAAGAAAATATAGGAGCTCTGTTAGCTGCCACTAACACACTAGAAGTCCTATGGGTGCTGCTGAGAAGAAAATATAGGAGCTCTGTGTGATGCCACTAACACACTAGAAGTCCTATGGGTGCTGCTGAGAAGAAAATATAGGAGCTCTGTTTGCTGCCACTAACACACTAGAAGTCCTATGGGTGCTGCTGAGAAGAAAATATAGGAGGTCTGTTTGCTGCCACTAACACACTAGAAGTCCTATGGGTGCTGCTGAGAAGAAAATATAGGAGCTCTGTTTGCTGCCACTAACACACTAGAAGTCCTATGGGTGCTGCTGAGAAGAAAATATAGGAGCTCTGTGTGATGCCACTAACACATTAGAAGTCCTATGGGTGCTGCTGAGAAGAAAATATAGGAGCTCTGTTTGCTGCCACTAACACACTAGAAGTCCTATGGGTGCTGCTGAGAAGAAAATATAGGAGCTCTGTTTGCTGCCACTAACACACTAGAAGTCCTATGGGTGCTGCTGAGAAGAAAATATAGGAGCTCTGTGTGATGCCACTAACACACTAGAAGTCCTATGGGTGCTGCTGAGAAGAAAATATAGGAGCTCTGTGTGATGCCACTAACACACTAGAAGTCCTATGGGTGCTGCTGAGAAGAAAATATAGGAGCTCTGTTTGCTGCCACTAACACACTAGAAGTCCTATGGGTGCTGCTGAGAAGAAAATATAGGAGCTCTGTGTGATGCCACTAACACACTAGAAGTCCTATGGGTGCTGCTGAGATGAAAATATAGGAACTCTGTGTGATGCCACTAACACATTAGAAGTCCTATGGGTGCTGCTGAGAAGAAAATATAGGAGCTCTGTTTGCTGCCACTAACACACTAGAAGTCCTATGGGTGCTGCTGAGAAGAAAATATAGGAGCTCTGTGTGATGCCACTAACACACTAGAAGTCCTATGGGTGCTGCTGAGAAGAAAATATAGGAGCTCTGTTTGCTGCCACTAACACACTAGAAGTCCTATGGGTGCTGCTGAGAAGAAAATATAGGAGGTCTGTTTGCTGCCACTAACACACTAGAAGTCCTATGGGTGCTGCTGAGAAGAAAATATAGGAGCTCTGTTTGCTGCCACTAACACACTAGAAGTCCTATGGGTGCTGCTGAGAAGAAAATATAGGAGCTCTGTGTGATGCCACTAACACACTAGAAGTCCTATGGGTGCTGCTGAGAAGAAAATATAGGAGCTCTGTTTGCTGCCACTAACACACTAGAAGTCCTATGGGTGCTGTTGGGGTGCAATGCTGTGCTAACAGCACTGCGGTTGGTACTACTGCAATACTGTACTAACAGTAAGCACGCACCAGACTAATCCCCAGCAGCAGCTAATAACACACTAACTGTGCAATCAGCAGCAATGAACGATCAATGACTTAGGTAGCAATGGTTTAGCAAAGAAATAGCCAATGGTTTAGAAAAGAAGAGCAAATCTTTCAGTATCAAGCAAAGACAGAATCAGCAGACTAATCTCTCCTAAAGCCGGAACTCATGTGACCGGGGCCGATGGCGTGGCGGCCTTTTAAATGGTGGGGCGTGTACTAAAGCCCCTGAGCTGTAATTGGCTACAGGCGTCCTGCCTGTAGCCAATTATTGCTCTCCGAGTTTCGGGCGCTGTGATTGGCCAAGCATGCGGGGTCACAGTGCATGCTTGGCCAATCATCAGCCAGCAATGCACTGCGCCGGCCGCGCCGGCCGCAATGCATTGCGGGGCCGCTCGCATCACACGAATGTGATGCGAACGGCCCAAATAGTTCTGGGCTCGACGAGCGAGCGAACGCCCGATGCTCGATTCGAACATGGGTTCGAATCGAGCACCGGGCCCATCCCTAGTGGTGGTGTATGACATTTTGCATGAGGTGGGGAAGATTCGGGAGCTTGAGAGAGACAAGCGGGGTCAGGGGGCTTGGTTGAAGGCGTGGAGGGGTTTCAAGCCTCCCTGACTGCCAGGAGTCTCTTTCCCGGGTGTGGCTGTCTGTCTCTTATCACCCTAGATTATCAGTATTTTTGATGAATTTTTGATAAATGGCTGCGTACATAGGTGATGGGTTGTGCCTCTTAGGCCCTCTCTGCTGCTTTATGTAGATAGTTTTCTAGGGATGTTTTGGTAGTGGATTATGTATATATTGTATATATTCTGAACATGGATGTGTATTCCTTTGTTTTCTGTTGAAGTTTTGTACCATGGTTTTGTTTTTTACTTTTGTATAAAAATTGGTTGCTTGATTCTTTTCAATAAAAGATCAATAGTGCCTCAAGGGCCGGATAAAGGCAAATAATGGGCTGCATCCGGCCCCGGTGCTGTAGTTTTGAAACCTCTGTCTTAGACTACAGCATAATTAGTGTCTATGTTATTGAGATGGGGAATGGGAGGGTTCGAGTAGTTTAGCAAAGACAACTGTAGTTTAGTCTGACACCGCTCAGTCCACCAATATCCTGTATGTTGTAATCACACAACAGGACTTTTGAACTGAATGCAGTCCTGTTTTTCTGTACTTGCAGAGTCTTTAAAAGGAATATAACTTTGAGAAGTGTGCATCTATTGCAGAGACGTACTACATATGTTATTTTTTTTAATGCTCTGACTTTAAAGCATATATAAACTCACAAAAAAAAAAAAAAAATAGCATTAGCATTTGCAGTTTTCTTGCCCTTGGAAGTGGAGGATGCATTCATATTTTATTTCTTACAATTTTTTTTACCCTTTTTTCCCTTTATTTTAACCTGATAATCCTATATTTAACAGACTTTCTGTTCTAAGGTGACAACCATACTGAGCACCATTCCTAGGAAAAGGAGTGGGTTAGGACTACATAACACTGACTTGGGACTGACTGCATAACACATCCCTCACAGCTCCATAACTGAGGGAGGTGTTTTGTAGTCCACGAAGATAGCAAGGGACAATGCTAACAGATAACAGTCTAGGGGCAGAGAGCATAGGGAGTTATTAGTTCACAACATGTAAAAATAGCTTTTTTTTCTTGTCGAAGAGATGTATCAAAACGCATTCAATGTCATATTTAACAGATGAAAAGGCAGTAGATAAGAAAACTGTATTTGTATTGTTATGCCGCGTACACACGATCGGAATTTCCGATGAAAAAAGTTTTTTCATCGGAAATTCCAACCGTGTGTAGGCCCCATCGGACTTTTTTACGTCGGAGTTTAGAAATAGAACATGTTTTATTTTTTTCCGATGGAAAAAAATCCTATGGGAAATTCCGATCGTCTGTGTGGAACTCACGCATGCTCGGAAGCATTGAACTTAATTTTTCTCGGCTCGTGGTAATGTTGTACGTCACCGCGTTCTTGACGGTCGGAATTTTGTCTGACAGTGTGTATGCAAGACTGATGGAAGACAGCTTGAACGGAATTCCGATGGAAAATTCCATCGGATTTTATCCCATCGGAAATTCCGATCGTGTGTACAGGGCATTAGAGTTTACATACACTTTAAATGGCAAAAAGGTTTTTTTATCTACCTCACTTTTTTATGGTTTTGCACTTCAGCTTCTAGTCTTTTACATGAATAACCTTAACATGAACCTTAATATCACTTGACCAGTTTACACACATTTAAGTGCATTACATGCAGTTACATGAACTCACACCCATTAATATCAGTTAAAGTTGACCTTTTATTAAATATCACACATTATATAAATCAATAGGAGACATGTCAGCCTTATCAAAAAACATTATATTGTAGTAAAAAGTAAAGGTAAAAAGGACTTTATGCTATGAGTAAGAATTATTGCTCAGTGGTCAATCACGTCTCTTGCATTTGATATCATTAGAGAATACAGAGTGCCAGACTCACCCTACTGGTTATATAAAGGGATCAGTAGGAAATAAAGTCTGTAATGTAATGTAATGAGAAAATATGGCTTGCCCTATGTGCATGTATTAATACAACCTAAACATGTGTAGCGCCCCTCCCAATATTTGGGGATGCAAGGTGGAATTTTAGGGGTAGTCTGAGTCAATAGTTGGGCTCAGACCAATTGTTAAGTTCTTTAATGCTTCTGCTCTGGGTGTGATGCTGCCTGACAGTAGTGTTCCCTGTTGCCTGTGGGTGGCACTGTCACCACCGGCTCAGGTTGAACCAGTGAGGGGTATCACAGCACCATGGGTGTCCTCTCTCGGCAGCCGCGCGGTGGGCGTGGTTGACCTGCTGTGCATGCTGGGAGGGGGTACATAAGGGGCAGACGCCATTAGGCGAGTAGAGTTCCAGGGGACCTATTGGTCCTGGGTGTGCACCTCGTGGCCCGTATGGCACGAGGTGCGCGAGTGTGTTTGGGCCTCGAGCACCTTCAGCCCGAGGCTGCTTCGTTTCATGGTAGGCCCGGCTCTGCTGGCTGGGGCCTACACTTCAGAGAGGGATCCCAGGCTGCCCACCTCTAGGGGGCCCAACTTTAGGAAAGGGGACCAGGGGAGGATCAGTCCCGGAGGAGACTAGTGACGGTACTGCTGTCTCGGGAAGAGGCTTGGAAACTCGCCTAAAGAGAGATTCATCTTCAAAGTTACAAAGCTTGCAATACGCTGGTCTGGCACAGAGGTTCTTATTCAGTATTGTTTGGCTGGGAGGTTCGGGACTTAGATTCTGTGGCAGAGGATTCTCCGATCGTATCCCTAGATGTGCCCTGTACCCCCTGTGATGCACCATGCTGTGCTCAATAATGTGCCCTGCTGTGTACAGCATAATAAATCCTACTGTGTGCCCCATGCCTTGCAGTGTACCCCCTGATGTGCCCTACTGCGTGCCCTGTGATGTGCCCCATGTCCTGTGATGTGCTCAGTGCCCTGCTGTGTGCCCCATGATGCGCCCTCCTGTGTGCCCTGTGATGTGCCCTACTGTGTGCCCCATGCCCTTCATTTTTCCCTGTTGTGTACCCCTTGATTTGCCCTGTGCCCTATGATGTGCCCTGCTGTGCGCCCCATGCCCTGTGATGTGCCCCATGCTCTGCTGTGTGCCATGTGATGTGCCTTACTGTGTGCCCCATGATTTATGTAGGTGGGGCTTTGTGTAGATGTGGCTTGTGTGTGGGCGGGGACACAGGGAGCCCCATGATTTTCTATTGCCCGGGGGCCCCATGAGTTGTCAGTCCGGCCCAGGTCCTGTGTCATGCCAACAGTAAAGCATCCTGAGATCATTTATGTGTGGGGTTGCTTCTCAGCCAAGGGAAAGGGCTCACTCACAATTTTGCCTAAGAACACAGCCATTAATAAAGAATGGTACAAAAACATCATCTGAGAGCAACTTCTCCCAACCATCCAAGAACAGTTTGGTGACGAACAATGCCTTTTCCAGCATGATGGAGCACCTTGCCATAAGGCAAAAGTGATAACTAAGTGGCTTGGGGAAAAAACATCAACATTTTGGGTTCATGGTGGGGAAACTCCAGAGACCTTAATCCCATTGAGAACTTGTGGTCAATCCTCAAGAGGCGGGTGAACCCCCCCCCCCCCACACACACACACACACAAATTCTGACAAACTCCAAGCATTGATTATGGAAGAATGGGCTGCAATCAGTCAGGATGTGACCCAGAAGTTAATTGACAGCACGCCAGGGCAAATTGCAGAGGTCTTGAAAAAGAAGAGTCAAGCCTGCAAATATTGACTCTTTGCATAAACTTAATTTAATTGTCAATAAAAGCCTTTGATACTTATTAAGTCATTATAATTATACTTTAGTATACCATGGTAAGATCTGACAAAAAGATCTAAAACAACGAAGCAGCAGATTTTGTGAAAATTCGTATTTTTGTCATTCTCAAAACTTTTGACCACGGCTGTATATCTAAAAAAAACAAAAAAAAACTGAAAAGACCTCACATTCCCCTAAGATTACACTTCTTTTACTACACTGCATTGCAATTACAGTATGTTTCCTATTGGCTATAAAGTTGCTTTAGGTGACTATTCTTACCACCTCACTTGTTGCAGTTAAGCCCTACGCCATAGAAACTATGATTTTCACATAATATCCTGCCGATGGCCAACTAGCCTAAAACAACTACATGCAGTTTGGAATAAATGGTTCTAATAACATTGGGCTGTATCTGTAAATAAAAAAAAACATGGCCTTGCAGAATAGAAAGGGAATAGGAATGGGATATATCTCTTCATACACCCTCTCTTGCCTTTTCTTATTTCCTTTTTTCTTCTTGCCTTTTCCTTAGTTTCTTCTTGTTTATGTTTATAGTATCTCAATAGTATCTTTGTACAGAATATAACTGAATATTAACATTTAGGCCCCTTTCACACTGGGGCGGGCAGGTGCGGTGGCGGTATAGCAGCGCGATTTTCAGCGCTGCTATACCGTCGTTCTTACCACGGTATGCGGTCGCTAGGGGGGTTAATTTAACCCCCGCTAGCGGACGAAAAAGGGTTAATACCGCCCGCAAACCGCGGCTATTGCCGCGGTTTGCGGGCGGTATTACCGCGCTGTCCCATTGATTTCAATGGGAGACCGCGGTAAAGGAGCGGTGAACACACCGCTCCTTTACCGCTGTAAAGAAGCGGCTAGCAGGACTTTTGGAGCGGTCCTGCTAGCGCACCGCTTCAGTGTGAAAGCCTTCGGGCTTTCACATTGAAGGCACAGGGCAGGATTTTTTCATGCGGTATAACAGCGCTATTATTAGCGCTAAACCGCATGAAAATCGCCCCAGTGTGAAAGGGGCCTAATAGGTAAAGGCGATCCAGGGAACATCTGATTGCCTCTTGTGGAATCAGGAAGGAATTTTTCCCCTGCTGGAGTAAATTGGATCATGCTTTGCTTTTTTTTTTTTTTTTGCCTTCCTCTGGATCAACTGTGGGTATGGGATTGTTTATATAGGTTTGTAAAAAACATGTTTTTTTTTTCCTTTTATTGGTTTAACTTGATGGATTTGTGTCTTTTTTCAACCAGACTAACTATGTAACTATGTATCTGCCCTTGCAGGCTTCAGTTTATGCCTGAACTGTCATGGTTGTTACAAGCAATTTTTGGTACAAGGGTTCCCTTTTGTGTCAACTCTTTATTCCATTTTGCCATTTCATCTTATTTTGGGTACATGAGAAATGGTTTGCTAATATAGTGATGATCCAGAGTATGTGAAACACAGTAATACAGCTGCCAGGGCAGTGCTGGTGGCGAATGTCACCATAGGTGGCCATTTTGTCAGAGGCAGACACAGTGACTGGAAGTGTTGTGCTCAGTGACATTGAGTTTGTAAAGAGGCTCTGTCACTGCACCTACCTGTGTCACAGGCTTGGCATGCAGACAAGGAACTCAGTAAAAGCGTTACTAAGCTGCACTGAGGAAAAAATACACTTTGGCCCCCTTTACCCCCCACACCCCACCATAAGTGATGCCTAAGGCCTCTAATGGCCTCATTAATAGCTCAACCATGGCAGTCGCTCTGCGGTTTACCAAAGCATATGAACAGTAAGTGTACAACTCCACTACACAAAACTAAAAATAAGATATCCATTAAAGTAAACCTGTCATGAGAGATTCACCACCTGCTTTACCCCTTGAACCCCACACTAGCATGCTTTTCACACAGTCGCAGGATAGTTACAGAGCGGCCCCATTCACTTCACATAGCATCCGCCAAAAGAGACACAGGGTATAACTGCTGCCACGACGTGAAGCGATCAAAGATTGTATGGCTCAGAACAGTGGGAAACAAAGTCTTACTTTGGAAGTTTGCAGTCAGGGTGTCCAAGCTGAGGTGTCCTCCCGACGTGAAGCAACTCATTGTGGCCACGGCATGTGTATACCCTTCTGCAGCCAAAGGGGAGCCATTGGGGGAGGCAGTAAATATGCGTATCAATAGCAGGGTATTTAACGCCCCTCAACTGCTAATGTGAGTGAGTCTTAGACCCCTTTCACACTAAGGGAGTTTTCAGGCGTTTTTGCGCTAAAAATAGCGCCTGTAAAGCGCCTGAAAAACTGCCTCCCATGTCTCCCCAGTGTGAAAGCCTGAGTGCTTTCTAACTGGGGCGGTGCACTTGCGGGATGCCGTTTGGGAGTTCCCGAGCCGACGTACAGCTATGGTGGTTTTGCTGTAACAAGCCAACCTGCCGCAGTATTATGATGTCGGCTGGTCGGCAAGAGGTTAACGGGGGCACAGACAGCAACTAAAAACTGGTGGGTTCTAAATTCCTCTCCACTCTATCCAAAACGAAAAAAAAAATTGCCTTTAGTTATACTTTAATGTCTCTTTTAGGCTGGGTTCACACATGTGCGGTGCGAATTCCAGCTCTGTTTTCTCTGCGAAGAGAAAAAACAGCTGTTCAGCGGTTCCTCTGCGTTGTAGCTGTGGATCTGCTGACCTGGGAGGGGAGGTGTAGTGAGCAGGGAGAAAATTTGTGTTCAGAATGGAACACATCTGCGAATCAGATGCGTTCCTACAGAAGATAATGTGCAGACAATTCGCACCGCAATGCCTAGAAAACGTACACATTTTTCTGACAATGCGGAGTGCGAATGCAACGCACATATGTGAACCTGATGCATTTAAATGAATAGATTTTTAAATGTTATGCGAATTAGATGCGGTGTAAGCCGCATTCAATTTGCATAGGTGTGGACCCAGCATTAATGTTTTATAAAACAGAAAAACATTTTAAATATAGCAAGTTCTTGAATTTTACATATATATCAGTAATGGTTTGAAGAATATTTAATGTAAATATTTTATAATATTTTACTCAAAGTTGGTCTGTTTCAAGTTCCCTATACCTTTGTACATCAAATCAATCAATATTATGTATTCATCTGTCCAAGAGAGCGCCAATTAGAGTTTTTTCATTGGCTAATATCCCATATGATGTTCTGCATGCATATTAATAAACGTACACATGACAACAAAAAAACTTTCTATAGATTCAATGGCTTCTCCAATGGGCTGTTAAAGACACAAAGGGCTGGCACAAATTAGTCATTTATATATACAAAAAGCACTACAAAGGCCAGCTGCAGGTAGTTCTGAAAAGTGCATTTTAATAGGGTGCTATTCACCAGGGAAACAAATGTGGGGCAAAGTAGTTTGCACTACAGAGTTTAGTGCAAGACCCTGGTCATTCTCTCCGAGCAGAATCAATCATTTGTTCAGACTGTGAGAGTCAGAGTTGGTGAGTGAAAGGGCCCCCATATATAAACAAGTCAATAACTCATTGTGCTGCATTGTTGAAGGGGAGAACCAGGCTTTCAAGAAGCCACCCCTGCATCTTTCCCAACAAATCTTACTTTGTAAGTACAAACTAACATTAAGGTTTTGTTGCTGGCTGTGGAAAGCATGGCGAACTATGAATGGTCAAAATAAAAACTTTAGGGGAATGTTGGCTATAGTAAAACAGTGAAAAACTACAATTGTTTTTGGGTCAATTCTACTTATTTAAGTTCAATTCGACGGTTACTTTTTTATTATTTTTAAATAATCAGCTAAGCTTTTGATGCAATACCCTTCTTCTCCCTGGCTCTATCCCTCGAAGACCCTACTGGTCCAAAGGCAGAAATCCGTCCACCACTATGCAAAAAGGCATTGCGTTTGAAGTTCAATAATTTAGACCTATGCATTCTGTCAGGGTAATAGGGATGTGGAACTCTCTTCCACAAATGGTGGTGGCTGTGCGGAGTATTGATAGATTTAGCCCTCCTAGCGGTATTCCCGAGTTTGGCTTGGGGTTAAATTTCAGTACCATTAGCGTTAACCCCGAGCCACACTTGAAATTGCATTGCAGAATCCTGGTGGAGTATACTTACCTTGTCACCAGGATCCTGCAATGTCCCCCCCGCTATGTCCTCCGCCGGATCATCTGCGCAATGTCCTGTGTTCTTGGCTCCATTCTCTGTGAGCGTCGCGACGCATGAGGGCGGAGCCCGGCGGCAAATTCAAAAAGTACACAAAACATAACACATACAGTACACTGTAATCTTACAGATTACATTACTGTATGAAATCATTTCACACCCCTTTTGCCCCTACTGCTTTGTCCAGTGTCCTGCATGCACTTTTATATGTATACTGTTCTTTCTGCCTGGAAACTGGAGATTGTCCATAGCAACGAAAAAGTGTCCCTTTACATCAAAAGTGGTTTTAGACCAGCTAGAAAACAGTGATAGTAAATTAGAACACTTGCAGAATTCAGCGATAGTGAATCGTGGGGAAATAAATTTTATTAATATTATATTATAATTTTTTATAATTATTTATAGTTATTTATTATATTATAATTTATGATTTTGTGTTTCAAAGTTTATCATACCCGGGATGTCTACTAGACCCTTGTTTGGACAGATTTAAGTGTGTTATTATAAAACGCCAGATTTCTATGCAAAACAATATACCGCTTTGAGATTCAAAAATCTGACATAATCATACCGCCAGGGAGGCTACGAGACTCTAATGCTGGCCATACACTATATGAAAAATCGGCCAAACCCATTTTCGAAAAACTAACATTCGGCCGTGAGAGCAAACGATAATGACCAATAAATCGTTCAGTGGACATAAATGAATACATTTTTTGTTAATTTTTTTACATATTCCTAGTGCAAACAGTTTAGATGGGAAACACATTAACCTTTCAATTTATTGTTCGTTCGGCAGAAAATTTCCAAACTTGTCCTTTGTTTTTTCGGCTCAAAAACGTCCCAACGATTTTTGATTTTGTGCCCATTAACTGACCGAAAGACTAACGAACTGGCCAAATGACCGGATTTCGGCCAATTTTTCGTATAGTGTATGGCCAGCATTAGATGTTCATCTTAAGAAACACGACATACAGGGATATGGGAAATATAGACACTGACACACGTGCACCTACACAGGTTGAACTGGATGGACTATTGTCTTTATTCGACTTTACCTACTATGATAATATGTATGCTGTTCAGTATTTTACATACTTTAAGTCACAGCTACCTTTACTCTTTGGGATTCAGGTGGTGGTCCTCAGAGGTCCAAGGGGTCAGTTTAAAAATGAAAATTGGTGACCCATAAAAGGCCCGAGGTATCCATCCGAAAAAAGAGGGGAGAGGCAGGAGAGCTCTTATATTGTACTGTGGGGAAGATTTACTAAAACTGGAGTACTCAGAATCTGGTACAGCTGTGCATGGTAGCCAATCAGTTTCTAACTTATGCTTGTCCAATTAAGCTTTGACAATAAAACCTGGAAGCTGATTGGTTTCTATGCAGAGCGGTACCAGATTTTGCACGCTCCAGTCTTAGTAAATTCCCCCATATGTATCTAAGGCCCCTTTCACACTGACACGTTTTTCAGGCGGTTTAGCGCTAAAAATAGCGCTGCTATACCGTCTGAAAAAATCGTTCCCTGCAGTCCTCAGTGTGAAAGCCCGAAGGCTTTCACACTGAAGCGGTGCGCTAGCAGGACCGCTCCAAAAGTCCTGCTAGCTGCATCTTTGCAGCTGTGAAGGAGCGGTGTGTTTACCGCTCCTTTACCACTGCTGCCCATTGAAAGCAATGGGAAACCGCGGTAATACCGCCGGCAATGCGCCTCTGCAGAGGCGCATTGCCGGCGGTTGTAACCCTTTTTCGGCCGCTAGTGGGGGTTAAAATCACCCCGCTAGTGGCCGAATATCGCGGTAAAAAACGACGGTATAGCGGCACTAAAAATAGCGCCGCTATACCGCCAGCGCACCTCCCTGTCCCAGTGTGAAAGGGGCCTAAATGTGGTTATTAGCTGATTTAAGAGAAATTAAAAAGAGAAAAGGAAAAAAAGGACTTTCATCTGGTGAGGTTGCGGTGACCCAGGTGGGTAGAACCACGCAACATTCTGTGAACACACGTGGAGAAAAGGCTCCGTCTCCATGCAGGGTGAAATCGGCTGCTCTCGATTCCACTAGAGACCCAATCCTGAATCCTCTATAGCATGGGTCTCAAACGTTCTAAACAAAGGGTTAGTTTACTGTCCTTCAGACTTTAGGAGGGCCGGACTGTGGCCATCAGGAGTAGAAAATGTCCTGGCATCAGTTGGGGTAAACAATGCCCCATCTTTTTTGTCATTGCAAGGAATTGTGCCCCATCATTGGGCCACATTGTTGGTAACATTGGATGGAACTGTGCCCCTTTGTTGGTGTCAGTGAATGAAATAGTGTCTCAATGGCTGGATAAAAGCAAGCAAAGGGCCACATCCGGCCCCCAGGTCGCAGTTTGGAGGCCACTGCTCTATAGACTTTCAGACGGGTATTGTATTGGTAGGATATGAGGAGGTAAAAAGTCTGTCAATGAAACGAATGGCAGAGGTGCCTGGTGTTGTGTGTACAAGGATGAGTTGGAGTCATCAAGTTAGACAAACACCGGATAGCCTTAAAGCTATCTGATATTCATCTAGCTTGATGACTCTGACCTATCTCTAGACACATCACACTGGGTGCCTCTGCCATTCGTTTCACCAATGGGCTTTTTACCTCCTCTCACCCTACAAGCTATACTCTTTGCTATTCCCAATGAACCCCAAACTGCTGCACTATGTGTACTGTGCAATGTGTTACACTTCTCTCATCACTCTACATTGTTACATTTATACCACAAGGAATTTTTCTCATACTGCAAAGTTTCATCTGCTTAATCGGCTGGCATATTTTGCTACCAATAATAAATAATGCAAAAGGATAGCTGTAGGCAAATAAATGTTATAGACTCAGGGAAGAGGGAGCTTACCGCTGTTCCTAAATGCTGACCATAATTACAAGACAGCTAAGGCACTCCGTTCTTAAAATGATCCTACTCACCCATTATACTAGACAATCCTTTCATTCAGACTAGGGTTGTCCCGATACCACTTTTTTAAGACCGAGTACAAGTACCGATACTTTTTTCCAAGTACTCGCCGATACCGAATACCGATACTTTTTTTTTTATCTCTTTTAAAAAAAAATTTTTTTTTTTTTTTACAATTATTTTTTATTTATTTTTTTACAATTTTTTTTATTTATTTATTGATTGATTTTTTATAATGTTTTCTTTTTTAAGGGGTGGGGGGTGGACAGTGTCAGTGTGTTTTTTCTTCTATTTTATTTTATTTATTTTTTACAATTCATTTCTTTATTATTTTTTTTTTTTTTATTAACCTCCCTGGCGGTATGATTCTTTCTGGAATTATGTACCAAAAGCGGTACAATTATTTTGCATGAAAATTTGGTGTTATGTATTATAGGCCTGCGATTCTTAGTAATTACTTACTTAAACCTAAGCAAACCAGAGTCTAGTAGACATCCCGGGTATGATAAATATGAAACACAAAATTATAAATTATAATATAATAAATAACTATAAATAATTATAAAAAATAGTAATCTAATTATAATAAAAATTATTCAATAATGTAATCAAATCAAAAACACTGAAATTTGCTCAGTTGCAGAATTGTCGCTGTCATTAGATTTAGTGTTTGATGACGAATTTCCCCACAAATCGCTATCGCTCAATTCTGCGAGTGATTCTAATTTATTATCGCTGCTTTCTAGTTGGTCTAAAACCACTTTTGACATAAAGGGACACTTTTTGGTTGCTATGGACAATCTCCATTTTCCAGGCAGAAAGAACGATTTTTATTATATAAAAGTGCATGCAGGACACTGGGCAGACCACTAGGGACCAAGGGGGTGTGTAATTATTACATACAGTACTGTAATCTGTAAGATTACAGTATACTGTATGTATACTATGTGTTTCACTTTTTGAATTTGGCGCCCAGTTCCGCTCCCTTGCGACGCTGCGGCTCGCAGGGAACGGAACTAGGAAGTCAGATGGGGACGAAAGTGCCGACACTCGCCGGAGATCTCGCTGGCGATCACAGCAGAGGACATCATCGCTGGATCGCCAGGAGAAGGTAGGGAAACTCCGCTGCGAGCTCTGCAATGTCTACCCCGAGCGTGACTCGGGGTTACCGATCCTAGCATAAAAAAACAACCCCGAGTCACGCTCGGGATTACCGCTAGGGAGGTTAAATTACATTTTTTATTTTTTTATCAGCCCTGTTGGGGGGCTTTGGTGAGATATCAGGGGTCTTAACAGACCTCTGACATCTCCCCTTTGAGACAGAGAAAGGGACTAGGGACAGATTCCCCAGTCCCTTTCTCAGCAGCCTCTGCTGCGCTGAAAATGAATGGAGAGAAGACCGCGGCTTCTCTTCATTCATAAACTAAAACATTGTAAACACAGTTTACGATGTTTCAGTTATGTGAATGGACAGAGTCAGTGATCACTGACTCTGTACATTCCGAACAGTAAGGAGCCAGATTTACCGGCTCCTACCTCCGCTCTCCATCCTGACAGATGGAGGGGGTGGAGGAGGAGAACAGAGGGGGGCGGCAGCACGGAGGGGGACACGGATTGGGACGGCGGCACGGAGGGGGACACCTATTGGGACGGCGGCACGGAGGGGGACACCTATTGGGACGGCGGCACGGAGGGGGACACGGATTGGGACGGCAGCACGGAGGGGGACACCTATTGGGACGGCGGCACGGAGGAGGACACGGATTGGGACGGGGGCAATCAGCGGTGACTCTGAGAAACTACTTTTAAATATATACAGCGGTGATCGGTGCTGGTAACTTCCCCCACCGCACTGATCACTGCTGATCACAAGTATCGGGTGAAGCATCGGGAGCATTTGCCCGAGTACAAGTACTCAGGCAAATGCTCGGTATCGGTGCTGATACCGATACTAGTATCGGTATCGGGACATCCCTAATTCAGACATATTAGCTTGACTATTGATTATAACCTGAAATTACCTGTTCTTTTTTTTTTTATTTTTTACAATTTTTGGCCTCTGAAGATATTGCCTTCATTGTATTCATTTTATTTAAATTACTTAATTCAATAGATTTACTTTACATTCATTCTCTTCATTTACTGATTGAGTAATTTAATTTTTGTGCCCTACTTTATAAAGTAAATGTGGTTGTAAATGATCACCTTGTAAAACAACCCACTCTTTTTGAAATAGAAATGAAAGGCAAAACATTTCTGTATAGATTTAAAAAAAAAATATAAATTCCTTTTTTTCCCTTTTTTATAAGTGATCACCTTCCTTCCCTTCCCTCAGCTTCATAAGAGCTGGAGGAGGAGAAGTAACATTACACTGAGCTTTCCAGTGAAAGGCTGTGCAGGGGGAGCATGTCAGGACAAGTCTGATCATTGGAGGAGAGCAGGCTGAGTTCCCAACACAGCTAGAGAGCTGACCACAGTGCGCTCTCATGCTTAGTGTGGTCAGTTTTTAAAAGGAAAGCAGAGGGACTGAGAGGAACACCAGAGATTTCACACAAAGGAAGTAATACAATAAGAACAGGATACATTTACGTGCAAGTACATGGTACAGCAGGCACATATCAGGAATATGAAATGTTGGGGTAACAAACGATTTAAGGTTAAAATAGAACCAAAGACAACTATACTTACCTGTCTCCAGAGATGCAATGCTTGCAAGATCCCACGTCGCTGCTAAAATCTTCACCCAGCCTTCTTCCAGGTTCAGCATCATAGTTACATAGTTGGTAAAGCTGAATAAATACATCAGTCCATCCAGTTCAACCTGTGGGTGTGTTTATTATGTCTCTACCACTTCCCATATCCCTGTATATTCTGTTCAATAAAATGGCCATCTAAGAATTTTTTTAAATTAGCGACATTACCTGCTGAAAAACTGATTGTGGAAGGGAGTTCCACATTCTTACCACTCTAACAGTGACAAACCCCTTTACACAGTTTGAGTGGCCATGTGTCTTCTTGAGTGACCTACGACTGAATAGTTCCCCTTCTTATGCTAGAATCACCATTAAGATATTTGTATATCACTATTATATCGCCTCTTAAGCGTCTCTTCTCCAGGTAGAATACATTTAATGATTGTAAATATTCCTCATAGCTGAGATCCTCCAGCCCCCTTATTAGTTTTGTTTCTTTTCTCTGGACTCTCTCCAGTTCCAGCACATCCGTAATGAGGACCGGAGACCAGAACTGGACGGCATACTCAAGATGTGGCCGAACCAGTGTTTTGTACAGTGGTAGAATTATAGTTTTATCTCTTGTTTTAATCCCTTTTTAATGCATGCTAATATTCTATTGGTTTTGCTTGTTGTAGCTTGGCATTGCATGCTATTGCTGAGCCTGTGATCTACTAGGATGTCCAGAACTTTCTCCAACCTCGATTCCCTCAGTGTGTAACCTGCATTCATGTTTTAGCCCCCAAGTGCATTACTTTACATGTCCCTACACTGAGCCCCATTAGCCTTGTGTTTGTCCACCCTTCTATTTTATTGAGGTCTTCCTGTAGAGGTGCTATATCCTGTTGTGAAGTTATTGTCCTGTTTAGCTTTGGATCATCAACAAACATTGAGATTGAGCTATCTATACCAACCTCTATATCGTTTACGAACAGGTTAAACAGAATTGGTCCCAGGACAGAGCATTGGGGTACCCAACTTATAACTGCTAACCATTCAGAAGATACGCTATTTATCACTACCCTATGGGCGAGCCCCTGTAACCAGTTTTCTATCCAGGTACACACACTATTGTCAATGCCATCTTGAGTGCCCATCACCACCTATCAGTGCCCATCAGTGCTGCTTATCAGTGCAGCCTATCAGTGCCCATCAGTGCTGCATATAAGTGCCTCATCATAAGTGCCCATCAGTGCTGCATGTAAGTGCCTCATCGTCAGTGCCCATCAGTGCCACCTCATCAGTACCACCTCATCTGTGCCAATCAGTGCAGCCTTATCAGTCCCCATCAGTGCAGCCTCATCAGTGAAGGAGAAAACGTACCTATTTACAATTTTTTGTAACAGAAACTTTCAAAATGCGACAGCTATGAAAGCTGAAAATTAGCCTGGGCAGGAAGGGGGTGAAAGTGCCCAGTATTTAAGTGGTTAAAATGCAAATCAATTTATAACTTTTTTTTAAATATCGTTTTCTGGAAAAAAAAAATTGTGTTTCTGTCTCTCACTGTTAAAATAAACCTACCATTAAAATTATAGACTGATAATTTCTTTGTCAGTGGACAAACGTACAAAATCAGCAGGGGATCAAATACTTTTTTCCCCTCACTGTACTTTAATAATTACAGGCAGTCCCCGGGTTACAAGCAAGACAGGGGTTTGTAGGCTTGTTCTTAAGTTGAATCTGTTTGTAAGTTGGAACAGGTAAATTTTTTAAGTGTAGCTCCAGCCAAAAAAACAATTTTTAAGCTTTTTGGATAGCATAGGGAAGGGTTATCACCCCAGTAACATTTGTTTTGCTGTCTGTGCCCCTGTTCAGAAGATTTCACCTCACTTTCTGTCCCAATGACAATTGGATTTTGAAAATTTGGGGTTATTAGGGAAACAAGGATTGGTGATAAAGCATCAGTGCAGACACCTTTTTCCCATATTAACTCTTATGCCGCGTACACACGACCATTTTTCATGACGAGAAAAATGCCATTTTTAAAAATGTTCGTGAAAAACGGTGGTGTGTATGCTCCAGAGCATTTTTCTCGACGAGAAAAATGCCCGAAAATACATTAGAACCTGCTCTATTTTTTCTCGTCGTTTTTCACTTCTTTTTTTTTTTTCGGCGCGAAAAACGGTCGGGTGTGTGCTTTTACGAGGGGAAAAAATGGGCATGCTCAGAATCAAGTATGAGACGGAGCGCTCGTTCTGGTAAAACTAGCGTTCATAATGGAGATAGCACATTCATCACGCTGTAACGGACTGAAAAGCACGAAGACTGAAAAGCACGAATCGTCTCTCAACAAACTTTATTAACACGAGGTTCAGCAAAAGCGTCCCAAAGGGTAGCGCCATTCGAATGTAACTTCCCCTTTATAGTGCCGTCGTACGTGTTGTACGTCACCGTGCTTTGCTCAAGCGTTTTTTTTTCATGAATGTGTGTATGCAAGGCAGGCTTGAGAGGAAACACGAAAAATCACGTCGAGAAAAACATAGTTTTTTTCCATGACATGAATAACGGTCGTGTGTACGCGGCATTACAGGAGAGAATTTCCCTTCCTAGGGGTAGATTTCCTCTAACTTCCTGTTGTCTCCCTACGTTTGTAAGTAGGAGTCGTTTGTAAGTCGGATGTTTGTAAGTAGGGGACCGTCTGTACTGAAGGCTTTATTTTTCACATATAGTTCATAACTATTAATAAAAAACACATCTAAATAGCACCCACAGAAATATTTTTTTATGTATACACTGAATTGCAAATACAACATATTCCCTTCATTAACCTGTGGAGGGGTTAACAAGGTGACGTAGTTTTAAGGCATAACCTGGCAACAGTTCACTTGGATATACATTAAATATTGAATCCTATAATGTAGAAATATAGGAAAATGAGGCTGCGATTAGAAGGTGGGAATGGGTTAGTAAGGTAGTGCTAATGTGTCTCCGACACTCAATGCACCTTTACTAGCGTGTGAGCTGCTGCAAATATGCCATTTGAAACCACTCGAGCGTGAACTATTTTAACGCTTTAATGTTTCTTAGTCTGGGTCTCCACAGATGCAGAATGCAGAATGAAAGCATCCATCACCTATGCTTAGGCTGTGCTCTGCCCAAACTCAAAATGCTGACCTGGTAGGGGGGCCTACTGGAGGAATCTACCTAAGCCGATGGAGAGAAGCCAGTGAAAAGTAAATAGATGAACACAGAAATTTGCACTATGCACTATAGGATAGCAGACCTGGGACACCTTAGGGTGCTCCAAAAAGAATAGTAATGTGCCACGCATAGTGCCCCATCACCCTGTTCTGAGCCACATTCCTGTCTGAATAATGTGTCTGGGTTTCAGGGAGTTACCAAACGTCAGCCTCGAAACCTTAATGACTTTGAGAGGGTCTGCAAAGAGGAGTGGGACAAAGGCCTCGTACACACGGCCGAGATTCTCGTTGAAAAAAACATGTCATTTTTTTCGACGAGATTCTTGGACAAGAAACTTGTCCCGGCCGAGTGTACACACGCTCGTTTCAAAGCACCCGCGGTTCTTTGAAAGGAGTGTACGCGGTGACGTCATCGACTACGTCGAGCATGCGCTCGTCACATTCGATGCCGTCGCCGCCATCTTGGTATACCCTACGTATGCCTAGGAAGCTACCGGGCATGCGTCGAATTCATTTCGAACATGCGCGGGCTTCCGGGCGGACAGGTAAGTGTACACACACTCACTTTTCTCGTCGAGAAACATGCCGAGGAGAATCTCGACGAGAAAATAGAGAGCAGGTTCTCTATTTTCTCGTCAAGGTTTCTTGTCGGTTTTCTCGACGAGAAACACGCTAGCAGCGTACACACGACCGATTTACTCGGCAAGACCTCTCTGCCAGCAAGTTTCTTGCTGGTTCTTGCCGAGAAAATCGGTCGTGTGTACGAGGCCTAAATCCCTCCTGAGATGTGTAAAAACCTGGTGGCCAACTACAAGAAACGTCTGGCCTCTGTGATTGCCAACAAGGGTTTTGCCACCAAGTACTAAGTCATGTCTTGCGAAGGGGTCAAATACTTATTTCACTCACTAACCACTTCCCGCCAGCCATATAACAAAATGAAGACCGCAAAGTGGTTAAGTTAGCCTGACTGCCTACGGGTGCACGCTAGCGACTTATCCTGCTGGATGTCACGTGACATCCAGCAGGATAAGCCGCTAGCACGCGCCCGTAGGCTCTTTACCATGTGATCAGCTGTGTCCAATCACAGTTGATCACAGTGTAAACAAAAAGAGACGTTTATCGGCTTTTCCTCTACTTGCACTGACAGATGCAAGTAGAGGAGAGCTGATTGGCTGCTCTCCTGACAGGGGGGGTCTGCACTGATAATCAGCAGATCGATTATTAGTGCAGACCCAGCGAGGATGCCCACTGGAAACCACCAGGAATGCCCATTGGAGACCACCAAGGATTCCCACTGGAGACCACCAGGTGAGCCCATCAGGGATGCCAATCAGTGCCCATTGGGATGGCACTCTGTGCCCATCAGTGATTGTCTGTCAGTGCCTCCTGATCAGTGCTGTCTTTCTGTGCCATCTATCAGTGCCGCCCATCAGTGCCTGACTGAAACCCGGACACATGTGTAGCACTTACCCCCATTTAAGGGACCGGCTGGTTTTGTTGGGTCTGCAAACTCCCTCCAAGGCTTCCGTTGTCAGGGTGTGAGAAAGTCTTTAGAAAGGCCAATGTCCACACAATGTAAAACCCAAACAGTCAGGGTTTATTTTACTTTGCTGAAGTGGAAAACTTTAGAGGAAAGTAGGAAACGAGAGAAACACAGGGGAAGGTTCAGGCACGCAACACTAAAGTCTCAATCGTCGCCACTCAAGCCTGAGTGGGTATTGCGCACCCGGATAGTCCCGTTTAGTGGTCCTAGCAGCCGGGATTAAGCACAAATCAATCTTTCTAGGGATACGATCAGGAATCCTCTGCCACAGGATTGTTAAAAGTCCCGAACCTCCCAGCCAAGCAATAGTGAAGAGCCTTTAAGCCGGATTGGCGTATTGCAGGGATTGTAATGATGGACCCATCCTTAGGTGAGCTCCAGGCCTCCTCCCGAGACAGCAGTACCGTCGCTAGTCTCCTCTAGGGCAGATCCACCCCTGGTCTCCTTCCCTAAGCGTGGCTTCCCTCAGGTGGGTAGCTGAGGATCCCTTTGAAAAGTATAGGCCTCAGTCAGCAGAGCTGGGCCTATCATGAAGCCTTAGGCTAAAGGTGCCCGGGGCTAGAACACACACATGCACCCCATGCCATGAGGGCCACGAGGCGCACACCGACCCCAATTCATGGCGTCTGCCCCTAATGTACCCTCTCCCAGCATGCACAGCAGGTAGACCACGCCCACTGTATGGCTGCCGAGAAAGGACACCCAAGGTGTTGTGATACCCCCTGTAGTTCAACCTATGCCGGTGATGACAGTGCCACCTACAGGCAGACAGTGAACACTACTGCCAGGCAGTATCACACCCAGAGCAGAAGCAAATCCAGAACAATCAATTGGTCTGAGCCCAATTACTGGCTCAGACTACCCTTAAATTTACACATAATTATAACTGCTAACCATTCAGAAGATACGCTATTTATCACTACCCTATGGGCGAGCCCCTGTAACCAGTTTTCTATCCAGGTACACACACTATTGTCAATGCCATCTTGAGTGCCCATCACCACCTATCAGTGCCCATCAGTGCTGCTTATCAGTGCAGCCTATCAGTGCCCATCAGTGCTGCAAATATTGGGGGGGCGCTACACATGATTCAAAACCCAGACTGTTTGGGTGAATCCCGGACAGGTGGCAACCCTAGCTGAAACATACAATTAAGAAGATGTCTCACTTTCAGACATGAAACTGGTTAATTTTTTTTTCGTTCAATAATTCTTTATTAATTTGGCAAGTTTACAATGAAAGTAAATCAAGTAAAATGAGAAAGTATTTTTTTTAGGTCACTGTTACAATTTATTGTATAGTATAGCGTCACATTTCTTATGGTAAAATATGAAGTTCAGGGAATGTTCTGAAAGGTGATATATGTCCAAGGGTCATGTTTTGTATACAGAAGGAATGGTAGCAAGGCATGAGTGTGTGAGCAAGAAATGAGAAGTAGTACTTAGAACAAATCAGATATATCCATAAACAAATGAAGAAAAGGAGTGATGAATAAATAGAGATATGGAAAAAAAGCTTGGAGGACAGAGGAGATGCCAAGGAAATAGATGAGGGATGGCTACAGTACAGTGTAGGTTGTTTTTTTTTTTACTTTTTGAGAAGGATGGACTTTTAACCTTTCAAGTGTTGGTGGTCTTACTAGAGGCATCCAAGTGGTTGCCAAACTCGCCCTCCTTCACAGTATATACATTGATTTCACAAATTCATAATTGAGCAATAGCAAATAATATGCAACGTAACATGCATAAAAAGAAGTAAGGTTATTAAAGGTCTTCTGTTTATGCTGAAAGAAGTTTATCTTTTAGAATTATTGGATATAAACAAGTCTAACAATCTTTCAGTCTGTTCTTATTTCAGGGTCTGCAGCAGTGAAATCTCTACCTCTACACTAACCTCTACCGGATCTCCCACCTGCCATAACTGTTATGATATATATAAAACAATTACCCTCTAGGATTGGGACTATATAGGCACTTAGTAGTAGTCAGAAATTAGGTTTAAAAGATATCAATTATTAATACAAAAAATTAAAATTGAAACAAATATCTGAAGTAGCGTAATGCGGCCATATAAGTACAAGTATAGCAATATTTTGACAGAAAAACATATACAAGTATGTTAAATGACCACTAACGCATTTCGAGGACTCTTCTTCAGAAGCATCAAAAGGATAACGCAGAAACATCCTTTGAACGCCATGTATGCAAGCTGCCTGTTTACAGAGCCCCTCTGTTTGCCAGTACTGCTAAGAATATCCTCAGTATTTGGAATTAACGTACCTCTGATAGCTTAAAGGACACACAGCAACTGACTACATCGGACTGGGTTACATCATCTGTTTTTTAAAATATCTGGCCTGGCCTGTTCAAATACGCTGGTCTTGCGTTCAACATATTCTTTACAGGAAGCCCAGCCTCACAGCCCCCTGTGAATCCAGGGAGATCTTTTGCAGCCTGGCCTTCGACTTGGGTGGCTCAGTCTGACGGTGAGCAGCCTTCTCGGTGTAGGCATCAGTGCAGTTTTCTTTCTCCCCCCTTCGATCTTGGTTTAATATACAGCGGCACATTTATGTCATACAACTTTACCACTATTTTTGGCAGTTTTCTTATTTATCCTATTGACACCTCTGAAGAAGAATCCTCAAAACGCATTAGCTGTCATTTAACATACTTGTATATGTTTTGCTGTCAAAACTTTGCTATACTTGTGTGGCCGCATTGCGCTACTTCAGATATTTGTTTCAGTTTACATTAATATATTAATAAATTATATATTTTAAACCTAATTTCTGACTACTACTAAGTGCCTATATACTGTATATACTCGAGTATAAGCCGACCCGAATATAAGCCGAGGCACCTAATTTTATCACAAAAAACTGGTAAAACTTATTTACTCGAGTATAAGCCTAGGGTGTCCATCTGCATGCCTCACTGTGCCTCACTTTGCCTCACTGTGTCCATGTGCATGCCTCACTGTGTCCATGCCTCACTGTGTCCATGCCTCACTGTGCCCATGCCTCACTGTGCCCATGACTAGACTGACGTTTAACATGGGAGTCTATGGAAGGGGTGCCCGGATTTGAAAAATCGGTGCTCCCCGGCCGTAGGTCCCCCAGACATGCACACTTATAGAGGAGAAATTGGGCTACATGTGTGCCAAGTTTGGGGTCCAGGGGACCTACGGCCGGCCGGTACCGGGTCCCCAAAGTTACAAGAGAAATTACCGTTTAACATGGGAGTCTATGGAAGGGGTGGGGGGGAGTGGTCTAGCAATGGCGGAGTAGGGAGGCTGAGTGTGGTGTGCTGAGCTCCATGTGTACCCTCCAAACGTCCAGTGAGAGGAGTTAAACCCTGTAGCCTGTGATGCTTTATTCCGCCTATGTGAAGGAAGACGTAGATACTGAAACCGGCAGATGATTTACCCACTCATGACTTGCTTATGACTCGGTCCAGGCACTGAGGACGGATATTATCTTATCTCTACTGAGTGGGCAGCTATTGGACATCCCCACCGAATACCTTAATCAGAGAGAGAGAGAGGCGGCATCTGTTTATCGGGACTTGTGGTGGCGGAGGAGGCTGGGTGGTAAGCTGAACTAAAACGTCTGACACCTGATACTGATACATAGCCCCGCTCGGACCGCAGATCACAGCCAGCGACGCGGAGGTATGACGGAGGGACGGTGGTAGTGAGCGGCGGTGAGTTCTCCCACTCCACTCCAGCAGTGCTTCTGTCCCTCTGTCGCTTATATTGGAGGGTTTTTCTTCCGTTCTTTTTCTCCAGACCTCCCCTTATTGGACTGTATGCTTCAGACTTTTAAGCAGGAGAGACATTAGAAGGTACTGTGCTCTGTGCTCTATGTCCTATATTATGCCCATGCTGTCTGCTGTCAATTAGATGCTAAATGCTAAACTCATGCTACAGGCTGTAGACTGCATTAAATGTGTTACATGCTAGAGGATTAATACGTTATGCTATGCTCTGATATAAACTTCTTTATCCATGCTAAACCCTCTTAGCTCTATGGACTGGGTATAAAAACGTGCTTAATAATATTATACTATCGCAAGTTGGGAACACTTGAAACTGGCAGTCTTTCTCTTCGTTTGTTATCTGGAATTGGACACTTTTTTTTGTGATAAGTTCTCTGTTAATAATCAATTAATACAAAGAGCTTAAGTGTGCCAGTACACTATATTGCAGTATATTATTGTATATCCCACTGAATATATTGAATATATAGAAGGAGGGGGGTAATTTATAGCAGACCGGCAATAATTGGTGAACATTAAACATTAAAATACCGGATGCTGTATGTCCTGGAGTACCGCACGGGATGAGAAGTGCGAGGAAAAAGGAGGAAGAGAAACAGGTAACGAAGATCTCTAATAAGCAGCAGCAGACGACACAGCCTGAGATTAAAGTATATTTTCCAAGGACACGGGCAGCAACTGCACGGGCTTCGGTTGTAGAAACAAGGGGGACTCCATACGTAGAGGTTCCCAGAGCAGCACCTCGCATGAGCCTCTCCCAGTCTTTTGATAAGAAGGAGCAAGAACAGGACGAGATACATGCAGAGGTATATACTGTGACACACGTGGAGGCCCAGAGAGCAAAGATGGATACAATACCGGGAGGCGTTGATTTAATGGTGATTCTACAAGCTTTACCGACGCGTGATGAGTTGGCTATATTACAGACACTCCCGACACGGGATGAGATGGAAACATTAGTATCAAGATTGGAAGAGGGCCATAGGAAGGAATTACAACTTATTAGAAGTGAGGTGCAGGCCCTGTCAGATAAAATCACGGCAGAAGGGACACGCACGGCTGGGATGGAGGAACGGATTACACAGTTGGAGGAAAATGGAAGAAAACAGGCCCTAAGGGAGACACTGAATCCCTCCATACAGCTAAAATTTGAAGAGATTGAAGATCGGAGTCGGAGGTTAAATCTCAGATTCAGAGGTATCTCGGAAGAGGTGGAGGAGGCATCATTACATAAAGTGGTAACATCAATCTGTCAACAACTTGGGGGAGTAACGACCCCAAAGGAGATTGAATTTGATAGGTTACACAGAGCCTTGGGGCCCAGATCTAGAGACCCTGATAGACCTATAGATGTCATAGGTCGTTTCCATCGTTATACACAAAAAGAAATGGTTAGTCGCAAAGCTTGGGAGGCGGGCACAATATCCTTTCAAGGCATGACAATCAAAATTCTGCCAGACCTCTCACGGGCTACCCTGCAGCGGAGGGCACAATTGCGTCCACTTTTAGAAAAAATTTAATTGGCGGGAGGCACGTATAGTTGGGGATACCCAATGTCTCTGTTTGTGAAGAAAGGATCACATTCATACTTACTCACACTTCCCTCGGAATTACCAGATTTATTTAACTTTTTGGGGATAGAAGGAATGGAGGTCCCAGATTGGTTACAACCAATAGAAAGAAGAACACGTAAAAGTGGTCTACAAACAAGAAATAGAGGAGTTCCAACGCAGACCAGTAGCGGGCGACAGGAGTTAAGTGAAGAGACTGAGACTGGGAAGGGAGAACCATGAGATACAAGAACAGAACTAAATAACTTTTTTTCTCTTTTTTAAGAGGTCGTGGCTCTCCACCACATGACCTGGCCTGGCCACCCAAGCGGGTGCTCCAATGGAAGGAGCATCGTTACGGGGGACCAGGAACTTTTAGCCCCCTGTCCTTAATTTTTTTTTTTTTTTTTTTTGGGCTAACTTTATTTCTACCACCCCCAGAAGAAGGGAGGAAAAGATGCTGATACTGGTAGCTTGTATCAGCTTAGTCCCCGAGCTGGAGGAAGAATATTAGTGTTAGGAAATATGAAATTACGAAATTAAATTAGGAAATTATGAATATGACGTTATCCTTACAATAATGAAAGACTGTATACATACAATTGAAGTTCGAATTTTGACTGAACACTGAGGCCTCGTACACACGACCGATTTTCTCGGCAAGAACCAGCAAGAAACTTGCTGGCAGAGAGGTCTTGCCGAGTAAATCGGTCGTGTGTACGCTGCTAGCGTGTTTCTCGTCGAGAAAACCGACAAGAAACCTCGACGAGAAAATAGAGAACCTGCTCTCTATTTTCTCGTCGAGATTCTCCTTGGCGTGTTTCTCGACGAGAAAAGTGAGTGTGTGTACACTTACCTGTCCGCCCGGAAGCCCGCGCATGTTCGAAATGAATTTGACGCATGCGCGGTAGCTTCCTAGGCATACGTAGGGTATACCAAGATGGCGGCGACGGCATCGAATGTGACGAGCGCATGCTCGACGTAGTCAATGACGTCACCGCGTACACTCCTTTCAAAGAACCGCGGGTTCTTTGAAACGAGCGTGTGTACACTCGGCCGGGACAAGTTTCTTGTCCAAGAATCTCGTCGAAAAAAACGACATGTTTTTCTCAACGAGAATCTCGGCCGTGTGTACGAGGCCATACAAATGAAATATGATTTGGGGTTTATGCACAAGGGGGGAAACACAGTGTTTTGGGCACAATACAATGGATTACCTTTTTTTTTTTACTCTCTCCCTCTTTCCACGTGGATTGGGGGAGGGGCGGTCTGGGTAGGAGTAATTGGGAAGGGGGAATGGGGGGGAAGGGTATTATTACACGCGAATTACACGTGTATAAATATATATCGACACAAAATATAACACGGAAGAATGTTTTAGTATAACACATTGGTGGAGGGGGGAGAGGGAGAGAGAAGAAGGAAGGAGAAATTTGTATTTATTTTTTCTCCTTTTTTCTTTCTTTTTTTTTCCCCCTCTACTCTCTCTCCTACTAATAAAATAATAACACATGATGGGAGACACATTAGAGGTGTTGGGGGATTTGGAGATGGTATGTGTTCAGAAATTGAAGTCAAGAATAAAATAAAGGATAATAAAGAAATGCCCCCGGAGGGTAGTAAGTAGGGTGGGGTAAGAATATGTATTTTTTTTTTTTTTTTTATGGAGAGGGGGTGGGGAAGGGAATGGAAGAAAGAGATATTTTTCCCACCTTAAAGGATAGTTTAAGAGATAGTGATATGAAGATGGGATAGACAGAATGCGTATAGATAATATAGGAAGATAATATATTATATAGGGCTAAAAGGAAGATGAGTAAAACATGGAAGCTTAGTAGAAAGCAGAAACTAGAAGATGGGCAAGACGTCATGCCCTAGGAGATGAAAGAATGTTGCTAAAGCTGTAAGAGTTCAATATTATGAAATAAATAATATGGATATGGACAGAGGGGGAATACATAAAAATAACATAATAATTTAAAAGGGAGGGTAGTATCCTAGAAATCCCCCAATTGCGGCACCCACGGGAAAATAGGAATCCCTAGTGTATGCCGTATAATACTCATCTGACCTTTGACCCCCTTTGTCAGAAGGGGAAAGAAAAAAGAAAGGAATTTTTTTTTTTTTTCTTGAACCGGTGTGGATTTTAGAGATAGATAGCTCCCGGATTGGAAAATGGATACAATACGAATTACGTCATTGAACGTTAGGGGACTTAATATCCCGGAAAAGCGTAAGATGTTATTGAATGAATTAAAACACCTAAATACCGACGTAGGATTTATACAGGAGACACACTTTAGGGAAGGTACCTTCCCCTACCTTCAGAATAGATATTTTCCAAATGTGTGTAGCGGGGTCTTCAAAGTTAGTGGGATACACCTGGGGGTAGAGAGACCCAGGTGTGTAATTATGTCAGGGATTAGACCCCTTTTCTTATTCGTGGAGGATTGGGTGGTGTAATATTCTCCTTGACCAGTGGGTGTCAGTGTACCTGCTGGCTCGAGGTAGAATCACTACCACAGTGCTACCCTTTTTTTTTGGTTCCTTCCTGGCGATGGTACGGCTGGGGCGGGGAACCCGTCCTGGTGTCGATGGGAGGATATAAAAGGGGGAGACGCCCACGCCTCGTGGTCGTCGTCGCCTGTCTGTTGTTCTTGTGGGAGGGGGTCACCCCTTCACGCACCCAGGCACCCTAGGCCTGGGTGCGGGCGGTTCAAGGTTCCGGCCTAGGCGCCCAAGGCCTGGCCGGAATGAAGATGGAGTCCATCCCAGGCACCTTCAGCCTGGGGTGAGGTACTATTGAGGAGGCCTGGGACCCGGTGACTCCGACTGGGTCCCGCAAGGGTGAAGTTGCTCCAGGGCGCCCCTTGCGAGGGGACCCGCATCTGAGGTGAGGAGGCTGGGGAGGTCACCCGTCCGAAGACCCGGTGCAGTGTCAACCCGGTGATGGATGGGCCTTCGGCAACTCCCTTGGAGGACTTCTTCCCCTGATAGGGGCTACAGCGCAGTGGAGGAGCTTTCATCAAGACTCCTGCAACCCCTGGTCATAGCACAGGGAGTGTAGGGACTAGGAACCTGTACAGTGCCTCGACCTGCTTCCCCATCGTATCATGCCGTTGCATTTGACTGTATGTGGAGATACGCAATAAACCTGAGTTTGGACTTTGATGGGTGTATGGACTCTGTTGATGGGAACAAGGGGAGATTCCGGCACGGAAGGACTGACCCTCATAACCAGCACACATTTGGCCCGAGGAAAAGATTGATATTGGCCTTCACCTCACCCACATGCATGGGGAGGACATGGGCCGTAGCGCACCTCACTCTGTCGCTCGACATACCCCTAGCTAAAGAGGTCGGGGTGAGGAGGCCGCTACATGTATATCAAGCCTCGAATCAAGAAGCTAAAACTAAAGGAGTGGCAATTCTGATTTCAAATAGAATAACATGGACACTTATGGATAAATGCCTTGATCCTGGAGGAAGATATCTTTTTTTGAAGGGTGCTATAGGTGGGGAGAAGGTAACTTTAGCCACTATGTATGTCCCAAATGTACAGCAAGATAAATTTCTGGTCAAAGTACTCTCAAAATTGACAGATTTTAAGGAAGGAAAACTTATATGTGGAGGAGATTTAAATATACCCCAAACCCAAAAGTAGATACATCAGGAGGGACCTCAATGGTACCTAGTAGAATTAGAAGACGTATCATGCGGAAATTACATGAACTCCAATTGGTAGATGGGTGGCGTATTATACACCCAGAGGAGAGGGATTATACTTACTTCTCGAATGCCCATCAAAAATACTCTCGAATAGATCTTTTCTTGGTACCCCATCAGTTACTGCAGGTGGTACAGAATATATCAATAGGGAATATAACGTGGACAGACCACGCACCAGTTACGATGGAGTTAATTTTAAAGGGGGGCATTCAATCAATAGAGTGGAGATGGCGTCTAAATGAAAGTCTATTACAGATTCCCCAAACTACAGAAGACCTGATTAACAAAATCAGGTGGTACTTCCAGATAAATGATAATGAGGAAAGTAATCCGGGTATAGTATGGGAGGCCCATAAAGCAGTAATCCGAGGTATTTTTATTAAACATGGATCCCGAGTGAAAAAGGCCAGAGAAGAACAAATAAAAGACCTGCTAGAAAGGATACAGGGACTTGAGTCACAACATAAAAAAAAAACTGAAATAAATGTAGGGATAGAATTAGCACACTTAAGAAGACAAATAGCAGACCTCCTCCGATATAAGGCTGAAGCGATTTTACAGTATGGGAGGAGGATAGAGTATGACTCGGGAGACAAATGTGGTAAATTATTAGCCAAAAAGTTAAAAAAACAACAGACACGGTCATATATACCATTTATTAAAACAAAAGCAGATCAAAAAATATCACTTCCAAAAGAAATTGCGAAAGAATTTGGGGAATATTATTCTTCGTTATATAATTTGCCAGAGACAACGATTGCCTCGTCATCTCTCGAGAAATACGTGTTCTCCTCAAGACTGTCAAGATTACCATCGCCTGTCCGTAGGGAATTAGAGAGACCAATCACAATAGAGGAAGTGCAAATAATAATGAAAACGATAAAACATGGTAAAGCACCAGGCCCGGATGGATTAACCATACAATATTATAAAAGTTTTATTACATATTTGGGGTCATATATGATTAAGGTGTTTAATGAAGTTGGACGAACAGTGACCCTACCGCGAGAGACCGTTACAGCGCATATTACAGTTATCCCAAAAGAGGGGAAAGATCCAGCGAGCTGTAGTAGCTATAGACCAATATCCCTGTTAAATGTGGATCTAAAAATCTTGACAAAGATCTTAGCCTCTCGTATACAGTCTTATTTATCAGAAATGGTACATCTTGACCAAGTAGGATTTATCCCTACAAGAGAGGCAAGAGATAGTACCATAAAAGTGCTAAATTTGATCAGTAGGGTAAACCAGAAGAAGATACTGAGTGTTTTTTTAAATACGGATGCAGAAAAAGCATTCGACAGAGTAAATTGGAAGTTTATGCTGGAGGTGCTAAAACAGTGGGGTTTAGGTGAGAGGATGGTTCAATGGATAGAAGGAGTGTATACAGGCCCTCGAGCACTGGTAAAAGTAAATGGGATTTATTCTAGGCCTTTTGATATTACAAATGGAACCCGGCAGGGCTGCCCCCTATCGCCTCTCTTATTTGCTTTGACATTAGAACCACTCTTGAATAAGATTAGACAGAACCCAGATATTGAAGGTATTGATATAGGTGGAAGGGAATATAAAGTTTCGGCATACGCGGATGATATGTTTTTCTCACTAGCACGGCCACAAATTTCGTTACCTAATTTAATGAAAGAAGTAGAACTATATGGAACTATGTCCAATTTAAAGATAAATTATGGTAAGTCAGAGGCGATGGGGGTGGCACTCCCGGATTCCATTAAAAGTGGATTAGAACATAGTTTTAAGTTTAGATGGACAAATAAGGCATTGAACTATCTAGGAACACGAATGCCCCCAAATTTAATAGAAACTTTTGCGTTAAATTTTGTACCATTACTCAGTACAGTTAGAAAATTATTGGAAGGTTGGAGTAAAGGAAGACACTCATGGTTCGGAAGATGTAATATTTTAAAAATGAGTGTGGTACCAAAATTCCTTTATCTCTTCCAGGCGTTGCCGGTCAGAATCCCCATGTCTTACTTCAATCAAGTTCGTGCCATATTTACTAAATTTATTTGGGCCAGTAAACGGCCTAGGATAAGTAGAACACTGCTGACCTCACCTAAAAGGGTTGGAGGAATATCGGCACCAGATATGTACAAATACTACCAGGCGGTTCAACTTGGTAGGATTGTAGACTGGAGCAGACATGGGGATCATAAACTGTGGGTTAATATGGAGCAGCAGGTGAGTCCAGTTCCTTTAAATAGGGCGTTATGGTGTTATACAGCTCTACCAACATCAGTAAAGAACCATCCTACGATAGGGGAAACTTTAAGAATAGGAAACAAAGTAAGCCAAAATCCTAAAATCTCTACCAAAAACTCTCCATTGTTTCCGATTCTGGGAAACCCAGAGTTCCCACCAGGCATGGACTCACAAATATTTAGGGAACTGAGGGAAAAGGGAAGTTTCCAAGCCTCACATTTTCTAGGAGACAGGGGATGGGTATCAATAGGGGCATTAATACAACGAAGAGGGCAATATGAAATCCCCATATGGCAAGCTCGACAGGTCAGACACTATTTGGAAACCCTGGGATCTGCAGGAAGATATAGGCAAATACGAACTAAGTTCGAGGAGTACTGTGAGGGAGAAGAGCCTCTATCTCACGTAATTTCTAAAATATATTTAATTCTGATTACACCCTCAGAGGATTTCAAAATGGAGTGTCTTACTAAATGGGAGCGCGATCTTGACCAAACTTTCTCTCCAGCACAATGCCAGAATATTATAAACATGTCGTTAAAATCTTCAAGGTGTACGAAAACGCAGGAATCGAATTATAAAATATTAACACGATGGTACTATACGCCATCGGCCTTGAATACATTTTTTCCAGAAACATCTGACAGATGCTGGAGAGGATGCAATGAAAAAGGGACAATGCTACATATTTTCTGGGCATGCCCAGTAATTGGACAATTTTGGCAAACGGTACACAGAATTACCCAAATATTCACTGAACACCAGATTGAAAAAGATCCAGCTCTGTTTCTGTTACACCATACCCAAATCCCACAGAAAAAATATATAAATTCAGTTGTGTGCCATCTAATAAATGCGGCAAAAAGCTGTATTGCGAGGAATTGGAAAGACCCTAGTGCCCCTACGGTCTCAATGTGGTTAAATAAAGTTAGAAGGGTGGGAATAATGGAAAAACTCCTACCAATAACATTAGATGGAAAAAAACAAATACAAGAAATATGGGCACCTTGGGAGCAATTTGTAAAATCAGAAGAAGGGAAGAGGCTATTAGAGTAAAAGATAAAAATTAGGTCGATAAGGAGAAAGAGTAAGTAAAAGGCTGTCCGAGAAATGCCATTACCGGGATGGTTGTATTTCCTTCTTTTTTTTTTTTTTTTTCTCTTTCTTTCACCTCCCTTTCCATGTATGTGACGGTATAATGTAACATTGAGTAAGCAAGGGTAAGGGAGGATGGAAATTGGGGTCGAAGGAAAGGGAGGGGGTGATTAGAGATAGGGGAACAGGGATAAAGGAAGAGAGAGACTCTGAGGGGGGAAGAGGGAAAGGGGGAGAGAGTGGGGGAGAAGAGAGAAGGGAAAGGAGGATAATAGGAAGAAGAGGTTAGAAGATGATAGCAAAACAATGAAAGCGAGATGATATGGTTTAAATAAGTCTTATTGATATATTTTCTCTAATTGGTTATTATGATATATCTGTATACCCTGTTTTAAAAAATTAAAATAAAGAATTAAAAAAAAGGAAGGGGTGCCCGGCTTCGAAAAATCGGTCCCCCCCGGTCGTAGGTCCCCCGGACAACAAACTTTGCACACTTGCAGAGAAAGAGTGGGGCTACATGTGTGCCAAGCTTGGCCGGTACCAGGTCCCCAAATTCCAGGAGATCAGGCGCAAAAAGTTGACTGAGTATAAGCAGAGGGGGGCATGTTCAGCACAAAAAAATGTGCTGAAAAACTCAGCTTTTACTCGAGTATATACGGTAGTCTCAATCCTAGAGGGTAATTGTTTGATATATTTCATACTAGGGATGATGGCACCCCACAACCTCTAGCCAGATATATCTTTTATTTTAACTATTATGATAGAACATACATTTCTGGTTAAATCCTATTTTATTTTACATTATAAAGAATGAAGTTCAAGGAGAAACCCCGAAGTGGTAGTGGGGAACCTAGAACGCTGATGAGGACGCCGCATTGCTGAACCTCCCAAGATGCATAGGAAACTTGTGGAGGATTCAGCACAGCAGGACACATACAGACTACTTTGAGATAGACATTTACAACTCAAGTCCTCAAGGCCAGGATTCACAGGGTTGTACCTTTTCTGTAAATAGTGGACAACATAGAATTAAGGTGTGGTTTAGCCAACAAAACATTCTACCAACTACTTTTTGCAATTTCTGGCCTGGGATTTTTGCACCCCTAAGACCATGTTCATATCTCTCTGGATCTACTTTTATTGATTTTTAGTGTGCTTTTAAATGTAAACTTTAGCACATTTATGCATTTTTTTCATTCTTTTATTGGGGGGTCACAGTGCATAAAAAATGCATAGAAAAATGGGCTGCTTAATAGCATTTAACTACATTTATAATTTGAGATTGAAATGGATATTTTCCAGTTTAGTTTTGACTTTGATAGGGTTGGGGCTGTTTAAGGCTGGATTCACACCTATGCATTTTTAGTGCTTTTTGCATTCTACAGATTTGCACGACAGTCCATTTAATATGGTTTCCTATGGAACACATTCTGTAATGCAAATCTGAAAAATGCAAAAAGCACTAAAAATGCATAGGTGTGAATCCAGCCTAATGCCGCGTACACACGACCGTTTTTCTAGACGAGAAAAATGCAGTTTTTAAAAATGGTTGTGAAAGACGGTGGTATGTATGCTCCAGAGCATTTTCTCAACGAGAAAAATGGCCGAAAAAAAATTAGAACTTGCTCTATTTTTTCTCGTCGTTTTTCACGTCGTTCTTTTTAACGTTGTGAAAAACGGTGATGTGTATGCTTTTACGAGGGGAAAAAAATGTGCATGCTCAGAATCAAGTATGAGACGGGAGCGCTCGTTCTGGTAAAACTAGCGTTCGTAATGGTGATAGCACATTCGTCATGCTGTAACGGACTGAAAAGCACGAATCGTCTCTCACCAAACTTTATTAACACGAGGATCAGCAAAAGCGTCCCAAAGGGTGGCGCCATTCGAATGGAACTTCCCCTTTATAGTGCCGTCGTATGTGTTGTACGTCACCGCGCTTTGCTCAAGCATTTTGTTTCACGAACATGTGTATGCAAGGCAGGCTTGAGAGGAAACACGAAAAATATCGTCGAGAAAAGCAACGTTTTTTTCCATGACATGAATAACGGTCGTGTGTACGCGGCATTAGACTAGTGCTGAAAAGGCAATTTTTAGTAACTCAATCCTACTACTAAAATCACATGAAGTTAACTGATAAGAGTAGCTAAAGAGCCAGAAAAAGGGACTCCTGATCGTAAAAACTTCACAATTAGTATGTAAAAAAAAATATTTTCCATGATCACACAATGCTGCAGTGACGTTACTGCATGCTTCTTGTGTAGGGTACACCACAGGAGGGCCATTTGTTCCATCTTATTGGCAACTGATCACTATTCTTAGTAGCGCAAACGAACTAATAAAATCATAGCTCTAGCCTTGGTGCTTATTTGAAGAGCATTTTGCTCCACTGGATAAAAAAATCGGTTCCTTTCTGCCCTTCGATACTACATCTACAAACAGCTTGCAATTAGTTTAAACCGTCTCGGAAAAAATCCAAACCATTTTCCATAGATCCCTATGAGGCCATTTAAAGATAATAACTATTTAAATTGATTTAATTATGACTTATTGTATTTCTGTAAGAGTTGAAATTAAATAAAAAAATAAATAAAAAATAGAACAAAAGCCATCAAATCTTTACTAAGATCTCTAGAAATGTTTGTACGCTTTTTTTTTTTTTAAATTGATGGATTCTATTAAATAGCGGTAGAGCTGAAACAAAACAAAATACGTTGCGAAAAAAAAAATGAGTTTCAATGTGAGTTTTTTTTTACATGTTGTCACTGCATAACCTGACCCAGTCTGTGTAGCTACGAGTCAGCAGCTGTGATTGCAGTAGAGATTTCACAGAGTGTAATTACTGCAGTGACACTAAGACTGAGAGGTACAAAGAAGGAAAGAAAAAAAAACAAAAACGAGGCCCTACAGGTTATTAGCGCTAAACACTGGGAAAAAAAAATGACATGGCGAGTCAATGCGTAATTTCGAGGCTTATCAAGCCTCATCAGAAGCAGCAGGAGAGAGAGCCATGCACTTCATCATCTCACTCTCTGACTCTTGTCGAAAATTACAGTAATTAAAAGAGAGCTAAGTACATTTCAGGCACGGGGTCCTTTTCTTTACCCACCACCTTTTAGTTGACTGCTGATTTTGTCTGACCTTTTCCTTGGCTCTGTCTGTTGCAGTCAACACAGATTCCTCCTGAATGGCTCTCTCCAACCTAATTACTATCTACTGGGTGATGTAGTATTGATCAAAAAGGTGGCATAGCAAAACAAGAGTACCGACACTGTGGCCCCGGCAATCGAAAACTAATTCCAGCCCCATACAAACGTCTCTTCCATCCCACTTATTACAAACAGCTGTGAAGTTGCCCAATCGATAAGCGCTGCAGAATTGCTTCTTTGACTAAAACGACGTTTGCTTGGGATTTTTTTTTTCTTTCACTGTCCGCCACAATCAGTGGCCTCTGACTTCAAAAGATGGTGTGATAATGCTATATACCATTAAACTAATCCTGCGAGTTGGGGGATGCTCACGCTTAGAATAGCAAAATGAGTCAGCGTATTAGCTGCTGAGGTTTTTCTTTGAACACCAGAGATCAATCATAGTTTGGAAGGGGGGGTGGAGTCGAGAAGGCAAAATTAGCAAAAAGGTCATTAGTAAAAATAGCATAAGCAAATGTAAGGGCTTTTCTAATGCCGCATACACACGACCGTTTTTAATGTCATTGAAAAAAACTGAATTTTTCTCAACGTGATTCTTCTCAAGCCTGCCTTGCCTACACACTATCGTGGAAAAAAATGCTTGAGTAAAGCGCGGTGACGTACAACACGTACGACGGCACTATAAAGGGGAAGTTCCATTCGGATGGCGCCACCCTTCATGTTAATAAAGTTTGTTGAGAGACTATTCATGCTTTTCAGCCTCGTGCTCTTCAGTCCCTTACAGCGTGACGAATGTGCTATCTCCATTACGAACGCTAGTTTTACCAGAACGAGCGCTCCCGTCTCATACTTGATTCTGAGCATGCGCATTTTTTTCACGTCGTTAAAGCCTACACACGCCCGTTTTTCATGACGAGAAAAACGACGAGAAAAATTAGAGCATGTTCCAATTTTTTCATGCCCATTTTTCACATCGTGAAAAATGTTCTGAAGCCCACACACGATCATTTTTAATGACCATTTTAAAAAATTGCATTTTTCTCGTCATTAAAAATGGTCATGTGTACGCGGCATAAGATTGGGGTAATTGAAACATGAGGATGACCATGTTCTTGGATATCAGTCTGTACAATTATCAGTAGCACTGCAATATAATGTACTGGGAGTAACTGGGAAAAGGGTGTTAGTTCAGGTAACAATGGTAAAGTGCAAAGTTTAAAGGGTAGTAGTCCACAGCAACCAACCAGCAGCCATCTTCCATTTATTCTACTATTGTACAGACTGCTGCAAACTGATGAACGCTGAAGTATCACTGAATACTGCATGTAACTGCTCAACTTTGATATCTGCTTTTTAAAAGAAACCCATAGTGATGGAAATACGAAGTGTGCCATTCCTGACCTTCTAAAAATGTTAGTTGCCAGGATACCATATCAGTCCCCTGGCTTCTATATGTTTTGAGTCACCAACATGGAACAAGCATGCAGATCAGAAAAGTTGGAGTAAAGTTAGAAATTCTAACCAGCACATTTGTTCCAGGTGAGTGCATCAGCAATTTTAAAATCATTATATCAGGATGACACCCAGACAGCTAGCATTTTTAGAGGTGAGGTCATAAATGGAGCAATCCATACTTCCTAAGTATAGATTTCCCTTAAATAAAAGCCCAGCACCAATCCTGAATTGTGCCTATATGGAAATGGCATTGTCCATGTTGTATGCACCCATTAACAATCCAGTTCTATTACGTCCTTTACGATCCAGATGTTCTTATTACCTCCCTATAGGTCAGTGGTTCTCAACTCCTGTCCTCAGGACCCACTAACAGGCCAGATTTTAAGTATTACCTTGGGGAGATGCAGACTAGAATACTGCAATCCCTGAGCAGAAAATTATATCACCTGTGATGCATTTCAGTTATCTTGCAAACCTGGCCTGTTGGTGGGCCCTGAGGACTGGAGTTGAGAACCACTGCTATAGGTAGTTTAATCTAAGCCTATGAAGGATATCTGTTAATCATAATAAATGTCCCCCAGTGGTGACTACCTACTGAAATTTTACTTTAAGAAATGAGAAATACTTGGACTAATTTTGCTTGCCTCCTTCAGAACATATTGCTTTCCTGGCTATCATGGTAATTACAGTATCTGACCTTTAATCTTTTGTCACTGACCTGAAAAAAGTATGCAGCAAATGAATAAGGTGAAGAGTAAAGCCATGACCCCTAATGTGCATACTTCTTCTGCATCAGTTTCTCGGGAAATGTCAAAGAAATTGGACCTGCATGACACCCAGCCAAGTACAGTTTTCAGAAGGTCAGTTATGGGGGCCTATATGTTTGACTTGGTACAGGTTTCCTTAGTTAAGTGTGTGAAAGCCTCTGGAAATTGAAACATAATCTAGGGTAGTGGTTCTCAACCTTATTGTTACCAGGGCCCCGTCAAAACCCTTCCATGCCACATCAGTAAAAAAAAGTTTATACTCAGTTTATGTACTGAAATGCTGGAAGGCTCTGGATGGGGTTGGGTGTGTGGGGACAGGGGGTTTGAGAGGGGATCTGGGAGTTCTGGAAAGGGTTAGTGAACTGTGCAGCAGATATGGTGGCCCAGTAGATGATGAGGTTTCTGGGGGTAGCTGGGGTGTCTCCAGGAGGCTGGGGGCTTTGCAGAGGCACTGTGGGACACTGTTTGAGGTTGGGAGCACTATGGGAGCTGGAGGCTCTGCAGCAGGCTGAGGGGGCACCATGGGAAGCTACTGTGGGCAATTATGGGAAGTTGGGAGCACTATGGGAGCTGGGAGGCACTGTGGTAGGCTAGAGGATATGCAACTGGCTGGAGGCCTAGGAGGAGGGAGGACCTGGGGTTGAGAACCTTTGATCTAGGGCCTCTATCAAACTAGCAAGTGAGAATTTGCTGGCAGCCATATTGCTATTCAGGACACAGCAGAGAAGTTAAACTCTCACCTGCTTGTATGTGTTGTTCTCATGTTGGCAAAATGAGCAGGGTGTTGAAGAAATAATATACTAAGGAAAGATAAAAGTTGTCACTGCAGACCTCTTTTTACGAAAATTTTAGATGTCTAATTGTCATACAGACTCAATGTCTCCAGCCTGTTATGAGTCAACGTCACAGAAAAAGCATGCAGATGAGTTCTGACTTTTCTGATCTGTATGCTTGTTCCAGGTCAGTGACATGGAATGACTCATTGAAGCTACTGGATAAGCCTGACAGCCAGGAAGAAAAAACATCATATATATATTTCTCCCAATACAGATTTCCTTTAAAAGCAAAATGCTAATAGAACCTCTAAAATAGTTACTTATCAATTTGAGAACCCTGAGAACATACCAATTTTGGTTGCCAGCATGGTGAGTCAAGAAGAAGTTCATAGGCATTTTCATACTTTCCAACAATTCATCTGAGTCCCTAAGGTACTGTCACCCCTACCTACAGTGCACACTTAAGACATCCACCTTTCAGATGGCCCTGCCCAGATCACGCGCATCTCTAGAAAAGTCACAAGAGCCCAGTAACATCTCAGTAGCCCAAACAGTCCACAGTTCTATCACCTGTTCCACTCAACACCTCATGGACACCTGTTGGCTGCTTCCTGCTCTTGTCAGTCCTCTCTCATAGGTGGGTTAACCATTTGAGGTCCAAAGTACCCGAATCAGGGTTGGAAGCTCTTTCCCACCCAAGATATCTTCAACCCTCTGAATTCTGGGACCTATAGGGGCGCTTACTTACCCTGTGAAAGCTGACAATTTTTTAACGGATGACCCTGGAACCCTTTACCCTGCATGGGTGAGAATCCCTGAGTACTCAAATTGCCTCTTTTGTCACCCCCCTTAAAGAGACCACCACTCAAACAAGGGTGATACATATCTCTCATCCAAGACCCAGCCCTGGCATCCTGTACAGTTCATATACAGTATGTGTACATGGAGTCTATGCTTTCTGTGCAGTGCAACATAATAGTTGTGCTTTATTGTTTCTTCTCAAATTGCATCTATGATTATGTCAATCCCCTAAAAACAACGCACTCTCTCATTGGCCAGTTGGTAAAGTTTAAAGGAAGGCTATCACAGCATAAGTGCTCCATTATGTGTAAAACACCACTGTATGCTGCAAATAGGCTGCCAAGTACCTTAGAAAAATGTTTTCTTCTGCGATCATGTGACTGCTATCATCCCTTTCCTGTCACTTTTCTAGGTTATAGGGGGTGTGATTATTAGTATCAGGCAGCAAGGCTGTAGCTTTCAATCCTTCTCTGCAGGACTGTTGGGGCGTGGAAAATGGGAGTACACTGCCAATGAAAACCGACCATAATACATACAGTAAATATGTACACTGCCAAATGTATTTATGGGGTTAACATGCACTTTAAGCACAATGATAGGACTGACCCACCTTAAGTTCCCTCGGTTTACCTAATCCAATAACAAAAATATGAAAGAGTAAATAAAAATGTCAGTCATAAAAAGTAATTTAAAGCAAACCTTCAGTCAAAAAAATTTAATAAAAAAGTCCCCATTGCATTCCATATAAGAGAAAAGCCTGCCCCTACCTCCATTCTCACCTAGGCAAGAATGAGGCGCCCTTTCCCCTGAAGTCTCCTGCTATATCCACGTCACATATCCTAGGAGCTGTCACCTTCTACACGGTGCTGAACCCAGAAAAGAAAGCTGGTTCCTAATGTCGTCAAAGAAGAAGATGATGGCGGCGTAAGACCTGTTATGCCCTGTACACACGATCGGTTTTACAGATGAAAACAGTCCGATGGACTTTTTTCATCAGACAAACCGATCGTGCATGGGCCCCATCGGTCTTTTTTCCATCGGTGAGAAAAAATAGAACATGTTTTAAATTTATCCGATGGAAAAAAACGATAGCAAATTCCGATCGTCTGTGTGGAACTCCTTCAAAGAAAAAACCCACGCATGCTCAGAATCAAGTCGACGCATGCTCAGAAGCATTGAACTTCATTTTTCTCGGCTCGTCGGAGTGTTTGGGACGGTCGGATTTTTGACTGATGGTGTGTAGGCAAGACTGATGGAAGTCAGCTTCACCGGAATTCGGTTGTAAAAATCCATAGGAAATCCGATTGTGTGTACAGGGCTTTAGACAGCACAAGGCAGCCAACTGGCAGATCCCATTAGGACAATGCTAAATTCCCTGGATGGGGATCACTTTAAAGCACTAAATATTGTCTTCTTCCTCTGCCTAGCCTTTAAAGTATATCTAAAGACAATTTTTTATTTTTTTCAATTTTGATACAGTAAGGAAGGGTAACAATTTTTAATTTTTTTTGGCATCAGTGTCTCATGAGAGAAAGGACCTGTTAGACGGCTGTCACCGAAAACAAGGTGTTACCATTGAAGACTTACCATCTACAATATACTTGTTATAGGTGTGCACAGCCTATTGCATTAGGTTGTACACCCCAAAGCTCAAACACACAGCCTCAGCTGCACTGGACAGTAAATGAACAGGATAGTGCTCAGTGCTGAGTGGCTATCTGTTCATTCACAAACTGAATGAGTGAGTGTGTTCAATGTGTTCATTTTGAAAAGGAAGGGGCCATTAAATGACATATTTACCAGCCCCTTCCCCCACTCTTTATACTGAAACATTCCCCGCAGGAGTCGGGGGGAGAGGAGAGAAGGGAAAGCAGCGGCGCTGCAGGGGGGGGGAAACACAGGTTGAAGCCCTGGAAATAGGGTAAATCAGCGTGCAGTGATTTAGATGTGCCCAGGCACACTGGGCACACCCCCTGTGCACCCTTATGATCATTAGGACAAATAGTGTATATTTTCCTATTGAGGACACAGAAAGCAATAAAAAAAACACCATGGTTTTTACCCGCCAGCACTCTATCCAAAATGTAAAAAAAAAAGGGTTTTCTATGTGAGAGCAGCAGTTTCTCCACATCAGTCCAAAATGTCCCTGCCAAGTCAAAGCTAGACCTCTTCAATCATCTAGAAGCTTGAGCTTTGCAGACTGCAGAGCTCTACCTGTGACTCAGTGAGGGGAGAGTGAGATGCATGTAGAGAGACTGCTGCTTTTTGTGTGGGAGCAGTGGTCTCTCTGCATGGGCCTGACATGTGCAGTATACTAGCTGGATGTGGCTGGTTTACAAAGCTAGACAAGTTAAAAAAACTTGACCGTCTTCTGTTTTCATATACATGGAACATATTTAGTTACAGTAATTTAAAGGGAGAGTTCAATTTGGCTTCATCGTTGAGCAGTAGCCTTTTGGATAGCTGTCCCAATGTGGTCATCCATTGTTTTTTTGTTTGTTTTTTTGATGAGATATAAATACAGAAGTAGATTACTTCCATGCAGGACATTTTGACTATTGCCTGTTTAGTTAGAAACCAGGAACTACTGTGGAAAAACTCAAAGGAAACCCACACAAATGGTAACTACACAGAACCCCAGCGCTGCAAGCCTACAATGCTAATACTTGAAAAATCCTCTACAACTGTGATAAACCAGATATACATGATAGCCATATACTAATATACTCTGCCTAATGTAGCTTTTTCCATCTGAAATAATAAAAAAAACAAAATGTGTTTAATAGGATTTGGGTGTTTAGTAGAACACTGTTACTATTCACGGCAAAGAGGTTTTTTTAAATTGTGAAAAAAAAAAATGTAAAACGTGTATTCACGGTTCAGGTTTCTCTAAAATAGATTATACAGAGTCTGCAACAGTGACTTAAAAAAGAACATAGGAAAACATTTCCATATTTAATGATCTGAACCCGTGTGTTATATTTGACAATCACCACCTTGAAGGCATGTGCTACTCTCACTTATCAAATTAAAACATATGTCAGTAGCATTTAGCAAATATTATTTTGGTGTAAAAATTTATTTTGGAGGAATTTATTGAAATATGTATAGAGTAGAGAACTTAGGGCATAGGCCCCAAGGGCAGGCACCTGATTGCATTTCGAGTGGCACCCAGAAGATCGTAATGTGGTATGTATGCAGCCTGCCAGAAGATCCTTCAATGGGTTTCTGCTCTATACAAATACAGAGCTGCTGTAACTGACAGCTCACTAGGCTGTCAATTACAAAGCCTGGTCTGCCTCTCTCTTACTGATATTCAGGAGCTGATTCTTCTCTCAGAACCAGCATGTAGCAGGGTGGAGTACCTTGTTGGCCAGGATTGCTGGCCTGGATTTATAGCCTTTAGGTGTGATGGCCCCTGTAACTCAAGTAAATTGCAAGAAAAATAATTAGGGGAGGAGTTTTAAGGGGTAGGGGTTGAGAGACGGGGCCTCATGATGACAAGCTGTAGGGTATGGAGATTGTATGTTGCTTTCCCCTTGGGGAGAAAGCTGGAACATAGTTGGGCTCTAGACATACAGGTGCATCTCATAAAATTTGAATATCATCAAAAATGTATTTCAGTAATTCAATTCAAAAATGAAACTCACATATTTTATATAGATGTGTTACATACAGAGTGATATATTTCAAGCATTTCTTTCTTTTAATTTTGATGATTATGGCTTACAGCTAGTGAAAACACAAAATTCTGTATCTCAGAAAAATTGAATATTACATAAGACCAATAAGAAAAGGGAATTTTAATACAGAAAAGAATGTCCATGTACAGTATAGTATGCAATTAGCACTTGGTCGGTGCTCCTTTTGCATGAATTACTGCATCAATGCCGTGTGGCATGGAGGTGATCAGCCTGTGGCACAGCTGAGGTCTTATGGAAGCCCAGGTTTCTTTAATAGCGGCTTTTAGCTCATCTGCATTGTTAGGTCTGGTGTCTCTCATCTTCCTCTTGACAATTCCCCACAGATTCTCTATGAGGTTTAGGTCAGGCGAGTTTGCTGGCTAATCAAGCAAAGTAATATCATGATCATTAAACCAGGTATTGGCACTTTTGGCAATGCGGGCAGGTGCCAAGTCCTGCTGGAAAATTAAATCAGCATTTCCATAAAGCTGGTCAGCAGAGGGAAGCATGAAGTGCTCTAGAATTTCCTGCCAGAGGGCAGCGCTGACTTTGGACTTGATAAAACACAATGGATCAACACCAGCAGATGACATGGCTCCCCAAATCATCACTGACTGTGGACAATTTTGCATTTTATTTGGAATATAAGGTCCCAGAGTTTGGAGGAAGAGTGGAGAGCCACAGAATCTAAGTTGCATGAGGTCCAGTGTGAAGTTTCCACAGCGAGTAATGAGTGAGTGATGGATGAGAACTTTTTCATTTAATTCTAATTTTATGAGATGCACCTGTATGCAGAATGGAAAAATTTGTTTCATTTCATTTCGGATGGATTTGGCAAGTAAAAATTTAAATTTAGTTATATTCATTATGTTAAAATTATTAATTTTCATAATTAGTTTCGTTTCCGTTTTTTTTTTTTTCGATTTGATTTGAATTTTTCATCTGTATTCAAATCAAATTTGATTCTAATTTGATTCGAATCGATATCGATTCAAATTGAATATCCAAAAATTAGTTAGGTACTACTTGTTCTAAGACTGTTTAAATATTGGTAATTTTATCAGATAAAAATACATTTTTACATGAAAGCCTCCATTTTGGGGGTTCAACAGAATATGTAACATGAAATTATAGGTAGTTTATCATCATTATAATTTATACAAATTGAACTACAAGAGTATCAACATGTGCTGGACCCCAAACACCTTAATGCTATTCATGAAATACCACAAAATTCTTCTATTATGGCTGCAACTTTATGTGTTGTGTAAAAATGTAATTACTATTACTAATGTAAAAACTCAGGTGATCAAAGATACTACCTTTTTGTATACCTTAAGACACACATGTATAACAGGTAAGTTGAGTATAGTCATTACAAGCATGTAATGTCTTCACCTGTGCACACCATCCACTGCCGCCAGAATAGGGTTAGGGGGAAACCAGGAGCATTTAAATTTATATATTATACATATACAATGTCATTCAAGAAAATCCATTGAGGTAAATACTGGTAATGGTAATGGATTGAATATGTACTGTACAATAGATTCTTATTTTATATTTGGTACAGTTTATGCACAGTAGATCCGTTCCACTGCATTTATAGGCAACTTGCCTTCTCATCATCAAGTAATGTAATCTATGGAAATAAAGGCGGCGGATTTATTAGATGAGTTTGTGTAAGAGATAAAATGAGCATACAAAGTGCAGTAATAGTAACCCTAACCCCTGCCAAATCATTACAGAATAGTGGAAGATTATTTCAAGTTGATCAATATTAATAATAATAACTTTATTTTGTACATCATACTTGGTTTTTGCCATATGCAGATACAGTATCTCACAAAAGTGAATACACCCCTCACATTTTTGTGAAATATTTATTATATCTTTTCATGTGACAACACTGAAGAATTGACTCTTTGCTACAATCTAAAGTAGTGAGTGTACAGCTTGTATAACTGAATAAATTAGCTGTCCCCTCAAAATAACTCAACACACATTCATTAATGTCTAAACTGCTGGCAACAAAAGTACATACACCCCTAAGTGAAAATGTCCAAATTGGGCCCAATTAGCCATTTTCCCAGTGTCATGTGATTCATTAGTGTTACAAGGTCTTAGGTGTGAATGGGGAGCGGTTGTGTTACATTTGGTGTTATCGCTCTCACTCTCTCATACTGGTCACTGGAAGTTCAACATGGCACCCCATGGCAAAGAACTCTCTGAGGATCTGAAAAAAAGAATTGTTGCTCTACATGAAGATGGCCTAGGCTATAAGAAGATTGCCAAGAACCTGAAACTGAGCTGCAGCACGGTACCCAAGACCATACAGCGGTTTAACGGGACAGGTCCCACGCAGAACAGGCCTCGCCATGGTTGACCAAAGAAGTTGAGTGCACGTGCTCAACATCATATCCAGAGGTTGTCTTTGGGAAATAGATGCATGAGTGCTGCCAGCATTGCTGCAGAGGTTGAAGGGGTAGGGGGTCAGCCTGTCAGTGATCAGACCATATGCCGCACACTGCATCCAATTAGTCTGCATGGCTGTCGTCCCTAAAGGAAGCCTCTTCTAAAGATGATGCACAAGAAAGCCCAACAGTTTGCTGAAGACAAGCAGATTAAGGACATGGATTACTGCAACTGTGTCCTGTGGTCTGATGAGACCAAGATAAACTCATTTGGTTCAGATGGTGTCAAGCGTGTGAACCGGTGAGGATTACAAAGACAAGTGTGTCATGCCTACAGTCAAGCATGGTGGTGGGAGTGTCATGGTCTGGGGCTGCATGAGTGCTGCCGACATTGGGGAGCTACAGTTCATTGAGGAAACCATGAATGCCAACATGTACTGTGACATACTAAAGCAGAGCATGATCCCCTCCCTTTGGAGACTGGGCCGCAGGGCAGTATTCCAACATGATAACGACCCCAAACCCCAACCTCCAAGACGACCACTGGTTTGCTAAAGAAGCTGAGGGTAAAGGTGATGGACTGGCCAAGCATGTCTCCATACCAAAACCCTTTTGAGCATCTGTGGGGCATCCTCAAATGGAAGGTGGAGGAGCGTTAGGTCTCTAACATCCAGCAGCTCGGTGATGTCGTCATGGAGGAGTGGAAGAGGACTCCAGTGGCAATCTGTGAAGCTCTAATGAACTCCATGCCCAAGAGGGTTAAGGCAGTGCTGGAAAATAATGGTGGCCACACAAAATATTGACACTTTGAGCCAAATTTGGACATTTTCACTTAGGGGTGTACTCACTTTTGTTGCCAGTGGTTTAGACATTAATGACTGTGTGTGGAGTTATTTTGAGGGGACAGCAAATTTACACTGTTATACAACCTGTACACTCACTACTTTACATTGTAGCAAAGTGTCATTTCTTCAGTGTTGTCACATGAAAAGAGGGGTGTACTCACTTTTGTGAGATACTGTATGTTCTCAAAAGCAGCATGTTTTTTTGGTGACTATACAAAAGCAGAGGAAGCCCTCTCAGTTAACATTGCTCCTTCCCCGTGGCCAAAAGAGAACAAACATTTTTGGATGGATATTGGAAATGTCACATTTGGCACAAATTAGCAAAATTTGGTCCTAACTGTGTATGACCATATCTATGGAATGGTCAATCTACCCTGTAACTGATCTAGAAATCACTTATAGGGCCTATACATTTTATGATAATCAGAGGCAAAATTCCATATTCGGAACAATCATAAGATTTCAATTTAGTGTGAATACAGATTTCAAGAAACAATTCAGACCTTCCAATAGAAAATCACAGAAGGAGCAAACTGCACAATTTTTCAGCTACTGAATATAAATTATGGTTTTGGTGTAATGTGTACTGGTTTTGTAAAATAAAACATCACACAAGAAATATTGTGCATGATCACAAAAAAATTACAACCCAGAAGAACATGCAGCCATTTGAAACTACAAAGGTGTCCATTTATGAAGCAGTGATCCCAAGGATCGCCACTGATCACAGTCCATAAACAGTTTATGAAACAGAGATAATCGGGGGAGAAGTGTTTGAACATGTTCTCCCACCGATGATCTCTGCACAGTGAGAAGTCTCATTGAATGACACAGGAACGGCCAGTTTATGAAGCTGCGATCTGAGCGCTTCACTGGCAATCTGTGTCAGAATTCACACTCCCTGATTCACCAGCTCAGAGGTGGAGAATCGGGGAGTGAAGAGGGAATCTCAGGAGATCTGAGGAGGAAGGAGGAAGATTTTTTACTTCTTTCTACCTCGTTCAGACCCCCCAACACTGTTACCATGTCCCCCTGTCATATTTATGTGTATACATATGTAGCGGAGCCTCACTCTCTCTCTCTGGTTTTCTTAGTTGATTGGCTTGTGTCTAGGGGTACCTGGGAGAGGAGAGTGCACTGCAGCGATGGTTCAACCCCAGCCCAAAGTGACAGCGCCACCTGCTGGGCCGCAGGGAACTATGCATCACTGGTGTCTTCACCAGTTTTAAAAGTATATACCCGCTACACATATATATATACAGTCAGGTCCATAAATATTGGGACATCGACACAATTCTAATCTTTTCGGCTCTATACACCACCACAATGGATTTGAAATGTGCTTTAACTGCAGTTTTTCAGCTTTAATTTGAGGGTATTTACATCCAAATCAGGTGAACGGTGTAGAAATTACAACAGTTTGTATATGTGCCTCCCACTTTTTAAGGGACCAAAAGTAATGGGACAGATCACCAATCATAAATCAAACTTTCACTTTTTAATACTTGGTTGCAAATCCTTTGCAGTCAATTACAGCCTGAAGTCTGGAACGCATAGACATCACCAGACGCTGAGTTTCATCCCTGGTGATGCTCTGCCAGGCCTCTACTGCAACTGTCTTCAGTTCCTGCTTGTTCTTGGGGCATTTTCCCTTCAGTTTTGTCTTCAGCAAGTGAAATGCATGCTCAATCGGATTCAGGTCAGGTGATTGACTTGGCCATTGCATAACATTCCACTTCTTTCCATGCTTTGAATCATGAGCAGTTCCTTTCCTTCTCCATACTCTTCTCTTTCCATCACTCTGGTACAAGTTGATCTTGGTTTCATCTGTCCATAGGATGTTGTTCCAGAACTGTGAAGGCTTTTTTAGATGTTGTTTGGCAAACTCTAATCTGGCCTTCCTGTTTTTGAGGCTCACCAATGGTTTACATCTTGTGGTGAACACTCTGTATTCACTCTGGTGAAGTCTTCTCTTGATTGTTGACTTTGACACACATACACCTACCTCCTGGAGAGTGTTCTTGATCTGACCAACTGTTGTGAAGGGTGTTTTCTTCACCAGGGAAAGAATTCTTCGGTCACCGACCACAGTTGTTTTCCGTGGTCTTCCGGGTCTTTTGGTGTTGCTGAGCTCACCGGTGCGTTCTTTCTTTTTAAGGATGTTCCAAACAGTTGATTTGGCCACACCTAATGTTTTTGCTATCTCTCTGATGGGTTTGTTTTGTTTTTTCAGCCTAATGATGGCTTGCTTCACTGATAGTGACAGCTCTTTGGATCTCATATTGAGAGTTGACAGCAACAGATTCCAAATGCAAAAAGCACACTTGAAATGAACCTTTTATCTGCTCCTTGTAAATGGGATAATGAGGGAATAATACGCACCTGACCATGGAACAGCTGAGCAGCCAATTGTCCCCTTACTTTTGGTCCCTTAAAAAGTGGGAGGCACATATACAAACTGTTGTAATTCCTACACCGGATTTGGATGTAAATACCCTCAAATTAAAGCTGAAAGTCTGCAGTTAAAGCACATCTTCTTTGTTTCATTTCAAATCCATTGTGGTGTATAGAGCCAAAAAGATTAGAATTGTGTCGATGTCCCAATATTTATGGACCTGACTGTATATATATATATATATAATGTGTGTGTATATACATGTATATACAATGTGTGTGTTTGTGTATACATATATATATATATATATATATATATATATTATGTAGGGGGACTCGTTATTTTAATAACATTAACCACGCCGTCTGTCAGTGTACTGAGCAGTGATAATTTATCACTGCTTAATAAACTGACATCTCAGTGTTTCTGTAATTTTCTGGTACTGTAATCTCGTAGAGTCTCACGAGATTCCAGTATCATGCCGCGTACACACGATAGTTTTTCACGTTGTTAAAAATGCAATTTTTTAAATTGGGCATTAAAAACGATCGTGTGTAGGCTCCAGAGCATTTTTACCGACGTGAAAAATGGCCTAAAAAAATGAGAACCTGCTCTATTTTTTCACGTCGTTTTTCACGTCGTTTTTTTTAACGACGTGAAAAACGGTAGTGTGTATGCTTTTACGAGGGGAAAAAAACCGCGCATGCTCAGAATCAAATATGAGACGGGAGCGCTCGTTCTGGTAAAACTTGCGTTCGTATTGGAGATAGCACATTCGTCACGCTGTAACGGACTGAAAAGCACGAGGCTGAAAAGCGCGAATCGTCGCTCAACAAACTTTACTAACATGAAGGGTGGCGCCATTCGAACGGAACTTCCCCTTTATAGTGCCGTCGTACGTGTTGTACGTCACTGTGCTTTGCTCGAGCGTTTTTTTTAATGAACGTGTGTATGCAAGACAGGCTTGAGAGGAAACAAGAAAAATCACGTCGAGAAAAACTTTGTTTTTAAAAAAGTCATTAAAAACGATCGTGTGTACGCGGCATCAGGGGCCGTTCTCAAGTGTTGGAACCGTTGGTAGATCACTTCACTCCTCCAAAGGTGAAGCAAACTACTCTGCTTCATAAACAGGCACACAGAGGAGAAAGATCTCCACTTTGAATGTATATATTTCACTGCTTCATAAACAGACACCAAAGTAAATATCATTGACATTATAATAATAATGTATAAAAATATTTCTATGACAATATGTATGGCACAATGACCTTTTATTAACCACTTGCCGAACACCGACCACACGTACCCATACGTTGCTTTGAAAATCCTGCCATGCGGGCGCGCGCGCTCTGCCGGAGGCTCCGCGAGCTCCATGACCATGCCTGCGGGACCCGCAGACTCGATGTCCGCCGGTGTCCCGCGATCGTGTCACGGAGCGGCAGAACGTGGAGATTCCTTTGTAAACAAGGCATTTCCCTGTTCTGCCTTGTGACAGTACACTGATCTACTGCTCCCTGTGATCGGGAGAAGTGATCAATGTCTTGTCACTGGTAGCTCAGCCCACACACAGTTAGAATCACTCCCTAGGACACACTTAACCCCTTCCTCGCCCCCTAGTGGTTAACCCCTTCCCTGCCAGTGTCATTTACACAGTAATCATTTTTACAGTAACCAGTGCATTTTTATAGCACTGATCATTGTATAAATGACAATGGGGAAGATGAGCGGGGTGTGGTTTTGAGATGGCAGAGTGAGGAGGAACACGCTGTAGCCCTCTGACTCTCCACCCGGACACCCAGCGAGGATAATGGCCGCATAGCCTCCTGTATAGCTCCATGTGTGTACGGCTCAGTAACCCAGCCTACCTGGGATGAAGAGGAGGGAGAGAGCAGCGAAAAAAACGGGGTCGCAGCCGGAGATTGAATCCTTCTTCCCCCGCACACGAGCCGCGCTGACCAGGCTACAAGCGGTGGAGTCACGTGGGGCAGCGAGCGGTGAGACAGAACAGTGTAAGCGCCCAGAGAGACACCAGAACGAAGAGACATACGGTCCCGAAGCACTGGAGGAGTCGGCAGCATCGGCAGCAGCGACAGCACCCACCCCACAGGTGCAGGTACGGGGGTCTATGGAAGGGGGGAAGCAGAGTAGGCAAGGGGGGCAGGAGCATAGCCCCCAGGACAGGATGATACAGGGAACTCCTGACTTTGGTGAACTGGACCTTAGAGCTCTGCTGCAAGCCCTGCCAACGCGTGCAGACATAGAATCCCTCCCGACCCGCGCTGACATACAAACAATGATGCTACGTTTGGAAGAAATGCACCGAAAAGAGTGGGATCAAGTACATACCGAAGTGAAGCTTCTCTCAGAGAGATTGTCAGGGGAGGAGGGTCGGGTAACTACCCTAGAGAATCGGGTACAGCAACTGGAGCTGGGACAGGGTCTTAACTCATTACATGTTACCTCAATACAGCTGCAACTGGAGGAAATTGAGGACCGGGGACGTCGTTTGAACCTACGGTTTAGGGGGATCCCCGAGACAGTAGGGGGAGAGACATTACAGGCAACAGTCCTAGCAATATGTCAGCAGTTGGCTACCCCAGCGCCACCTCAAACATTGGAATTTGAGAGACTACACAGAGCCCTGGGACCCCCCTCAGTAAACATAGACAGACCAAGGGATGTTATAGGCCGTTTTCACCGATACGCACACAAGGAACTAATAAGTCGCATGGCCTGGGAAAAAGGTGAAATAGAACAAGAAGGATTTAGGGTAAAAATCCTGCCAGATCTTTCACGGGCTACATTGCAACGTAGGGCTATGCTACGCCCGCTCCTGGATAAAATTAAATCATTGGGGGGATCGTATAGATGGGGGTACCCCATTGCATTAATAGTGAAGAAAGACTCCCATACATTTACTTTGCGGCACCCGCGGGAATTATTAGACTTTTTTTCCTTCATGGAGATGGAAGCTATAGAGATCCCAAACTGGCTGCAGGAAATCCCAGGAACTGGGAGAAGAATGGAGACAATGAGGGATAGGAGACCCGAGGCTGTAAGGGGAAAGGGAGAAGGAAGCAAGAAACACTCTACTATCCCCCCTCCTCTAAAGAAGTGAAGATAGGAACAATGCTCTCTGTTTTTCTCCTCTCTAGCTCCTGACCCCCTAATAGTAACAATGGGGCTAGAATCAGAGGACCCCCCTGGTGGGAGATTCAACCTGGTCCACCAGCCCCCCTGGGAGAGGGGAGGGGGGAGTCCCCTCTCTTATTTTGTTTCCCCTTTATCTCCCCCTTGTCCCCCTTATGTGGGAGAATTCTATTTTCTGAACTTTTGGTGGGTCTTGCCTTGAAGAGGTATTCATATCCCTCTTTTTTTTCTTTTTTTCCCCTTCTTTTTCTTTTTTTTTTTTTGGGGAGGATGTCTCCGTTTGCCCTCCCCCTCCCCCCTTTTTTTTTTTTTTCCTTTTTCTTTTTGAGAAAGACTCAAGAGGGAAAGGAACGGGTGTTTCAGGAGATGATCTAACTGACGGGAGACAGATATGGTCGGGGTGTAATTACATGCACCCCTTTTTCCATTTTTTTTTTTTTTTTTTTGGTCCCCCCCCTTCAGGATTTGGGGAACACGGAAATATGGGGGATTGCTATCGCTTTGTCCTCTGACCCCTTTTTTATATATATTGGTAAATACGGGTGATAAATCCCTTTCTTTTTTTCTTCCCCCTCCCCTTTTTTTTTCCTTTTAGGAGAAGGGGGAGGGGAAACTATTTATTTACTTATTTATTTATTTACTTATTTATTTATTTATTTTTTTTGTGTGTTGTTGATTATTAGATGTGGGGGTAAAGGGGATAATGTTAAGGGTAATGGGAGAGGATGTGTTGCAGCGGAATATACTATAAGATGTAATGTATGATATATGTGAGTACCCTCTAAAATTATATACACATGTATACACATATTGGCCCCCTTCAAGACGGAGGGGTGCCCGTAGGAGGGAGGGAGGGATGGACTGGGGGGTTTCACCCCCTGCCCCCCCCCCAATTTATTTACTGTTTCTATATAACACTGGAGATCACTGTGCTCCTTTTTTTTTTTTTTTGTGTGTTGGGAAACAATTTTTTTTTTTTTTTTTTTTCGGGGGTGAGGTTAGAAGGGGTTCAGAGGATATAATATATAAATGTATAAATAAGGTATATATAAGGTATAAATAATGTATGATGATATATGATGAAGGGAAGGGGGAGAAGGATGTGATTCGGTTTAATTCTGGAAAGGAGGGAATATGGGAAGGAGATATCAATAAGAGGGGAGGTTTAGAAATTTAGAAGAAATGAGAAGAAACCAATAGGAGTACTAGGTAAAAGTAACTAGATAGGGTTCCCTATAATTAAACAGAATGTCTTAGGGAAGGCAGAGGCCTGAATGGAAAAGAGGGAAGAAATTTCCAAGTGTGTGGGGTGTGAATGTTTTAGGTACTGTATAAGTGCCACACTTTTTTTTTTTTTTTTTTTTTTTTTCCCTAGTAGATTTAGGGATACACATATAGTCACGTACATATATAATAAAGGAAATAGGGGGGAGGTATTGGGTAGTAAAGGAGTAGCTAGGAGTTAAACACAGAGACACAGGGAGGGATTAGGATAATAAGTGGGTAGATTGAGGGTAGATCGAGATAATATAGGAGGGAGGGGAGATAATAGGTAAGGGAGGGGGGGGGTAGAAAATAAGGGGTTAATGAGAAGAAAGGGATATTTAGAGAGTAGGAGGAGGGGGGCACGTATATATCACATTACACTTGTACACAATAGGATAGAATAGAAGGTACACACACTTGGATACAACTGAGGAGGTTAATGGTTAGAATGAGAAAGGAACCCCAGGCAGGAATAGGAATAAGCTAGTACTCGGAAGATCTATCATTAGGGAAGGAAAATGAGAAGGGGGGGGTTGAGGGATTAGGATATAGGAAGCAAAGGAAAAACAAAACAGATGGAATGGGGGAATGGGGAGAAAGGAGGGAAAGTGGTCCTGGCATATCTTATTTAAAATTAGTTATATCAAATTCCTAAAAAGCAAAATGTAACCTATGTAAGGGAATTTAAATTCTATATACAGTAAACACTAGCTGTTTAGATATATGGTTGATAATGGGGAAAAAGGGAAGAGGAAAGAAGGGAAGAGAGAGGAGAGAAAGGAAGAAAAAACTGGGATAAATTAGGATAAAACTGAATGATGGATGCCCCCTCGAAACTAGGATAATATAAAGTAAGGGGAGGGAAGAAGAGAGGGGAAGAAGGGAAAAAAATGGAGAGAGGAGCTGGAGTGAGATAGACGAAAGGGGCGTCCGGGGTGGAGGGTTGGGGGTGCACCTCTGCTGTACCAACACAACACCCCAATTAGGCTTGCGCCCACGTGAACCGTAGGGTAAAGGTTCAGAAGTGGGTGCCTCCCTTTGGGGTGGGGGTAAGGGGGGAGGGGTTAGTTGAATATTTAGGGGGGGGGATTGGAAAGGGGGGGGGGGTTTGCAATTTTTTTTTTTTTTTTTTTCTTTTCTTTTTTCTTCTCTCTCTCCGTGCTTCACCCTCTGAATCTACCGGGATGGAGGAAATAAGAAAAACTACCATCAACGCTAAAGGACTTAACGTCCCAGAAAAGAGGAGAATGCTCCTGAGCGAGTTAAAACGAGCCCGCTCAGATGTAGCATTCGTGCAGGAGACACATTTCAAGATGGGCGGACTACCATACCTACAAAATAGGTTCTATCCATGTACATACCACGCATGTAGTCAGATATCAAAGTCAAAAGGGGTGTCAATCCTAATTTCCAATAGAATATCTTGGTCCCTGGTGGACAAAATAGTAGATGTAGAGGGTCGTTTCTTATTCTTAAAGGGACAGATTGGAAGTACAAAGGTGACATTGGCAACTGTTTATACACCAAATATACATCAAGACGCCTTCTTGAGCAAAACTTTGGATAAACTGGCGGGGTTTGCAGAAGGGAAGCTGATCCTAGGGGGAGATTTTAACATAACATTGGAACCTAAGGTTGACACATCAACGGGGACCTCATCCACACCAGGGGGGGTCCGGAAGAATATTCTGCAGAAGTTGCGGGACCTGCAGATGGTAGACGTTTGGAGATTACTACATGTAGGGGAAAGGGACTATACATTCTTCTCCAACCCTCACCAACTGTACTCCCGTATAGATCTCTTCATGGTGCCACACTATCTGTTGACGGCGGTGAAGGAAGTAAAAATTGAGAATATAACATGGTCAGATCACGCGCCAGTGACGCTACATATTGTGCTGTCTGACTCATCTACCGCACCGGAGTGGCGTTGGCGTCTGAACGAGAGCCTACTGCAGATCCCCGAAATTCGGGAAGATGTAGCAAAAGAAATGGAGGCATATTTCCTGACGAATGACACCCCGGGGAGTGACCCGGGAATGATATGGGAGGCGCATAAGGCAGTAATGAGAGGGGTATTAATAAAACATGGCTCCCGATTAAAAAAAGCACGAGAAAGAAAAATAGCTAAACTGTTAAGAGAAATCCAGGCACTAGAGGTACAACATAAGAAAATACAGATGCCGTCAGTGGGGATAGAACTGGCCCATTTGAGGAGACAACTGACAGAGCTACTTAGATACAAAGCAGAAGCGGCAATACAAATAGGGAAAAAGGTAACCTATGAACTTGGGGAAAAATGTAGTAAAATATTAGCAGGGAAACTTAGAGAGAAAGGGAAGACAGTATACGTACCCCATATAAAGGGAAAAAATGGACAACTGATTTCACTTCCTAAAAATATTGTCCAGAGATTTAGAGAATACTATTCATCCCTCTATAACCTGACCCCAACTCAGACGTCTCAGGCCACAATGGAAGAATACCTTCTATCAGCACATCTACCTTGTTTGTCACCAGCGGACCGTAATAAATTGGAGATACCTATCTCAGTGGGGGAACTAGAGACAGTGATAAAAACAGTTAAACGAGGGAAGGCACCGGGCCCAGATGGCTTTACTATCCAATACTACAAATATTTTCTCCCAATACTAGGGGTGTACATGACAAAGACATTCAATGGGATCGGCCGGGCCCCCGCACTGCCGCCGGATGCCCTTATGGCATATATTTCGGTTATTCCGAAAGAAGGGAAGGACCCGGCGGAGTGCGGGAGCTACCGCCCGATCTCATTGTTAAACACAGATTTAAAACTTTTCACTAAAATACTTGCCTCCCGTCTTCAGCCGCTTTTGAATCAAATGGTACATCAAGACCAGGTTGGGTTTATCCCAACCCGGGAGGCCAGGGACAATACCGTAAAAGTCCTCAATCTGGTACACCATGCTAACATATCAAAAACGCCCTGTATTTTTTTGAGTACCGATGCGGAGAAAGCGTTTGACAGGGTTAGTTGGCGATTTATGTTCGAAGTATTGAGGCAAATGGGATTGGGAGAACATATGCAGAGCTGGATAGCCGGGGTGTATGCTACACCCCAGGCCTCGGTAAAAGTGAATGGAGTCTATTCGGAGACATTTAAAATTTTAAATGGAACGCGCCAAGGGTGCCCACTCTCTCCGTTGCTGTTTTCTCTCTCCCTGGAACCCCTACTGAATAGGATTCGGCAAAATTCAGATATTCAGGGTCTCCAAATAGGTGCCCAAGAATATAAAATATCTGCCTATGCAGATGATATGATGTTCTCCCTATCACAACCTCACATTTCACTGCCAAACCTGATGAAGGAAATAGAAGGATATGGGAGACTAGCAAATTTAAAAATTAATTACGCAAAATCGGAAGCGATGGGGGTAGCCCTCCCCCCAGAAGTCCAGCAAAACATACAACCCAATTTCAACTTTAAATGGGTAGGGTCGTCACTAAAATATCTAGGAATAAATATACCATCAAGACTAGAGAAGGTTTTTGCTGCAAACTTCCCCTCACTATATAATGCAGTTAGCTCCCTATTAGACAAATGGAAACAAGGATTCCATTCATGGTTCGGCCGATGTAACGCCATCAAAATGAACATTCTGCCAAAATTCTTGTACCTATTCCAAGCTGTACCAATAGGAATTAATAGGGCCTACTTTCGGCAAGTAAATGCACTTTTCACTAAGTTTATATGGGCCAACAAGCGACCAAGGATTAGCAGAAGTCAAATGACCCTCCCCAAATGCCATGGGGGCTTAGCAGTCCCAGACGTGTCTAAATACCACCAAGCAGTCCATTTGGGAAGGGTCATAGACTGGTGCAGACATGTAGAATTCAAACTATGGATAAAACTGGAGCAAGAATTTAGCCAGGTGCCTTTGAGCAGGGCACTCTGGTGTTATTCAAGGTTACCTGACTCACTTAAAAAACACCCTTTGATAGGACCAACATTATCTATAGGGGCAAAAATATGTCTGAACCCTAAATACTCATCAAGACATTCCCCATTATATCCAATATTGGGAAACCCAAGCTTTGATCCAGGGATGGAGACAAGAGCATTTCGGAGACTTCGAGAGAAGGGCTATACTCAGGTATCGCATTTTATGCAATCCGAAACTTGGCCCACAATGGTAGACCTGACGAAATCAGGAGGTCAATTTGAAGTAGAACACTGGCAGGCAATACAACTTCGATACTACCTGGAGACTAGGGATGAGCTTCGTGTTCGAGTCGAACATACGTTCGACTCGAACATTGGCTGTTCGATCGTTCGACGAAGATCGAACGATTTGGGCCGTTCGCGCCAAATTCGAGTGACGCGAACGGCCCACAATGCACTACGCCATCGCAGTGTCATCCAGGCGCTGTGATTGGCCAAGCATGCACTGTGACCCCGCATGCTTGGCCAATCACAGCGCCGGCAGCGAGGAGAGCAATGATTGGCCACAGGCAGGATGCCTGTGGCCAATTATTGCTGAGGGTGTTTAGTACACGCCCCACACTATAAAAGGCCGCCAGCACGGCGGCCTAGTGTAGTGTGTTCCGGAGCAGGGATAGAGTAGCATAGGCAGGGACAGTGACTGTTATTTCTTTCTTGCTTAACCTGGATTCCTTTAGTTTAGGGAAAGAGAAGGATAGGTAGGGAGAGTGTCAGTGTGTTTTGTGCTTCTGCTATAGTGTGCTTAAAAAAAAACATTTATTCTAGGGACAGAAAACTCTAGGTAGGGACAGTGTCAGTTTCTTTCACTCTGCAAGTCCTTGTTTCCAGGGACCTGGAAGGACAGTGAGTGAATTGTCCTTTTGCTATATTGTGATTAAAAAAAACATTTATTCTAGGGACAGAAAACTCTAGGTAGGGACAGTGTCAGTTTCTTTCACTCTGCAAGTCCTTGTTTCCAGGGACCTGGAAGGACAGTGAGTGAATTGTCCTTTTGCTATATTGTGATTAAAAAAAACATTTATTCTAGGGACAGAAAACTCTAGGTAGGGACAGTGTCAGTTTCTTTCACTCTGCAAGTCCTTGTTTCCAGGGACCTGGAAGGACAGTGAGTGAATTGTCCTTTTGCTATATTGTGATTAAAAAAAACATTTATTCTAGGGACAGAAAACTCTAGGTAGGGACAGTGTCAGTTTCTTTCACTCTGCAAGTCCTTGTTTCCAGGGACCTGGAAGGACAGTGAGTGAATTGTCCTTTTGCTATATTGTGATTAAAAAAAACATTTATTCTAGGGACAGAAAACTCTAGGTAGGGACAGTGTCAGTTTCTTTCACTCTGCAAGTCCTTGTTTCCAGGGACCTGGAAGGACAGTGAGTGAATTGTCCTTTTGCTATATTGTGATTAAAAAAAACATTTTTTTCTAGGGACAGAAAACTGTAGGTAGGGAGAGTATTTTTTTTCTTTCACTCTGCAAGTCCTTGTTTCCAGGGACCTGTAAGGACAGTGAGTTAATTGTCCTTGTGCTATATTGTGCTGAAAAAAACATTTATTCCAGGGACAGAAAACTCTAGGTAGGGACAGTGTCAGTTTCTTTCACTCTGCAAGTCCTTGTTTCCAGGGACCTGGAAGGACAGTGAGTGAATTGTCCTTTTGCTATATTGTGATTAAAAAAAACATTTTTTTCTAGGGACAGAAAACTGTAGGTAGGGAGAGTGTTTTTTTTCTTTCACTCTGCAAGTCCTTGTTTCCAGGGACCTGTAAGGACAGTGAGTTAATTTTCCTTGTGCTATATTGTGATTAAAAAAAACATTTATTCTAGGGACAGAAAACTCTAGGTAGGGACAGTGTCAGTTTCTTTCACTCTGCAAGTCCTTGTTTCCAGGGACCTGGAAGGACAGTGAGTGAATTGTCCTTTTGCTATATTGTGATTAAAAAAAACATTTATTCTAGGGACAGAAAACTCTAGGTAGGGACAGTGTCAGTTTCTTTCACTCTGCAAGTCCTTGTTTCCAGGGACCTGGAAGGACAGTGAGTGAATTGTCCTTTTGCTATATTGTGATTAAAAAAAACATTTATTCTAGGGACAGAAAACTCTAGGTAGGGACAGTGTCAGTTTCTTTCACTCTGCAAGTCCTTGTTTCCAGGGACCTGGAAGGACAGTGAGTGAATTGTCCTTTTGCTATATTGTGATTAAAAAAAACATTTATTCTAGGGACAGAAAACTCTAGGTAGGGACAGTGTCAGTTTCTTTCACTCTGCAAGTCCTTGTTTCCAGGGACCTGGAAGGACAGTGAGTGAATTGTCCTTTTGCTATATTGTGATTAAAAAAAACATTTATTCTAGGGACAGAAAACTCTAGGTAGGGACAGTGTCAGTTTCTTTCACTCTGCAAGTCCTTGTTTCCAGGGACCTGGAAGGACAGTGAGTGAATTGTCCTTTTGCTATATTGTGATTAAAAAAAACATTTATTCTAGGGACAGAAAACTCTAGGTAGGGACAGTGTCAGTTTCTTTCACTCTGCAAGTCCTTGTTTCCAGGGACCTGGAAGGACAGTGAGTGAATTGTCCTTTTGCTATATTGTGATTAAAAAAAACATTTATTCTAGGGACAGAAAACTCTAGGTAGGGACAGTGTCAGTTTCTTTCACTCTGCAAGTCCTTGTTTCCAGGGACCTGGAAGGACAGTGAGTGAATTGTCCTTTTGCTATATTGTGATTAAAAAAAACATTTATTCTAGGGACAGAAAACTCTAGGTAGGGACAGTGTCAGTTTCTTTCACTCTGCAAGTCCTTGTTTCCAGGGACCTGGAAGGACAGTGAGTGAATTGTCCTTTTGCTATATTGTGATTAAAAAAAACATTTTTTTCTAGGGACAGAAAACTGTAGGTAGGGAGAGTGTTTTTTTTCTTTCACTCTGCAAGTCCTTGTTTCCAGGGACCTGTAAGGACAGTGAGTTAATTTTCCTTGTGCTATATTGTGATTAAAAAAAACATTTTTTCTAGGGACAGAAAACTGTAGGTAGGGAGAGTGTTTTTTTTCTTTCACTCTGCAAGTCCTTGTTTCCAGGGACAGAGAAGGACACCTGAAGGTAGCCCTTATTGCTTTTTTCCCATCTCCCTGCAGGCCATCTATTAGAATGTCTGGAAGGCAAACAAGGAGAGGCAGACAGTCAGGAGGCAATAAAAGAGGGCAAGCAGGCTCTGTGTCTGGGGGCAACAGTGCTGGTCGTGGACGCGGTGCATTGTCATCAGCACATGGCCATGGGACACGCTTGTCCTTCTTTTCGGCAGCTGGACATGTTGAGCCACATCATGCCGAAGACTTGGTAGAGTGGATGACCAAGCCCTCCTCCTCCTCCTCATCCTCTCTCACCCAGGCTCAGGGTACTGGAAAAGCAGCTGCCAAAGCGTCGTCTTCCCTGGTATCAATGTCAGACAAATCATCAGTCACTCCTTCCCTAGACCCACCATGTCCTCCTCCTGAGGAGTCCCCCGAACTGTTTCAGCACAGTGTTGGGTACATGCTCCAGGAGGATGCCCAGCGTTTCGAAGGGTCTGATGATGAAACCCAGCTAGAGGAAGGCAGTAGCGTGAGAGCAGACAGAGGGGATGCTCAAGAAGGACACCAATCTGGCAGTCATGTTCCAGCAGCTGCAGCATACTGCCAGATTGGCTCCAGTGATGAGGAGGGAGGGGATGATGAGGTCAATGACTCCACGTGGGTGCCTAATAGGAGAGAGGAGGAGGAGGAGGATGAGGAGGAGGCACATCTCCAACGAGGCAGGATGCCCTTTGGTGGCCAGCGTAAGGGCAGTACACCGACGGAATCACACCGCAGAGCTCCGCCTGTGCAGGGCGCTGCCTCTGCCCGTCATTCAAAAAGTTCTTTGGTGTGGGCCTTTTTTGAGGCTAGTGCATCAGATCGCACAGCTGCTGTTTGCAACATATGTCTCAAGCGTATATCGCGTGGCCAAAACATCAGCCGCTTGGGTACCACATGCCTGACCAGACATATGTTGACCTGCCATGCAGCTCGTTGGCAAGCCTACCTCAAAGACCCACACCAAAGAACAAAGCGGACCTCTCCTTGCACCGCATCAGCTGGGATCTCCAACCCCACTATAACTTCAGTCCTCTCTGAAACATGCACTGAGAGGAATGAAGGTGTAGAATTAGGTGTGTCACAGCCAAGTACTTGCGCCCACTCTGCTAGCAGTACACCGACGTCCGATTCTAGCAGGCAAATTTCCCTGCCCCAGCTGCTGGACCGTCGAAAGAAGTTCACTCCCAGCCATCCACATGCCCAGCGGTTGAATGCTAGCTTGGCTAAATTGCTAGCGCTTCAACTGCTGCCTTTTCAGTTGGTAGACTCGGCCCCCTTCCGTGAGTTTGTGCAATGTGCGGTTCCTCAGTGGCAGGTTCCCAAACGCCACTTTTTCTCACGGAAGGCTATTCCGGCTCTCTACCGGCATGTGGAAGGCAATGTCTTGGCCTCGCTGGACAGGGCGGTCAGCGGTAAGGTGCATATTACCGCTGACTCATGGTCCAGCAGGCATGGACAGGGACGTTACCTTTCTTTCACGGCCCATTGGGTCACTCTTTTGGCAGCTGGGAAGGATTCAGGACAAGGTGCAGTAGTGTTGGAGGTTGTCCCACCGCCACGCCTCCAAAATGCTACTACTGGTTGTGACACACCTCTCTCCTCCACCCCCTCCTCTTCTTCTTCCTCCATGGCCTCTTCCTGTGGTTTGTCCTATGAACCAGCGGTGCTCCGTAGCCGTTCACGGGGCTACGCAAGTACGCAGGCAAAAAGATGCCATGCCGTGCTTGCGCTGGTGTGTTTGGGGGACAGAAGCCACACTGGGGCAGAGGTCCTGTCTGCTCTGCAGGGCCAGGCCGAGAGGTGGTTGACGCCACGCCAGCTTAAGCCAGGAATGGTGGTTTGCGACAATGGCACCAACCTCCTCTCCGCCCTCCGACAGGGACAACTGACCCATGTGCCCTGTGTGGCTCACGTCCTTAACCTGGTGGTGCAGCGGTTCTTGGGCAGGTACCCGGGCTTACAGGATGTCCTGAGGCAGGCCAGGAAAGTCTGTGTGCATTTCCGCAGATCTTATAATGCCAGTGCTCGCCTGGCTGAGCTGCAAAAGGAGTTGAACCTGCCCAAGAACCGCCTTATATGTGACATGCCCACCAGGTGGAACTCAACGTTGGCCATGCTGCAGCGGCTGCACACGCAGCAGAGGGCCATCAATGAGTACCTGTGTGACTACGGCACCAGGACAGGGTCAGGGGAGCTTGGTTTTTTTTCTCCACGCCAGTGGGGCATGATCAGGGATGCATGCACTGTCCTGGCACCATTTGAGGAGGCCACGAGGATGGTGAGCAGTGACAGTGCATGCATCAGTGACACTGTACCTCTTGTCCACCTGTTGGAGCACACGCTGCGTGGAATAATGGACAGGGCACTTGAGGCAGAACAGAGGCAGGAAGAGGAGGACTTCCTTGCCTCTCAAGGCCCCCTTTACCCAGACAGTGTTCCTTCTGTCCCACCCATCGCACAGGAAGAGGAGGAGGAGGAGGAGGAGGAGGAGGAGGATTGTGTCAGCATGGAGGTGGAGGCTGGCACTCAGCATCATCAGCAGCAGTCTTTTAGGGATGATTTACAGTCCCAAGAAACCAGTGGACTTGTACGTGGCTGGGAGGAGGTGGCTGCGGATCATGTCGTCCTTAGTGACCCAGAGGACTCCGGAGCGAATGCCTCAGCAAACCTACGCTGCATGGCCTCCCTGATCCTGCAAAGTCTGCGGAAGGATCCTCGTATTCTTCGGATCAAGGAGAGGGACCATTACTGGCTGGCCACTCTCCTTGATCCACGGTACAAGGGTAAGGTTGCGGACCTTATGTTACCGTCGCAGAGGGAGCAGAGGATGAGACAACTCCGGGAGGCCTTGCAGAAAGGTCTGTGCAACGCGTTCCCAGAGACTGGGAGGTTGCAAACTCCTGGTCCTGGACAACGAGTTGCTGAGGCTTCGGCCAGTCAAAGAAGGAGCGGTGGGGAAGGTGGCCGTCTGACCGATGCGTTCAGACAATTCTTTAGTCCGCAGCCCCAAAGTATGATTGGTTCCAGCAACCATCGCCAGCGTCTGATAAACATGGTGCAGGAATATCTAGGGGCAAGGTCAGACTTGGACACCTTCCCCACCGAAAATCCTCTGGCTTACTGGGTCTTGAGGATGGATCACTGGCCAGAGCTTGCACAGTATGCAATTGAGCTACTGGCCTGTCCTGCATCCAGCGTTCTTTCGGAACGCACATTCAGTGCTGCTGGAGGATTTGTCACGGATCACAGGGTGCGCCTGTCCACCGACTCGGTTGATCGACTGACTTTCATCAAGATGAACCAGTCTTGGATCACCACCAGCTACCACACACCTGATGCTGATATAACAGACTAATTGATTTTAAAATGTCACATCCCTTCAAGACTGATGCTGATGCTGAGTGCCTGTGCTGTTATGTTGACTGCCTATCCTCCTCCTCCGAGTCCTCAATGATACGATTGATGATGATAGCTTGGAAGATCATTTTTGTTTATGGGTGCCGCCACCAGTGCCTAACGCCCAATTTTTCAGCCCCTGTTTAACAGGGGCGTGTAATTACAATTTTTGAAGCAATACTTTGCAACAGGGCTCATTGCTGTGCTCCAAGTACAGTATCTGTGAGGAGTTGCAGTGTTGTGCCACCAGTGCCTAAGGCCCAATTTTTCAGCCCCTGTTTAACAGGGGCGTGTCATTACAATTTTTGAAGCAATACTTTGCAACAGGGCTCATTGCTGTGCTCCAAGTACAGTATCTGTGAGGGGTTGCAGTGTTGTGCCACCAGTGCCTAAGGCCCAATTTTTCAGCCCCTGTTCAACAGGGGCATGTAATTACAATTCTTGATCTAATAATTCACAGCAGGGCCCATTGCTGCACCCACCAAGAGTAACTGTCAGGGCTTACAGTGTTGTGGCACCAGCACCACCATCAAAGGCCCAATTTTTACTACCACTGTTCAACAATTATATGTAATTAAAATTCCTGATATAATAGTTGACAGCAGGGCGTTCCAGCACCAACCAAGAGTAACTGTGAGTGCTTACAGTGTTGTGCCAACACCAACAACTAAGGGGCCTATTTCTGCAGAGTATATACGGCAGGTCCCTACTTTCAAACATCCAACTTACAAACGACTCCTACTTGCAAACGCAAGAAGACAACAGGAAGTGAGAGGAAATCTACCACTAGGAAGGAAAATTCTCTCCTGTAAGAATAAATATGGGAGAAAGGTGTCTCCTCTGTACTGATGCTTTATCAGCAATCCTTGTTTCAAGAAAAACACCACATTTCAAAAACAGTTGTCATTGGGACGGAAAGTGAGGTGAAATGTTCTGAACAGGGGCACAGACAGCAAAACAAATGTTACAGGGGTGATAACCCTTACCTATGTTTTCCAAAAAGTTTAAAAATAGATTTTTGGGCTGGAGCTACACTTCAACAATGTACCTGTTCAAAATTACAAACAGATTCTACATAAGAACAAACCTACAGTCCCTGTCTTGTATGCACCGCCTGTATACGGCTGTTCAGAGTATATAGGGCCTTTTTTATTTTATGTGCGGGGTTCCCCTTAATATCCATACAAGACCCAAAGGGGCTGGTAATGGGCTGGGGTAGGGGGGGGGGGGGGGTCATGGGGTAGCTATGCCATTTTTCTTAAAGAATTTCATCCATATTACCGGGACCAGACATTACATTAAAGCCGCAAGCAGTTTTAAATGGCTTTTTTTTCCTTTAGAAGTGTCATTTTGTGCAGGGACAGTTCTAAACACGGGAAACACGTGGCACTTCACAGGCATACTTTAGACACCCCCCAGGTACGATATTTAAAGGAATATTTGACTTTTTTTTTTTCACTTTATGCATCATTAAAATGACTGCTCCCGAAAAACGACCGTTTTTAAAACTTCTTTTTGCATTGATACATGTCCCCTGGTGCAGAACCCGGGTTCCCAAACCCTTTTTAGGACAATAACATGCATAATAGTTGTTATAATTAGCACTTTAGAATTCGAACGTTCGCATCCATTGTATTTAATAGGGTTCTAATGTTCGTTCGAACTTCCGGTCCGTTCGCGGGTTCTGGTGCGAACCGAACCCGGGGGTGTTCGGCTCATCACTACTGGAGACATTGGGCCCAATGAGTAATTTTAAACGGGAACTAACTAGGTTTGAAACATACTGTGAGGAGAAGGAACCCACCAACCGAATAATATCTAAAATATATACGATGTTAATGACCCCACCAGAGAATTTTGAGCTGCCAGTATTTAGAAAATGGGAAAGGGACCTAAATAAGACCTTTACACCAGCTCAATACCAGAAGATAATATATTTGGCATTAAACTCATCAATATGCACTAAAATGCAAGAATTAAATTATAAACTACTGATGAGGTGGTATTATACACCATCAAAATTAGGCAGGTTCTACCCTGATGCATCAGATCAGTGCTGGCGATGTAAGGGGGAGCGGGGAACTTTGTTCCATATATATTGGACATGCCCTCAGATCAGACAATACTGGCTAGAGGTAGGAAGGATCGCTCAAAAAATTGAGCCTTACCCGGTGCCGGACGATCCGGGTTTTTTCCTATTGCATATAACGCAAATACCCACACAGACCTATAAAAAGTCAGTATTATGTCACTTGGTCAATGAGGCTAAGGCGTGTATAGCGAGATGCTGGAAAAGCTCTAGCCCTCCAACAATCGCAGAATGGCTCAACAGGGTCAGACAAGTGGGGGCGATAGAGGAGTTGGTGGCTTCGGCCCAAGACAGAAAAGAGCAACATATTAAAATCTGGTCAACATGGGAAAAATTTACGCAGACAGAAGAAGGGAAAAGATTAATGGGGAAGTAAGTCCGTCCACCTAGCCAGAGAAGTATTGAGGAGGTTATGGTTTACCTAACGGGGGAGGAGGTTGGGGTGAGGAGGGGAGAGAGAGATTTATTTAGTTATCTACTTATCTATTTAATTTTTTTCCTTTTTTTTTTTTTTTCTCTTTTCCTTTCTTTCTTTCTTTCTTTTTTGGGGTTTGATTTGGGAGGGAGGTAGAGGGGGAATGGATAAAAATGTAAGGGAGAAGAAAACAAGGGCGTGAGAATCAAAGACGTTTAATAGAGGAAAGGAACTTTATGTGTCCCTCCTGTCACGGGGAGACACGTGAAGGCCAAAAGGGAAGGGAACCCATTGACATTGAGGTTTAGAGGTGAGAGGATCTAATTAATGGAATGGGATGAGGAAAATAATATGAATAGAAATGTAATGGAAAATGTATAAACGATGTATTGTATGTATCCCTTTTTGAAATATAAATAAAGAATATTAAAAAAAAAATGACAATGGTCCCAAAATAGTGTCAAAAGTGTCCGATGTGTCCGCCGTAATGTTGCAGTCATGATAAAAATCGATCATCGCCGCCATTACTAATAAAAAATAAATAATAATAAAAATGCCATAAAACTATTCCCTATTTTGTAGACACTATAACTTTTGCGCAAACCAATCAATAAACGCTTATTGTGATTTTTTTTCAACAAAAATATGAAGAAGAATACATATGAGCCTAAACTGAGAAAGAAATTAGTTTTTTTATATATTTTTAGGGGATATTTATTATAGCAAAAAGTAAAAAAATATAGCTTTTTAAAAAAAATTGTCGCTTTTTTTTGTTTATAGCGCAAAAAATAAAAACCGCAGAGGTGATCAAATGCCACCAAAAGAAAGCTCTGTTTGAGTGGAAAAAAAAGAACGTGAAGTTTGTTTAGGTACCACGTCGCACGACCGCGCAATTGTCAGTTAAAGCGACGCAGTGCCGAATCGCAAAAAGTGCTCTGGTCAGGAAGGGGGTAAATTCTTCCGGGGATGAAGTGGTTAATTGTAATGAGAGTGGTGCAGCAACATTTTAGTCTTCTTGTTTCTGTTGTCCTACGGAGCAGTATTTGACCAGCACTCTTGAAATAAGCACATTTTGATGGTCTAATTTGATCCTGAAGAGTTTGCTGTACCTACTATGTAGGTACACCACTGTGGCTTGTTATTCTCAAACTGTGTCTTGGCTGTGTTGCTTGAAAGTTCTACCTACATTTGCCTTACAGGTTCTATGGCTGTACTGTTCTCTATTTGTACTTACAGTAAAGCCAGACATAGATTGTTTGAATCTTGGCTGGTTCAGCAGGGACCAGCCGAGATTCAACCCACCAAGGGGTAGGATGATTGTGCCAAAAATCGATCCATCAGTCAACTTGGGTACAACCAGCAGGTCAGATTTTTCATACAATTATCACCAGCGGCTATAGCGCCTATCATTCTACGCAGAGCTGAGAAACCCCTGTGACCTGCTGCTGATGATTGTCATCCTGACATTTTTAAACACCTATGTTAATTCACCTAAATGTGAGTGTATTTGTATCTACTATTAAAACCTTGTTACACTATTGCACTTAGAGGCGCCTCTCTCCTTGTCTTCCAGTTTCCCCTGAACATGGTTTCTGTTCATCTATGATGGCCGCTAGGGATGAGCTTTGTGTTCGAGTCGAACATACGTTCGACTCGAACATCGGCTGTTCGATCGTTCGACGAAGAACGAACGATTTGGGCCGTTCGCGCCAAATTCGAGTGACGCGAACGGCCCACAATGCACTACGCCATCGCAGTGTCATCCAGGCTCTGTGATTGGCCAAGCATGCACTGTGACCCCGCATGCTTGGCCAATCACAGCGCCGGCAGCGAGGAGAGCAATGATTGGCCACAGGCAGGATGCCTGTGGCCAATTATTGCTGAGGGGGTTTAGTACACGCCCCACACTATATAAGGCCGCCAGCGCGGCGGCCTTGTGTAGTGTGTTCCGGAGCAGGGAAAGAGAAGCATAGGCAGGGACAGTGTCATTTTTTTTTCCTTTACTAATCCTGGATTCCTTGTGTTTAGGGACAAATAAGGATAGGTAGGGAGAGTGTCAGTGTGTTATTCTGTGCTAAACCTTGTTTGTAGGGACAGAGAGGTACAGTGAGGGAAAGTGTCAGTGTGCTATTCTGTTCTAAACCAATCTTGCTGAACCATATTTGAAATCCTTGAGTTTAGGGACAGAGAGGTACAGTGAGGGAAAGTGTCAGTGTGCTATTCTGTTCTAAACCAATCTTGCTGAACCATATTTGAAATCCTTGAGTTTAGGGACAGAGAAGGACACTCGTGGAAACTATCAGTGTGCTATTCTGTGCTAAATCTTGTTTGTAGGGACAGAGAAGGACAGTGAGGGAAACTGTCAGTGTGCTATTCTGTTCTAAACCAATCTTGCTGAACCATATTTGAAATCCTTGAGTTTAGGGACAGAGAGGTACAGTGAGGGAAAGTGTCAGTGTGCTATTCTGTTCTAAACCAATCTTGCTGAACCATATTTGAAATCCTTGAGTTTAGGGACAGAAAAGGACACTCGTGGAAACTATCAGTGTGCTATTCTGTGCTAAATCTTGTTTGTAGGGACAGAGAAGGACAGTGAGGGAAACTGTCAGTGTGCTATTCTGTTCTAAACCAATCTTGCTGAACCATATTTGAAATCCTTGAGTTTAGGGACAGAGAGGTACAGTGAGGGAAAGTGTCAGTGTGCTATTCTGTTCTAAACCAATCTTGCTGAACCATATTTGAAATCCTTGAGTTTAGGGACAGAGAAGGACACTCGTGGAAACTATCAGTTTGCTATTCTGTGCTAAATCTTGTTTGTAGGGACAGAGAAGGACAGTGAGGGAAACTGTCAGTGTGCTATTCTGTTCTAAACCAATCTTGCTGAACCATATTTGAAATCCTTGAGTTTAGGGACAGAGAAGGACACTCGGGGAAACTATCAGTGTGCTATTCTGTGCTAAATCTTGTTTGTAGGGACAGAGAAGGACAGTGAGGGAAACTGTCAGTGTGCTATTCTGTGCTAAACCAATCTTGCTGAAGCATATTGCAAATCATTGTGTTTAGGGACAGAGAAGGATAGGCAGGGGACAGTGTCAGTGTCATTGTTGCTAAGCCTCCTGCACAGTATACACCTGAAGGTAGCCCTTATTGCTGTTTTTCCCATCTCTCTGCAGGCCATCCATTAAAATGTCTGGAAGGCAAACAAGGAGAGGCAGACAGTCAGGAGGCAAAAAAAGAGGGCAAGCAGGCTCTGTGTCTGGGGGCAACAGTGCTGGTCGTGGACGCGGTGCATTGTCATCAGCACATGGCCATGGGACATGCTTGTCCTTCTTTTCGACAGCTGGACATGTTGAGCCACATCATGCCGAAGACTTGGTAGAGTGGATGACCAAGCCCACCTCATCCTCCTCATCCTCTCTCACCCAGGCTCAGGGTACTGGCAAAGCAGCTGCCAAAGCGTCCTCTTCTCTGGTATCATTATCTTCATTAGTCAATCCTTCCCTAGACCCACCATGTCCTCCTCCTGAGGAGTCCCCCGAACTGTTTGAGCACAGTGTTGGGTACATGCTCCAGGAGGATGCCCAGCGTTTCGAAGGATCTGATGATGATACCCAGATAGAGGAAGGCAGTAGCGTGAGCGCAAAGAGAGGGGATGCTCAAGAAGGACACCAATCTGGCAGTCATGCTCCAGCAGCTGCAGCATACTGCCAGATTGGCTCCAGTGATGAGGAGGGAGGGGATGATGAGGTCACTGACTCCACGTGGGTGCCTAATAGGAGAGAGGAGGAGGAGGAGGATGAGGAGGAGGCACATCTCCAACGAGGCAGGATGCCCTTGGGTGGCCAGCGTATGGGCAGCACACCGACGGAATCACACCGCAGAGCTCCGCCTGTGCAGGGCGCTGCCTCTGCCCGTCATTCAAAAAGTTCTTTGGTGTGGGCCTTTTTTGAGGCGAGTGCATCAGATCGCAAAGCTGCTGTTTGCAACATATGTCTCAAGCGTATATCGCGTGGCCAAAACATCAGCCGCTTGGGCACCACATGCTTGATCAGACATATGTTGACCTGCCATGCAGCTCGTTGGCAAGCCTACCTTAAAGACCCACACCAAAGAACAAAGCGGACCTCTCCTTGCACCGCATCAGCTGGGATCTCCAACCCCACTATACCTTCAGTCCTCTCTGAAACCTGCACTGAGAGGAATGAAGGTGTAGAATTAGGTGTGTCACAGCCAAGTACTTGCGGCCACTCTGCTAGCAGTACACCGACGTCCGATTCTAGCAGGCAAATTTCCCTGCCCCAGCTGCTGGACCGTCGAAAGAAGTTCACTCCCAGCCATCCACATGCCCAGCGGTTGAATGCTAGTTTGGCTAAATTGCTAGCGCTTCAACTGCTGCCTTTTCAGTTGGTAGACTCGGCCCCCTTCCGTGAGTTTGTGCAATGTGCGGTTTCTCAGTGGCAGGTTCCCAAACGCCACTTTTTCTCACGGAAGGCGATTCCGGCTCTCTACAGGCATGTGGAAGGCAATGTCTTGGCCTCGCTGGACAGGGCGGTCAGCGGTAAGGTGCATATTACCGCTGACTCATGGTCCAGCAGGCATGGACAGGGACGTTACCTTTCTTTCACGGCCCATTGGGTCACTCTTTTGGCAGCTGGGAAGGATGCAGGACAAGGTGCAGTAGTGTTGGAGGTTGTTCCACCTCCACGCCTCCAAAATGCTACTACTGGTTGTGACACACCTCTCTCCTCCACCCCCTCCTCTTCTTCTTCCTCCATGGCCTCTTCCTGTGGTTTTTCCTCTGAACCAGCGGTGCTCCGTAGGCGTTCAAGGGGCTACGCAAGTACGCAGGCAAAAAGATGCCATGCCGTGCTTGCGCTGGTGTGTTTGGGGGACAGGAGCCACACTGGGGCAGAGGTCCTGTCTGCTCTGCAGGGGCAGGCCGAGAGGTGGTTGACGCCACGCCAGCTTAAGCCAGGAATGGTGGTTTGCGACAATGGCACCAACCTCCTCTCCGCCCTCCGACAGGGACAACTGACCCATGTGCCCTGTGTGGCTCACGTCCTTAACCTGGTGGTGCAGCGGTTCTTGGGCAGGTACCCGGGCTTACAGGATGTCCTGAGGCAGGCCAGGAAAGTCTGTGTGCATTTCCGCAGATCTTATAATGCCAGTGCTCGCCTGGCTGAGCTGCAAAAGAAGTTGAACCTGCCCAAGAACCGCCTTATATGTGACATGCCCACCAGGTGGAACTCAACGTTGGCCATGCTGCAGCGGCTGCACACGCAGCAGAGGGCCATCAATGAGTACCTGTGCGACTACGGCACCAGGACAGGGTCAGGGGAGCTCGGGTTTTTTTCACCACGCCAGTGGGGCATGATCAGGGATGCATGCACTGTCCTGGCACCATTTGAGGAGGCCACGAGGATGGTGAGCAGTGACAGTGCATGCATCAGTGACACTGTACCTCTTGTCCACCTGTTGGAGCACACGCTGCGTGGAATAATGGACAGGGCACTTGAGGCAGAACAGAGGCAGGAAGAGGAGGACTTCCTTGCCTCTCAAGGCCCCCTTTACCCAGACAGTGTTCCTTCTGTCCCACCCATTGCACAGGAAAAGGAGGAGGAGGAGGAGGAGGAGGAGGAGGATTGTGTCAGCATGGAGGTGGAGGCTGGCACTCAGCATCATCAGCAGCAGTCTTTTAGGGATGATTTACAGTCCCAAGAAACCAGTGGACTTGTACGTGGCTGGGAGGAGGTGGCTGCGGATCATGTCGTCCTTAGTGACCCAGAGGACTCCGGACTGAATGCCTCAGCTAACCTACGCTGCATGGCCTCCCTGATCCTGCAAAGTCTGCGGAAGGATCCTCGTATTCTTCGGATCAAGGAGAGGGACCATTACTGGCTGGCCACTCTCCTTGATCCACGGTACAAGGGTAAGGTTGCGGACCTTATGTTACCGTCGCAGAGGGAGCAGAGGATGAGACAACTCCGGGAGGCCTTGCAGAAAGGTCTGTGCAACGCGTTCCCAGAGACTGGGAGGTTACAAACTCCTGGTCCTGGACAACGAGTTGCTGAGGCTTCGGGCAGTCAAAGAAGGAGCGGTGGGGAAGGTGGCCGTCTGACCGATGCGTTCAGACAATTCTTTAGTCCGCAGCCCCAAAGTATGATCGGTTCCAGCAACCATCGCCAGCGTCTGATATACATGGTGCAGGAATACCTAGGGGCAAGGTCAGACTTGGACACTTTCCCCACCGAAAATCCTCTGGCTTACTGGGTCTTGAGGATGGATCACTGGCCAGAGCTTGCACAATATGCAATTGAGCTACTGGCCTGTCCTGCATCCAGCGTTCTTTCAGAACGCACATTCAGTGCTGCTGGAGGATTTGTCACGGATCACAGGGTGCGCCTGTCCACCGACTCGGTTGATCGACTGACTTTCATCAAGATGAACCAGTCTTGGATCACCACCAGCTACCACACACCTGATGCTGATATAACAGACTAATTGATTTTAAAATGTCACATCCCTTCAAGACTGATGCTGATGCTGAGTGCCTGTGCTGTGATGTTGACTGGCTATCCTCCTCCTCCTCCTCAATGATCCGATTAATGATGATAGCTTGGAAGATCATTTTGGTTTATGGGTGCCGCCACCAGTGGCTAAGGCCAAATTTTTCAGCCCCTGTTTAACAGGGGCGTGTAATTACAATTTTTGATGCAATACTTTGCAACAGGCCTCATTGCTGTGCTCCAAGTACAGTATCTGTGAGGGGTTGCAGTGTTGTGCCACCAGTGCCTAAGGCCCAATTTTTCAGCCCCTGTTCAACAGGGGCATGCAATTATAATTATTGATCTAATAATTCACAGCAGGGCCCATTGCTGCACCCACCAAGAGTAACTGTCAGGCCTTACAGTGTTGTGTCAACACCACCACCACCACCACCACCACCACCAAAGGCCCAATTTTTCAGCCCCTGTTCAACAGGGGCACGCAATTATAATTATTGATCTAATAATTCACAGCAGGGCCCATTGCTGCGCCCACGAAGAGTAACTGTCAGGCCTTACAGTGTTGTGGCACCAGCACCACCATCAAAGGCCCAATTTTTACTACCACTGTTCAACAATTATATGTTATTACAATTCCTGATATAATAGTTGACAGCAGGGCGTTCCAGCACCCACCAAGAGTAACTGTGAGTGCTTACAGTGTTGTGCCAACACCAACACCTAAGGGGCCAATTTCTGCAGAGTATATACGGCAGGTCCCTACTTTCAAACATCCAACTTACAAACGACTACTACTTGCAAACGGAAGAAGACAACAGGAAGTGAGAGGAAATCTACCCCTTGGAAGGAAAATTCTCTCCTGTAAGAATTAATATGGGAGAAAGGTGTCTCCTCTCTACTGATGCTTTATCACCAATCCTTGTTTCAATAAAAACACCACATTTCAAAAACAGTTGTCATTGGGACGCAAAGTGAGGTGAAATGTTCTGAACAGGGGCACAGACAGCAAAACAAATGTTACAGGGGTGATAACCCTTCCCTATGTTTTCCAAAAAGCTTAAAAATAGGTATTTGGGCTGGAGCTACACTTAAACAATGTAGCTGTTCAAAATTACAAACAGATTCTACATAAGAACAAACCTACAGTCCCTGTCTTGTATGCACCGCCTGTATACGGCTGTTCAGAGTATATAGGGTCTTTTTTATTTTGTGTGCGGGGTTCCCCTTAATATCCATACAAGACCCAAAGGGGCTGGTAATGGGCTGGGGTAGGGGGGGGGGGGTGATGGGGTAGCTATGCCATTTTTCTTAAAGATTTTCATCCATATTACCGGGACCAGACATTACATTAAAGCCGCAAGCAGTTTTAAATGGCTTTTTTTTCCTTTAGAAATGTAATTTTGTGCAGGGACAGTTCTAAACACAGGAAACACGTGGCACTTCACAGGCATACTTTAGACACCCCCCAGGTACAATATTTAAAGGAATATTTGACTTTTTTTTTTCACTTTATGCATCATTAAAATGACTGCTCCCGAAAAACGGCCGTTTTTAAAACTTCTTTTTGCATTGATACATGTCCCCTGGTGCAGAACCCGGGTTCCCAAACTCTGTTTAGGACAATAACATGGATAATAGTCGTTATAATTAGCACTTTAGAATTCGAACGTTCGCATCCATTGTATTTAATAGGGTTCTAATGTTCGTGCGAACTTTCGGTCCGTTCGCGGGTTCTGGTGCGAACCGAACCCGGGGGTGTTCGGCTCATCACTAATGGCCGCCCTGTGCACAGTGGATCCCATTTATCCCTGCTCCACCCATATACACCGCAGTGTGTAAACAGACTCCTAAGGACTTCCTTTAAGACTGTCTATATATTGTGAGGGGGTTAGCTCGGCAGCGGGTGTGTGTGACCCCCGGGATGGGCTCCCCACACAAAACAGGCCCAGCAAACGGAGGTTGTGGTTTTCAAAATCAAAAAAGGTGCGGTTTATTTTCTATTTACAGTGACAAAACACAGCAAAGCAAAAGAAACATAACCAAAATAAATCCTGGTCAAGTTGACCTCTGACTAAACATACAGGTTTCCTAACTAACAACTGGGATCAGCCTAGTGCTGTCCTAGTCCCTAAGTCCCTGGTTTAGTAAAAGTCCAAACAAATAGCCACACAGGCTTTGCCTCACCGCACAGGGGTTCACTCTCCCTAGACAGTCCACACAGGTCTGGTTCCAGGCATGAGCTAACATCTAATGAAGCTGGGAGTTCTTATAGAGGCCTAAATGAGCTGACAAGGTTCAGCTGGTCTCCTCATCTCTGTCTGCACGACGCCCCACACTCTCCCTAGAGGTATGAGTCATCCATGAGCCCACTAGCCTTATACAACTCTCCACCTAGTTGTATAAGTCGGCGTAAAGCCTGAATCTGGGCGAAATATATCTACCCCCCTGGATGCAACCAGGTGACTTTACCTTCCTGCTGTCACATACCCCCCCCCCTCTTGTTTTAACCTCGGGGTTGGAACACCAGCAATCAGGCATTCATGTACTCGAGACAAAGCATCCACATTCCCCATTTGAACGCCAGGGCGATGCTTTACTGTGAAGTTGAATTCCTGGAGGGCCAGGAACCACCTATTCACTCTTCTATTTGTTTCCTTGTTTTGAGCCATCCACTTTAACGGAGCGTGATCCGTAACCATGTCAAAGTGCCTACCTAGCAGGTAGTACCGAAGGGAATCTAGAGCCCACTTCACCGCTAAACACTCCTTTTCAACGGTGGCGTAATTTACCTCATGGGACTTCAACTTCCTGCTGAGGTAAATGACTGGGTGCTCTTCCCCGTTCCAGACCTGGGACAATACTGCTCCTAACCCCACATCTGACGCATCACTTTGTACGACAAAGTCTTTAGAGAAGTCGGGTGAGTACAACACTGGCTGGCTACATAAGGCTTGTTTCAAGAATTGGAATGCTGCCTCAGCCTCGGGGGTCCATTTAATCATGACCGACCCTTTCCCCTTCGTCAGGTTGGTTAGGGGCACAGCCTTAGAAGCAAAGTGGGGAATGAATCGCCGATAATACCCAGCGATTCCCAGAAAGGCTCGTACCTGCTTCTTGCTGTTGGGACGTGGCCAACTCTGGATGGCCTCGACTTTGTTGAGTTGGAGTTTTATTACTCCCCTCCCAATGGTGTACCCAAGATATTTGGCCTCCTCCTGCCCAATGGTACACTTCTTGGGGTTAGCCGTAAACCCCGCTTCCCGAACAGAGTCCAGGACTGCTTGCACTTTTGGCAGATGTGAGGCCCAATCTGTGCTATGGACAATTACGTCATCCAGGTAAGCCGCAGCATACTTCCGATGGGGCCTCAGCATCTGGTCCATTTTCCGCTGGAATGTGGCCGGCGCATTCTGTAACCCGAACGGCATTCTTTTATATTGGAACGCCCCGTCTGGGGTTACAAATGCGGTTTTCTCTTTGGCCGACTTGGCCAGGGGGATTTGCCAATACCCTTTTGTGAGGTCAAGAGTCGTCATGTATCGGGCTGTTCCCAGCCGGTCGATCAACTCATCTATACGTGGCATGGGGTAGGTGTCAAATTTTGTAACTTTGTTCAACTGACGAAAATCGTTACAAAATCGCCAGCTCCCATCCGGTTTAGGCACCAACACGATGGGACTAGACCAATCACTTTGGGACTCCTCTATCACCCCTAAGTTCAGCATTTTCTGTACTTCCTCCCGTATTGCCTCCCGTCGAGCCTCTGGGATCCGATAGGGTTTTAACTTCACCCTTTCACCGGGCGGGGTAATGATGTCATGCTCTACCCCAGATGTTTGTCCCGGCAGCTCAGAGAATACCTCCTTGTTGCGAAGCACAAACTCCTTAACCTCCTGTTGTTGGGGTTGTGACAAGGTGGCTGCTATTCCAACCTCAGGAATCACGCAACCAGTTTGAGCTGGTGACCAAGTGTCTGCGACTAGGGACTCTCTATCCCTCCAGGCTTTCAACAGATTAACGTGATAGATCTGTTCGGGCTTTCGCCTTCCTGGTTGTCTGACCTTGTAATTCACTTCGCTCACTTTTTCCATTATCTCGTAGGGGCCTTGCCATTTGGCAAGGAATTTACTTTCAACCGTAGGGACAAGTACCAATATCCTATCCCCCGGGGAAAAGGTACGGGTCTTGGCTCCACGGTTGTACACTCTCTGCTGTGCCAACTGCGCTTGGGCCAAATGTTCCTTCACGATGGGCATTACCTGTGCAATTCGATCTTGCATCAGGGCGACATGCTCAATCACACTCCTGTGGGGAGAACTCTCACTTTCCCAAGTTTCCTTGGCAATATCCAACAGCCCTCTTGGGTGTCTCCCATACAGTAACTCAAAGGGGGAGAATCCCGTAGAGGATTGGGGCACCTCCCTAATAGCAAACATCAAATAAGGAAGTAAACAGTCCCAATCCTTTCCATCTCTGTCCACCACTTTCTTCAACATTTGTTTTAGGGTTTTGTTGAATCTTTCAACCAGCCCATCGGTTTGGGGGTGATACACAGACGTACGCAATTGCGTCACTTTGAACAATTTACACAGCTCTTTCATAACCCGGGACATAAAGGGTGTACCTTGGTCCGTAAGCAGTTCTTTACAAATACCCACCCGGCTAAAAACAAGAGATAGCTCTTTGGCTATGGTTTTGGCCGAGGTATTTCGGAGAGGGATCGCTTCTGGATAACGGGTGGCATAGTCCATTATAACTAATATGTACTGGTGCCCCCTAGCGGACTTGATTATAGGACCTACCAAATCCATGGCGATCCTCTCAAACGGGACCTCAATGATGGGTAGAGGGACCAGCGGGCTACGGAAATGTGGCATCGGGGCCAACCTCTGACACACAGGGCAGGAGGAACAATAATTTTCTACGTCCTTCATCACCCCCGGCCAATAGAATCTCTGTAATACCCTCTCTCGGGTTTTCTCTGTCCCCAGATGACCTCCAAGAATGTGCCCATGGGCCAACTCCAACACCAACTTCCTGTAAGGTTTGGGCACCACAAGCTGCTCAACGGTTTCTTCTGCCCTTTTTGCCACCCGATACAGTAGGTCCTTCTCTACGCTGAAGTATGGGTAAGTGCAGGTATTATCTGGGTTCACTAACTCACCATCTATTTTCACTACGTTTTCCCGTGCCTTTATTAGGGCGGGGTCTTTCAACTGTTCTGTGGCAAAGTTTTCCCTGTGAACCTCAAGATCAGAAAACTCCACAGACGGTAGGTTTTCGTCTGAGGAGGTGGGCTCCTCTCCAGTTTCTTGAGTCTCCCCTGCCAATACTGATAAGGGAAATTCCGGAGAGTCCTCACCACTCTCAGGGGAGTTCTGGCTATCACATTCCTGGTACATAGGGGCACCAGTGAGGGGCTCAGGATCATCCCACAGTTCCCAGAACTTCGGAAAATCCCTTCCCACAATGGCGTCATGCGGTAACTGAGATACTAAGCCCACTGGATGAGAGAGGGTACCTTTGGGGGTCTCGAAACACACTGTAGTCACTGGATACTCTCGGGTGTCCCCATGCACACAAATAACAGCTACCTTGCTATTCCCAGAGACCTCTGTTTTAACTAACTCAGCCTTTATCAGGGTCACAAGGCTACCTGAATCCAGCAATACCACAACATTTCTACCATTAACACACATTTTGCATAAATGTTTCTCAGTTCCTCGAATGGCAGTGCATGCGACTGTCGCACACAGCGACTGACGTCTGCCCGTCAGAAAGTCACACTGCATGGGTTCCTCCACAACCGGGCAATTGGCTGCAATATGTCCCGCTTGCCGGCAGCGGTAGCAAACGATCCTTCTTGCCGCCTCTTGAGCCGCTGATTTCCCCGGCTGTTCTCGCCAAACTTGGGGTAGAGCTCCCACCCTCTCACTCTCTCCACCCTCACCCCTTGGAATCCTCTTATCCGCCCCTGGGGATGGTCTGGTCTTAGGGTGGAAAGTCCGAGTGTCTCTGGAAGAGGCCGTCAGGTTCTCTGTAGCCAAGTATTTCTCCACATGATCCACAAGACCATCGGCCGTCTCTGGGTCTCCATGGCTTACCCACTTTTGGATGGCAGTAGGAAGAGCTCTCAAAAACCGATCCATTACAACACGTTCCACAATCTTTGGTGCGGACAAAGTCTCTGGCTGTAGCCACTTTCTGCTCAGGTGAATGAGATCATACATTTGAGACCTGGGGGGTTTTCCAAGCTGGAAAGTCCAGTTATGCACACGCTGAGCCCGGACAGCCTGGGTGACACCCAGCCTTGCCAATATTTCAGCTTTTAGCATCACATAGTCTTTTGCTTGGTTAGGCTCTAGGTCATAGTAAGCTTTCTGCGATTCACCAGTTAACAGAGGAGCCACCAGTCCAGCCCACTGCTCCTCAGGCCACTTTTCTCTTTCAGCGGTCCTTTCAAATGTGGTCAAAAATACCTCTGGATCATCCTCTCCAGTCATTTTTGTCAATAAACGACTCACCCCAAAGGACGCGGTATTAGTGGGACGGCTTTCCTCACTGGTCTGCGGACGTTGCTGCATTACTGCTTCCATCTGTTGTTGTAGTCTCTGCTCTTGCTTCTGCAACAGGTCTATGAAGCGGGCCTCAGATTGCTGCTGGGCTCGTTGCTGAGCCTCCAGACTCTGTTGCAAAGTTGCGTTTGTCTGCTGCTGGGCTGCAAGGCTCCTTTGCAAACCTGCATTTGTCTGCTGTTGATTGGCATTTGCTAGAGCCAGCTGCTTCAGTATCTCCTCCATGCTGGCTTAAAAAAAACTGCCACTGGTTCTCCACCAACTGTGAGGGGGTTAGCTCGGCAGCGGGTGTGTGTGACCCCCGGGATGGGCTCCCCACACAAAACAGGCCCAGCAAACGGAGGTTGTGGTTTTCAAAATCAAAAAAAGGTGCGGTTTATTTTCTATTTACAGTGACAAAACACAGCAAAGCAAAAGAAACATAACCAAAATAAATCCTGGTCAAGTTGACCTCTGACTAAACATACAGGTTTCCTAACTAACAACTGGGATCAGCCTAGTGCTGTCCTAGTCCCTAAGTCCCTGGTTTAGTAAAAGTCCAAACAAATAGCCACACAGGCTTTGCCTCACCGCACAGGGGTTCACTCTCCCTAGACAGTCCACACAGGTCTGGTTCCAGGCATGAGCTAACATCTAATGAAGCTGGGAGTTCTTATAGAGGCCTAAATGAGCTGACAAGGTTCAGCTGGTCTCCTCATCTCTGTCTGCACGACGCCCCACACTCTCCCTAGAGGTATGAGTCATCCATGAGCCCACTAGCCTTATACAACTCTCCACCTAGTTGTATAAGTCGGCGTAAAGCCTGAATCTGGGCGAAATATATCTACCCCCCTGGATGCAACCAGGTGACTTTACCTTCCTGCTGTCACAATATATACATATGTTGTATGGTATTTTTTTTTTTCTTCATATTCATTACTTTGGGTAATACATGTTTCTGTGGATATTATGTGCCACCACTTGTCTATATAGCTATAGCGCCTATCAATGGCCACTGTGAGTTCTCCCGGTAGGGATGCCCCCCCCCCACCGGGAGAACACAATAGTTTAACGAGAGGCATTCCCCCATCAACACTGACTGTGTCAATGGGGGGAATCAATTTTCTCTTCTGCAACCTGTGGCCGGCTTAAACCTTTAATAAAAGGATTGAAATAAAAAACATTTGAAGGGTCCTTGGTTATAAAATTAATTGATGTTGATCTGTACACTAATGATGCTAAAATTATTAATTTGCTAGAAATAATTACAGTTTGATTTCTGACACGTTAATCTTCTTTGTATTAATAAGGTTTATTTAGAATATGCAAAGTGTTCCAAGTTATAAAAGAAATATATGACTTCAACAATTTGCTTTCTCTATGTACAGTACTGTGCAAAATTTTAGGCAGGTGTGAAGAAATAATGTAAAATAAGAATGCTTGAAAAAAAAAAAAGTATAGTTTACTTGTTTATTTTTATCAATTTTAAAAAATGCAAAGTACCGCATATACTCGAGTATAAGCTGACTCGAGTATAAGCCGAGGTACCTAATGTTGTCACAAAAAACTGGGAAAACTTACTGACTCGAGTATAAGCCGAGGGTCAACAATGCCTCACTGTTCCCATCCTTACTGTTCCTATCCTCACTGTTCCCTATCCTCACTGTTCCCTATCCTCACTGTTCCCTATCCTCACTGTTCCCATCCTCACTGTTCCCATCCTTACTGTTCCTATCCTCACTGTTCCTATCCTCACTGTTCCCTAGCTCACTGTTCCCTAGCTCACTGTTTCCTATCCAATAATTTTACATTGTAAATAGTACCTGTAAAGAAGTTGCGGCTGCGGCGTCCATCGTTCAAATTCCACGGTCTCTTCCTGTTCCTTCCGTGATAGGCGATTCTCATCAGACACTCTCCGCCTATCACGATCATTCTCTCATCCTCAGTTTCCCAGCAGACACTGTGTTGGGTGTTCCGCCAATCACAGACGTCTGCTGGGAAACTGAGGATGAGAGAACGTTCGTGATAGGCAGAGAGTGTCTGATGAGAATCGCCTATCACGGAAGGAACAGGAAGAGGCCGCGGAATTTGAACGATGGACACTGCAGCCGCAACTTCTTTACAGGTACTATTTCCAATGTAAAAATTTCGCTGACTCGAGTATAAGCCGCGGGGGGGACTTTCAGCCCAAAAAAAAGGGCTGAAAATCTCGGCTTATACTTGAGTATATACGGTAAGCAAAAAGAAGAAAAATCTTAATTAAATCAATATTTGAATACCCTTTGGCTTCAAAACAGCACACAATTTCGAAGTTGATTCAAATTCAAACAAAAGTTTGTTTAGTTATAATTTATTTTGTATTCATTTAAATTCTTTCCTATTATGATTCGGAAATTAAGATACTTTCAAATTTCTGAATATCGCAAAAACGTGTCCAATTCTGAACAAAACATATCTATTGGTCTCCTAGTTAGAGAAGAAGTTAGGGTGAGGAAGCTTGTTTATAATTGTAACACCCTCACTGTTGCTAGAGTAGGTCAATTTAGTTTGGCTCCCCTGTAGAATAGAGGAGCATGGGTTAATTTTTTAAGATGCTGTGCAGTGCTTTAAAGGCTGTGGCTGTGTTACCTTCCCGTCTTCTGGAGCTCTCTGGATAGTTCCAGAACTTAGTGGGTGGAGGGACAGAGGCAGCAGCCTGAATATTTATGCTATTTCCACCAATCCCTGGGAGAGCAGGTCCCAGAAGGTGGAGAAACAACCCATAACTACTCAAGAGCCCGGCAGTCTAAGAGCAGAGCCTGGGGTCCAGTCATCTGGCGGAGACCCCTGGGATGGGGGCTCTGCCCCCTGGGGAAGAAGGAAGGTGAACAGGAGAGAGAGAGATAGAGGCGGAGAAGAAGCCTCAGGACATCAGTGGACCCTCAGTAAAGCCAGCACAGCGTGTTCAGCAGAGGGGCCAGGACAGCATCTATTCTTAATCTTAAGAAGCCTTCAAGGGGGACTGCGTGAGGACAATCCAGCCTTATCCCCGAAGACAAGAGAGGACAGTAAGTGCAATACCTCACATGTCTGAAGTCTAGGGGACAGCTTAAATACATTGTTAAATTAATTGTTATAGGGGGCGCTATATAAATTAATGTGACTAAATACCATGTGTGATCCCACCTGGGATCCTAGTAACTATAGCACATGTAAAAAAATATAATAAATAATATATAATGCATGTGATGAGTGAATCAAAAATTTAAAATTAATTTCCAAAACACAAACATTAGTATAATATATAAATAAAGTCCCAATTTAGTGATTCAAAATAATCAATGAAAGTCCATATCCAACATAAACTCCTGCTTGCTGTCGTGATATATCTTGAAAGAATATAGTGAATAAGTTTTTCAACCATCAAACATGCCAATTCAATGTCTCAAAGTAAACTTAAAGTGTAGTATGAAATTGATCCTCCACCAATATCAAAGAAACACACCCAATGTGCTCGTTCAAAGATTCTGCTTACCAGAACAATGTGACCACTTTAATCAAAAAGTAGGTCAGTAGCGCTTATGCAGGTTTGTGCCTGCACACATGTGTAAGATTTGGAGACATACACCCTTCCTCCTCAGACGTGCCGGTAGGATCATATGCAAAAATGATGAAAGTTGCCCATAGCGTAAAACCATTTATTGATAAAAGACAAAGTAAAAATAGAAAGCCAAAGGCTTACTCACATTTAAAAGTGCCTATATCCCGGCACTGGGGCTGCTGGCTTGTCAGATTAGATCCTGTGGCGCTGGGGCTTCTCCCCTATGTCCGCCTCCATGTGCGGCGTGCGTTCCACCTTCTACCTTCCGGCAACCATCCAGTCCGGATATGGCGTACAAACGTGACCAGGTACCGCCTCGACGTACGTTTCGTTGTGAATGTCTTCAGGAAGCGTACCTGGTCACTAAGGTCACGTTTATTTAAAGCTAAAATCCCGGGAAAATTTGAATGCGCAGCCGCAGTCTCGGTTTACATTCGTACACAAATAATTCTGGGTGATGCCACAATATATACCCTAATAGCACTCGCGTGTTTACCTAACGGGTAGTTGGCTGTTATTGATGTATGATCATTGGGATATGTTCTCATTAAGACAATGTGGAATATTGCTGCTAAGCATATATACCACATGAACAATGATCGCAGTGTAATTTGTTAATACCCTATCATGCCCCCTAGTGTTCATATTCTAAAAGGCACATCCCATATGTGATCCCATTAACATCTAATTACGATATTAAACATGGAAGGGAAAAAAATGGGGAAAAGGGGATTTAATTTTGTTAATAACTAATTTTTATTGGCTGTATAGACACAAAAATCTTGTCTTAAAGGCCAATTAATTCTCTCACTTCCCATAATAGGCTGAAAAGACCAATTCTCTTATGATTAATGTAAACAATTGGAGTAAAAAATAATTTGTTTATTACCACCATTACATCCTAATAAGGGATAGCTAATTATTAGCAAGAAAACAATTAAGGTCTATTTCAATATTCATTCCCAGTGGCTGCATAGTTTTTAATTTATACAGCCACTTGGTTTCATTTTTGGAGATCTCACGGGTCATGTGGCTACAAAGAGGCTGGAGGAAATCAGTAGCACTGAGATTCCGAAAGAGGCACAAGCATTGATGTTGGATGACATGTGTCCTGCCATACGTTGCGTTAAGGCTGCCTGTCCCTTTGAACAGGACACCCAATGTGCTTACTTTTTAGAAGCAGCACACCACAACACATGATAAAATATTACCAAAGCACGTGCGTTAGCAATCTTTGTTGGGGTGCCATTAAAAATAAAGGCCCCACAGTGGACCTACAATAAAACCATGCATTTTTGTGTGCCACAGGAACACACTCAATTTCCCATTGCACATGTGTCTGAATAAAGCCTTATGGTTCACACCAATTTTTTTTATTTTCATTATTTAATACAATGCACATGAGTGTCACAATAGATTCAAATACAGTAAAACCTTGGATTGCGAGCATTACTCGTTCTAGAAACATGCTTGTAATCCAAAGCACTTGTATATATAACCAAATTTCCCCATAAGAAATAATGGAAACTCAAATGATTTGTTCCACAACCATTTATTCATAAGTCCTTCAGTTTATAGTCCATATAAAAAGATTATAGCAATGTGATAGGTTGTGTAACCATAAAATGTCCATCCACAAATGGCCGCCTCCACAAGGGGATTAGAAGCAAAATCCAGCAGGAGCTACAGAGTAAAAAAAGAGAAGAGAGGCGCCTCTAAGTGTAGCAATATGGTTACATTTAAAGAGGGTACAACATTTAGCAACTCACATGGTTGATGATTAACCACTTCCTGACCGGCGTATTGTCAAATGACGGCCGCAGGAACCCTTCGTCCCTCCGGGCGGCCGTCATATGACATCCTGGGATTCCCTGCAGTGTGGCGAGCGCGTGCGCACTCGCGGCATCACTGGGGACCCGATGCGCGTGCCCGGTGGCCGCCATGTCCGCCGGGCACCCGCGATTGCTCGTCATAGAGCAGGGACGTGGATCTCTGTGTGTAAACACAGAGATCCACGTCCTGTCAGGGAGAGGAGACCGATGGTGTGTCCCTTGTACATAGGGACACCGATCAGTCACCTCCCCCAGTCATTCTCCTCCCCCCACAGTTAGAATCACTCCCTAGGGAACACATTTAACCCCTTAATCACCCCCTAATGTTAACCCCTTCCCTGCCAGTCACATTTATACAGTAATCAGTGCATATTTATAGCACTGTTCACTGTATAATTGTGAATGGTCCCAAAATAGTGTCAAAAGCGTCCGATGTGTCCGCCGCAATATCACAGTCCTGACAAAAATCGCAGATCGCCGCCATTACTAGTAAAAAAATAAAATAATAATAAAAATGCCATAATTCTATCCCCTATTTGTAGATGCTATAACTTTTGCGCAATCCTATCAATATACGCTGATTGCGATTTTTTTTACCAAAAATATGTAGAAGAATACATATCGGCCTAAACTGAGGAATTGTTTTTTTTTTTTTTTAACTGGGATATTTATTATAACAAAAAGTAATAAATATTGTGTTTTTTTTCAAAATTGTCGCTCTTTTTTTGTTTATAGTACAAAAAATAAAAACCGCAGAGGTGATCAGATACCACCAAAAGAAAGCTCTATTTGTGGGGGGAAAAAAATAATCAAAATTTATTTGGGTACAACGTCGCATGACCGCACAATTCTAATTCAAAGTGTGACAGCGCTGAAAGCTGAAAATTGGCCTGGGCAGGAAGGGGGTGAAAATGCCTTGTATGGAAGTGGTTAAAAGAGGCACATCTAAGTATGCCGGCATCTGGGGTAAAGCTGTCCACATAGACCAGGGGTAGGCAACCTCAGCCCTCCAGCTGTGGTGAAACTACAAGTCCCATGAGACATTGCAAGACCCTGACAATCACAGGCATGATTTCTAGAGGCAGAGGCATGATGGGATTTGTAGTTTCACCATAGCTGGAGTGCCGAGGTTGCCTACCCCTCACACCGCCGGCTCTCACCGCTGTCAGTCTGCAATCATGACTGGGAAGATTACCCTGCAGTACAGCGATTGAACCGCTTGTGGAGTGCAGCATGGAAGGGACGACGTCGATGGCGGTGAGGAGGACGGTCTATGTGGACAGCTTTACCCCGGATGCCTGCATACTTGTATGTGCCTCTTTTAATCATCAACCTTATGAGTTGACAAGTGGTGTACCTTCATTAAATGTACCCATATTGCTACACTTAGAGGCACCTCTCTTCTCTATTATACTTAGTTGTGACATGACGCTACTTGTATATCAAGACATCGCTTGTATATCAAGTCAAAATGTATTAAAAAAATTTGCTTGTCTTGCAAAACGCTCTCAAACCAAGTCACTCTCAAACCAAGGTTTTACTGTATAACCAACACAAAGGTAAACAAAGTAAAAGTCCAAACAACATAACATACATTTTTGTATGAGTATTTTAGTACTTCCCGAGAGGACGAGTAGCCATGTTTCAGTTTTATACCTTTATAATCTTGCCCTCAAAAATCATAGAATCTTTTAAAATTACAAGACAAAGTTAAAGAGGAAGTAAAACTTCCCTGGTTTGTTTGTACCTATAGGTAAGCCTATAATAAGGCTTAAAAAATTAAAGCAATAAACCACGCTAGCCAGTAACATAAATAAATATACAGCAGCACCTGTGATATGTGATAACATATAAAGTATACAAAAGAATAAAAAGGAACAAGTGCGCTAATGTGAATTGACTAATAATCAAAAATTATGAATCCACACATATATTGAATAAATGAAGTCCAACAGTGATAACAATGAATGTGTCCTGTAAAAATGAATATATCCTAAATAAGTCCCATCAAAAATCAGCAATGAAGGGAAGCCGTGAAGAGGTGAACCGCAAAAAGTTTGAAATTCGGTGCATGCACACCCGTGTCCACCACCAACAATCAAGCTGCTTACCAGAGGTAAGAAACAAATAAGCCCATCCGCAATCCCAGGGGGAGATCCAGAGAAATCCAGATAAACTTCGCAGAGTTCCAACGTCACTTGATAGGCAGTGGATACAGCAAAGATTTCCCAAGGAGAGAGAGGAGGCTCAATAGTGCATTACCCAATGTAAAATTTATTTTTAAAAACGGGTTTAAAAACACTTACACAATGTACAATTTAAAGAACATAACAACCGGCCGGTCCGCCGTACCTGGAGGTGTGCGTGCTGACGTCATCACTACGGGACAGGTACGGCGGACCGGCCGGTTGTTATGTTCTTTAAATTGTACATTGTGTAAGTGTTTTTAAACCCGTTTTTAAAAATAAATTTTACATTGGGTAATGCACTATTGAGCCTCCTCTCTCTCCTTGGGAAATCTTTGCTGTATCCACTGCCTATCAAGTGACGTTGGAACTCTGCGAAGTTTATCTGGATTTCTCTGGATCTCCCCCTGGGATTGCGGATGGGCTTATTTGTTTCTTACCTCTGGTAAGCAGCTTGATTGTTGGTGGTGGACACGGGTGTGCATGCACCGAATTTCAAACTTTTTGCGGTTCACCTCTTCACGGCTTCCCTTCATTGCTGATTTTTGATGGGACTTATTTAGGATATATTCATTTTTACAGGACACATTCATTGTTATCACTGTTGGACTTCATTTATTCAATATATGTGTGGATTCATCATTTTTGATTATTAGTCAATTCACATTAGCGCACTTGTTCCTTTTTATTCTTTTGTATAATAAGGCTTACCTATAGGTACTGTAAATATCTCCTAAACTTGCACCGTGCAGTTTTCTCAGAGCCCCGTGCCTTGACTGGCGGCTCCTGTGCACATGTACAGGAGTGACGTCATTGCGGCTCTGGCCACTCACAGCGCCGGAGCCTGCGAACCCAGAAGAAACACTGGGGAAGATGTCAGCCATCTTAGCAGTGTGCGAGCGCTGCTGGAGGGCTTCGTTCTAAGGTATTTCATAATGAGCTAGTATGCCATGCATACTAGCTCATTATACCTTTGTCTTACTGTTTTTTTTGTTTCCCCAGGGTTTACAACCTCTTTAAAGGAGGGTAGTGGGAAGAGAAGAATTGAAAGAATGGATGTCTATAAGATAAGGGCAGATTCCCCTTCTAGCTCCAAAACTATTAGCGATCTTTCCAAGGAGAAGGGGACAGAGGGGTAATAGAAGAGGGAGGAGCAGGACCTACACAAGCAAGGAGGGGAAGTGAGAAGCTGGTGCGGACACCTGACAATGCCAGGACCAACATGTGGAGTGTTACAAAAAGGCTACAACCAGGGCTTTTTTTTCCCTCAGAATGAGTGCAGGAACTCCCCTTTTCCAACTCGTTTTCTCCGCTCCTACCCACCTCGGAGCACTGTTCTTTGGTTTCACTCCCTACCCACCTCCCCTTACTGCCCTTTTAGAGAATACAGAGCCAAGTATCATTTTGTGTTGATAAGTCATTTGTATGTGTAGCACACCCACCTCTCCCCAACCTGCATTTAATTAGGCTCCTCGCAGGCAGAGAGAGGCACACCGCACCACAAGCCCGTACCCTCCTGAGTAAAGAGGTTGAACGGTGTTAGTTTTGGGCCTTGTCTGTGGCCAGAGTCAAAGTCCTCCCAAGAATGATCTCACCTCTACCTTAGATAGATGCAAGTCCTCATTTTTCCCCAGGAATGTGAATGTCCACACTAGCTGAAAGTCCAACTCAACATTTATTTCACACAGGATAATAAACAGCCTCTTTGAGAGCAGACAGGTTGGAGCAAAGATACAGGACAGCTTAGGTGTGGAGGAGGTCCAGGCACAAACGTAGCTTAACTCTTTAGACTATTTAGGTTTCTCAAACAGCTTTGGCGCACAATCTCTGCCACAGACCGGATGAATAAAGTCACTGCCACTGACTTGGAGTGTAGGGTCACTGCCACTGACCTGGTGAATAGGGCCTTGCCCTATGAAGTCACTGCCACTGACTTGAACGAGTAGGGTCACTGCCACTGACCTGAAGAGTAGGGTCACTTCCACTGACCAGGTGAACTTCCTTCTTAAAGCATTTGGCCCATGTCAAGGAGAAAACATCCCTCCGAAGAGTTACCAGAGGCCCTCACCGTCACCACGACGCTGCGCTGGGTCTTCGGAAAGGGTCTCCTCATCCCAGATACGGGTCTCCTCGCAAGGCGGCACCCTGGGAGTCCTCGATCCCTAGCGGACCCCAGCCAAAGGTTGCTGGGCCCCAGACCTTCAAAATAGTACCTCACCCCAGACTGAAGGTGTCTGGGATGGAACAGGAACTCCACCTCCGAGCCTAAGGCACCCGGAGATGACCCTCCTCACGCCCAAGCCGAAGGTGCCTGGGCGCGGACAAACCACACACACCCAGGCTGAAGGTGCCTGGGCGTGGACCTCGAATGGAAGATGTCCGCCCCTTTTATACCCTCTCCCGACAGGCACAGCAGGTTCCCCGCCCCGCCGTACTACTGCCGAGAGGGGACACAAAAAGGCACAGCCCTACAATGGTGATTCAACCCTGGCCCATGGCGACAGCGCCACCTGTAGACCACAGGGAACTGTGCACCAACACTATCTCCCTTCAACAGAAATGGTCCATAAACCCTAACAATCAGTGTGTCTGAGCCTAATTACCACTCAGACACTCCCCTTAAATGGAACACCCCGCTACATATGGAATATGTTAATGATAACAAGAAAAACGGAAAAAAGACCCCCGGCAGCAAGAGATCTCCCCACAGACAGCATCTACTGTTGAGGGACCCCTTCCTCAATAGTAGATCTCTTCCAGCAATTACTGACCCCCCAGCACTATAAGCCCTACCCCAAGAAACAATAGGTCCCCCTCCAGCAGCTAGAATAGATCCCCAGCAACCATTATCAATAGCAGTGGAGGCTGGTGGTACATTTTTTTTGGGGGGGGCAGCAAACAGTGCACCCACAGCCGAACCCCTGGTCGGTTCGGGTCACTCGCATACCCCCCCTGGTCCCATCGGATCATTCGGGTCTCAGACCCGCTTTCTGATTGGAGGAGAATCAGCATGACAGTTCGCTATTGTTACACAACTGGGTGAGCCCGCCCTTTTTTGAAGCCTATTAGAGCACCTGGCTCTAATCACGTGCTTCACAAAAAAAAGAAAAAGCCCTGACTGGAATCCATGCATGGAAAGGGGGGGGGGCAGCGCCCATGTGCCCTGCATTACGGGCTGCCACTGATCAATAGACCCTGCAGCACACCCCAGAACCCTTGTCATTGCATACAGTCATTGCTGGAGGTGCACCAACAACGGTAAAAAAAAAAAATCCTTTTATTCAGATTTTGCATTCAGGTCTGCAGAGCAATACAACCATGATCAGTGTGTCACGGGTGAGTACACAGGCTCTTGCACTGTTTGGTCCATACTGAGGTATAGAGGTACAGACCATTTATTATGGGTCTCGAGGAAGTTCTGAATGGAGGTGCAATTTTGAACTGTAAAGCCCTGTACACACGATCGGATTTCCTATGGTTTTTAAACCGATGGATTTTTCCATTGGAAAACCGATGAAGCTGACTTCCATCAGTCTTGCCTACACACCATCAGTCAAAAAACCGACTGTTCCAAACGCGGTGACGTAAAACACTCCGATGAGCCAAGAAAAATGAAGTTCAATGCTTCTGAGCATGCGTCGACTTGATTCTGAGCATGCGTGGGTTTTTTAACCGATGGACTTGCCCATAGACGATCGGAATTTGCTATCGGTTTTTTATCCATCGGAAAAATTTAAAACATGTTCTATTTTTTGACACCGATGGAAAAAAGACCGATGGGGCCCATACACGATCGGTTTGGTAAAACCGATCGTGTGTACGCGGCTTAACTGTGCAATTTTGTAAATTTATAGATTGTTGAAAAGGAAAAGTTCTATCGTATTCTAAGTGTGTAATTATTGTTCTTTTTGTACCTTTTGTTCTAGCTAGAGAATTTTCAACTCTGTCCCTCTGTCAACTCCTGAGGAAGTGAATGCTGTCCAGGAAACATGTCAGTTTTTTTTGACAAGGGCATATAATTATTTTCTTTAAGGTGGTATTTCCACCGGGCTGTATTCACCTAAGAGTTGTAGAAGTTGGGGCAAGTCTTTGCTTTAAAATGGCCTTTATTGTGATTTTATGAATGAAACAAGTGGATCACTTTTTTAAATTGTGATATTAATATATTTTATATATATTTGTTGGGAGTTGTGCCTCAAAAACCCTGCTTTCAAGCATTTTCTTTTTATATACCTGAATGGAGTGAAATTCCTACTGACGTGCTCTGTGAGTCATTCAGCCGTGGTGGCAGATGGGACTTGTAGTATTTACAAGACCTTGATCTCCAACCTTGATACTTTGGCTGTGCCGGCAATGCCAAGCAAAGCTGCACTAAATTCAAATAAAAACATAATGCTGCTAGAAAATGCGCCCGGTGATTTAGGTAAGGGGGGGGCAGTGGTTGGGGTTAGGGGGATGTTGTGACCACACTTCATGTTACACATTGGAATACCCCTATACACTGAATATGATTGCCACTAACAGTAAAAAATAATCTCTAATTTTAGCCGTTTTATTCTTGCTTGCCAATTTTGTTTTGTTTTTCAACGTTGGAGAGACAGTAACAAGGTTCCACGCAATGTAACATACAACATATCACGGCGTTCCAAGCTGAAACATTAAATATACGCAAAAGGAACACATTAGCCATTAAGTACACAAGTAAATGAATGCTCGCAGGGAATTAACAACGGAATAATTCTATGCAAAAGAAAGACGGGTGGAGGAAAAAAAAAAATGCTGCATTAAAAAAAGACAAGCTATTTTACAAGAATACCAGGTGTAATTTCATTTTGACACTGCATATTTTATATAAACTCTAGTGTATAATAGCAGATCTCTCTTTAAAATTGTGAATAGTGTCAGCATGATAACCTGCACCCCATCATCAGTCACTTCAGGCTTGGTGCGATTTCAGTTCACAGTCTCTTTATTGACACCATAGCAGGTGTTCACTAAACATCCTCATTGTGTCTCTCTGTAAGACGAATACAAGCAGCGGTAAGCTCTAATCCCCTCTACAAGCTTCGGCAGTATTTGGAGAATTTCAATCACAAAACGCTTTGATATCTTTAGCATCTGAGGTTCGATTCAATGGGATTTTGTTATGGGAGGTTTAATTGGTACAGCGGTTGCTTTTCAATTTTTTAAGCCGCGAGTCGTGGGTTTCTTTAGGTTTCTTTTTTTTTTTTTTTTATTAAAGAAACATGCCGTTTTTTGTTTTTTTTTCAGCATTTTGCCATCAGTTATGTTTAGTGATTCAAGGGCATCTTCTGGAAAAACAAGAGAAAAAAAAAGTTAAATGCTTGTATTTTCATAACTTTTTTTTTTTTGGTTTTGAATAGAGCAGGGAGGGTTTTAGAACCAGATTCATCCTCTGTTTAGGTGACCGCTATCACGGAAACAGAATGTGATGAGAAATCAAAATTTATAGCGGTCACCACAATGGGAGGTAAGGAAAAGGTTGTTCAATGAGGGCGCTTGTCATGGTGACAACAAAGAGGGGATTTCCCTTTTTTTTTGGATTTTTTTTTACCACTTTTGTTCTTTCTCTGGGACAGGAAGTGAAGGGAAAATTACCCTAAGGGCCCTTTCACATGGGGCAGACTGTGGCTGCGATTCACTTGCTCAGCAGGGGATCTCTCCGCTGATCCCCGCTGAGCAGGCAGATGACAGGTATGTGTCCAGTCTGCTCATGCAGAGCGGACACAGACACAGACCGCTCTCCTCTATGGGCGGCCGCATGTAAATTGACCTCCTGTCTGTTTACACCCGACTGCCATCTGATCTGATCCACTAGACGGAAGGGGAACAGATCCCCATGGGTCTGTTTTTGGCAGATCAGATCAGATTGGATGTAAACCAACACATGTCCATTTACACCCACAGCTCAATAGAGAAGAATGGAGGTTTGATTGGGTCCATCTGAAAAACTGACAGGCAGACCCGATCAGAGCATCCATGTGAAAGGGGCCTAATAGGAAACATAGAGATAACATATCAGTAGCCTGCTTCTCTTCAATCACAGGCTGGGGGCAGGGAAGTGACAAAGCTGTATTCATTGATAACTGCTGCAGAGAAAAGTAAGGTCATTAACTGGGTTCTGCTGTCTGGTAGGGATGTGTCCATTTAAAGCACATCTGTCAAATACAAGGCCCATGGGCCAAATCTGGCCCGCCTGGCCATTTCATGTGGTCCTCACACCTCTCCTGCAGCTGCGACACCCCCTTCGCGCAGACATGGATAGGCTTGTCTTTGCCCCCTCCCCCTGTCTCAGCAGTCAGCAGCAGAGAGAAGGTAGAACTCCTCCTACAGATCCTGCGCCTCTCTGTGCAGCTGCAGCAACATCTTGTCTCCACCTCCCCTGGTCTCAGCATTCAGCAGACTCCAGCCCTCGTGGTCCTCCTTCAGACCCTGAAATTTCTGCTTTCCAGCTCCGCCTCCAGCTTCTTCCCAGCAGCAGCACACGGTAAGGGTGGAGCAGTGTGATGTAAGGAAGGGTGGGAGAATCTTGACTTCTGCTGGTGGGGGGGCTCTTGACATCTGATGTAAAGGGGGGGGTGGTCTGGACTTCTAGTCTTGCAGATACAACTGGTCATTTGAGGGCAACCATAATGCTGATGCGGCACGTGATGCAGTACCGCTGCTGCCTCTTCCTGGTCTTACAGGAGACTCTGAGAGCAGCAGAAGGCTTCTTCTGCTCTCAGTCAAATCCTGTGAGGAGGGAGTGGGGGGGGGTAGCTGAGCCACGCTGTGTGTTTATGGAGTGTCAGCACACGGATTGCTAAGGGGCACTCGTAAGACGAAGGAGCAGACAGCATCAACGGGGGACTCCAGAAGAGGAGATGAGCAGTGTTAATTTTGTCAACGAAAACTTTTTCGTCATAATTTTTGTCAGAGGCTTTCTTACAGTGACGAAAATGAAACTAAAAGTACAGCACATTTTCGTCAACTGACAAAACTATGACGAAAATAAAATCCATTTTTGTTAAGGAACGAAAACGGGACGTTAATGGCAAGGAGGGATTGAATTTACTGTATATATCGGTGTATAACACAGTGTGTGCGTGTTATACGCCGATATTTGTTTTTTACCAATAGGGGGCAGGGATCGGGTGGTCCGCCCCCGGGTGCCACACACTGGGGGGTGGTCAAGCCAGCCGCCCCGCCTCTCCTGGCCCTTGGACAGCACTGCCAGCAAAGTCTATTATTAGGAGAAAATCATTGACAGCCCCTTCTCCTAAACCACTCCTCCTCCTGTGTCACTCATTGTAAAATGAAGCTTCTAACCTCAATAACTTCATTCTTGTTGGCTGCTCTCCTCCTACTCCTCCTCCTCCGAGTGTTGCTTTAGATTGGAGGAGGAGAGCGGTCACATGACCATCCATGAATCGTCAGAGGAGAGCAGCCATGTGACGGGTCCATGCAAGAACGAAGCTATGAGGTAAATTTAGAGACTTTGATTTACAATGAGAGTGACAGGAGGAGCTGTGTATGAGAAAGGGCTGTCAGTTATTTATTCTTAACTTAAGAGTACGCTGGCAGCGCTGTCCCAGGAGACTGGGGGTCTCCTGGGAATGCAGGGTGGCTGTGCTGTGTACTGTGGGGGGCTTTGTATTATGCAGAGGGTGGGGGCTGTGTTTTGTGTACTGTGGGGGGCTTTGTATTGTGCATAGGGTGGGGGGCTGTGTACTGTGCACATTCAATTTTAGTTGACAAAAATAATTAGATTAGACTAAAATGTACTGGAGATTATAGTCGACTAAAATATGATGAGTAAAATGGGACTAAAACTAAAATGGCATTTTAGTCAAAGACTAAGACTAAAACGAAAACACTTTCAGAAGACTAAAATGGGACTAAAACTAAAATGCCATTTTAGCCCTGATGCCGCGTACACATGACCGTTTTTAATGTCATTGAAAAAAACTGCATTTTTCTCGACGTGATTCTTCTCAAGCCTGCCTTGCCTACACACTATCATGGAAAAAAATGCTTGAGTAAAGCGCGGTGACGTACAACACGTATGACTGCACTATAAAGGGGAAGTTCCATTCGGATGGTGCCACCCTTCATGTTAGTAAAGTTCGTTGAGAGACGATTCGCGCTTTTCAGCCTCGAGGGTGCTTTTCAGTCCGTTACAGCGTGACGAATGTGCTATCTCCATTACGAATACTAGTTTTACCAGAAAGAGCGCTCCCGTCTCATACTTGATTCTGAGTATGTACATTTTTTTCACGTCGTTAAAGCCCACACATGGCCGTTTTTCATGACGAGAAAAACGACGACGAGAAAAATTAGAGCATGTTCCAATTTTTTCATGCCCATTTTTCACGTTGTGAAAAATGCTCTGAAGCCCACACACGATCAATTTTAATGACCATTTTAAAAAATGCAATTTTTCTCGTAATTAAAAACGGTCGTGTGTACACGGCATAAGACTAAGACTAAAACTAAATCAAAATTTGCTGCCAAAATTAACACTGGAGATGAGGGGCCACTCTGTGCAATACCATTGCAAAGAACAGGTAAGTATAACATCTTTTTTTATTTTAACTAACAAAAAATTGCATTTAATATCACTTTATTGAATGGCTGGAGTAAACTCAAAAATCCAAGTAAAGTAGCTCCTATATGTGTATTTCAAATAGGAATTTAGCTGTTTGCCTGGACTTCACTTTTTACTGATCCTCTGCAATCCAACCAAAGGAAAGTTAACTTCTCGAAATGCAAAGACAAGCACTTTAAAATTGGGCTTAGGAGGTGTTATTTAGGAGAGGATGAAAAATTGGTACAATGTCCACCAGATTTTAATTGCGCTCTCATATTTCGGTTTTCGCGCCAATTTATGCGTTCTTATTTGGTCACTTGAAACACATGACCTGTTTAGTATTTTAACTAGGGATATTTATACAGGGTAACACTACTACCATTGTGGTGGCCATTTTGTCCAGCAATCTACAGTGCTGTATTAGATTGGAAGGAAAGCTTTTGGGTGGGTCTCTTTGCATTAGATACTTCTATATTTTGGATGGCTTTAACTTTCTACTGATTATTCCTCTTTTGCTGACTTATCTTCAAGGCTCTTTAAGGACTTTTGCAATTTTTTCACCTTAGTTCTCCTTTCCATCTAAGGGGCATTTCTCTTTGTACACACCTTAACCATACCCCATTGGGAGTCCTTGAACTTACTATTGTACATAATACAGGATTATATGGACTGTGAGGGCTATGTGGGTATATTTGTGGTCTTACAGTATGGATTGCATGCCGTTTTCACTCTATAAACAGTATTCTGGGGAGACAGCTCATCCAGTCAGCTTACCCTTTTCCCTAACTTCTGGCTTGGGTAAGGTAGAGCAGCAGAATATCTTAGTTTTTATGTATTGTATACAACCACCTCCCCCCTCCGTTTTGCTGTATATGATCTAGATCCTTATGAGGATATATACCTGTAGTGCGCTTTGTGCTACTCCATCTGTGTGCTGTGGGGATTAGTGAGGACATATGGACATATTTTATTTCCTGGCTGAATAGTGCCTCCTATGTTTCTAACCTTATGTAAATGTAAGGAGACACTCTTTTCCTTCTCTTTTGTGTTATATTCACTTTACCTATAAACAGGATGTTGTTGTTTTTTATTGCATATCTATTTTTAAGATTAACCACTACCTCCCCCCCCAAAATTATTTATCTAGAATTGAAACGCGTTGGGGCTCAGACTCTATAAGAAAACCAACGCCACCCTCGGCGGGAGATGGACATTAACGCAGGAAACACCCCCCCTGCCGCGGGAGACAGACGGCCTCCTTACCACTGTCCTGCCGAGACTCCGACCTCCCCTACTCGAGCTGGGCAGTGCTGGATGGCTGAGCCCGATGCTGGATGGTGTTATCTCTGGAGTGGTGGCTCCATCGGTCTTCCCCTTGCTTCTCCCCTGGCCGTGCGTCTCCTCCCTCCTCCTCCTCCCCCTTTGCCAATAACATCGCTTCTCCTTTCGACCAGTCTTAAAAATGGGTCCCACGACCCGCTTCCTGATTGGCTGGGAGAAGAACCAGTGTGAGAATAGCGAATATTCATTCGCTATTCTCACACAACTGGGTGGACTCGGAGCGCAGTGCTCTGTGCCCCGAGCCTACCCTTTTTTGAAGCCTATTAGAGACTCTGGCTGTAATCATGTGCTTCAAACCTCCCCCCCCATTGGAATCCATGGTCCAGCGCTGTGTATGTATATCAGGGGGCCAGATGCATGGATAGGGGGGCGGAGGGAGAAATTTTGGAAAACATAGTTCTGCTAGATAGACTTTACATTCTTTCAGGAATACAAATCCCATCTCTTCTTTCATAGATGAACCCAGTAACAATCATGCTTTGGAGGATGCCTTTGTCCCCCCAGAGTGGAGGATAGGTTATAAAACCCACAGATGCACCCCTCCATTCTTTTCCTGATGAGAGTCCAATTTAATTTATTTGTTTGCACTAAAAACAGCCAATGGGATTAGGGATCCAGAAAACATTTCTCCTTCATCAGGGCTTCAGTTAAAATAAGAAGTTTAAATGGACTCAAAATACAGCTTTCCTGAATGAATCTACGTAGGGAAGTTAATTGCAAAACTAAGAGTGTCACTAGCCACCAGGATCTGCAATCAAGACAAAGACTCATTACAGACATATAATTTTCTCAGAAAGGCGTTATTCCAGCTATGACTATCATATGATTATATTATTATTTATATACAGGATTTATATAGCGCCAACAGTTTGCGCAGCGCTTTACAACATCGGGGAAAACAGTACAATTACAATACAATACAGGAGGAATCAGGGGGCCCTGCTCGTTAGAGCTTACAATTATATTCTTTTGATTGGACTAACATTTAGCTTTAAAAAAAAATTATCATTTGTCACCAATTGATAAAATGGTTGTTCACCTCTTCTTAAATACACATATATATTGGCTAGAAGCTGTTGAAAGACGCTATTGATAGCTGAAAATTTGATCATTTGTACAGTATATTACCTTGGCAGATTGGGGTGTGGCCTAGAAGCACTTCACCTATCAGTCATTGCTTGTGGTGGGTGTGGCATCATTAAAGGTTACATGAATAGGGTTTTTATCTGGGACAAATATGAAGACGAGGAGAGTAGGGGACGCAATCACAAGCCTTTGATTGTGTAAATTAACTATTCTGAAAGTGTCACAAAACAAAATCCAGTTAATATATTATCCTGCAAAATTATGCAAAAAAAAAAGTAAAGATTGGTGAGACTTTGAATATCTGATCAGACACAGGCAATGACCGCACTTCCATACTTTGTTAACCTATTACCAGTTGAACTCAAATGCTGTCACATACCATAACTGCTTGTCAATCACAATCCTCAGAAGGATCACACCTTTTACTGTCTCTCCTACCTTTAGCCTAGGGGCTTCTATCACTTTACAGAACATTATCCACACACTATACCCAATGTCACAACACATAACAGGATATCAAAGCTTCTTGTGTTTTTTTACACTCAATAACTCTTGTTAGACTTTCTGCCCATCTGCCTGTGAGCTATCCAAATCTTTGACGTTTGGGTTGCCATGTTTACTTTATATGAACTTTTCCATCTTTAGTCTTATCTACAATCTTCCCTACTTCCTCAACAACTGTTTATTTAACCTGATGTTCCTTTCTTTGTTATTTCATCTTCAGGGTATTTCCTTTAAGACTACAATGAATGTATTTATTATCTAAATTCTTAAGCTATGAAAATGTCATTGTAATAAGGATACATTTTTTTATATAGGGGATAAACTTTTATTTGCAGTGGTTACTGATCGAAGTCTTTCCATATCTTGTTGTGTCTAATATTATTTAAAAGTATTATATATTTTTAGAATCACCTTACTTGTGTTGTTATAATAAGGATTACCTGAAAGGAATGTTTTATGTAATTTAGACTTGTTTGTTGTGATATATATATGACCATATTTCATTTGTAAGATTGTGCTTCCTCTACCACAGTGGTCTCCAAACTTTTCAATATGAAGGCCACATCATATATTTTACAGATATTCACGGGCCAAAAAAATGGACAAATCAAATTTAAATGATTGAATAAACTTGATTTAGAATATGATTTAGGACAGAAAAAAAAAACAGTAAAAAAAAGCAAAGAAATTTCAAATAAACTTGAGCCCATTAGAGGCCCCATAAGATCCCCATTATATTGGAGTACTGTATCCCCTTAAATGAAAGTTCTCATCAGAGCCTCCTCACATTAGAGTCACTATCAAAGTCCCCATTACATCGGCATCCCCCTTACATCAGGGTCCTTATCAGAGTCCCCTTTTACATCAGAAGGCCAAGTAAAATTTTGCAGCAAGTTGGATTTGGCCAGTGGAAGAACACTGCTCTACCACATGTCATGCTGGTTTTCTGTATTTATAACAACTACTGTAAGAGTACAGTAACTGTACCTATTGCAATGTAAGGCTAGTAATGGTAAATAAGGAATGCTGGTTATCTCCCACCACCATACGTTTTGTTATTGCCTCTATGTTGTGAAGACAAATGAAAAATGTGTGCTTAAAGAAAATCTGTACTAAGACAAAAATAGAGGTGATCATTACTGAGCCCTGTCTGAAAATGCTAGTTTCCTAGTTGTATCCAACCTCAAAATTTGTGTATTAGAAAGAGAATTGCAGAAAGTGAAGTTAAAGTAAAGATAAAACTCCTTATTTAAAGGTTAATGACACAAGGTAATGAAGCTACTGGATCAGTATAACAACATGCAACTAATATTTTCAGAAGGAGAGGTTGGCAATGGCAGCCTATATCTTCAGTTAATTTTTTTAAAGAACTGTAGCACTGTATCTGGACCAAGACGTTGGCTGTCTGCCCTGATGCCCTGTACACAAGATCGGATTTACGATGGAATAAAATCCAATGTAATTTTCTGTCGGAATTCCGATGAAGCTGACTTCCATCAGTCTTGCATACACACCATCAGACAAAATTCCGACCGTCCAAATCGCAGTGACGTAAAACACTCAGACGAGCCGAGAAAAATTAAGTTCAATGCTTCTGAGCATACGTCGACTTGATTCTGAGCATGCGTGGGTTTTTTCTCCGTTGGAGTTCCACACAGACGATCAGAATTTCCTATCGGTTTTTTTTTCATCGGAAAAATGTAAAACATGTTCTATTTTTTTACACCGATGGAAAAAAGTCAGATGGGGCCCACACACGATCGTTTTTTCCGATGAAAAAAGTCCATCTGACTTTTTTCATCGGAAAAAACTATCGTGTGTACAGGGCATTAGAGTAACAGCAGTTAGTATGTTGAATGTTATTATTATAATGGAGATATCAGATGTGAAATAATACTTGGAGATTAATAATCTTTTCAGACCACTATAAACAGGGACATGGTCTTTTTTAGACTACAGTAACAGAAATTGCCACTATTATTCTAACATCAAGCCCCTGTTCTGACATGATATTGGTTCCAATGCCCGTTCTCTCATAGCCTCCCTACTAAAGTCACATGCTGAAATCCTATATATCTTAGCTAGCTCTAGAAGGGCAGAATTGTGTTGGTGAATTAGTGGTGGATCAAGGTACTGTATTTAACATTTAATGAAATAAGACCCCTCCAAGCCCCCCCCATCCCTACTCCCAAGTTAGTTTTGTTTACAGATCTAAAAGTGACTACCCATAGCAGTGTTGTAACTGGTACAGCGATTTAGCTAAAGAAGGTTTAAAGTAGAACGAAAGACAAAAACTTTTTTTTTCATTTTGAATATAGTTATAAAGGGTTATAGGCAGGGTTATAAATCCTGTCTTTTTTTTTTTTTTTTGCTATCTGTGTCCTCCCATTGGACATTTCCTGTTCTTAAGCCAAAAGAGGAAGTCAGTAGACATGTGCAAAAGGAAAAAATTTGTTTAGTTTTATTTCGTTTTAATTCGTTAATTAATTAATTTCGTTTAGTTAGATTCGTTAAATTCGTTTTCGGATTTCGTTTAGTTTTCGACCGAATTCGAAAAATCGGTCGCATTCGAAAATATTTCAACCGGATTCGAAATTATTTCAACATGATTCGAAATTATTTCAACCGCATTCGAAACTATTTCAACCGGATTCGAAAATATTTCAACCGAATTCGAAAACATTTCAACCGGATTCGATAATATTTCAATCGGATTTTTTGCAGATTACTATTTATTTCCATCAGATCTCCTGCAGTATATTAACATCTATTTCATTTTTTTGCAGATTTCCTGCAGACTATTAGCATCTATTTCATTTTTCTTTCTCTTTTTTTGCATTAGAGCAGCCATTTCCTTTATTTCAGCAGATCTCCTGCAGACTATTCATTTTATCATCAGATCTGCAGACTATAAGCATCTATTTCATTATTTTTTTTTGCAGGTCTCCTGCAAACTATTAGCAGCCATTTCCCTAGTCTAGTCTATTTGTAATCTTTTCTAATTGGAATTTGAATTCATTCTATATGAAATTCGAATGTCGGAACATGGTTTATTATAATCTTTTCTATTCGGTTGGAATAATTTAGAATCCGGTTGAAATATTATCGAATTTGGTTGAAATATTAACGAATGCGGATGAAATATTATCGAATCCGGAATCCGGCAGAAATATTTTCGAATTTGGTTGAAATATTTTCGAATGCGACCGATTTTTCGAATTCCAATTAGAAAAGATTAGAATAGAAATAGAAAATAGACTAGAAAAAAAATAGAACAGAATAGAATAAAATATAATATATATATTGTATTTTATTCTATTCTATTCTGTTCTATTGTTTTTCTATTCGATTCTTTCCAATATTTTCGTTATTTCGGATTCGGTTGAATTCGTTAGCATTGTAATTCGTTAATTCGGATGCATCCGAATGTCCGAATAATGAAAATTCGTCCGAATTTCGATTCGGAACGAAACTAAATGCACATGCCTAGAAGTCAGAGGAAATTAATTCAAAGCAACTAGTGTCCTTAAAGTGGTTGTAAACCCACTTTTCCCTAAAAAATAATAAATAACACCTTCAAGAAAAAGACATAATGAGCTAGTATGCTATGCATACTAGCTCATTATGTGGCACTTACCTCAGATCGAAGCCTCCGAAACGCTCCTCGTCCCCCTCCGCCGCCATATACGCTCTGAACGTCTTCCTGTTATCGCCGCTCAGGCGCTGTGATTGGCCAGAGCGGCGATGCCGTCACGCGCATGTGCGTGGGGCCGTTATTCTCCATTGAGAAAACCATCAGTCTCCATTGAGAAAACCGGCAACGCTCAGTGCGCCTACGCCGTTGTCTACGGCGCGCATGCGCCATAGACATCGGTGCAGGGTTTTCTGAAAATATCTCCTTAACCGTGTAGGTTAAGGAGATATTTCTTGCATCTTCAGGTAAGCCTTAATCTAGGCTTAACTGTAGGTGCAAGTTGTGTGGTTGGGTTTACAACCACTTTAATGGAAGATTTCCCCTTTATTCCTTTTCTGGTGACAGCCCAAAATTTGGGATATTCTTTCACTTTCACACTTGGTAATAATGGTAAAAAGGACAAACTCTACTCAGTTTGTATGAATAATATTCATACCTGTTCACCTATATATATACTTACGTCCGCTGTCTGATATGTTAAACATCATCTTTGGGAGTGCAAACCTAAATTAAAGGATCGTCTTTTATATCAGCCTAGGAAGATTTATTTTTGCTCAAGGGGAAATGTAAGAAATATTTAACTAAGCATTATCTGCATGCAAATAAGGCAACAGAATCCAAATGCAACTTCAGAACAAAAACAATTCACTATGTGAAAAAAATAAAAAAAATATTTGCAGAGCCCTTGTGGTTTTAACTGTGCTACAAATATGAGAAAATTGAAATATGGACCAGTGAGTATGTCCACTTTTCCCCCTTCTATAGCAGTATCATCTGATGCGCTCCCAGTTTGCTTATCAGAAAGTGAAAGAGCAGCAGAAGACTGATGAGGTCACCTCTGCTAACTTTGCTCTCTCCACCTATCAGCTTGATCCTTGTTAGCATATATGCACGCAGCTCATTTGATTTGCTCCCGCTACTGCCCCTCCCTCTCCAGTCTGAATCCTACTGTATAGGGAATTACATAAGGCTAATATCAAATCAAATTCAGGTACTTACGCTAGTTGCATATAAAAAATACATTTGCAAATACAAATGCATTTGAATACTGAGCTAAATTCATTTGTGTCTGTAATATCTGTCCTTAATATCTGCCCGTGCTTTGAACAATGTTTTTTTCTTTCAGTACATACATATGCATGTGATTTTTGTTCTAGTACTACATAATTTTGTCATATCATTACCTATGTAATAAGTTGCTAATTTTTAATTCTCACACAGTGCAAAAAAGTGCAATTCAGTAGAAACCCACACTTGAACTTGTTACTCACAGATAACAGTGGTTTTGCTGACATCAACAAGACATTTGCTAGGCTAAAAGAAAGAAAAATGTACATATATATATTTATATATATATATATATATATATATATATATATATATTAATTACCATCTGATATCAGTGCAGCTCAGAAATGTTTTAGGATGTCCTTCCTATTTTCCTTTTTATATTATTACAACAACATTTGTTAACATTTAATTACCTAAAAGAGGGTGAGGCTCGGTTCACACAGGGGCAACACAACTTCCAGCGCGACTTTGAGAGGCAATTCAGACACAACTTGAGCATGAATCACAGGGCGACCTCAGGGCGACCTCAGCGCGACTTGTGGTGATTTACAACACGACTTGAAGTCGCTTCCAGGACAGGAGACATTCCAGTGGCCAATAAAACAAGAATCAGCTCTGTGGGAGGGAGGGGGGAGGGAGGGGTTTGCCTGAAAAATATGTGTTCTCTTCCTGGAGAGTTGCTCCTGTTAAGACAGGGAATACGACTTCTGAGCGACTTCTATTGAAATCAATGGGTACAGGTCGCCTAGCAGTCGCCTAGGAGTCGGATTGAAGTAGTACAGGGACCTTTTTTGAAGTCGGAGCGACCGCAGTCGTGTACATTAAAACATCTCCATTGACTTCAATTAGTTTTAAAAATAGCGCGACTTGGGGCAACTCGGGGCGACCTGAATTTGCGTCCGGAGTCGCCCCTGTGTGAACCGAGCCTGAGGGTTGCCAGAATAACAAACCTGTGTTTTTTTATAGGCAGCCAAGCAGGGATGTTCACAAAATATAAATATTCCATATATCTAGGCATACAGATATTTACAGTATTTAAACATGCCTACTTTTAGTTTTTTTGGTTCCCTGTTCAGAAGTGAAAAATATGCTTCACATTCGTGTTTGAGTAACAAAATTCAATATAACAGAGATGTCAATTGTTGGCCCACATGTGATCCTAATACACACGACTGTTTTTAATGTCATTGAAAAAAACAAAAAAAGTTTTTCTCAACGTGATTCTTCTCAAGCCTGCCTTGCCTACACACTATCATGAAAAAAAATGCTCGAGCAAAGCGCGGTGACGTACAACACGTTCGACAACACGTACGACGGCAGTATAAAGGGGAAGTTCCATTCGGACGGCGCCACCCTCATGTTAGTAAAGTTTGGTGAGAGACGATTCGCACTTTTCAACCTCATGCTCCTCAGTCTGTTACAGCGTGACGAATGTGATATCTCCATTCTGAACGCTAGTTTTACCAGAACGAGCGCTCCCGTCTCATAACTTGCTTCTGAGCATTCGCGTTTTTTCCCCGTCATTAAAGCGTACACACGGCTGTTTTTCACGACGAGAAAAACGACGACGTGAAAAACGACAAGAAAAAAAAAAGCATGATTAAAAATTTTAATGCTCATTTGTCTCGTTGAGAAAAATGCTCTGAAGCCCACACACGATTGTTTTTAATGACCAATTTAAAAAATGGCATTTTTCTCGTCATGAAAAACGGTCGTGTGTACGTGGCATAATACATCTTCCTTTTGGCCCTAGAACAAAGTAGACTTTTGTCTGTTTTAGATTTTCTTTGCCCCTTGCCTTTATGATGTTTCAACTGTTCCTCGTTACAATAATTCACAAACATCATTTAGCAATAATAGTAAAAAATATATTTTATAATTGCAGTGTATTTATGTTTTATACAGATGGACAATTTGGGCTCTGAAAAGCAATGTGGTCATTTGCAGAGTTAACTTATGCAATTTGGCCATCTGTTTTACTTGAGTTAGACATATCTATCTTAAACTCTGTCTACAAAACCCATCTACAAAACCATTTCTTGTTTACTTTGTGCATACAACTCTTTAGCCAGCAGAATTTGATCCAGCATTCAGCAGGCCAAGATACTTTTGAATCCAGTCATGATCAATTGCTAATGACTATAATAACTCTTGGTCAATGGAATACTGTAGCTATTGTGATGAGTTTTTTACTCACTGCCGTGTGCGCCATTGGATACTTCAAAGCCTACAGAGATCCCAGACACATATATATTTTAAATAGCCACACGAGAAACACTGGTATATTAATTATACATGAACAGTGCAAAATAAATGTATATAACTAAAAGTAAGAAAATTAAATTTTTTCTTCTGATCTATCAACTCTCCTGTCTGAGCTTTTGCGTATAGTGAAACAAGGTTTTATGATTGCATTCTATGTCATTAGAGAAGAAAAATCACATCAGGATATTTTGATGCTGCGCTGCTTTTCCTCCCCACTGCGTATTGACACATTTTTGCCCACAGATGTTTCAGCAACTTATCAATGCTCATTACTGGTTTGCTGCCTATACATCACAAACAGTAGGTAGACAAGACTAAGGACATCAACCAGAGTGAGAATGGTAGGACAGGAGGCTTCTAACTGAGTGCTTAATGACCAGGAAAAAGGCAATATCTCCAATGTTCTTTTTACAGCGTTAGCCAAGCTGTGCTTGGGCTGAGACAAAGATGAACGCCACCTCTAGATGAACCGATCCAAAATTGTTCAGCTGAATCAAACACTAAGTAATTTGTCTGTGGTGTGAATCAATAAATGGGAATCAATTCGATATCTTCCTAATAGTAGGTGATATGAGACAAAAAAACAAAGCCTTAAACAATTTGCTGTTCTTGTTTACAGAGACATCAACCAATTTGGCAGCAGGGATCCAGCCATTAAACTCCCGGCAATGTTGATGCCAACAAGGAAAGTGTTAAATAGGATTGATATTGTGAAATTCAGAAGATAAAAAAAAAAACCTAGCTGACTTTCTTGATGAGATCTTTGTGCTGAGAAGGAATTATTAGATATATTTGAGATTTTTTTATATAACCTGAAAGTAATGATGGATCATGGGATTGTATGCAGGAGCACAGAAGGTATAGTGGAAGAGGACGGTCAGACACAGATGGCAACAAGGGATGTGCAGGCGTAGAGAGTGGCAGAAGAATAATGGGATACATTGTTCACTCATCCTTCTTCACATTTGGACCAATACTTGAATTCATGTGCTGATGATTATAGTGGTAATGACCGCAGTTCATATGGTCTAATAGCAAGCAAGACATTATTGTAGAGAAAGCGCTCAAAAATTATCATTGACATATGGTAACTAGGCATGTGTACATCATTTGTTGCCAATACATGGGTAAGTGATTGGGCAGCTAGAGACATTCCGAACTTTATATGCTGACAAATGCAAATTAAAATGTGGCCAACTGATAACTGGGTATCAAAAGGAAAGGAAATAAAAAAAAAATGGGATACAAGGACCACACAGGCTTACATATGCATCCATCACACAAGGGTTTTAATCACTCCTTGGGACACTGGGATCCATCACATCTGGTTTCATATGATCTTGGCTAACTAAATACTGTATTTATTGGCGTATAACACTCACTTTTTCACCCTGAAAATAGAGGGTAAACTGTGCCTGCGTGTTATACGCAAGGGGCTGTGGAAAGTTTTCACGCGTGTATTTCCAAAGATGTAATTTCCACCAGATCCACCACTCACTAAAACAAGGGAATGGCTCTTGTTCTGTTTCTTTTTTCACACACAGCAGTCTTGACAGATCACTGCTGTCTTAATCACAGGCACTGGTATCACCCTTGTCATTATCTTGTTGCATATAATATTTTACAAAGCATTGTGTCTCAGTGGTTAGCAAGCTTGCCTTTATGTTGATGCTTCGATTCAAACCACTCTTTCACAAATGGTAAAAAAAACAAAAAAAAAACGTAAAGCGTCTTATCCTCATCCGTGCCCCCTTACGGGAGTGGGGACTATTAGTCTGTTTCTACAGTTTGTGCCCATCACTGACGTCATCATACCATGCAGTCTACTAAAGCCTTAAGCCCGATATATACTATTAGATTTTCTGCAGATTTTTGTCTTCAGATATACCAAAACCATATAATTAGAGGTCAAACCTTAAAGCCCTGTACACACGATAGGTTTTACCGATGAAAACAGTCCGATGGACTGTTTTCATCGGACAAACCGATCGTGTATGGGCCCCATCTGTCTTTTTTCCATCGGTGTTTAAAAATAGAACATGTTTTAAATTTATCCGATGGTTAAAAAACCGATAGCAAATTACTATCGTCTGTGGGGAACTCCATCGGATAAAAAACCCACGCATGCTCAGAATCAAGTCGACGCATGCTCAGAAGCATTGAACTTCATTTTTCTCAGCTCATCAGAGTGTTTTACGTCACCGCGTTCGGAACGGTCGGTTTTTTGACTGATGGTGTGTAGGCAAGACTGATGGAAGTCAGCTTCATCGGTTTTGCGATCAAAAAATCCATCGGTTTAAAAACCATAGGAAATCCGATCGTGTGTACAGGGCTTAAGAGTTTCAATTTGTATGCAATCAGGCAGGCCCTTGCACTACATGGTTTTGGTAAATCTGAAGACAAAAATCTGCAGAAAATCTAATAGTGTGTATGGGGTCTTAGAGGACCCCACTGCTTGACAACCAAAAATAAGTGCTCATGTTCTTACATGAAAAACCCAAAGAAGGGCACTCCCACTATGCAATCTGGAAGATAGAAGACACATGACCCAGCGTGTTATGTGACCACAGATTAGGATGAGAACCTGGGTCAATTATATTAGGATTTTTTTTTGCTACAGAGAAAAGGAGGAGGCAGTGATCCATGGCTAGAACAGAGCTTTAACTAGACCTGATGAGAATGGCAATATATATATTGTATAAACTGTGACATAATAGGTCCGTGCTATATACAATAAACAAGGGAAATAAACAGAATCCTTATTGGGCAATACTAATGCTAATTTTACAGCCAGGAATGGTTTGGGTAGAGTCAGGGCTCCATTGTAGAAAGGAGATGGAGACAGTGGTAAACAATGAAAGCCGATTAAACACATCAAAATGGTTCTTGGAGCCTATGATTTTATGCAATTAAACAAAACAAAAAAATATTTTTTTCAGATTCATACAAGAGTTAAACTCCGGCCTCTGCTAAATGGTATAAATACTCAGAACAGTTTCTGAAAAGTATTTAAAACATTTTAAAAACAAAAGCTTTGGCATGTTGGGTGTCCACGGTGGGTCAACTGATCTGCGAATGATGTCTATGAATTTTGATGCATCTCTCTCGCTGTTACCTTCCAGTGTAGCACTACTGCATGTAGTGGGGTGAATGGAACACCAGTTTCCCAGAACAGTTCTTTTTAAATATACCCAAAGTAATTTACCTCCTGGGCTATCAATCCAATCCTTTTATTCTTCAAGGACTCTCCAGGAAAAAAAAATCCTGCTAAGAAGTGCTGAAGCATGTAATTCTTCATTGGCTAACTTTTCCGACTTCAGTACATGTAGTCCTTCAGCTCCCAATGGTCTGATATGTTTATATGTTGAAGTGCTTTGTGTTAGCTGATTAAGCATGAAGGAATGAGCAAATTGCAACACTTTAACATAAGTGGCACTTAAAAGGCTCTTGAGAAGTGACCTCTGCTCAGTGTACAAGCTATTCTTTACAGCAGTGCTACAAAAACGTCCTGATTAAATTATCCCTGAAAACTCCAATCAAAAAAGTGAGAACACCCCTCACATTTTTGTAAATATTTTATTATAACTTTTCATGTGACAACACTGAAGAAATTACACTTTGCTACAATGTAAAGTAGTGAGTGTACAGCTTGTATAACAGTGTAAATTTGCTGTCCCCTCAAAATAACTCAACACACAGCCATTAATGTCTAAACCACTGGCAAATAAAGTGAGTACGTCCCTAACTGAAAATGCCCAAATTGGGCCCAATTAGCCATTTTCCCTCCCGGGTGTCATGTGACTCGTTAGTGTTACAAGGTCTCAGGTGTGAATAGGGAGCAGGTGTGTTCAATTTGGTGTCATCGCTCTCACTCTCTCATACTGGTCACTGGAAGTTTAACATGGCACCTCATGGCAAAGAACTCTCTGTAGATCTGAAAAAGAATAAAAGAATTGTTGCTCTACATAAAGATGGCCTAGGCTATAAGAATATTGCCAAGACTCTGAAATTGATCTGCAGCACGGTGACCAAGACTATACAGCGGATTAACAGGACAGGTTCCACTCAGAACAGGCCTCGCCATGGTCAACCAAAGAAGTTGAGTGCACATGCTCAGCGTCATATCCAGAGGTTGTCTTTGGGAAATAGATGTATGAGTGCTGCCAGCATTGCTGCAGAGGTTGAAGGTGTGGGGGTCAGCCTGTCAGTGCTCAGACCATACGCCGCACGCTGCATCAAATTGGTCTGCATGACTGTCATCCCAAAAGGAAGTCTCTTCTAAAGATGATGCACAATAAAGCCCGCAAACAGTTTGCTGAAGACAAGCAGACTAAGGACATGGATTACTGGAACCATGTCCTGTGGTATGATGAGACCAAGATAAACGTATTTGGTTCAGATGGTGTCAAGCATGTGTGGCGGCAACCAGGTGAGGAGTACAAAGACAAGTGTGTCTTGCCTACAGTCAAGCATGGTGGTTGGAGTATCATGGTCTGGGGCTGCATGAGTGCTGCCGGCACTGAGGAGCTACAGTTCATTGAGGTAACCAAGAATGCCAACATGTACTGTGACACACTGAAGCAGTGTGTCTGAAGCATAGCATAGCATGATCCCTTTGGAGACTGGGCCGCAAGGTAGTATTCCAACATGATAACGACCCCAACTACACCTCCAAGACAACCACTGCCTTGCTAAAGAAGCTGAGGGTAAAGGTGATGGACTGGCCAAGCATGTCTCCAGACCTAATCCCTACTGAGCATCTGTGGGGCATCCTCAAAACGCAAGGTCTCTAACATCCACCAGCTCCGTGATGTAGTTTTGGAGGAGTGGAAAAGGACTCCAGTGGCAACCTGTGAAGCTCTGGTGAACTCCATTGCCCAAGAGGGTTAATGCAGTGCTGGAAAATAATTGTGGTCACACAAAATATGGACACTTTGGGCCCAATTTGGACATTTTCACTTAAGGGTGTACTCGCGGTTTAGACATTAATGGCTGTGTGTTGAGTTATTTTGAGAGGACAGCAAATTTACACTGTTATACAAGCTGTACACTCACTACTTTACATTGTAGCAAAGTGTCATTTCTTCAGTGTTGTCACATGAACAGATATAATAAAATATTTACAAAAATGTGAGGGGTGTACTCCCTTTTGTGAGATACTGTACATGTTTTTGATGTGTACTAAAATGGCATATTTTAGTAAATATGCCCAAACAGTTTTGTACAGTAATCTTTCTGAAATATTAATATGGTATGATTTCACTTTCATGCCTTTTTAGCTATTGGGGATTAAGGTCTTTGCAATGGAAGCAAATGCCAGCCTGATGCCACTGCTTACAATAAGTACCAGTAAGGATTAACTTTTGTTGTTTTAGAGCAGCCTTTCTCAACCTATTTGCCCCAGGGGAACCCTTAAAATAATTTTCAGATCCCGGGGAACCCCTGATAAAACTTATTTATTAGGGGTCAGTGGGAACAATGCCCCTTACTTTGGTGGTCAGTGAGAAGAATGCCCTTTTTTTACAGTGGTGGCAAGAATGGCCCCCTTTACAGAGAGCTATAAAGATCATTGGTGTCATATCACTGGCTCCTCCAAGTGGAATTGGCTCAGAACTATGTAGGCACCATCAAACAGGAGGTAAATCAGCCACAGCTCAAGGAACCCCTAGCCACCTCTGGGGGAACCCTAGGGTTCCACGGAACCCTGGTTGAGAATGGCTGTTTTAGAGGGTAACTGAAATGATATACTGTATGGGGGGGTTCCTCTGGGTAATCCGATTTCCTCCTACATCCAAAGATATGCTAGTAGGTTAACCAGTTCAGCCTCAGAAGAATTGACTGCTCAATGACTAGGCCATTTTTTGCGATACGGCACTGCGTCGCTTTAACTGACAATTGCGTGGTCGTGCGACGTGGTACCCAAACAAAATTGACGTCTCCTTTTTCCCACAAATAGAGCTTTCTTTTGGTGGTAGTTGATCATCTGTTCGGTTTCATTTTTTTGCACTATAAGAAAAAAAAGAGTGCCAATTTTGAAAAAAACACAATATTTTGTACTTTTTGCTGTAATAAATAGCCCCAATTTTTTAAAAAAAATAAATTTTTTCCTCAGTTTAGGCCGATATGTATTCTTCTACATATTTTTGGTAATAAAAATCGCAAAAAGCGTATATTGATTGGTTTGTGCAAAAGTTATAGCGTCTACAAAATAAGGGATAGATTTATGGCATTTTTTTTTACTTGTAATGGTGATGATGTGCGATTTTTATCGGGACCTCGATATTATGGCGGACACATCGGACACTTTTGACACATTTTTGGGACCATTGACATTTATACAGCGATTAATGCTATAAAAATGCACCGATTACTGTGTAAATGTCACTAGCAGGGAAGGGGTTACCACTAGGGAGCGATCAAGGGGTTAACAGTGTTCCCTATGTGTGTGTTCTAACTGTGGGGGATGGGACTGACTATAGGAGATGAGAGATCGTGGTGCCCATGAGCATCGGCACCCCCACTGTGCAGCAGGCACGCGCGTCTGCTATCCCGCTTGAAGGGACCGACGTACAGCTACAACGGTTCGCGGGATCGTGCCGACCTGCCGCAGTATAATGACGGCGGCTGGTTGGCAAGCGGTTAATTGGCTCCTGTCTAAATTGGCCCTACTATGTGTATGTATGAATGTGAGTTAGGGGCCTAATATTGTAAGCTTCTTGAGGGCAGGGGCTAATGTGAATGTACAATATATATGTAAAGTGCTGCATAATTGGATGGCACTATAAAAGTACCTGTAATAATAATAATTGTCCCTATCCCACTTTTTTCTCCTGGGCAATTTTGTAGACCCTGCTACAGATCTTAGGTGCATACATTGTTATTTCCTCAGTACCTACTGACTAGGCAGTGCTTTCACCTTGCAGCAATATGTGGCATTTATACTCCATTTGACGTATGCATGCTGACCCGGCCATAGAAGATATCTGCCTAGGGTGCATGCATCAACTTGAGAATGGGCTGGTTGCTATTCTTTCTGGCTGGTCATTATTTCCTATGGCCAGGCTTTGCCTTAGGTCCTTTACTAATTTAATAATAAATAAATAAAAACACTGCTTTGCATAGGCTAAGTTTACATGGTGTCTCATATCATTAGTTTTCAATCAGAAAATCCTGTCTGGTTGACCAGCAGATATAGATATGGTGGAGGGATGTGCACAGGAGGTGAACAAGTATATATCGTGTGCACCACAAGAAACACAGAAAATTGGTTGAGAGACTTTTTTTTTTTTTTCTACATAAGGGCACTTTATTGATGAAGATTGGAACTTTTTTAATAATATTGAATGATAGTGTGGTATAGGCTTATGGGGACAACAGCACTACACTTTTTTGTTGTAAAGGTTTAGATATGAGTACTTTAAATCCTTCAAGTTCTATTTAAAGTGTGAGGCTGGGTTCACACTATTGCGAATTGGATGCGAGTTTCCCTGCATCCAATTCGCATAGCAGGAGATTGTGACCGGCTCTCAATGGAGCCAGTTCACACATCTCCGAAGCGGCTCCGGTGCGAATTGCATAGGAGTCCTGTGCGTCTTTTGGTCCATTTCAGGTCTGAATTCAGACACAAATTCGGGCTGAAATCGGACCTGAACTGGTGAATGGAGATGCACTGGACCCCCTGCTGTGACCCGCTCTGTGCTCTATTGTGAACCCAGCCTCAGCCAATCCATATCAAATTCAGCAGGAGGAGTGAAACCACCTTGTTTGACTTTACATTTTTTACAATGGTGTAGGGAGGGGTGAGATAGGGCCAGGCTGAAACCCAAGTGATATTTTTACTGTTATGTTTTGCTCATGTTCTGGGGAAAGAAGGAGAAGTATAGCCAAAGCTATTTTGGCTATACTTCTCCTGGGGATCACAAGAGTGCTGTGACCCATTTTCAGCCGGCAGAGGGCTGGCATCGCATTTTATTTATTTTTATAGTTTTTACTAGTAATGGCGGCGATCTGCGATTTTTAGCGGGACTGCAACATTGCAGTGGACAAATCTGACCCCAAATGACACTTTTTGGGGACCAGTGATATTATTAGATTGATCAGTGCTATAACAATGCAGTGATCAATGTAAAAATGGCACTGGCATGGAAGGTGTTAATAGTAGAGTAGGGGGCGATCAAAGGGGTTAACTGTGTTCCCTGGGTGTGTTCTAACTGTAGGGGGGATGGGCTGGCAGGGACATGACAGAGATCACTGTTCCTGATGACTGCGAACAGTAGATCTCTGTGATGTCATCTGTCAGAATGGGGATCCGCCTTGTTTACAAAGGCAGATCCCCATTCTGCCTCTGTACTAGGCGATCGCGGGTCACTGGCGGACAGTGAGTCCGCCCAACCCGCGGGCACGCTCCCGTACAGCTATGGCGATTTGCGCAGGAGGGCCAACCTGCAGCCGTATAACGACGGCTGGGCGGCAAGTGGTTAAATGCTGAAATTTCATGTTACACTAAAGTATGAGGGGCGTTCAAGTCAAACCGGGACTTTTGAGTTTATATAATAAAAGAACAAATTCCAAGTAGCGGAAACGGCATTTCGACATACTCCCCTGCTGCATTTATACACTTATCCCAGCATTTAACTAATGCCTGGAAAGCTTCAGCATAGAAAATGTACGCCTGAACTAGACTTGTGCACAACGGAAAAATTCGTTCCGTTTCGGTTTGTTTCTTTCCGGTCCTGTTGATTCGTAATCATTCGTAATTTTGCTAGACAGGATTTTTCGTGTTCGGACTAATTCGTATTTTCGCAAGCGACATTTTTCGTTGAATTTTTTGTTGCTTTATAATTCGTACTTTCGGTAGAGTACGTTGTTTTTCGTTGATTCTGGACACAACTCCTACTTTCGTAACTTTTTTTGGGTTCGTTGATTCGTAATTTTCCGTGTCTCTCTCACAACAACGCTGCCTATTATGCCTAATGTGCTTCGAATGGATTTGTACTTTTCTAAATACATAGCGGTTATTTGTAACGATTCGAAATCTCGTATTTTACTTTCGTTTTTTACATGCGGCTATAGGCTCCGCCCCTGTACACCATTTTGAGAGGGTTCAGCACGGTGAGGGAGAAGCAGAGAGCAGAGCAGAGTGAGTGTTATTGTGCTTCGAATAGATTCGAAATCTCGTATTTTACTTTCGTTTTTTCATGCGGCTATAGCCTCCGCCCCCTGTACACCATTTTGAGAGGGAGTTCAGCATGGTGAGGGAGAAGCAGAGAGCAGAGTGAGTGTTATTGTGCTTCGAATGGATTCGTACATTCGTAACTTTTTTCATAACGAATTATGCCGAAGACATTCGGGCATTCGCTATTTTGCGGTATAATTTATTTCGGATTCGGTTTTATTCGTAATTGCTTTGTTCGGAAATTTGAATGCTTCCGAATGTCCGAAAGTTGCTAAATTCGGACGAATTTCGATTCGTTACGAAACTAATTGCACAAGCCTAGCCTGAACCATCCCAGGACAGCCTGCTTCATTTTGTCATCAGAAAGATTTAGAAAAATGTGTCTCTTGTGCAATTTTCGTGACAAGTTATCCAGGATTAGGTGTTCCATGCGCTGAATGTTCACAGGAATGACTGCTGTGGGCTGGGAACCACCGCATCCAGGATCATCACTGACGGATGTACGGCCATCATTGAAACATTTACGCCATTCAAATGTCTTACTGCGGCTGAGTGTCTTATTACCGTACTGTGCTTGAAGTCCTCTGCAGATATCCACGGGTTTTACACCTCCGTTCACAAAAAACTTCTTTACCACACGCTGTTCCATGCATACGCTAACACTGTTGTCTGCCATCTTGGTTAAAAGTCTTTGAACTGGCCCGTGACACGTGTGCCGCCTATCAGTAATAGGACACACTTGCTACTTACTACTGCATGTAGTACCGCCACACTAGCATCCCTTTTTATACCTGAAAAATTAAAGGTCCTGGTTTGACTTGAACACCCCTCATTGAATGAAACTATCACTAAAGCATACCTAATTTTGTAGCACACAAAACGGATGTATGCACACTTCAGCAGCTGAGAATTACAATTTTATTGCAGTGACTTAGCCAAATGTGTCAGAGCATCCAAACAAAAGAACTCGCTGCTCCAGGTGAGACAGGAAGCCTAATGATATCACGGGTGCCTGCCTCGGCTCGCCTCCGCATACGATCAACCCTGAAGAAATGGCAGCACTCCAAGATCCATCAAAATTCTTGTTTTATGAACGAACATCCCAAGTGTTACAGACAGTTCAAATGGTAGACGCGTTTCACACAAAGATGTGCTTAATCATTACCAATGAATAAGCACATCTTTGTGTGAAACGTGTCTACCATTTGAACTGTCTGTAACACTTGGCATGTTCGTTCATTAAACAAGAATTTTGATGGATCTTGGAGTGCTGCCATTTCTTCAGGGTTGAATGTGTCAGAGCACTGTGTGTTGGCATCAATGCTTATAGTTCAACTAAGGAGTGCTTAGGTAAGTAACACTGCAGCTGAGCCGAAAAAGTGTCGTCATTCTTAAACAGAAAGTGTCCGCGGATATACATTACAGAATCATGTGCAATAGGTTAAAGTGGTTAAAACATTCTGAGTCAAAGGGGCCTGCTATAAAAGACCTTTTATACTGTCTTCTAACTGTTCCACCGCTGCAGCCTCTATAATACTCTTTGGCATTTGACACTTCCTGGAGTGTCAGATTCCTATGACTCCTTCATCAATGCTGAGTCTTGTAGTGACATAGAACAGGGGGACACAGGAGTTTGATGATCCTAGAAGTGTTAAAGCAGAGTTCCACCCATTTCTGTGTTTATAAAAGTGTAGCTACTGACTTTTAATAAACACAAACTCACCTGTCCCACGGTCCAGCGATGCGTCCGCCCGAAGCCTCGGTTCTCTCCTTCTCCTCTCCGCGGCGCCAACATTGCAAGTGTGGGCACCTGGCTGTGACAGCTTGCGGCTTCACAGCCGGGTGCGCACTGCGCATGCGCAAGCCGCACTGTGCATTCTTAATGGCCACGCAATCTTTTGGGACCTGTGACGTGTCCCAGAAGATTGCAAGGAGGGGGGGGAAAGGACAGCGTCCGCTCGGCACTGCAGCGCCATAAGCGGAAGTGGGAGCTGGGTACCTGTCAAAACTAGGTACCCGCTCCCCCCCCAAAAAAAAAATTGCATGACAAATGTGGCATGTCAGGGGGTCAGGAGTCCTTAAAGCGGAAGTTACACTTTTGGGTGGAACTCTGCTTTAAGATGATAATAAGCCCTATTTATTTTAAACACTCACAGCAACTAAGTTAGTCACTTACTGAGCATGCAACTTCTTTTTTTTTTTTAATCCTTGCCTATGTTTCAATATATTCTGGTGCCATGATCGCTGCCTCAGGTTTCCTATTTAACAATGGCTCCTTCTCTTGAAGAATCCTATGGAGCAACCCCTGTATGCAGGGAATAGAGCAGTGTCTATACTGTGTGTATCAATAGAAACACACAGTCCCATAGCCCAGGATGGCAAAGCACTCCCCTGCTTGTCCCTCCTCCCCCCGCCCCACTTATCCACTCTAACAGACTGTCTGAAAACTGATCTGTTCATTGTTAACTCTTTCCTATGAAGACCGGAAGTTTAGGGAAGCAGCACTGAGACTAAAAAATGCTAAGGGTTTATTACTACTTTAAAGGCTGAAAAGTCTAGCGGACATTACAGCATTGGAACGGAGGGAAGGTAGGAGATACAAGCTACTGGAAAGGTATAAAAGCTCTTCTAGTCCAGGGACCTTGATTTCTTTAAGCTAAGAGGGTCACTTTAAGGCAGTGGTTCTCAAACTTCTAGTGCCGTAACCCCTTAATATAATTTCCCAAGTTGTGGGGACCCCTAACAGTAAAATAATTTTCGTAGCGTGGGTTGTCAGCACTCAAGGTAAGACATTTGCACCCCTAACCCACGGACATTTAGCGCGCCCTAAGTCCCTTTAACTCGCACAGTATTAAAACCCCTTGTGGTACATTTTAGTATGTTCCACTCTCTCTTTGTTCGCCTTTCTTACCTTTATCATTCTCTATCCTAATTTCTTGTTTTTTCCCCCCATCCCTATCTGTCTTTCCTGTTCTTTCTCTCCCTTTTTCTTTGTTCCTTCCCTTTTTCTCTCCCTTCCATGTATTTTCTATTTTTTATTCCTTCTCTTACTCCTTGGTGTGGGGGGGGGGGTGCGATGGGTGACACTGCTGGTAGGGGGTGTGATCAGTGGCAATGCTGGGGGGGGGGTTCTGATCAGCCAACTTAGGTGCTCTTGATCAAGGTCATCTGCTGATCCGAGAACTGTAGTGGGGACTTTTAATGGCAACTCTAATCACAGGTAGTGTTACTCACTGTGTCTCTGGCTTCACTGTGTCTCCAGCTCTGTGATGCCTCACCAGTCAGCTGACCTCTAGTCTCTGCCCCCCACCCATGCCGTGAACTGAATGGGCGGCTGCAAAGAGGCTGAGTGGGCAGCCGCGGGCTCCAGGAACAGCCTAGCTGGGCGCGGCCGCAGGCTCAAGGGACAGCCCTGCTGGGCAGCCGCGAAAAGGCTGAGAGAGTGGTGCAGGCTTCAGGAACAGCACAGGATTTAGTGACCCCTGGCAAATCGTCATTTGACCCCCGAAGGGGTCCCGACCCCCAGGTTGAGAACCACTGCTTTAAGGGTTTCGGTTTAGATACACTTGATCAACAAACAGCTAAAAATGTTCAACTTCCATCCAGTCTCTGTAGAATTTTTCTTTTCCACCGTCCATTTGGTAGGTAATAATACTGTACAATACATGATTATCAAACCAAGGTATCAGAACTGTTTGTATAAGAAGACGGATCTGTCAATAGCCACATTTGGACTGTTTTAAAGAAACGTTCACATTTTCTCAAGCTTTCTTTCTGCAAAACAAACTGCCAGCACTGTGTATTTTTGTCCTGCCCATCATTAGACTGAATTGTTCACTGATGCCAACTGGCAGATAAAAGACTGACTGTCCAAATTGCCAGTCAAGACTTCAAATGCTGGAGAAGCTTAAAAAACATTCGCTGCAAAGCACAAACAAATACGGTATGTTTCCATGAAAGGCAATTCGGCAAGAGGATTAACAAGATCTCACATATTCCCAGATTGCGAAAAGTAATATTTTGCTTTCTGGCAGCTTTCAAAAATAGTTGAAAATATAGGCAATGGATGTCACATGGCACATACTAATTGTTGCGATTAGGTCTAATAAGCAGGCTTCCCTGCTGTTTGGAGAATGTCTTTGACTTTTGATCCTGACAAGTGTATCTCACAATGATTTCACTCTGCCATGACATTCCTTCTGATGTTGATCCAGGAATTAATGGATTGTAAAAAAGCTGGCAGGATATCATTTAAAAAATAGAATTCTTAGCGTACAAGTGATGATAAGGTATCACAATTTTGCATTTTTTAATTTTGATATTAATACGTATTTGTTTGTTTTTTTCTCTTGGAGAGCTCTTCCTCAAAGTAACGAAATAAAATGATGAGACGTACCAATCGATTCATTGATGTATTCAAAAGGATCCTATATTGTGTTTTTAGCTAGCACCTATTTTTGCAAGATTTACGACTTATTCACGCTGTCATGTTTTTGTAACAAAAGGTAAAAATACATGTTACCACAATGTGTATTAGCTCACTAAACAGGGGACAATGCATTTCTGTTCCATAATTTATTTTTATTTTTTTTAAATATATTTATTGAAGTTTCCCGTACAAAAGAAAAAACTCAACAAAACAAACCAAAAAATAAAAAATGTGTGCTACCCAAGCAGGGGTGCCGGAGAAAAATTAACACATGAGTAATCATTGCTTGCATGGATGGCACAAGATGTGGTCAAAAGGAATTGTTACATCAAACAGGGATGTATTGATCAAAATAACAGCAACACTAGCAAGATCAAGCGCTCCAAAGGTGGACCCGTCCTAGTTGGGGTATGAGAAACTCAAGGGAGAAGCACCAGTGGCAATTGAGCAAGCCATTATGACGTAGCTGTGGTAGGGTCAGCTAACCACTTAGACCATACTTTGTCGTATTTTGCAGGGCAACACCTATTTACGTAGGTGTCCTTAAAAGTGGAAGACTGTTATTTACTAAGGTTCTCCAAAAGGAGATAGAGGGGGGAATTTGCTTCTTCCAGTGCAGTGCAATGGTTATTCTAGCATAGAAAACAAGAAGGCCAACCAGTGTTCTCTCTGCTACAGTAGGAATCAGGTTTTCTACTAAACCCAAGATACAGATTTCCATGGAGGAAGGTGTTTGGGTTTCTGAGACCGTATTGATTACAGCTAGGACTTCTGACCAAAATCCGACAATAACTGGACAGGACCAGAAAACATGAGAGGGACACATTACAAGTAGCCTAGAAGGTGTAAAATAGGCCCTGTGAACAATTTTGAACTGAATTAGCTTGTCACGTGAGGAGACTAGATTACAGAATGGGAGATCCCAAATGTTAACCCAGTCATCATCATTCAGGTGCTGGATATCACGCTGCCACTTAGCTCTAAGGCCAGACAAGGTGGGAAGAGATATTGAAAGTAGGTGGGCATAGATGTACGACTTTTGCCATTCACTCTTCTGGGGTCCCCCAGCAGTGCTCCTGGCTCCTCCTCGGAATTACCAATAGAGTTAGAGGGAGAAAAATGCCAAGGTTTAGCCTAGTAGCTCAGAAAACTCAACTGACCAACACAAAGTATAACAACAAACCCAGAGGATCTCCACTATCAACACTGCGACTCCAACCAGCATCTGCTCAAAAGAGACAGGTGATGGTGGGCGGTAAAGGAGTAGTATAGGGCAGATCATGTGCACAAAATAGGCCAATAACTATGGTGCAAATTGCGCCAAAATGAAACCTCCCACAGCTGTGGTGATTGCTGGCTAATGGGAGAGAAATTCTCTCCTTCATCCCCCGCCATCTAGACCAAAAAGGCATCCCGCCGGACGTGATGCCATAAGTTCAGTGCTCTCAACCTTTCCTCATAACTAATATCCTCCAGACCCTTTATTAGCTTTGTTGCCCTTTTTTGTACTCGCTCCATTTCCAGTACATCCTTCCTGAAGTCTGGTGCCCAGAACTGGACAGCATACACCAGGTGCAGCCAAACCAGAGTCTTGTAGAGTGGGAGAACTATTGCTTTATGCCTGGAGTTAATCCCTTGTTTAATGCATGCCAATATTCTGTTTGCTTTGTTAGCAGCAACTTGGCATTGCATGCCATTGCTGAGCCTATCATCTACTAGGACCCCCAGGTCCTTTTCCATCCTAGATTCCCCCAGAGGTTCTCCCCCTAGTGTATAGATTGCATTCACATTATTGCCACCCAAATGCATTATTTTAAAATTTTCTACATTAAACCTCATTTGCCATGCAGTTGCCCACCCCATTAATTTGTTCAGATCTTCTTGCAAGGTTTCCACATCCTGCAGAGAAGTTATTACCCTGCTTAGCTTAGTATCATCCGCAAATACAGAGATTTAACTGTTTACCCCATCCTCCAGGTTGTTTATGAACAAATTAAATTGATTGGTCCCAGCACAGAACCCTGGGGGACCCCACTACCCACCCCTGACCATTCCAAGTACTCCCCATTTATCACCACCCTCTGAACTCACCCTTGTACTCAGTTTTCAATCCATGTACTCACCCTATGGCCCATGCCAATGGGCCTTATTTTGTACAGTAAACATTTATGGGGAACTGTGTCAAATGCTTTTGCAAAATCCAGATACACCACAACTACGGGCCTTCCTTTATCTAGATGGCAACTCACCTCCTCATAGAAGATTCATAGATTGGTTTGGCAAGAACGATTCTTAATGAATCCATGCTGATTGCTGCTAATGATACAGTTCATTACTAAAATCTTGTATATATTATCATCCCCTCCAAGAGCTTGCATACTAATGATGTTAGGCTAACAGGTCTGTAATTCCCAGGGATGTATTTTGGACCCTTTTTAAATATTGGTGCTACAATGGCTTTTCTCCAATCCGCTGGTACCATTCCAGTCAGTAGACTGTCAGTAGAAATTAGGAACAATGGTCTAGCAATTACTTGACTGAGTTCCCTAAGTACCCTCGGGTGCAAGCCATCCGGTCCCGGTGATTTATTAATGTTAAGTTTCCCAAGTCTAATTCTAATTCTGTCCTCTGTTAGCCATGAGGGTGCTTCCTGTGACGTGTCACGAGGATAAACACTGCAGTTTTGGTTACTGAAGCCCCCAGATTCCCTCGTGAAGACTGAGGAGAAGAAGAAATTTAATACCTTCGCCATCTCCCCATACTTTGTAACCAGATGTCCTTCCTCAATCTTTATGGGGTCAATATGGTCTGTTCTCCCTTTTTTACTGTTTACATACCTAAAGAATTTCCTGATATTTTTTATGCTCTCCTCCGCTATGTGTCTTTCGTGTTTTATCTTAGCCGCCCTAATTGCACCCTTACATTTCTTGTTGCATTCTTTATAAAGTCTGAATGCTGATGATCATCCCTCAACCTTGTATTTTTTGTAGGCCTTCTCTTTTGCTTTTATTTGCATTTTATATGCAACCTACCACTAATGCCCCAATACTACCCTCTGGAATCTCTTCTGTGTCGGGTCCACTCGCTCTGCTTCAGCCAAACCTAGATTTTATATCTGGCATGTCTACGCCCTTCTTGAAAGCCACATGGCTGAGCTCCTCTCCACGCCTTATTGGCATGTTTTGCTAATGCACATATATTTGGTTGTGTCTTTAGATATGCAGCTATTTGCAAGCATTGACAAAAAAGCTGTTTGGCAGACCTCTATCCTTTTTTGAAGCTATCTTCACCAGGTACTTGCCACAGAAGCATTTGGTCTCAGATTTCTATGCTATCCTCTTTGCATACAAGTCTCCTGGAGAGAGTCCAGCTTTTTAAAAAGACCTAGAAACATAGACACATATGACCTGCAGTGTCAGTTAGATAACGATGAATGGGAATGAGTAAACTTGGTAGTACATAAGTGTTCTCCTAATGTTAGCATTCAGGAAAATGCATACAATGCCACTAAATCTCGCCAATGACATCAGATAAATGCTGGTGATGTTTGACAGAGGAGGGTTCTTTCCTTTGTGTGTGGTGGTCTTGCCCATGTGCTTCTGCTTACTGGATGAAAGTGCATGAGTATCTGGGGTGACCAGTGAGCTCCTAGAATTTACTCCAGCACAGTGAGGTTGATTTGCTAAAGCTGGAGAGTGCAAAATCTGGTGAAGTTGTGCATGGTAGCCAATCAGCCTCTAACTTCAGCTTATTTAAAGCGGAATTCCACCCTAAAGTGGAACTTCCGCTCATTGGATTCCTGTCCCCCCTCCCCCCCGAAAGGTGGCAATTGTGGTGTGGCATCGGAGGGGAGGGGGGACAGGATACCTGTCAAAGACAGGTATCCTTTCCCACTTCCTGGAGTCCGGCCACGGCCGTGACGCAGCCGTGACGTCACCGCGGGGCTCCCTCCTCCTCCTCCCCTGGCCGCCGGGCTAATAGGAGAGAGGAGCAGGGCCTCGTGCATATGCAGTAGGGTTCCCGGCGTGAAGCCCAAAAAAAAGTCAGTGTTTTTGATTATATTATTTACTAAAATTTATTGAATAAAAAGTATTATTATTATTAAATTATTATTTGTTATATTATAATTTATGATTTTGTGTTTCAAACTTTATCATACCTGGGATGTCTACTAGACTCTAGTTTGGACAGATTTAAGTGAGTTATTCCTAAGAATTGCAGGCCTACAATGTAAAACGCCAAATTTCCATGCAAAATAATCATACCGCTTTCAGCACCTAAAATCTGAAATAATCATACCGCCAGGAGGGTTAATTAAGCTTTTACAAAAAACAAAAAAAAACAAATAGGAAGCTGATTGGTTTCAATGTAGATCTGGACCAGATTTTGCACTTTCCAGTCTTAGTAAATAAACCCCAATATCTCCAACACCACAACAAACAGGCATTATGGAGCTATAGTAAATCATTGACAATCCATAGGATTAAGACTAGGCTGTGTGTCCTGGCCCATTGGGTAGACACACACCCTTCAAGTTTGCGAGAATGGTTCACTATTAGGCTAAACAGAATGGACATAAAAGAATTGATCCACACAGCACAAGACAGAATGCCATCATTCACAAAAACTTGGGCTTGCTGGGTTTACTATAAAACCACAGATCTGTATAAACAGATCATGTCACAGGAGATGACTCACAATAGGTGCTTTCAGATTTGGAAGAAGACAATGGCTTTGAGTGGAAAAGTTCTGGGAGGTGTATTCGGAGCCCGGAATCTTAGGCCTCGTACACATGACCGAGTTTCTCGGCAAGAACCAGCAAGAAACTTGCTGGCAGAGATGTCTTGCCGAGTAAATTGGTCGTGTGTACGCGGCTATCGGGTTTCTCGTCGAGAAAACCGACAAGTAACCTCAACGAGAAAATAGAGAACCTGCTCTCTATTTTCTCGTCGAGATTCTCGTCAGCCTGTTTCTAGACGAGAAAAGTGAGTGTGTGTACACTTACCTGTCCGCCGGGAAGCCCGCGCATGTTCGAAATGAATTTGACGCATGCGCGGTAGCTTCCTAGGCATAGATAGGGTATACTAAGATGGCGGCGACGGCATTGAATGTGACGAGAGCATGCTCGTCGTAGTCGATGACGTCACCGTGTACGCTCCATTCAAAGAACCGCGGGTTCTTTGAATCGAGCGTGTGTACACTCGGCCGGGACAATTTTCTTGTCCAAGAATCTCGTCGAAAAAAACGACATGTTTTTTTCTACGAGAATCTCGGCCGTGTGTACGAGGCCTTAAAGTCAGAACTGCAGCCATATGGATTCTTTGACTAGAGTTTATGGTGGTTCTCTGTGCTCAGACGGCAGGCCCCCTGCCCCGACCTCCCAGTGGAAGTGTGGATTTTACCGCTCCTCCTGACTCCCCCACTTTATTTTATTTTCTTCTTGCCCCAGAGGTACCTGGATCTAGGGGACAGGCTTTTTATAATGTTATTATATGCTCATCCTCTAAGGTTTTGTTGAGCAATGTCAGGGGTAGGGATGAGCTTCGTGTTCGAGTCGAACATACGTTCGACTCGAACATCGGCTGTTCGATCGTTCGACGAAGATCGAACGATTTGGGCCGTTCGCGCCAAATTCGAGTGACGCGAACGGCCCACAATGCACTACGCCATCGCAGTGTCATCCAGGCGCTGTGATTGGCCAAGCATGCACTGTGACCCCGCATGCTTGGCCAATCACAGCGCCGGCAGCGAGGAGAGCAATGATTGGCCACAGGCAGGATGCCTGTGGCCAATTATTGCTGAGGGTGTTTAGTACACGCCCCACACTATAAAAGGCCGCCAGCACGGCGGCCTAGTGTAGTGTGTTCCGGAGCAGGGATAGAGCAGCATAGGCAGGGACAGTGACTGTTATTTCTTTCTTGCTTAACCTGGATTCCTTTAGTTTAGGGAAAGAGAAGGATAGGTAGGGAGAGTGTCAGTGTGTTTTGTGCTTGTGCTATAGTGTGCTTAAAAAAAACATTTATTCTAGGGACAGAAAACTGTAGGTAGGGACAGTGTCAGTTTCTTTCACTCTGCAAGTCCTTGTTTCCAGGGACCTGGAAGGACAGTGAGTGAATTGTCCTTGTGCTATATTGTGCTTAAAAAAACATTTATTCTAGGGACAGAAAACTGTAGGTAGGGAGAGTGTCAGTTTCTTTCACTCTGCAAGTCCTTGTTTCCAGGGACCTGGAAGGACAGTGACTGAATTGTCCTTGTGCTATATTGTGATTAAAAAAAACATTTATTCTAGGGACAGAAAACTGTAGGTAGGGAGAGTGTCAGTTTATTTCACTCTGCAAGTCCTTGTTTCCAGGGACCTGGAAGGACAGTGACTGAATTGTCCTTGTGCTATATTGTGCTTAAAAAAAACATTTATTCTAGGGACAGAAAACTGTAGGTAGGGAGAGTGTCAGTTTATTTCACTCTGCAAGTCCTTGTTTCCAGGGACCTGGAAGGACAGTGACTGAATTGTCCTTGTGCTATATTGTGATTAAAAAAAACATTTATTCTAGGGACAGAAAACTGTAGGTAGGGAGAGTGTCAGTTTATTTCACTCTGCAAGTCCTTGTTTCCAGGGACCTGGAAGGACAGTGACTGAATTGTCCTTGTGCTATATTGTGATTAAAAAAAACATTTATTCTAGGGACAGAAAACTGTAGGTAGGGAGAGTGTCAGTTTATTTCACTCTGCAAGTCCTTGTTTCCAGGGACCTGGAAGGACAGTGACTGAATTGTCCTTGTGCTATATTGTGATTAAAAAAAACATTTATTCTAGGGACAGAAAACTGTAGGTAGGGAGAGTGTCAGTTTATTTCACTCTGCAAGTCCTTGTTTCCAGGGACCTGGAAGGACAGTGACTGAATTGTCCTTGTGCTATATTGTGATTAAAAAAAACATTTATTCTAGGGACAGAAAACTGTAGGTAGGGAGAGTGTCAGTTTATTTCACTCTGCAAGTCCTTGTTTCCAGGGACCTGGAAGGACAGTGACTGAATTGTCCTTGTGCTATATTGTGATTAAAAAAAACATTTATTCTAGGGACAGAAAACTGTAGGTAGGGAGAGTTTTTTTTTATTTCACTCTGCAAGTCCTTGTTTCCAGGGACCTGGAAGGACAGTGACTGAATTGTCCTTGTGCTATATTGTGATTAAAAAAAACATTTATTCTAGGGACAGAAAACTGTAGGTAGGGAGAGTGTCAGTTTATTTCACTCTGCAAGTCCTTGTTTCCAGGGACCTGGAAGGACAGTGACTGAATTGTCCTTGTGCTATATTGTGCTTAAAAAAAACATTTATTCTAGGGACAGAAAACTGTAGGTAGGGAGAGTGTCAGTTTATTTCACTCTGCAAGTCCTTGTTTCCAGGGACCTGGAAGGACAGTGACTGAATTGTCCTTGTGCTATATTGTGATTAAAAAAAACATTTATTCTAGGGACAGAAAACTGTAGGTAGGGAGAGTGTCAGTTTATTTCACTCTGCAAGTCCTTGTTTCCAGGGACCTGGAAGGACAGTGACTGAATTGTCCTTGTGCTATATTGTGCTTAAAAAAAACATTTATTCTAGGGACAGAAAACTGTAGGTAGGGAGAGTGTCAGTTTATTTCACTCTGCAAGTCCTTGTTTCCAGGGACCTGGAAGGACAGTGACTGAATTGTCCTTGTGCTATATTGTGATTAAAAAAAACATTTATTCTAGGGACAGAAAACTGTAGGTAGGGAGAGTGTCAGTTTATTTCACTCTGCAAGTCCTTGTTTCCAGGGACCTGGAAGGACAGTGACTGAATTGTCCTTGTGCTATATTGTGATTAAAAAAAACATTTATTCTAGGGACAGAAAACTGTAGGTAGGGAGAGTTTTTTTTTATTTCACTCTGCAAGTCCTTGTTTCCAGGGACCTGGAAGGACAGTGACTGAATTGTCCTTGTGCTATATTGTGATTAAAAAAAACATTTATTCTAGGGACAGAAAACTGTAGGTAGGGAGAGTGTCAGTTTATTTCACTCTGCAAGTCCTTGTTTCCAGGGACCTGGAAGGACAGTGACTGAATTGTCCTTGTGCTATATTGTGCTTAAAAAAAACATTTATTCTAGGGACAGAAAACTGTAGGTAGGGAGAGTGTCAGTTTATTTCACTCTGCAAGTCCTTGTTTCCAGGGACCTGGAAGGACAGTGACTGAATTGTCCTTGTGCTATATTGTGATTAAAAAAAACATTTATTCTAGGGACAGAAAACTGTAGGTAGGGAGAGTGTCAGTTTATTTCACTCTGCAAGTCCTTGTTTCCAGGGACCTGGAAGGACAGTGACTGAATTGTCCTTGTGCTATATTGTGATTAAAAAAAACATTTATTCTAGGGACAGAAAACTGTAGGTAGGGAGAGTGTCAGTTTATTTCACTCTGCAAGTCCTTGTTTCCAGGGACCTGGAAGGACAGTGACTGAATTGTCCTTGTGCTATATTGTGATTAAAAAAAACATTTATTCTAGGGACAGAAAACTGTAGGTAGGGAGAGTGTCAGTTTATTTCACTCTGCAAGTCCTTGTTTCCAGGGACCTGGAAGGACAGTGACTGAATTGTCCTTGTGCTATATTGTGATTAAAAAAAACATTTATTCTAGGGACAGAAAACTGTAGGTAGGGAGAGTGTCAGTTTATTTCACTCTGCAAGTCCTTGTTTCCAGGGACCTGGAAGGACAGTGACTGAATTGTCCTTGTGCTATATTGTGATTAAAAAAAACATTTATTCTAGGGACAGAAAACTGTAGGTAGGGAGAGTGTCAGTTTATTTCACTCTGCAAGTCCTTGTTTCCAGGGACCTGGAAGGACAGTGACTGAATTGTCCTTGTGCTATATTGTGATTAAAAAAAACATTTATTCTAGGGACAGAAAACTGTAGGTAGGGAGAGTGTCAGTTTATTTCACTCTGCAAGTCCTTGTTTCCAGGGACCTGGAAGGACAGTGACTGAATTGTCCTTGTGCTATATTGTGATTAAAAAAAACATTTATTCTAGGGACAGAAAACTGTAGGTAGGGAGAGTGTCAGTTTATTTCACTCTGCAAGTCCTTGTTTCCAGGGACCTGGAAGGACAGTGACTGAATTGTCCTTGTGCTATATTGTGCTTAAAAAAAACATTTATTCTAGGGACAGAAAACTGTAGGTAGGGAGAGTGTCAGTTTATTTCACTCTGCAAGTCCTTGTTTCCAGGGACCTGGAAGGACAGTGACTGAATTGTCCTTGTGCTATATTGTGATTAAAAAAAACATTTATTCTAGGGACAGAAAACTGTAGGTAGGGAGAGTGTCAGTTTATTTCACTCTGCAAGTCCTTGTTTCAAGGGACAGAGAAGGACACCTGAAGGTAGCCCTTATTGCTTTTTTCCCATCTCCCTGCAGGCCATCTATTAGAATGTCTGGAAGGCAAACAAGGAGAGGCAGACAGTCAGGAGGCAATAAAAGAGGGCAAGCAGGCTCTGTGTCTGGGGGCAACAGTGCTGGTCGTGGACGCGGTGCATTGTCATCAGCACATGGCCATGGGACACGCTTGTCCTTCTTTTCGGCAGCTGGACATGTTGAGCCACATCATGCCGAAGACTTGGTAGAGTGGATGACCAAGCCCTCCTCCTCCTCCTCATCCTCTCTCACCCAGGCTCAGGGTACTGGAAAAGCAGCTGCCAAAGCGTCGTCTTCCCTGGTATCAATGTCAGACAAATCATCAGTCACTCCTTCCCTAGACCCACCATGTCCTCCTCCTGAGGAGTCCCCCGAACTGTTTCAGCACAGTGTTGGGTACATGCTCCAGGAGGATGCCCAGCGTTTCGAAGGGTCTGATGATGAAACCCAGCTAGAGGAAGGCAGTAGCGTGAGAGCAGACAGAGGGGATGCTCAAGAAGGACACCAATCTGGCAGTCATGTTCCAGCAGCTGCAGCATACTGCCAGATTGGCTCCAGTGATGAGGAGGGAGGGGATGATGAGGTCACTGACTCCACGTGGGTGCCTAATAGGAGAGAGGAGGAGGAGGAGGATGAGGAGGAGGCACATCTCCAACGAGGCAGGATGCCCTTTGGTGGCCAGCGTAAGGGCAGTACACCGACGGAATCACACCGCAGAGCTCCGCCTGTGCAGGGCGCTGCCTCTGCCCGTCATTCAAAAAGTTCTTTGGTGTGGGCCTTTTTTGAGGCTAGTGCATCAGATCGCACAGCTGCTGTTTGCAACATATGTCTCAAGCGTATATCGCGTGGCCAAAACATCAGCCGCTTGGGTACCACATGCCTGACCAGACATATGTTGACCTGCCATGCAGCTCGTTGGCAAGCCTACCTCAAAGACCCACACCAAAGAACAAAGCGGACCTCTCCTTGCACCGCATCAGCTGGGATCTCCAACCCCACTATAACTTCAGTCCTCTCTGAAACATGCACTGAGAGGAATGAAGGTGTAGAATTAGGTGTGTCACAGCCAAGTACTTGCGCCCACTCTGCTAGCAGTACACCGACGTCCGATTCTAGCAGGCAAATTTCCCTGCCCCAGCTGCTGGACCGTCGAAAGAAGTTCACTCCCAGCCATCCACATGCCCAGCGGTTGAATGCTAGCTTGGCTAAATTGCTAGCGCTTCAACTGCTGCCTTTTCAGTTGGTAGACTCGGCCCCCTTCCGTGAGTTTGTGCAATGTGCAGTTCCTCAGTGGCAGGTTCCCAAACGCCACTTTTTCTCACGGAAGGCTATTCCGGCTCTCTACCGGCATGTGGAAGGCAATGTCTTGGCCTCGCTGGACAGGGCGGTCAGCGGTAAGGTGCATATTACCGCTGACTCATGGTCCAGCAGGCATGGACAGGGACGTTACCTTTCTTTCACGGCCCATTGGGTCACTCTTTTGGCAGCTGGGAAGGATTCAGGACAAGGTGCAGTAGTGTTGGAGGTTGTCCCACCGCCACGCCTCCAAAATGCTACTACTGGTTGTGACACACCTCTCTCCTCCACCCCCTCCTCTTCTTCTTCCTCCATGGCCTCTTCCTGTGGTTTGTCCTATGAACCAGCGGTGCTCCGTAGCCGTTCACGAGGCTACGCAAGTACGCAGGCAAAAAGATGCCATGCCGTGCTTGCGCTGGTGTGTTTGGGGGACAGAAGCCACACTGGGGCAGAGGTCCTGTCTGCTCTGCAGGGCCAGGCCGAGAGGTGGTTGACGCCACGCCAGCTTAAGCCAGGAATGGTGGTTTGCGACAATGGCACCAACCTCCTCTCCGCCCTCCGACAGGGACAACTGACCCATGTGCCCTGTGTGGCTCACGTCCTTAACCTGGTGGTGCAGCGCTTCTTGGGCAGGTACCCGGGCTTACAGGATGTCCTGAGGCAGGCCAGGAAAGTCTGTGTGCATTTCCGCAGATCTTATAATGCCAGTGCTCGCCTGGCTGAGCTGCAAAAGGAGTTGAACCTGCCCAAGAACCGCCTTATATGTGACATGCCCACCAGGTGGAACTCAACGTTGGCCATGCTGCAGCGGCTGCACACGCAGCAGAGGGCCATCAATGAGTACCTGTGCGACTACGGCACCAGGACAGGGTCAGGGGAGCTTGGTTTTTTTTCTCCACGCCAGTGGGGCATGATCAGGGATGCATGCACTGTCCTGGCACCATTTGAGGAGGCCACGAGGATGGTGAGCAGTGACAGTGCATGCATCAGTGACACTGTACCTCTTGTCCACCTGTTGGAGCACACGCTGCGTGGAATAATGGACAGGGCACTTGAGGCAGAACAGAGGCAGGAAGAGGAGGACTTCCTTGCCTCTCAAGGCCCCCTTTACCCAGACAGTGTTCCTTCTGTCCCACCCATCGCACAGGAAGAGGAGGAGGAGGAGGAGGAGGAGGAGGAGGAGGAGGATTGTGTCAGCATGGAGGTGGAGGCTGGCACTCAGCATCATCAGCAGCAGTCTTTTAGGGATGATTTACAGTCCCAAGAAACCAGTGGACTTGTACGTGGCTGGGAGGAGGTGGCTGCGGATCATGTCGTCCTTAGTGACCCAGAGGACTCCGGAGCGAATGCCTCAGCAAACCTACGCTGCATGGCCTCCCTGATCCTGCAAAGTCTGCGGAAGGATCCTCGTATTCTTCGGATCAAGGAGAGGGACCATTACTGGCTGGCCACTCTCCTTGATCCACGGTACAAGGGTAAGGTTGCGGACCTTATGTTACCGTCGCAGAGGGAGCAGAGGATGAGACAACTCCGGGAGGCCTTGCAGAAAGGTCTGTGTAACGCGTTCCCAGAGACTGGGAGGTTGCAAACTCCTGGTCCTGGACAACGAGTTGCTGAGGCTTCGGCCAGTCAAAGAAGGAGCGGTGGGGAAGGTGGCCGTCTGACCGATGCGTTCAGACAATTCTTTAGTCCGCAGCCCCAAAGTATGATCGGTTCCAGCAACCATCGCCAGCGTCTGATAAACATGGTGCAGGAATATCTAGGGGCAAGGTCAGACTTGGACACCTTCCCCACCGAAAATCCTCTGGCTTACTGGGTCTTGAGGATGGATCACTGGCCAGAGCTTGCACAGTATGCAATTGAGCTACTGGCCTGTCCTGCATCCAGCGTTCTTTCGGAACGCACATTCAGTGCTGCTGGAGGATTTGTCACGGATCACAGGGTGCGCCTGTCCACCGACTCGGTTGATCGACTGACTTTCATCAAGATGAACCAGTCTTGGATCACCACCAGCTACCACACACCTGATGCTGATATAACAGACTAATTGATTTTAACATGTCACATCCCTTCAAGACTGATGCTGATGCTGAGTGCCTGTGCTGTTATGTTGACTGGCTATCCTCCTCCTCCGAGTCCTCAATGATACGATTGATGATGATAGCTTGTAAGATCATTTTTGTTTATGGGTGCCGCCACCAGTGCCTAACGCCCAATTTTTCAGCCCCTGTTTAACAGGGGCGTGTAATTACAATTTTTGAAGCAATACTTTGCAACAGGGCTCATTGCTGTGCTCCAAGTACAGTATCTGTGAGGAGTTGCAGTGTTGTGCCACCAGTGCCTAACGCCCAATTTTTCAGCCCCTGTTTAACAGGGGCGTGTAATTACAATTTTTGAAGCAATACTTTGCAACAGGGCTCATTGCTGTGCTCCAAGTACAGTATCTGTGAGGAGTTGCAGTGTTGTGCCACCAGTGCCTAAGGCCCAATTTTTCAGCCCCTGTTTAACAGGGGCGTGTCATTACAATTTTTGAAGCAATACTTTGCAACAGGGCTCATTGGTGTGCTCCAAGTACAGTATCTGTGAGGAGTTGCAGTGTTGTGCCACCAGTGCCTAAGGCCCAATTTTTCAGCCCCTGTTTAACAGGGGCGTGTCATTACAATTTTTGAAGCAATACTTTGCAACAGGGCTCATTGCTGTGCTCCAAGTACAGTTGCTGTGAGGGGTTGCAGTGTTGTGCCACCAGTGCCTAAGGCCCAATTTTTCAGCCCCTGTTCAACAGGGGCATGTAATTACAATTCTTGATCTAATAATTCACAGCAGGGCCCATTGCTGCACCCACCAAGAGTAACTGTCAGGGCTTACAGTGTTGTGGCACCAGCACCACCATCAAAGGCCCAATTTTTACTACCACTGTTCAACAATTATATGTAATTAAAATTCCTGATATAATAGTTGACAGCAGGGCGTTCCAGCACCAACCAAGAGTAACTGTGAGTGCTTACAGTGTTGTGCCAACACCAACAACTAAGGGGCCTATTTCTGCAGAGTATATACGGCAGGTCCCTACTTTCAAACATCCAACTTACAAACGACTCCTACTTGCAAACGCAAGAAGACAACAGGAAGTGAGAGGAAATCTACCACTAGGAAGGAAAATTCTCTCCTGTAAGAATAAATATGGGAGAAAGGTGTCTCCTCTGTACTGATGCTTTATCAGCAATCCTTGTTTCAAGAAAAACACCACATTTCAAAAACAGTTGTCATTGGGACGGAAAGTGAGGTGAAATGTTCTGAACAGGGGCACAGACAGCAAAACAAATGTTACAGGGGTGATAACCCTTACCTATGTTTTCCAAAAAGTTTAAAAATAGATTTTTGGTCTGGAGCTACACTTCAACAATGTACCTGTTCAAAATTACAAACAGACTCTACATAAGAACAAACCTACAGTCCCTGTCTTGTATGCACCGCCTGTATAGGGCTGTTCAGAGTATATAGGGCCTTTTTTATTTTATGTGCGGGGTTCCCCTTAATATCCATACAAGACCCAAAGGGGCTGGTAATGGGCTGGGGTAGGGGGGGGGTCATGGGGTAGCTATGCCATTTTTCTTAAAGAATTTCATCCATATTACCGGGACCAGACATTACATTAAAGCCGCAAGCAGTTTTAAATGGCTTTTTTTTCCTTTAGAAGTGTCATTTTGTGCAGGGACAGTTCTAAACACGGGAAACACGTGGCACTTCACAGGCATACTTTAGACACCCCCCAGGTACGATATTTAAAGGAATATTTGACTTTTTTTTTTTTCACTTTATGCATCATTAAAATGACTGCTCCCGAAAAACGACCGTTTTTAAAACTTCTTTTTGCATTGATACATGTCCCCTGGTGCAGAACCCGGGTTCCCAAACCCTTTTTAGGACAATAACATGCATAATAGTTGTTATAATTAGCACTTTAGAATTCGAACGTTCGCATCCATTGTATTTAATAGGGTTCTAATGTTCGTTCGAACTTTCGGTCCGTTCGCGGGTTCTGGTGCGAACCGAACCCGGGGGTGTTCGGCTCATCACTAGTCAGGGGGCAGACTGGCACAACTGTGTTTTGATGCTTATGTGAGGAAATTTGGATCCCGTCTAACTTGACAGAAAATCTATGCCTCGCTATGTGCCTGTGTGTTCTTAGACTAGGATATCTCTTTGTACTATGTTCACTGCCACGCCTCAAGAGGCAGGTTTGGTTTCTATTATGCAAAGTCATGTTCTCTTGCTTATATTGTACCATACCACTCCCTTAATTTCTTCTAGATTGGTGATGTTATATATTTGAAAATCTTAAAAAAACATTATGGGAAAAAAAAGAGTAAAAATGTGTAACCAGGGTGTTTTGCTGCAGTGTGTTAACGTGCCTTATATCATGCATTAAAGTGACTGTAATGGCTCTTTTTTTTAATTAAAATAATAAATGTCATTCTTACTAGCTCTGTGCAATGATATTGTGATATTTGGGCAGCCAACTGAGACATATTTGCAAAGGTCTGTGACAGGTTAACAGATGTCAATGAGACAAAATATTGCTTCAGATGCATGATTCAAGCCTCGTACACACGACCGATTTTCTCGGCAAGAAGCAGCAAGAAACTTGCTGGCAGAGCTTTCTTGCCGAGTAAATCGGTCGTGTGTACGCGGCTATCAGGTTTCTCGTCAAGAAAACCGACAAGAATCTCGACGAGAAAAATAGAGAACCTGCTCTCTATTTTCTTGTCGAGATTCTCATCAGCATGTTTCTCGACGAGAAAAGTGTGTGTGTGTGTACACTTACCTTTCGCCGTGGAAACACGCGCATGCTCGAAATGACTTTGACGCATGCGCGGTAGCTTCCTAGGCATAGAAAGGGTGTAACAAGATGGCGGCGACGGCATTGAATGTGACGAGCGCAAGCTCGTCGTAGTCGATGACGTCACCCCGTTCGCTCCATTCAAAGAACCGCAGGTTCTTTGAATGGATCGTGTGTACACTCGGCCGGGACAAGTTTCTTGTCCAAGAATCTCGTCAAGAAAAACGACGTGTTTTTTCTTGACGAGATTCTCGGCCGTGTGTACGAGGCCTGAGAAATGGTCAGGGATTAGTATTCAACGAGATAGGCAAACTAGGTTTGAAAAAGTGTGGAAGCCCTGGATCGCTTATCTCCAGGCTCCTTGAGGGCGTGGCGGGTTTGTGGGAGGGGATACAGAGTGAAGGGACGTATCTAAATCTGCTCTTTCTTGATTTCTTTGATTTTTTTTTCTTTGTCTTTTCTCTTCCTTTCTTCTTTTCTCTTCTTCCCTATTTTCTTCCCAATTTTTTAATTGTTTTGCTATCAGTTCCATAATGTCATGTGGAAAATGTTTTGGGTAGGATGCTGCCAGGAGACAATAAAGTCTCCCCACCTACGCTACATTCTTGATTACTATGTTTTAGTGATGTTTATTAGGTTGGGAACGCTGATCTTATTGGATGCTTCATCCTGGTTGTAACTATTACATGACTATTATTTGAACGTGAACGTTTGTATGTTGACTTAAACTTGTAATAAAAAAATATTGAAACAAGAAATGGTCAGGGATGAGTTGTATTCTGTCGTAGCATTACATCAGAGCATTAGAGGGAGGAATTTATAAATTAAACTGAAGTCCTCTAGGAAATCAACTTCATTATTCCTACCATGCTTTGCTGTGCAATAGACTTGATGACAGGCCCCACTAAATTTGGCTTTACTGAAAATCTAGTATTAGGTGTAACATACAAAGATCCCATTCACACAGAGCTGGCCTGTTCAGGTACGATTAACAAACATATATTAACACATGCGTTAAGGCAGCCTGTTTATTGGACTGGACTGCCAACACTCCACAACAGAGAGAAAATCAGACCTGCACCATTTTTGGTACTGCAATGCACATCATGGCACAATAGTACAATGATTTAGTGTGTTGTGGTGCCCATTAAAAAACGAGCCAAATACCTATTCTATATATTCTGTAAGTTATAGATCTTCTATAAATTAACCATATAGGATGAAGAGGTTCACTTTACAAAAAGTACAGTAGGCAGTCAGTACTGATATTCCATGTGACTGCCTATTCAGGCATCTGCATTGTGGAGAGGAAGAGGGAGTAGTGTGTGTTTCCCCACATCCATGGAACTACTTCTCAAATCAGGGTGATGAGAGAGCATAGGAAAGGCAACTACTGACTGCTTCACTCAAAATGGGAAGTTTTGCTTTAAATCCTCCTCCCCCTCTCCTCTGCCACATTTGGCATATCTTTTAGGTTCCTAGTTCTGACAGGTTCCGCTCAGATCGCCTAGGTGATCCAAGAAGTTCCGACCACCCTCTCTTCAACCACAGTTTTCGGGGACACGTCACAGGTCCCAGAAGACTGTGGGACCATTTTTAAAGTGCAGGGTGGCTCACGCATGTGCAGTAGGAAGCCGGTTTCCTACACTAAATATGCTGGCTCTGATGCAGTGACACGTGTTAGCATAGGTAGTCTCTTGGTGGGTACTACAATAGCAAAAATTCCTTCATAGCACATCAGCCTGTACAGTGAAGACATTTACTATTTGGTGACAGAGGACATACGGTGGAGGAATGGAAAAGGATGAGCAAAGGCTTAAAGTGGATTTGCCATCATATATATTTTAAAGGGTAGAGCTTGTTTGAAAAAATGTACTGTAGTTGCAAAATGTGATGATGTGATAAAAATGTGACATGACCTGTAAATGTTTATTGCTTTTTTAATAAAGACTATATTATCAACTATATTTTCAAAAGACATGAGTCCACATACTGTAGGAACATCTCATTAAAGGGGAGTTCCAGCCTTTTTTTATGTTTATTAAAAGTCAGCAGCTACAAAAAGTGTAGCTGCTGACTTTTAATAAACAGACACTTACCTGCTCCACGGTCCAGCGATGCGGCCGCCCGGAGTGCCACCCTCTCCGCGGGCGCCTCCATTCACACTGTGGGCACCCGGCCGTGACAGCTTTCGGCTTCACGGCCGGGCACGCACTGCACATGCGCGAGTCGCACTGCGCTCTAGGAGTGGACAGGCGATCTCCTGGGACCTGTCCCGTGTCCCAGGAGATCACCTGGAGGGAGGGACCGCCTAAGGCGAGAGGAGCAGTCGCCTAGGTGGTCTGTAGGTGGAAGTAGGAAGTAGGACAGGAAGTCCCACTCCCCCCCAAAAAAAATGACGGGTGAGGAGTGCTTAAAGCGGAAGTTCCACTTTTGGGTGGAACTCCGCTTTAAAAAAACAGAATTATCAAAAGGTAATACCACTGACAAAGTTGGTTCACATCCAAGTGGCAAACAGATGTATATATAAAGAAAGAAAAAGGGAGGGTGCACTGACCTAGTGCATTACCACTTAAAACTTTTATTAAAAAATAGATAAAAAGTAATGATCCTACTCACAAAAGGAGCTTAGGTAAACGCTTATTGAACAGTTGAGCTGGAATTCTTGGCAAGACAGAGAGGGTTGGACAATATCTCAAACATCTGGATGGCTACGCGTTTCTGGGGCGCACCCCTTTCCTCAGAGCCTAGATGGTCAATGGTGCGCCCTCCTTTTTTTCTTTCTTTCTCTAGCCGTATGAACACCCATTGTTCTGAGGAGGGCTGCAAGACTTAAGACGGAACCACACTACCCGTGTTTGATGAAACACCAGAGCGCAGGAGATTTTTGTTATACAGATATATGGCATCTGTCACAGGTGACAGAATGTGGTACATGCAGCCATAGGGGGCACAGCACGAGGTGGTTCTGCTGTTTCTGTTTGGGGTTTTACTTCTGTTTGTCCAATTGTTGCATAAAGATTGGAAGAGGGAACAAGAAGCAAGCATGGAAGGATGGATAGCAGCTTTAAATGTGGAAGATTGCAAGAAAGAGATGTGAGAAAGCAAGAAAAGGTAGAAGAAGAGGAGGAAAAAAATAAAAAGAAGGAGCAAGAGTCTGAATATACTGAATACATGGTGGTCAAAGATCAGATATTGCCTAAAGCAACAAAAAGGTACAAATGTGACCTGATGACTGAATCCCAGGACTACAGAGGGAGGGTTTTGACATGGAAACACTATGTTGGTCTTAATGCCACATGCAGGCTAACACAATTGTAAGCAGAGGGATGCAATAGAAATTTGGTCCCGCATTCTACTCTGAGAGGGCAAAACAGCATGCTGTCACTATTAAACGTATATAATAAAAGTAATCTGTAACAGAAATCACTGTTTAAATTTTCACCTTCATCAAACAGCTTTCTTCACACCACAAAATCAAAGACGCATGGTCGTTTTAATACAAAGTAAACTTGTTATCAAGTTTGTATTAATTAATATCCATCATTCTATGGCCAACTCAATTGTTCTTCCTGTAATTTGCAGGAGAAAAAATGGTAGCTGTCAACTTGCTTAAAACAAAAGAATCTTTGAAATGAAATTTTACACATCACAGGATATCGACATGTATTTCACTAGTGGTTAATTACTAGATGCCAAAGGAAATTTAACATAGCTCACTCACTGACAGCAATGTGTGACAAGCAGAAGACAGTGGAACTTTAATACCATTTTTCCAGTGGAAGGACCAATGGCATGCTGCATTCCATTACACTGTAGGTGCTAGCAAGACCAAGAGAAAATCTGGATAATTATCATTGTCATTTATTCTAATAGAACACTAATAACATTTTCAATCTTTTGTATGTTTCAGCTATTTTTATACCTAATGGCAGCAGTTTGATAAGTGCCAGAAATCTTTTCTTCCTGGATTATTCAATTTAACTCAGTCGCTACCAAACAGGATGATTAAAGGGTGATAAAAGGTCAACGCAATGTTTATACAACAGGAATAAATTAAAGAGCAACTCCATCTAAAATCGATATCTCCATTTCAATAGTTTGATTGCTGCCCAGGAGCTGACTAAAAAATCCCACCCGACACTGCTGCTAATTTGCCGAGCATAGATTTTTGGCTTTTTCGTCCAAGCTCACCACCACCACCACGATATTCTTCAATGAGAATATACTAAAGGGCACAGGATGCATAAATACTTAATAGGAATATGTTGATACAAGCAAGCTGTTGAAACAAATAGGCTGGCCAAAAAGCCGATTCCAATCAATCATGGCCCTGCCAGGTTTGGGGTGGAAAACGTGCTTTCAGGTTCCCATGCCAACAGGCTCCCTAATACATTTTGGGTGTAGTTCCTTTTTAACATAGCCATCTAAAATTGAGAAGTGAGCACTATCTCTAGTCGATTTTCATCAGAGCTTTGTGCACTGGTCCAAATCATTTTGTGGAGGGGGGATTATGGTGTTTTTTTTTTTTTCAGGGGTTGGGCTTTGTCCATTAGTTCCAGTGAAGGGAACTCTTAAGGCGTTAGCATACCAAAACATTTTGGAAAATTTTTAGGCTCCCAATTTTGCGGGAACAATTTGGGGATGGCCCCTTTCTATTCCAACATGACTGTGCACCAGTGCACAAAGCAAGGTCCACAAAGACATGGATGAGCGAGTTTGAGGTGGGGGAACTTGACTGGCCTGCACAGAGTCCCTGACCTCAACCTGATAAAACATCTTTGGGATAAATTAGAGAGAAGACTGCGAACCAGGCATTCTCATCCACAAATACTGTAGGCAATTGCATATATATATATATATATATATATATATATATATATATATACACACACACACACACGTATATGAACTATAGACTTTCATGTTTGTTGGAAGTCCTTCTTTTATCCTCATGCTAAAAATGCCAGTACTTTACATATAAGAAAAACACAATGCACAATAAGGATTACAGGGACACTTTGTAGCCAAACAGTTGTAGAATAAATGACAGCATGTATTTTTATATCAAAGAACGAGAAATAGTGGCATGGCATAAGCACAGGATTATGCAGATCAGACAGACAAAAAGTCACATGGAGACCATTTCCCCCCAGGATTGATGAACACATGCAAGTTAACCAGTAGTGACAGGAAACAGATGATGAAGGTCTAATTTAATGTCATTTCCAGTAACAATATACCTTTAAACTGGCCTTGGGAAATTGCATGGGTCAGTGGAAGGAGCAGACATTCTGATAAGAACATAGAGCATGCTGCACACAGAGCAGGGATACATTTTACGTAACATGTCTACAGTATACACATACTTGCCAACCTTTTAAAATTCCCCAAAACACTTGGATCCTGATTCAACACAAGAAACTGTCTCAAAGGATCATAGACCACCATGTACCCAAAAATGTTACTTGCTACTTCTGATAGATAGATAGATAGATAGATAGATAGATAGATAGATAGATAGATAGATAGATAGATAGATAGATAGATAGATAGATACATAGATAGATAGAGAGATAGATAGAGAGATAGATAGATAGATAGATAGATAGATAGATAGATAGATAGATAGATAGAGAGATAGAGAGATAGATAGAGAGATAGATAGAGAGATAGATAGAGAGATAGATAGATAGATAGATAGATAGATAGATAGATAGATAGATAGATAGATAGATAGATAGATAGATAGATAGATAGATAGATAGATAGATTATAAATAATAAAACATAGATTTTGGTTAAAAAAGGAAAACTGAAGGCAGACCAACACTATCAAAATAGAGATAATAAAAATGCCACATATGTAAAGAAGCTAATTACACTGGGGTTTACCCTATTCACCCACTTTTAATCAGCATATGTATGGTACCTGTGCCTCTGTATGTATGTAGTTGTGCACTATTTGTTGGTTGTTAATTGCCACAAAGTGTAAGTAAACCCTAATAATGAAGCATTTTATTATATGTGTTTGTTCTGTGTCTCTTTCACTCTTTCTGTGTTATCTCAGTAAGGTTATTTAGCCCTCCTAGGTCTTATCTTGGACTACAGAAACATTAGCCTTTTATGTTGTAAAGATCTGAGAATATGAAGGCTTTAGTAGTTTAGCAAAAGACAATGAGCAAGGGCTGACAACATTCTGACTACAAAAAAAGCTGTGTGTTGTCAACCCTTAAATACTATCTACTTCTGGTATTTTCTGTACTGCAGGTCCTTTAGGAAATAAAGTATGAGGCAGTGTGCTAGCATTGCTCAGATGTACTGGCATATCGTTTCTTTACATTTTACCTTGACATATGCTTTAATGAAAGCATTGAAATCTAGTCAGTCATCATATGTTCCAAATTTATTAAAGGAAGACTAAACCCAAGAACAAAAATGTAATATATTGCAGTTTACCAGTCGTTAAATGTGGTGGCTGCATTGTTTTTAATTTTTTAGGCCAATACCATCTACTGCTACCGTCAGGGAAGTGATAAAGAAGTATCAGGGCTCATACAGATAGATCACAAAATGTCTATTTAACCACTTAAGCCCCGGACCATTTCGGGCCATTAGGACCAGGCCTGTTTTTGGGATTCGGCACTGCGCTGCTTTAACTGTAAATTGTGCGGACATGCAATGTTGTACCCAAATGAAATTTGCGTCCTTTTCTTCCCACAAATAGAGCTTTCTTTTAATGGTATTTGATTGCCTCTGCGATTTTTATTTTTTGCGATATAAACAGAAAAAGACCGAAAATTTTGAAAAAAAATGATATTTTCTACTTTTTGTTATAAGAAAAATCGAATAAACTCAATTTTAGTCATACATTTAGGCCAAAATGTATTCAGCCACATGTCTTTAGTAAAAAAAATGTCAATAAGCGTATATTTATTGGTTTGCGCAAAAGTTATAGCGTTTACAAACTAGGGTACATTTTCTGAAATTTACACAGCTTTAAATTTATGACTGCCTATCTCATTTCTTGAGGTGCTAAAATGGCAGGGCAGTACAAAACCCCCCCAAATGACCCCATTTTGGAAAGTAGACACCCCAAGGAAATTGCTGAGAGGCATGTTGAGCCCATTGAATATTTTTTTTTTGTCCCAAGTGATTGAATAATGACAAAAAAAAAAAAAAAAAATTACAAAAAGTTGTCACTAAATGATATATTGCTCACACATGCCATGGTTATATGTGGAATTGCACCCCAAAATACATTCTGCTGCTTCTCCTGAGTACGGGGATACCACATGTGTGGGACTTTTTAGGAGCCTAGCCACGTACGGGACCCCGGAAACCAAGCACCGCCTTCAGGATTTCTAAGGGCGCAAATTTTTGATTTCACTCCTCACTACCTATCACAGTTTCGAAGGCCATAAAATGCCAAAATAGCACAAAACCCCCCCAAATGACCCCATTTTGGAAAGTAGACACCCCAAGCTATTTACTGAGAGGCATGTTCAGTCCATGGAATATTTTATATTTTGCCACAAGTTGCGGGAATATGACAAACTTTTTTTTTTTTGCACAAAGTTGTCACTAAATGATATATTGCTCACACATGCCATGGGCATATGTGAAATTACACCCCAAAATACATTCTGCTGCTTCTCCTGAGTACGGGGATACCACATGTGTGGGACTTTTTGGGAGCCTAGCCGCGTACGGGACCCCAAAAACCAAGCACCGCCTTCAAGGTTTCTAAGGGCATACATTTTTGATTTCACTCCTCACTACCTATCACAGTTTTGAAGGCCATAAAATGCCAAGATGGCACAAAACCCCCCCCCCAAATGACCCCATTTTGGAAAGTAGACACCCCAAGCTATTTGCTGAGAGGCATGTTGACCCCATTGAATATTTTTTTTTTTTGTCCCAAATGATTGAATAATGACAAAAAGAAAAAAAAAATGTACAAAAAGTTGTCACTAACTGATATATTGCTCACACATGCCATGGTTATATGTGGAATTGCACCCCAAAATACATTCTGCTGCTTTTCCTGAGTACGGGGATACCACATGTGTGGGACTTTTTGGGAGCCTAGCCGCGTACAGGGCCCCAAAAACCAAGCACCGCCTTCAGGATTTCTAAGGGCGTAAATTTTTGATTTCACTCCTCACTACCTATCACAGTTTCGAAGGCCATAAAATGCCAAAATAGCACAAAACCCCCCCAAATTACCCCATTTTGGAAAGTAGACACCCCAAGCTATTTGCTGAGAGGCATGTTGAGTCCATGGAATATTTTATATTTTGCCACAGGTTGCGGGAATATGACAAACTTTTTTTTTTTTGCACAAAGTTGTCACTAAATGATATATTGCTCACACATGCCATGGGCATATGTGAAATTACACCCCAAAATACATTCTGCTGCTTCTCCTGAGTACGGGGATACCACATGTGTGGGACTTTTTGGGAGCCTAGCCGCGTACGGGACCCCAAAAACCAAGCACCGCCTTCAAGGTTTCTAAGGGCATAAATTTTTGATTTCGCTCCTCACTACCTATCACAGTTTTGAAGGCCATAAAATGCCAAGATGGCACAAACCCCCCCCCCAAATGACCTCATTTTGGAAAGTAGACACCCCAAGCTATTTGCTGAGAGGCATGTTGACCCCATTAAATATTTTTTTTTTTTGTCCCAAATGATTGAATAATGACAAAAAGAAAACAAAAAGTACAAAAAGTTGTCACTAAATGATATATTGCTCACACATGCCATGGTTATATGTGAAATTACACCCCAAAATACATTCTGCTGCTTCTCCTGAGTACGGGGATACCACATGTGTGGGACTTTTTGGGAGCCTAGCCGCGTACGGGACCCCAAAAACCAAGCACCGCCTTCAAGGTTTCTAAGGGCATAAATTTTTGATTTCACTCCTCACTACCTATCACAGTTTTGAAGGCCATAAAATGTCAAAATAGCCCAAAACCCCCACAAATGACCCCATTTTGGAAAGTAGACACCCCAAGCTATTTGCTGAGAGGCATGGTGAGTATTTTACAGCTCTCATTTGTTTTTGAAAATTAAGAAAGACATTTTTTTTTCTTTTTTTTTTCTTTTTTTACATTTTCAAAACTTTGTGACAAAAAGCGAGATCTGCAAAATACTCAACATACCTCTCAGCAAATAGCTTGGGGTGTCTACTTTCCAAAATGGGGTCATTTGGGGGGGTTTTGTGCCATCTGGGTATTCCATGGCCTCCGAAACTGTGATAGGCAGTGAGGAGTGAAATCAAAAATTTACACCCATAGAAATCCTGAAGGCGGTGCTTGGTTTTTGGGGTCCCGTACGCGACTAGGCTCCCAAAAAGTCCCACACATGTGGTATCCCCGTACTCAGGAGAAGCAACAGAATGTATTTTGGGGTGTAATTCCACATATGCCCATGGCATGTTTGAGCAATATATAATTTAGTGACAACTTTTTGTAAATTTTTTTTTTTTTTGGTCATTATTCAATCACTTGGGACAAAAAAAAAAAAATATTCAATGGGCTCAACATGCCTCTCAGCAAATAGCTTGAGGTGTCTACTTTACAAAATGGGGTCATTTGGGGGGGTTTTGAACTGTCCTGGCATTTTATGCACAACATTATGAAGCTTATGTCACACATCATCCACTCTTCTAACCACTTGAAGACAAAGCCCTTTCTGACACTTTTTGTTTACATGAAAAAAAAAATTTTTTTGCAAGAAAATTATGTTGAACCCCCAAACATTATATATTTTTTTAAAGCAAAGGCCCTACAGATTAAAATAGTGGGTGTTGCATTTTTTTTTTCCACACAGTATTTGCGCAGCGATTTTTCAAACGCATTTTTTGGGGGAAAAACACACTTTTTTTATTTTTAATGCACTAGAAAACACTATATTGCCCAAATGTTTGATGAAATAAAAAGATGATCATAGGCCGAGTACATGGATACCAAACACGACATGCTTTAAAATTGCGCACAAACGCGCAGCGGCGACAAACTACATTCATTTTTAAAAGCATTTAAAAGCCTTTACAGGTTACCACGTTAGATTTACAGAGGAGGTCTACTGCTAAAATGACTGCCCTCGATCTGACCTTCGCGGTGATACCTCACATGCATGATGCAATTGCTGTTTACATATGACGCTAGACCGACGCTTGCGTTCGCCTTTGCGCAAGAGCAGGGGGAGACAGCGGTGCTTTTTTTTTTTTTTTTTTTTTTTTTATTATTTATTTGGCTTTTTTATTTTATTTTTAAACTGTGCCTTCCATATTTAATTTTTTTACCATTTTTATCGTTATCTCAGGGAATGTAAATATCCCCTATGATAGCAATAAGTAGTGACAGGTACTCTTTTTTTGAAAAAAATTGGGGGGTTAGACCCTAGATATTTCCTCTGCCCTCAAAGCATCTGACCACACCAAGATCGGTGTGATAAAATGCTTTCCCAATTTCCCAATGGCGCTTTTTATATCCGGGGGGGGGACATTCCCTCCCACTGCTTGTAAAAGCAGTCTAGAGGCTAATTATCTGCTAGAATTGCTTTTACATGAAAGCCGGCTGCTGGCTGAAAAGAATGATACCAAGATGATACCTAAACCCGCAGGCATCATTCTGGTATAAACATTCAAAGTCCAGCAACATACCAGTATGTTGCTGGTCCTTGTTGGACATGTATTGTAATCTTTTTTTTCATACAGCCTATTGGCTGAACGAAAAAAAGAGATTGATTGGTGGGTATGCCCACCATTAGAATACCTCCCTTCATCCACCCACTTCTAATGATGGGCATATATGCCGAAGCATGGGGGCATCCTCCCGCAAAAAAGTTATGCCGCGTACACACGGTCAAGCCTTCGTCGGAATTTCGACCGTATGTACGCGGCATAAAAGGTTATGCCGCGTACACACGGTCGGATTTTTCCACGGGCAAGCCTCCGTTGGAATTTCGACCGTATATACGCGGCATTAGGAGCAAAATCGCTCCTCCGCCCCTGCTGCCCCCATGCTTCGGGATATATGCTCTTTTTTTTAACTGTGGTGGTGAAATCACCTCCTACAGCGTTGGAGTCACGGCTTTATGTATCGTGGGAGCAAACGCTGTTGCTGTCAAGATAAATAGATCCGCGCTGCAACTGAATGGCGTACCTGCTAAGCAAATGGTGGTTAACATTAAAACAAAGTAACATTACAGTACAACAGTAAGACCTTACCATGCCATACCTGCAAAGCAAATACCAAAACAAAACCTAGTAAAAAATAAAAAAATGTTTTAACGCAACCTGTGCCTAAAATATATATATGCCGAAGCATGGGGGCATCCTCCCGCAAAAAAGTTATGCCGCGTACACACGGTCGGAATTTTCCACGGGCAGGCCTCCGTCGGAATTTCGACCGTATGTACGCGGCATTAGGAGCAAAATCGCTCCTCCGCCCCTGCTGCCCCCATGCTTCGGCATATATGCTCTTTTTTTTAACTGTGGTGGTGAAATCACCTCCTACAGCACTGGAGTCACGGCTTTATGTATCGTGGGAGCAAACGCTGTTGCTGTCAAGATAAATAATTCCGCGCTGCAGTTGAATGGCGCACCTGAAAACAAAAAATTACATACCTGAAAAGCAAGCATGATAAAACATTGCAGAATAGAATACAGTAAAAAAGAGCAGAACAATAGAGAGAAAATAGAGAGAGAGAGAACAATAAAACGACAACTATTTTTGGTTTTTTTATTTTATATTTTTTTTGTGTTTTGTTTTTTACGTTTTTTTTTTTCTTTTTTACACTTTTTTTTGTAACTTTACAACTGTAATGGTTCGGGTCTCTCAAAATGTAATTGCATCTTGGGAGACCCTGTGTAAGTGTGTCCTTGTCTGTGAAATGCTGTACCCTACGCTAAAACTTCACTTTTGAGTGGTAGCGTTCAAAACATTCACCTTGGCAAAGACCAGGCTTGTCAGGACAGAGTGGACAAAAACTACGGGTGTCACGCCTAAATCCGCGCTTGCTACAGACACGACATCTTTTTTGGGGGTGGCTTTGGGTAGGGGTACTCGGGAGGACATACAAATAATGCCTCTCATGCAGCCGGCTTACTGCATTTGGTAGGGGATGGTGAGGTGCAGAACCGCCTGGATACAGGAGTTCTGTGACTATCTCATTCTGGAATTTTAGAAGAGATAACGTCCCGCCTGAAGCTCTGTATAGCACATGAGCGTTCAGCAAAGCCAATTGGAATAATGATAGAGACACTTTTTTGTACCAGCGTCTCGCCTTACGGTCAATTAGATACGGCGCCATCAACTGGTCGTTGAGGTCCACCCCTCCCTTATTTTGTTTATATTCGTGGACACAGAGGGGTTTCTCCACAACACCAGTCGCCGTACGAATTTGGACTGTCGTGTCTGCATGAAGGGAGGTAAGAAGGAAAACATTCTTATTGTCCCTCCACTTCATAGCGAGCAAGTTATTACACTTTACGCAGGCTCTCTCCCCCAGCCTAAGACGGGCATCTACAAGCCGCTGGGGAAAGCCCCGGCGATTAGGTCGCACAGTGCCACATGCTCCAATCTGATGATCAAACAAGTGACTAAACAGTGGCACGCTCGTGTAATAATTGTCCACATACAAGTGGTACCCCTTTCCGAATAAGGGTGACACCAAGTTCCACACTATCTTGCCAGCGCTCCCTATGTAATCCGGGCAGTTGACCGACTCAATCTGACTATCTTTTCCCTCATAAACCGTAAAGTTCACTACATAGCCTGTTGCCCTGTCACAGAACTTGTAGAGCTTGACCCCGTATCTGGCACGCATGCTGGGAAGGTACTGCTTGAAAGACAAGCGGCCAGAAAATTTAATCAGGGACTCATCAACGCAGACAACTTGATCGGGAGTAAACAAGGCTGCAAAACGTTCGTTGAAGTGGTTTATGAGGGGCCGAATTTTATAGAGCCGGTCGTATTCAGGGTCCCCACGTGGACGACAAAGTTCATTGTCGTTGAAGTGCATGAACCGCAAAATCTGCTCGTATCGTGCCCTGGACATGGAGGCAGAGAACACGGGCATATGGTCAATTGGGTGCGTGGACCAATAAGCACGCAATGATGGAAATTTATGTGTGCCCATGTTGAGGGAAAGGCCCAGAAAGGTCTTAAATTCGGAAACCGTAATTGGTTTCCAATTTCTGGCAATTTTAGGCAACTGGGGGTTAGCGGCGATAAATTGACCAGCATATAAATTACTCTGGTCCACAATAGATCTATAGAGATCTTCCGTGAAAAACAGCGAATAAAAATCAATTGGAATAAAATCAGCTGTTTCCACCTGAATACCGGGTTGGGCAGTGAATGGGGGAAGTACGGATTCTGCAGAAGTGGTGGGGACCCAATCAGGATAGGCGAATTCTGCAGGAAGGGCAGTATGGGCACGACGGGCCTGCCTTTGTCTTCTTGGTGGCAGCGGGACACTACTTGTGCTTGCCACCTCGCCAGCTTGAACTGCACTTATGGGACTCGCCACGTCACCAAGTGTTACTGCAGTGCTGGATGTACGTCCAGGCTGTACTAGGCCGCTGGTGCTTGCCAGTTCACCAGAAGGAATAGCGGCGCTAGTACTACTCTGCTCCATGATACGAGAGACCTGCGGTTCTTGCTCCTCAACAACCTCAGAAGATCGGGATCGGGTACACCTGACCTTAGCAGGGACCTCAACTTCGTCGTCAGAGCTATCTGACGTGGGGCCGCTGACGTCACTGTCTTCTACGGGAAGATATTCTGAGCCTGAATCTGACAGATACGTGACCTCCTCTTCACTATCTGTCATGCTCAGAATCTCGTAGGCCTCTTTACTAGTGTACCTTCGTCTTGCCATTTTGGGCTCTAAATTTAGGGGTACACTAGTAAGATTCACAGGAAAAAAAGCACCTGACTGTCGTCAGCAAATATATCAAACGCTACAAAAAAACTGTTAGCGATCGCAGGGATCAGGCCTGTCTCTGCGAACGCTGCAGTTATGTGTGTTGTGTTTGGTAAGTGACAGTGATCGATCGATACTGCACTTGGGTGGGCTGGGCTGGGCTGGGCTGGGCGGAGGGGCTAAACGCAGGCGCTAGCAGGTATCTGGGCTGATCCCGCTAACACTGCGTTTTTGGGAACCCTAAACCGCTGGGGATGCTAGTATAGATCTGATCAGATACTATACCACTAAGGGGGGTGTATGCTTTGCGCGTGGGTGTTAGCGTTACTGGCACTAACCTAACACTGCCTGGGGCGACGCAGACCCTCTCTGGCGCTAAAACCTAATTGATCTCACCCGCCGGGCGATCAGGGGGGTTAAACCTTTATTGGGTTATATACGGCGGGTGCCCTGATGCTATAAAAAGCAAACTAATCAACCAGCGTCACCCGTAACCTTTATATGGTGATCACTGGTGAAAGGGTTAACTAGGGGCAATCAGGGGGTTAAAACCTTTATTAGGTTAAATATGGGGGTACCTGACACTATATAAAAACCTGACGGGTAACCTAAATAACTAAATAACTTACTGGCTAACCAGTGACACCAGTGACGCTTATACGGCGATCACTGGTGAAAGGGTTAACTCTAGGGGCAATCAGGGGGTTAAAATAATATATGGGGGTACCTGACACTAATAAAAACCTGCGGCGAACCTAAAAAAAAATAACTGCCTATCTAAAACACCAGCGACACGAATACAGCGATCGGAAAAACAATCGCTTAGTGACGCTGAAGTTAGGGGGTGAAAGGGTTACCTGGGGGGTGATCAAGGGGTTAAACCTTTATTAGGGGGGGTTAGGGGGCTACCCTGGACCTAAAGGGGCCTAATCCTAACTGCCCTGCAACTTTTTACAATCACAGATGACACTAAATGCAGTGATCAATAAAATAAATGATCACTGCAATCAGTGACACTGTGATTGGGGGCTTTGGGGTGACCTGGGGGGTGATCTGGGGGTGACTGGGGGGTGATTTGTGTGCCTATGTGTACCTACGTGTCAGTGGACTGTTGGTGCACTAACCTGCTTCTTCTCTCCTCGGCGCCGGGAACGAAAAGACCGCGGCGAGGGAGATGACATCACTTCCTCCAGCCTGTGTTTACATTTCAGGCAGGAGGAAGCAATTTCATTCGCCGGGAGCGATCGCGAGGGGGGGGGCGGAATCGAGCGGCCGCCCCCTCATGCCTGATCGCTCCCGAACACTTAACGGCCGCTCACTGCAGTGAAGGGGGGTCCGGATGGACCCCCCAACTGCACAAAGGCGATCACGTAGATCTACGTGATTCTGCCTGTCGGTGCCATTCTGCCGACGTAAATCGGCGGTGGGCGGTCGTTAAGTGGTTAACCACTTCAGCCCCGGACCATTTCGCTGGTCAAAGACCAGGCCACTTTTTTGCGATTTGGCACTGCGTCGCTTTAACTGACAATTGCGCGGTCTTTCGACTTGGCTCCCAAACAAAATTGACGTATTTTTTTTCCCACAAATAGAGCTTTCTTTTGGTGGTATTTGATCACCTCTGCGGTTTTTATTTTTTGCGCTATAAACAAAAATAGAGCTATAATAGATATCCCCAAAAAAGATATATTAAAAAAAAAAAACATTTTTTCCTCAGTTTAGGTCGATACGTATTCTTCTACATATTTTTGGAAAAATAAAAAATCGCAATATGCGTTTATTGATTGGTTTGCGCAAAAGTTATAGCGTCTACAAAATAGGGGATAGTTTTATGGCATGTTTATTAATAAAAAAAATTTTACTAGTAATGGCGGCGATCAGCATCATGACTGCGACATTATGGCGGACACATTGGACACTTTTGACACCATTTTGGGACCATTGTCATTTTTACAGCGATCAGTGCTATAAAAATGCACTGATTACTGTGAAAATGACACTGGCAGTGAAGAGGTTAACCACTAGGTGGCGCTGTATGGGGTTAAGTGTGCCATAGTGAGTGATTCTTACTGTAGGGGGGATGGGCTGTGTGTGACATGACACTGATCTCCGCTCCAATTACACAGAGCGGTGATCAGTGTCATTGTCACTAGGCAGAGCGGGGAGATGCTTGTTTATATTAGCATCTCCCCGCTCTATCTCTCCGTGAGACGATCGCGGGTATCCCCGCGGCGATTGAGTCCGCGGGACCCACGGTCAGGCTCACGGAGGGCGTGTGCGCGACCACACGGCGGCATCTTAAAGGGGACGTACCTGTACTTCCATATGCCTGTCCGTGCCATTCTGTTGATGTAAATAGGCGTGCAGCGGTCCTTAGGTGGTTAAAGTGGTTGTTAAGCCACTCTAACCTGTATACACCATCAGTACTGCCTCCTATTGCAGTGTTCCCCTCTGTGTGTGATTTATAAATATAAATGCTGCAAATACCTAATTTCACAGCCGAGATTGCGATCACATAACCAGCCAGCTTTCTCCTTTCCTCCTCTGACAGATGCAGCGGGAGGGGCCGACGTCAGTCTGGAGGGGAGGAGGAGGGAAGGAGGTGAGGAGGAGAGAGCTGGTTGGGCAGTGAAATTAAGTTTTGGCAGCATTTATATTTATAAATCATTCACAGAGGGGGACACTGCAATAGGAGACATGTAAACTGACCACGGTGTCAGACTCAGCAGCCTTGATACACTGTGGTCAGTTTACATTGGGGAGGGCAGAAACTGACAGGATCAGCCAGGTTTTTTTAGGTGTTACAGGGGGCCAATGACACAGGACAAGCACTGTGTCATATAACATGCTTTGAAGAAGCAGGATCAATTTTTTTGTTTTTTTTGTTTGTGTTTTGGGTAACAAACGCTTTAACTGTGTTTTAGCACATTTTTAAATTAGGTGAATACAGGCTTATGTGGGGGTTTGGTAGGGTGGTAGGCTCAGGCTGTAGTTTGGAAAATGTACATATTGCATAGGAACATTAATATTGATTTTCAATGTGCATTGTTTTAAATGTGTTGTAGCTTTTTTAAATGTAGAGTTTTGGTGTTTGCCGTATGTAAATTGCATATAAGACTACAGCCTCGTACACACAACCAATTTTCTCGTCCAAAACCGGCAAGAAAAGTGCCGCGAGAGCTTTTTCCTCGAGGAAAACGTTTGTGTGTATGGTTTTACGACGAGAAAATTGCCTTGAATCTCAACGAGAAAATAGAGAACCTACTCTCTATTTTCTCGTCAGGATTCCAGATTTCCTCGTCGTGTTTCTCGTCGGCCTGTTTTGTGACGAGAAAATGGTTCGTGTGTATGCTTTTACGACTCTTCAAAAAGCGCGCATGCTCAGAAGCAAGTATGAGACGGGAGCGCATCTTCTGGTAAAACAAGCCTTCGTAATGGAGATAGCACATTCGTCACGCTCGAAATTATTGCATCGTTTAAATGTTCTGCATTGAAATCTTCTTTAGAATGTTACATCATTCGTTTGGATTAAACTTCTTTTGCTGCTGATATTCACACAGAGTTATGACTATCTTTTTTTATCCTTTTTCATGCTGCTCTTAAGAAGATTTAGGTGTATTATATCGTGCAAGATCTTCTGAATATTTTACATTTTTAAATTTTTCAAACTGATGTTAATTGTAATTTGGCAATGTTTTGATAGTGATCTCCCATTGAATATTTTAATATATATTTGTTAAATTTTACACCCTATTTTTTTTAAATAAGATTGTTATTCTTTTTTTGGGTTTGGTATCTATCGCTTTTTTTGGCTGTCAAATGTCTCTGCTTACTCCAAAGCTAAATTTTTAATTTTTAAAAAATACACATAGTCAAGTATGAACTTAAACAAAAATAACATTTATTCATGTTTGAAATAAAATAAAGAGAAGGCAGCGCTGGAGAACCTGCTGCCATTTGTGCATCCCAGGGACCCCAGAGCACACATCAACCCTGTGTGGACACTAAAATTGGGAGCTTGAGAGAAGGCCAACATTTCTGAGCACAATCTGATGCTGGCCTCCCAGAGGTCAGGAACAGCAGCAGGTGAGATATATGTCCCAAGTGTGTGGTACTACAACAGGCTGCCTTCTGTCCGACCACAATGAAGCAAGGCCATCACTTCCTCGTCTTCCTGGCAACCTTCCCTGCAACCTTTCCTGAAGCCTTCCCTGCAGCCTTCCTTCTTCGTTTGGCTGGAGGCTGGGCCACTGGAGGGGTACTCCTGTCAGGAGGAGGAGGAGGTGGAGGAGAAGGGGGTGGCGCAGAAGAAGAAGGTGGAGGTTGAGGAGAAGGGGGTGGGGCAGAAGAACAAGGTGGAGGTTGAGGAGAAGGGGGTGGGGCAGAAGAACAAGGTGGAGGTGGAGGAGAAGGGGGTGGCGCAGAAGAACATGGTGGAGGTGGAGGAGAAGGGGGTGGCGCAGAAGAACATGGTGGAGGTTGAGGAGAAGGGGGTGGGGCAGAAGAAGAAGGTGGAGGTTGAGGAGAAGGGGGTGAGGCAGAAGAAGGTGGAGGTTGAGGAGAAGGGGGTGGGGCAGAAGAAGAAGGTGGAGGTGGAGGAGGAGGTTGAGACAGTTGTGCCACCTCACAAATAGCGGTATTGGGGGTCATTTTTTCCATCACCCCCTTGTTCAGCAAGGTGATGAGCAGGGGCTCGCATAGGAGGCGTTGCTCCATGCTCATCACCTTGAACTTTGCCTCCACTAGGCCGGCAATGGCCACTTCAGGGGATGTGGGCTCCTTGAGGGTGGCATGGGCCTCTCGAATAAGGGCCATTGCTGCCTCACTGGTGGTCCTGTCCCTCCTGCTTCTTTTGGGAAGTCGGATGGGAGGCACCTGTGATCTGGTGCTTCTCCTTTGCCCTGCCACCTCCTGGCTGCCACTGGGCCCTGCCACCTCCTGGCTGCCACTGGGCCCTGCCACCTCCTGCCTGCCACTGGGCCCTGCCTCCTCCTGCCTGACAGTTTCCAGACCCTCCTCCTGGCTGATTTCATCCTGTGTATGAAAAAGGGACATAGTTAAATATGTTGGTTTAATCTTTGCATCCAAAATTCATATCATGATTGAAGCAATTCGAATGTAAATCCAGAAATCATTTTGACCAATTTACAGCTACATCAGATTGACTATTTAGCACCCAATTTAGGCCAGACTAATGTCTCGAGATCTTGATTTCACTTGTGGAACCCAAAATAGTTTATGTTTGTCATCTTGACATATTTGTCAAACATTAATTTTATCCCAATACATTTTCTATAAATACTATACCTGGCTCCAGATGGCCAAATCAGGTTCATCCAGGATGGCTGCCTCCTCTTGCTCCAGAGAAGGCTCAGGTTGGCTGCAGGGAAGTCTGGGGGGAAGAGTGGAGAGTGATGGCCTTGTCTCAATGTGGTCATCCAGAAAGGACATCCTGCTGTAGTACCACAAATTGGGGACATAAACATCATCTGCTGCTGCTCCTGACCTCTGAGAAGCCAGGACCTTAGAGCGTTCATTCCTGTATGTGCCTCTCAAGCTCCCAATTTTAGTGTCCACCTGTTTTGCTGTGGCTGTGGGCACCTTGGTATGCACAAATGGGAGCAGGGTCTCCAGCGCTGCTTTTCTCACCCCTTTTTTTTTGTGTATGGAGTTTTTGGTCTCCCACAGAGCGGGCAGCTCCCTTACCCGGTCTATAAATTCCGCCAGGAATTCTTTGTCGCTAATAAAGACATTCATATTGTATCTGCAAGTAAAATAAATAATATATAACTAATGTGAGGCACACAGTCTAACCTCCTTAAAATCGTAGTCACCATATATATCCTATAACATTCTCCAGACAGTATAGGCCAACAATTAGTCAAAGTCACATACCTTCGTTCGCACGTCCGTCACTTGAACTCCTCTCTCCGCACAACGAACGTAGTCTAGTCACATGTGTGTTTGCTATATATACACCACGCATGCGTCAAACTACGCACACGTCGCCCGCCCATGACGTTCTAACTAACATCTTTTCCCCGCCCCTTCTCTTTCGGCGCGCAGACAGATATGGCGGATTTACAGCAGGTGTCTGATAATTCCTCCAAAAACGAGGAGAAGACAAGCCCGGAGACCGAGGAAACGTCACGATCAAGGAGGAGATTCAAGGCATCTAATATGTCTTTTGCGGAGATGGTGGACATATTCCTCAAGTCTGATTATGACGCAAAGCATGGGTCGTATAGCAAACCTAATAGAAGGAAGGCCAAAATCCTGAAGAAAGTCGTGAAGAGTCTGAAGACGAATTTCGGGGTGAAACGCTCAAATGAGCAGCTCAGAAAGAGGTGGTCAGACCTCAAACTGAGGGAGCCAGAGCAGTTAAGGAGCATTAAGAGAATGCTAGCAAAAAGTAAGTAAAATGTACACTTTTCTGCTATTAAGGTTTTTCTCAAATTACATGTTGCTCCTTTTTGTTTATTTTCATATTGGACTCCCTTCCAAAATTTCCTAATTTCGAACTTGGTTTGGCACAGTAATCGTTCGTTACGTTACAGACACTTCGTTCGGCCACTATCCGCTGTTTTGGCTTATTTTACAGCCACAAAAGAAAATAGACATCTGCCTGTTTTTTACAAATTGTTGTTCCTAAATTTTCCCCTAGATGATGTGTTTGTAAAGAGAATGAAATGCAAACTTTAATCAGTGTAAAGGAGAGGACACTCAGCAGCTGGTACCACATCTGTACTTTGGAGCACTATAGTGTGGGCCAACAGAACCACCTTTTGTGGGTGTCCCACACAGGTGCATCAGTGAATTTTTGTGGTGCCTCCATGTCTAAAAATTTACATCCAAAAGGTGAATACTAAACATATTTTTGGTTCCAAATAATGCATTCATCTTTAAAATCCGCACAAACACACACTTGTACCCCACTTCAAAACAATTTAGCCTGTTTTTATTTTTCAGAGAGAATTTCAGTGTGATAAATAGACCTTTTGTTTGATTCTCATAGGGGAGAGAAGACTGGGAGGAGAACACTCCAGAGAACACAGGAACCCCACAGCTTCACAACAACCCCAAACTCCCAAAGACCCACAACCGAAGGATGTTGAGGAAGTTGAGGTGGAGGAAGGAGAAGTGCAGGAAGGAGAGGTGGATGACGTTGTGGAACTGGTCACCACAGCAGGTCAGTATCTGTCACCACAGCTTCAGGTAAGAGATGTAGGCCTGCAGAGTTATAATACCTTTTTATTTTGTTTTTAGGGGATGTAAATGTTGTGGTGAAGGATAGTACACGTTTCTCTGCTGACAGTGCCCTCCGAATAATACAGCAAGTGATGGAATGTAGCACGGAACTGGACAGAATAAAACAAATAATTCATGTGATGGATCAAACATTTAAAGACATTCTAGATGTATTGGGGAGAATCGAATAAGTCAACCAAACCCCCATTTTTGTTTCAGGAATGACTGTTCTTCAAACTTTTTAAATCTTTTTGACAATCAAACCAGCCAAAAATTGAATAGTGTGTCAACATGTGCTATCTGCCATCAGGGGATATCCATGTACGTCTTTTGGGGGTGCAACCCCTTCCTCGTATCTAAAGTAGGTGAACTGAGGAAGGGGTTGCACCCCCAAACACGTCCATTGATCACCCCTGATGGCAGATAGCACATGTTGACAATAGGGATCAGGAGTCTAAAATCCCTATTGGAAATTACCTTAAAATGTGTGCATATTAAATTTTTGGCTGGGCAAGGGGTGGCAAGACCCCATATTATGACGGGCACATAGAGACATAGTTTGTGTAAGTGAATATCTCAGATTGCTCAGAGATATCCAAAGTTGTACTTTTTGGAATGCAACTGTTGTTTTTGTATTTTCCTAAGAAAAGTATTGGCTGTTTGTGGCCAGGACAAAAAAAAATAATTAAAAAGTAAACATGTGTGTGAATGTGCACAGAGTAAAATGTTTGAACACAAACAACGTGTAGCTTCTTTTTTCAATACGCTCTAACCTTATTTGTGTTTTTTTTAAGGTTACATAGTGAAATAGTTGTTATTTATTACTAAGACAAACTAGGAGACAGGAAACAAACAAAAGTTAAAAGTTGAAATCAGAATTTTATTTAGCTCATTCTCCATGAATCTTTAGGCATAGCCTGGCATAGAAATTGCCCCCCTACCCGTGAAATATTGCATATATTTCTCCCGAACCTCACGGGCATTTTGGGGGGGCAAGCCAGGACGGGTAGATTCAAGGCCCGGCAGGGGATTTGCAGATGAAAGTCCAGCCTCAGGCAATACTGTGGCCATATAAGAAGTGGATTTTCTGCTGAGAAAGTTGTGTAGCACACAACAGCATAAAACTACATAGTTTATTTTTTAGTCCGCCAAGTGGATGGAAGTCATAAAAATGCGGAACCGGCTGGCTATTATGCCGAAGGCATTTTCAACGACTCTTCGGCCCCTGGCCAGCCGGTAATTGAACACCCCCTTCTCTGGGGTCAGGGTCCTCTGAGGAAATGGCCTCATAAGATGCGGTCCGAGCCCGAAGGCTTCATCACCCAAAAAAACAAAGGGGAGTCCTTCAACATTCCCTGCATCTGGTGGCAATGCAAGGTCGTCACTCTGGAGACAGAGGGCAAACTCCGTCTGGATGAAGGATCCCCCATCGGACATCCGGCCATTCTTCCCCACATCAACATAGAGGAATTCATACCGTGCTGACACCACCGCCATCAGCACAATTCTATGAAACCCCTTGTAGTTGAAGTAGTAGGACCCAGAACGGGGTGGCGGCACGATGCGGACGTGCTTCCTGTCTATGGCACCACCGCAGTTGGGGAAGTCCCACCGCGTGGCAAACTCCGATGCCACAGTCTGCCATTCCTGTGGCATGGAAGGAAGCTGGGGAGTCAAACAAGATGAAAAAAAATTAGAATTTAAAAATATTACATTACAAGGAGATTATAATAAAAAACATTAGAGGCCAACATCAATCAAATTCTCAGTTTATTAATCTGTTTTTAAGAAGTATAATGGAAGGCTCATGTTTCATATTCATCACCCCCTCTGATGGTCCATTAAAAAAATATTTTGGGGGGGGGAGTAGATGTGTTTGGCCACAGGATAGCATTGCAGTGGCGGTGCGTCCAGAGTGGGCGCTGGAACACTGCCCCCTCTCTCCTGTGCCCGTCACTCCGAACAATACATCGGTTCATGCCTTGCATTAACCTATGTATTGTCAATGCCGCCCACTATTCAGGTGGATGGCCCCCTGTTAAGCGACCAACATATGAATAACTGCAGCATTTATGGGGTGAAAATTGCATATCAGAAACAGGGAGGCAAATAGGCTTGCACATTACAGCCTGAAAGATGTAATTGGCTTCATAAAAGTTAAATAGGTGACGCAGGGGGGGGGGGGACATTCCTTGGGTAAACACTGACAGGCTGCTCTGCCAATCATGTTCACCAAGTCTGTTTAATGGTAACATGATTGCGTGATGCAACATCAAGGGCAGGAGAAGACATCAAGGACAGAAGAAGGATGGCGCTGACCACAAGAAGGTAAGTGCAGGGCTGGGGGGAACAAAATGGTTGCATTGGAGGGGGCAACTGGGGGCGTTTAATAGGCACAGTCGCAAAAAAGGAGGACGTTTATTTCCTAAGTTGGGGTTGGACCCCCAATCATTTGAAGCAACAGACGCCCCTGCTGGAAAGCTTAGTGAAGGGAAATATGCATGGAGGAGAAAAAAGGGGCATTTAAAAACTTCCAGCATGCATGGGGACAAAGGGGACATTCTCAGCATATTACAATCATGGTAATTAGGGAAGGATGAAAGAAATACAATACATTAGCATACATGGAATACATAAAATGTGATGTTAATGGAGAAAACTTACCCTAATATAGTCCTCCTGCAGGACTTGTATAATAGCAGAACAGGTGTCTGGGATTATGAGGCCCGGAGCCTGGGGGGAGATGCCTGTCGTGAACTTCAAGTCCTGAAGACTTCTCCCTGTCGCCAGATAACGTAACGTGGCGATGAGCCTCTGCTCAGCACTGATGGCTTCCCGAATAACGGTGTCCTTCCTGGTAATATAGGGGGACACCAAAGCCAACAGTTCCTGAAAAACGGGGTCAGACATCCGCAGAAAATTCCTGTAGTCCTCAGGATTATTCTCGACGATCTCCCGCAGCAGAGGCATATGGCAGAATTGGTCCCGCTGGAGCAACCAATTCTTGGTCCATGAACTCCTCCTCACACCGTTCATGGACTGGTCTTGGTCCAAAACAAGCAGACCAACACTAAGCGCACGCACAGCACGAACTCGACGACGAGAACGTCCAGGCGACATGGCTAGGAAACGGTCGTCTTATCAGAACGTACAGAACAGAACGCACTTTAGAACGGCAAGGCTTATGAATAACGAACTGAAAATCAGAAACGAACGGGCAAGAACGCACTGTAAAACAGATACGACCTGCCTAGATGCCCTGAAAGTCAAGATACGAACCCACAAGCACAAACTGAACCTCAGAAAACGAACTGAAAAGCATGAAGACTGAAAAGCACGAATCGTCTCTTCCCAAACTTTTACTTCACACGCGGTAACACGAGATCAGCAAAAGCAGCCCAAGGGGTGGCGCCAAGGAAATCGATCTTCCCCTTTATAGTGCCGTCGTACATGCTGGACGTGAGCGCGGAGAACAACGAAGAAATTTGGAATTGTCAGTGTGTACGCATGGAAAGCTTGACGAGAAACTCGTCAAGGTTAACAAGAATCTCGTCGAAAAAAACGACGAGATTGTTACGACGAGAAACTTGTGTACAAGGCTTTCATTTCATTTTATGATTTTGGATTGTAGAATGACAAGGTCTTTGGCTGGCCATACATTATACAATTTTCTTATTCATATTCCTTTAGATTTACCTTCAACTATGTAGTGCAAGGGCCTGCCTGATTGCATACATACTGAAAGTGTTTAGGTTTGACCTAATTTTATATGGTTTTGGTAAATCTAAAGGAAAATTTTACAAGAAAATTGTATAATGTACTGTATGGCCAGCCTTAGTCTGCTACTTACTGTGGCATGAACTGGAACCCAAAACATTGGTATCTTTTCTGGTTTAATTATTAATCCAATTACCCCCAACATATTAGAAATGAGCAAAATGAGGACATGCTTGACATCTATCCTGGTTGACAACCATGCTTCCCACCATGGAAAAAGTAACGGAGAGAGTGTAGCCACACAGGGAAAGGAAGTGTATTTTTTTGCAGGATTACCAGGTGAAAATAAACAAAGTCTGAAAAATGAAATGAAGCCATTGCATCCTAAAAACTAGTAAGCTGCAGTATTTTCCATTTTTGGTTTTGGGTTTTTGTATACTTCAAAAATGATATCCTGTTGAGTGGGTCTAAGCAGGACTGGTACACAAACTGAGGGAAACTTTAACTTTATCAAAAATAATTTAAGGGTTTCAAGATGGTTGACCCATACCTAGCTGCTTTGTTGGAGACATGCTATGTACCAGGATTGATTTATCTTGAGACACTACACCAAGAGATGAGACACTACAAATTTGGGCTATATATGCCTTATAGGACTGATATCATTTTTTTTTCTTTTTAGCAGGATTATATACTACTGTATGTTCGTCACAGGTGTTGTATCGGTTTGTCTTTCTAAATGATGTTCATTGCATATCAAAACTTAAAAAAATAGATATTAATAATAATAATTTAAGAGAATAAGGAAAATAAATGCAAATCAATGTACAGGTATATAGCATGAGTTAACCACTTGCCGACCAACGCACGAATATATATCTGTCGGCACAATGGCACGGCTGGGCAGATGGACATACCTGTATGCCCCATTTAGGAAGCGGCATTGTGGGCGTGCGCGCGCGCTCACCGCGAGCTTCAAGAGTCTGACCGCGGGTCCCGCGGACTCGATGTACGCGGGGATACATGTGATCGTCTCACGGAGAGAAAGAACGGGGAAATGCTAATGTAAACAAGCATTTCCCCATTCTTCCTAGTGACAGGACACTGATCCCTGTAATCAGGAGCGGTGATCAGTGTCATGTCTTACACAGCCCATCCCCCCTACAGTTATAAGCACTCCCTAGGACACACTTAACCCCTTCAGCGCCCCCTTATGGTTAACCCCTTCACTGCCAGTGTAATTTTTACAGTAAAAAGTGAATTTTTATAGCACTGATCGCTGTATCAATGACAATGGTCCCAAAATGGCGTCAAAAGTGTCCGATGTGGGGGTGTGGCTTGACGGCTTGTGCGGATGGCTGCCTAGATCCACAGCTCCGCAGTATACCCAGTTACATTGACATACACAGCGGCTCCAGAGAAGGAGAAAACACCCCACGAGCAGCCTAAACATTCATACACTACGAGAGGCCATGCTGAAGAGGAGGAAAGGATCCACACTACCCAGGAAACTGACCGATTATTACCCCTCACAAGGCCTGGCAAGTGGCCAAAATGGCGCCGGCAAAGGTCGGGAAACAACAGCGTGGCTCTCCTCCTCACATCTCAGTCAGAGCTCCACGCTGTCTCCGAGGTTCCACCGATCCTCTGGCACACAGAGTGCTCTCCCCCTAACTCGCCCACGACATCAAGCCCTGCCAAGACTAGGCTCAGAACGGAGGAGCCTCAGCAGACTCTGCCTGTCGCAACTCCCTGCCTGTTTTCTCTCCCCCCACTGCAGCAATCATCAGTGCTAGATGCCTTCCCTGCCTCAGACCAGCCATTGTCTGAGAACACTATGAAGAACATACACTGTATAATGACCTATCCACTGCTGTCTCCTCACTATCCATATCAGTAAATCAGCATGATCAAGCTATTACACATGGGAGACATACTCTTTGCCCATAATGAGCTGGTGGATGGCTTTGTTGATCATGATGATGAACTCCAATTAATTAATCTGAAGCTCGCAGACCTGGAAGACTGTTCCAGACAGAACAATATTAAATTCCGTAATATCCCAGAGTCGATCCAACCATCAGATCTAATACAATTTCTGCAATCCCTGATGTGAAACCTTTTGCCTGACCTGACAACCCGTGACATGGAAATTGACAGGGCACACAGATTCCCCAAGCCACCTCACCTCCCTACTTCTACTCCCAGGGATGTTTTGGTCGGCATCCATTTTTTCACTGTAAAAGAAAAAGTCATGTACGCAGCCAAATGAGCAACGAGACTCCCTGACCCTTTCACCAACATCGTACTGTATGCTGACTTGTCCAAAGCAACAATGGAAAATCGCAGACATTTGGCGACTATAACTAAAGCGTTCCAGAACCATAAAATCCCCTATAAATGGGGCTTCCCCACTAAACTACTCATTACGCACCAAAACAAAACTCACGTAGTGCGTACCCTTCCTATGGGATTTACACTCCTGAGAAACTGGCATATCATCCCAGAGGAAACACCGTGCCCTCCTGATCACCCTCCAACCCTTATGGAGACCGGAGGAGACCCTCAAGATGCCTGACAGACACAATTTATATGCTTCTCTGCACACGCCAAACAGCTGGGAAACTACAGCGCCTTTATCCGGTACCTGCCTGCCTGTTAAGCGATCCCTGTCCCACGTTGTGGACGTAAGTTCTCTCTCCCCCACTGTCTGTTTGCAGTAGTTTCTGCACATTGAGCCTAGGCCTCTTTTGTTACTTGGCTCTCCCTTTTTAACCAAAGACCCTTCACCTGAACCCAGCACCAGTCAATCCCCACCCACCTTTCCACCAAGCTATACCCGGGGCTCTATTCCTTTAAATAAGCGACAACCCACACTGTCCACCCCACTTAAAGCCGGACTAGAGAACTGCCCCACACCTACCACTCATCACCTTCACCTGGGGACCACCCACCCCGCCTTTAATCTTCCAGAATGGCTTTCAAAATATTCTCTATTAACGCCAGGGGCTTAAACTCTCCACAGAAAAGATCTGCACTTCTCAGAGAAGCCAACAGCCAAAAATCCGATATCCTCTTAGTACAAGGGACCCATTTTGGCTCTGCTAAAACTCCCAGATTCACCCTAAAAAATTACGACCAGGTTTTTTCAGCTTCATGCCAGACGAAGAAAAATAGAGTCCTCACTGCCATTTGGAATACACTACAATTTCAACTGCATAAATCCATTGCAGACCCCTACGGCCGTTTCCTGATTCTCTATGTGACATTGATCAAGTCACCTACACCCTAATCAACGTCTATGGGCCAAACAAACAGAAACTACGATTCCACAAGCTACTATACAAGAGAATTACACGACTCTGAAAGGGGAAGCTTCTTATTGGAGGCGACTTCAACATAATTGGAGCCTACACATTGGATACTATGTCCGCGACTAGAAACCATGGAACTGTTCTGAACCCCTTTTTTTCAAGCAAACGATCTCTACGATCCGTGGAGATGCCACCACAGCAATGAGCGGGACTTTTCATATTTCTCCTCCTCTCAACTCTCATACTCCCGTATCGACTTCTTCCTTGTTGACAAACTCACCCTCCAGGACGTGACGAAATCCGAAAATGGAACCATCACATGGTCGCACCATGCCCCTTACTGTGGGAAACTGCAGACCTAGGACAACCCGATTATGGAGACTTGACGCCTCCCTCATCTCCGACCCAAGCATTGTTCAAAAACTCAATATTGAGCACCACTCCTATTTTCAAACGAACAACCAACCAGACACTGATAGGTTTGTACTTTGGTCGGCATATAAAGCATACATGGTTGGCATCCTAATTAAACTTCACAGTAATGTTAAAAACCAGAGGTCTAAGCAAGTTGATGAGGTCTTTTCCCTAATTACTCTATTAGAAAACCAGAATAAACTGACTCCCTCCCATAAATTAACCAGTGAGCTCTTAGAACAGCGACAAAAACTCTGTTCACTTCTACTCTTTAAATTTGAGAACAACCTTAAATTAACTAAAGCCAAATACTATGCCTTAGGTAATAAAGCTGGAGCATTACTAGCCCGACAAGTCAAAGCTCAACGCACTAAAAGTAAAATGGCTTCCCTTCACCATCCCACCACCAAACAACTCCTGACAAACCTGCAGGATATAGCTAACGCCTTTAGCGACTATTGCTCTTCTCTCTACAATCTTTCAAATGATACAGCTACCCCTCAACCAACTGACCAAAGCATACAAAACTTCCTATCCACTATTGATCTTCCAAATATAACCCACACACAACTAGAGGACCTTTCCCAACCGTTCTCAGAAGACGAAGTCCTAAAAAACATCAATACCCTCCCTCTCCACAAATCACCTGGGGAAGAAGGCTACACCAACGAATTCTACAAAACATTCGCCAAACTCATCACCCCCCCACCTCACTGACCTCTTCAACTCTGCTGCCACCTCTGGTTCTCTACCACTTGACATGCTGCGTTCAATCATCACCACTATTCCCAAACCAGAGAAAGACCCTACCTCCACAACCAATTACTGACCCATCTCGCGCCTCAACACAGACGTATAAAATATTTGCTAAGGTCATTGCTTCTAGATTGTTGAAATGTCTTCCCTCTCTAGTGCACCCGGACCAAGTCGGCTTTATGATGGACAGGCAAGCCCCAGATGCAACTAGAAGAGTCATTCATTTGATTCATCAGGTCACCCAAACACGAACGCCTTCTCTGCTACTATCCCTGGACGCAGAGAAGGCATTCAACATGGTGTATTGGGGATTCCTGAGAGCAGTACTCTCCAAATTTGGAATCCCAGGATGGTTCCAAGCAGCCATACTCTCACTTTACTCAAACCCCTCAGCTAGAGTGTTAACTGACGGAACCCTGTCTAAACCATTCGGGATCTCCAACGACACCCGCCAAGGCTGCCCGCTCTCCCCTCTCATTTTTGCTCTAATAATGAAACCCCTTGCGGCAAAGATTAGAGGGGACAAGCGCATCTCAACAACAGTCCCTCCTGGAGAGTACTCTCCCTTACTCTTGGATGAGACAGTCTATCCCATACTTAGGGATAAAATGAGCCCCCTCACTGCCTCAACTCTATGACTTTAACTATCGTGCCTTCCAGAAACGACTTCCCCAACTATTAAACCAACTACCCACAACAGGCCTTTCTAAACTAGGACAAATCGCCTCCTTTAAAATGCTAATACTCCCCAAGCTACTCTATCTATTTCGCACAGTAATCTTACCTACACCCCACTCCTTTTTCACCTCCGTACAAAAACAACTTTCCAGATATATATGGGAAACTAAACCACCCAGATGCGCTCAATACATTTTAACCAGACATCACAGAAAAGGAGGGGTGAGCCTTCCCCACATTCAAAGCTACTATTATGCTTCCATCCTGGACCAGCTATACTACTGGTGGCATCAGAATCCCGAAAAGGCTTGGTCAATCATAGAATCATCGTCCTTCAAACCAAATACTCTGCGCGATATACTCCTCGCCACCTTGGCGGGCCTTCCTTCTAACACAATGACTAATCCCCCGTCAATCATGGCCTCTCTGACAGTGTGGAAGAAACTCACCCGACAACCTCAGACCACCCATCTCATATAATACAAATCCCTCTCAGAACATTAATGTTGCAATTACCAAATTTAAAATGACAAAACTGGCAGACACAAAAGATTACTAATATCTCAGATCTCTACAACACTAACAACACTCTAAAAACCTTTACAAATCTCCAAACTGAATACAACCTCCCCCACACGGAAGCCTTTACATACATGAGGATCTGCCACTTTCTTCGAAAATCTAAAATCTCTACTGAGGCCAAAATTCCTGAACTAATACACAACTTCTACACATACAGTACACAACATACCCAAAACACGGTATCTCTACAATGTAACCTATACTTAACGACAACCAGCCCTACTCCCAAATACCATCTCTCTCAAGATGGGCAGAAGAACTAAGCATTGCTGTCACCCCCGACATGTGGACACGTGCCTTTAAACACACTTTTACAGCCTCCCATTGCTCTAACCACTGGGAATCTATCAGGCTGAGTACTTACCGAGTCCGAGATGCCGAGAGTGGTTCACCCTTGCACCCAAGCGCACTCCGCCCCCTGGAGGTGAGACATGGAGAGGACAGCACGAGGGAGCACTGGCCACCAGCAGGTAGAGGTGTCTTGCTGAAGAATCTGGCAGGGATGAGTAGACCGAAGAACAGGCTGGGAGTCAAACACCAAGGGTAGACAGGTTCAATCAGCAACCAGTAGCAAGGGCACAAGTCCGATTAGGAGTTTAGCAGAAAGCACCAGACTAGTCAGGTTAAGCAAGAAGTCCAGGGTACAGGCAGAAGGTAGAGGGCTGGAGACAGGCAGCAGATCCGGGTCACAGGCCGAGGGTCAAGCACAAGGAGAGAGGCAGAAGTCCGTTAAGCAAGCCAAGGGGTCAGGTTCAGGAGAAGCAGAAGCGTAGTCAAATCCGGTCCGGGTCACAACAGGAGAACTTAACTTATTTCAGACACTAGGAAACACAGCAACGCTGACAAACCAGCAACCAGATAGTGTCACTGCGTCTGTTTAAATAGGCCCGCCTGTAGTCCCATTGGCGCGCTATTGCACACACGCATTCGCCGTTGCGCCGGTGCGCGCACCCGAGAACGCCGATGCGCCTTTTCGCCGCGCATGCGTACTGAGCGCAGATTGGTGACAACAGACGGGGAATTTCCCTGACAGTGCCCCCCCCGAGGGGCGGACTCCGGACGCCCAGACTGGCCATTAGTTCCGGATGTTCTTGGTGAAAGGCTCGTATTAAGCGAGGAGCATGCAAGTTCCTGGATGGCTCCCAGGAGTTGTCTTCCGGGGAGTACCCTTTCCATTTAATTAAGTATTGTAACTGTCTGCCTTTTTTCCTACAGCCCAGGATGGATTCCATCTCAAATTCTTTTTCCCCATCTACTTCGACTGGTGGAGGAGGAGGTTCATCTCTTCCAGGAAAGGCGTTGGGAATGACGGGTTTTAATAAAGATGAGTGGAACACTGGGTGAATCCTTTAGGAATCAGGTAGTACTAGTTCAAAAGCCACAGGATTAATAGCTCGTTTGATCTTGAAGGGCCCGATGAATCTAGGGTCGAGCTTCCGAGAGGGAATAGGCAATCTGAGGTTGGCGGCGGAAAGCCAAACTTTTTCCCCGACTCTGAACGCCGGGTTTTCCTTCCTCCCCCGGTCATAAAATTTCTTGTAGGATCCTTGGGCATTCCGCATCATCTCCTGGAGTCTTTGGAAATTCGCCTGGACAGAGGCCACTCGGTCCTGGACTGCGGGAACAGGGCTCTCAGGGATGTTTTCAGGGAGGAAGGAGGGATGAAAACCGAAATTGGCCCAAAAGGGGGTTTGATTGGTAGCAGAATGTATTGAATTGTTATAGGCAAACTCTGCGTAAGGAAGTAGGGATGCCCAGTCATCCTGGGAAGCAGAGCAGAAACAACGGAGGCATTGCTCCAGGGTCTGATTGGTTCTTTCTGTCTGGCCGTTGCTTTGGGGGTGATACGCTGACGAGAGGCAGGTTTTGACTTCTAGTGACTTGCAGAGTTCCTTCCAGAATTTCGAAGTGAACTGGACACCTCTGTCGGAGGTGATACTCTTTGGTATTCCGTGAAGCCTGGTTATCTCCTTAAAAAAGATTTGAGCAGTATCCATGGCTGAAGGTGTCCCAGTCATCGGTAAGAAGTGAGCCATTTTTGAGAGGCGGTCAACAACGACCAGAATCGTGGTAAACCCTCCGGAGGAAGGCAAGTCCACGATAAAGTCCATGGACACGTCCGCCCAAGGGCGCTCAGGAATGGGTAAGGGCTTGAGCAGGCCCCAACTCTTGGTGTTCGACCCCTTGTTACGCTGACACTGAGTGCAGGAAGCGACATAAGACTTACAATCTTGCCTCCAGCCTGGCCACCAGAAGGAGCGGGAGACAAGTTCCGACGATTTACGTGCTCCGAAGTGACCGGCCAGTTTGAGATCGTGGAAGGTCCTCAAGACCAGCGGTCTTGTTTCCAAAGGGACGAAAATCTTGTCCTGGGACCAGAATAGGTCGTCCCGCTTTTCCAGGGAGGTAGTGACCAGATCAGAGCAGAGCCCGGAAGCGATTTTAATAGAGGTGAGCAGATCGGCCCGGGGAATCAACAGAAAGTTCTGAGCTGACAGAATGGTGCCCGGTTGTGCCGACTGAGGGGTTTTTGGAAACATCCTGGATAGCGCATCCGCCTTCCCATTTTTGGAGCCGGGTCTATAGGAAATGTGAAAGTTGAACCGGGTGAAGAAAAGGGCCCAACGGGCCTGCCTGGGGCGTAGACGTTGAGCTGTTCTTAGGTACTCTAGATTTTTATGATCTGTGAAGATCATGATGGGGTGTACTGCCCCCTCCAGAAGGTATCGCCATTCCTCCAGTGCGAATTTTATGGCCAGTAATTCCCGGTCCCCTACATCATAGTTTCGCTCCGGGGGAGTCAATTTTTTAGAGGCAAAGGCTACTGGATACAGGAGAGCCTTGGGGCCTCGTCTTTGAGAGAGAATGGCTCCGATGGCTGTCTCAGAGGCGTCCACTTCCAGGGTGAACGGCAGTAGAGGATCCGGGTGCTGAAGTACTGGTGCTGAAGTGAAGACGTCCTTGAGGCGTGAGAAGGCCTCTTGAGCTTCTGGAGACCAGTGAAAACGGTTATTTTGCCGGGTAAGTTGGGTTATTGGGGCCACAATGGAGGAAAAGCCCACGATGAATCTCCTATAGAAGTTGGCGAAGCCTATAAACCGCTGTACCCCCTTCTTGTCGGTTGGGGCTGGCCAGTCCTGGATGGCCTTCACCTTCTGCGGGTCCATCGTGACCCCATCGATGGAAATGATAAAGCCGAGGAACTGTACGGTGGTTTTTTCGAACTCACATTTCTCGGCTTTGAGGTAGAGTTTGTGCTTCCAAAGGATGGTGAGAACCTTCATGACATGAGTCCGGTGGAGTTCGATGTTAGTGGAAAAGATGAGGATATCGTCCAGGTACACTACTAAGAAGTCGTCAAGGTGCTGTCTGAAAATATCGTTGACTAGGTGTTGGAAAGTGGCTGGAGCATTACAAAGCCCGAACGGCATGACCGAATACTCGAAGTGTCCGAAACGAGATCTAAAGGCGGTTTTCCACTCGTCTCCAGCCCTGATTCTGATAAGATTATAGGCCCCCCGTAGATCCAGTTTGGAAAAGACCCGAGCAGATCGGAAGCGCTGAAATAGCTCTGGAATAAGGGGTAGTGGGTACCTGTTCTTAATGGTAATTTTGTTTAGGTCCCGGTAATCGATACAGGGTCTTAAGGATCCGTCTTTTCTTTTCCACAAAGAAGATTCCTGCACCGGCTGGAGAGGAAGAAGGGCGAATGAATCTTTTCTGGAGGTTTTCATCAATATAAGCCTTGAGGGCTTTCAACTCGGTTTCGGACAGCGGGAAGATACGTCCGAACGGAATTTTAGAGCCTGGCAAGAGATCGATAGGGCAATCATAGGGCCGATGAGGTGGTAGATGGTCGGCTTGCTGCTTATCGAATACGTCCCGGAATTCCAGATAGACTGAGGGAACATGCTGTAGGTTGTCCGGCTTGGCAATCATGGAAGCGCAGACCGTAGAGGCTGAGGCAAGACAGTGCTGGGAACAATAGGAGGAGGTGAAGCTAACCTCTTTCTTTGCCCAATTTATGAGGGGCTCGTGTGCCTGTAGCCAGGGAAGGCCCAGGATGATGGGGAACATCGGGGAAGGTATGAGGTCTAACCGGAGAAGTTCTTGGTGACCTGAGTCAGAGATGGCAAGGATGGGTTTGGTTTCCTGCGTGATTAGCCCCGAACGGGGCAAGGACCCATCCGCCAGGTGGATCTGAAGGCAGTGGTCCTTAGGTTGAGTGGGGACATGGAGTCTTGAGGCCAAGGCAGAGTCCAGGAAGCAGCTGCAGGCTCCAGAATCAATAATTGCCGGGAGGCGGATTGCCCCTTCCGGCAGCTGTAGAGACATAAAGAGAATGACATAAGACTGAGGGTTGTCAGAGATTTGATAGTTCAAAGTGTATTTAGAAATAGACTTACTAGGTCTTACTGGGCAGTTGAGAAGGAAGTGGCTGGCACCCCCGCAGTATAGGCACAGGTTGGCCTGGCGCCTTCGCTGTTTTTCCTCAGGAGTCAGGGGAGACCGAACCAACCCGAGCTGCATGGGTTCTGGTTCAGGAAGAGGTGTGACTGTGGGCGCAGAGGTTGGTGGGTAGTGAGGTACAGTCCTGGATGGAGGCCAGCTGGGACGAGGAGATTGAAAACGCTCCGCCCGTCGTTCACGCAGACGCCTATCGAGTTGTATGGCGGATTGGATCAAGTTCTCCAAGGTAGTGGGGGTTTCGATCCTGGCCAGCTCGTCCTTGAGAGTCTCAGATAGTCCCTGGCGGTATTGGTATCTGAGGGCCGCCTCATTCCATTTGGGGTCGGCGGACCATTTCCTAAATTCCGACGTGTAGTCTTCCACCAGTCTTCTCCCCTGAGTTAGGCTATGGAGGACGGACTCAGCCGTGGCTGATCGCTGGGGATCGTCGTATAGTTGAGCCATATTTTTAAAAAACAAAATTCTACTGAGTCCAATATGGGGCTCTGTTGCTCCATCAGGCCATGGGCCCAGGCTTGAGGGTCATCTGTTAAGAGAGAGATGATAAACCCTACTTTTACTGCTTCCGAAGAGAAGGTCCTTGGTTGGAGGGCAAGGTAGAGGGAGCAGGCGTTTTTAAAGGCCCGGTACTTTTTGCGGACACCCGAAAAACATTCCGGAATAGGGACCCTGGGTTCAGGGGTGGCCATCACTACTGTAGAACTCGTAGGTACTTGGGAGTTGGTGGCAGTGTTGGCAGAGGTGGCAGCTGAGGGGGCTGGTCCTAGAAGACCGGTGAGCTGTTGAAGACGGCCATCAATCTGGGTGTACCCCTTTTGGAGTCTTTGGACGGTGTCCGTTAAGGTGGAGACCTGCTGGCAGAGGGTGTCAAATGGGGAACGCACTCTGTCAGCCTCAGACATCTGGCTGGTTTGTACTATCAGGCTGAGTACTTTCCGAGGCCGAGATGCCGAGACTGGTCCACCCTTGCACCCAAGCGCACTCCGCCCCCTGGAGGTGAGACAGGGAGAGGACAGCACAAGGGAGCACTGGCCACCAGCAGGTAGAGGTGTCTTGCTGAAGAATCTGGCAGGGATGAGTAGACCGAAGAACAGGCTGGGAGTCAAACACCAAGGGTAGACAGGTTCAATCAGCAACCAGTAGCAAGGGCACAAGTCCAATTAGGAGTTTAGCAGAAAGCACCAGACTAGTCAGGTTAAGCAAGAAGTCCAGGGTACAGGCAGAAGGTAGAGGGCTGGAGACAGGCAGCAGATCCGGGTCACAGGCCGAGGGTCAAGCACAAGGAGAGAGGCAGAAGTCCGTTAAGCAAGCCAAGGGGTCAGGTTCAGGAGAAGCAGAAGCGTAGTCAAATCCGGTCCGGGTCACAACAGGAGAACTTAACTTATTTCAGGCACTAGGAAACACAGCAACGCTGACAAACCAGCAACCAGATAGTGTCACTGCGTCTGTAATAGGCCCGCCTGTAGTCCCATTGGTGCGCTATTGCGCACGCGCATTCGCCATTGCGCCGGTGCGCGCACCCGAGAACGCCGAAGCGCCGTCCCGCCGCGTACGCGCATGCGCCGTTTCGCCGCGCATGCGTACTGAGCGCAGATTGGTGACAACAGACGGGGAATTTCCCTGACAGAATCATACCAAAAACAATTCACAGATGGATGGTATCTCACACCCTACCGTCTCTCCAAATTCTTCCCTGGACATCCTCCAACCTGCTGGAGGTCTTGTGGAAGCACTGGTACCATAGCACACATCCTATGCAGATCCCTAAGCTCATTCTGGAAACAAATATTTGCCCTAATCTCCATCATATCACAGGTTACAACAACCCCTAATCCCTCCCTGGCATTACTACACCTTGGAATATCATTTTTTTATATATATATTTGGGGATATTTATTATAGCAAAAAGTAAAAAATATTGCTTTTTTTCAAAATTGTCACTCTATTTTTGTTTATAGCGCAAAAAAAAACAAAAAACGCAGATGTCATCAAATACCACCAAAAGAAAGCTCTATTTGTGGGAAAAAAAGGATGTCAATTTTGTTTAGGAGCCACGTCACACGACCGCGCAATTGTCAGTTAAAGCGATGCAGTGCCGAATTGCAAAATATGGCCTGGTCTTTGGCCAGCCAAATTGTCCGGGGCTTAAGTGGTTAAGAGAGTTAAGAGATTTAAACATTAGTTCAGAAAGGAAGTCTGAGTTCTTGAAGAACTGAACTTCAGTCGGCTACAAATACTATGCGGTAGTGGGCTTCATCTTAATGGAGAGGATGAAGCTTTACTGGGGGAGAGAATAGCTGGAAGTCTGGAAGAGATTTTATAGTTGGGATTGGGGAAAGGGCGAAGGTCAACAGAAAAAAATGAATGGACAGAATATAGAGACATGAGCAAAATAGAGAAACTAAAGAGGTAATACATTGGGTAAAGAAGGATATAGTAAAGCAGGTGTTCTTAACCTTTATATAAATAACCTCAAAACAATTGGCCCCTTTCATTGGTCCTATCAGGTACCAGTATGACTTCAAATAAGTCAATAGCTTTGTTTTACTTTATATGGGTAGCTAGGCACAGAACAGCTACATGAAAAAAGATGTAATCATATTTATTTTTTAAACAGCACAATAACTAATAACAGATAGGCAAGGATGAGGCTGAGGCAGCATGGCTGGTAAAGCTATACTTGGTGGGATGGGTCATCTGTAGACACAGTAACTTTGCCCTATTTAAAATATAATTCATTAAACAAATACTGTAGCAGGTCCATTTACTCTGGGCACAATATTTTTATGAATAAAGAAAAACCTTTATGGCTAAATATGATTTATTTTTTATTTTTTATATTAGGACAAAAATGGGAAATCTTTTTAATGTGTAAAGGATGAGGGGACAAAAAATAAGTATTAATGGCGTTCAAGGACTTTAATAAATCTTGTACAAAAAGATATCAAGTTAGGCAAGACTAAATCTTATAAAATAAATGCTTAATTCTAATAAGTTAAATCTCTCCAAAACCTTTCAAATAAAGAAAATTTATGAAATAGAACATCTAAAATTGGAACTATAATTTTAACTGAGGAAGCAAAAGCAGAATTATTATAGTAAAAAAGGATAACTGCGCTGACCCTAAAATAATATATATACATCTTACCACATCTCTTAGAACAGTGAATAATATTCATCAATAACCCATCAATAATTAATCAGAAAATCAATCAAGTGCATATTAAGTGAGCTACAATAATATGGAAAATTATTTTTCTTAATATAAAATATTAGTGAATAAACGGAAATCATGTATTTGACAAAGGACAGTCCTAGAATTCGTCTTCAAAAATGGTTATCCGAATCCCACGTGCACAAATCCACATCCGTGACTGAAAAACTTTCACCAATTCGTGAAACACCACCACCTTCTAAAATGGACACTCACCAGAAACAAGATAAACAAACGCCTTTGGTTTATGCCAGGGTTAACCACTTCACTCATATAAGTATATCTAAAGATTTCCAAACGGTATGCCAGTAATCACTCCATACACCTCCACATTGGTTTATCTCAGGATATCATAGAAAGCAAACAGCCATCATTGCACAACATATTATGCTTTATTCAAAAATATAAATATAAAAGACTTTCACTCACAAATGTGGTGCTTATAGACCGGCACAGAGACTTTCCAGATACTTTTGGGGCTAGCATACGCCGCTCGGTTTCCCGGTACTGGCGTATGGTCCAAGCCTCGATATAGTGCGAGTTGGGTCAGAAAGTGACGTCGGCGTTACCCATAAGCCTCTACGTGTTTCGCATCCAATCATGCGTCTTCAGGAAGACGCATGATTGGATGCAAAACTTTGACTTCAGTTACTGCATTCTTGTTCCTGATCTGTGTGTCTGAAAGTTGTAGACCAGCAGGAGAACCAGCATTTTCAGAAGAAGTTCAGAAATGGCCACCTCCATATTTCTCTCATTAAAGACTTGTACTAAACACACATTTTCCATCTTTCTTCACAAAAGAGAGGGTGCCAGAAAATATGGTAAAACGAGATAACCAGTGCTCCACATTTAACATTACAAGGCTTATGTTGGTAGAGGAATGGTTATGCTTAACCACTTAAGCCCCGGACCATTTGGTAGCTAAAGGACCAGAGGTGAATTCAGAATTTTGCACTGCGCTGCTTTAACTGTAAATTGTGCGGACATGCAATGTTGTACCCAAACGAAATGTGCGTCCTTTTCTTCCCACAAATAGAGCTTTCTTTTAATGGTATTTGATTGCCTCTGCGATTTATATTTTTTGCGATATAAATGGAAAAAGACCGAAAATTTTGAAAAAAAATGATATTTTCTACTTTTTGTTATAAGAAAAATCGAATAAACTCAATTTTAGTCATACATTTAGGCCAAAATGTATTCAGCCACATGTCTTTAGTAAAAAAAATGTCAATAAGCGTATATTTATCGGTTTGCGCAAAAGTTATAGCGTTTACAAACTAGGGTACATTTTCTGGAATTTACACAGCTTTAAATTTATGACTGGCTATCTCATTTCTTGAGGTGCTAAAATGGCAGGGCAGTACAAACCCCCCCCAAATGACCCCATTTTAGAAAGTAGACACCTCAAGGAAATTGCTGAGAGGCCTGTTGAGCCCATTGAATATTTTTTTTTGTCCCAAGTGATTGAATAATGACAAAAAAAAAAAATTACAAAAAGTTGTCACTAAATGATATATTGCTCACACATGCCATGGTTATATGTGGAATTGCACCCCAAAATACATTCTGCTGCTTCTCCTGAGTACGGGGATACCACATGTGTGGGACTTTTTAGGAGCCTAGCCGCGTACGGGACCCCGAAAACCAATCACCGCCTTCAGGATTTCTAGGCACAAATTTTTGATTTGACTCCTCACTACCTATCACAGTTTCGAAGGCCATAAAATGCCAAAATAGCACAAAACCCCCCCAAATGACCCCATTTTGGAAAGTAGACACCCCAAGCTGTTTGCTGAGAGGCATGGTGAGTATTTTACAGCTCTCATTTGTTTTTGAAAATGAAGAAAGAACATTTTTTTTTTTTTTTTTTTTTTTTCAATTTTCAAAACTTTGTGACAAAAAGCGAGATCTGCAAAATACTCACAATACCTCTCAGCAAATAGCTTGGGGTGTCTACTTTCCAAAATGGGGTCATTTGGGGGGGTTTTGTGCCATCTGGGCATTCCATGGCCTCCGAAACTGTGATAGGCAGTGAGAAGTGAAATCAAAAATTTACACCCTTAGAAAGCCTGAAGGCGGTGATTGGTTTTTGGGGTCCCGTACGCGGCTAGGCTCCCAAAAAATCTCACACATGTGGTATCCCCGTACTCAGGAGAAGCAGCAGAATGTATTTTGGGGTGTAATTCCACATATGCCCATGGCATGTTTGAGCAATATATTATTTAGTGACAACTTTGTGCAAAAAAAAAAAAAATTGTCTTTTTTCCGCAACTTGTGTCAACATATAAAATATTCCATGGACTCGACATGCCTCTCAGTATATAGCTTGGGGTGTCTACTTTCCAAAATTGGGTCATTTGGGGGGGTTTTGAACTGTTCTGGCATTTTATACACAACATTAGGAAGCTTACATCCACTCTTCTAACCACTTGAAGACAAAGCCCTTTTTGACACTTTTTGTTTACATGAAAACATATTTTTTTTTGCAAGAAAATTATGTTGAACCCCCAAACATTATATATATTTTTAAAGCAAAGGCCCTACAGAATAAAATGGTGGGTGTTGCATTTTTTTTTTCTACACAGTATTTGCGCAGCGATTTTTCAAACGCATTTTTTGGGGAAAAAATACACTTTTTTAATTTTAATGCACTAAAACACACTATATTGCCCAAATGTTTGATGAAATAAAAAAGATGATCTTAGGCCGAGTACATAGATACCAAACACGACATGCTTTAAAATTTCGCACAAACGCGCATTGGCGACAAACTACATACATTTTTAAAAGCCTTTAAAAGCCTTTACAGGTTACCCCGTTAGATTTACAGAGGAGGTCTACTGCTAAAATTACTGCCCTCGATCTGACCTTCGCGGTGATACCTCACATGCATGGTGCAATTGCTGTTTACATATGACGCCAGACCGACGCTTGCGTTCGCCATTGGGCAAGAGCAGGGCAGGACAGGGGTGCTTTTTTTTTTTTTTTTTATTATTAATTTTGCTTTTTTATTTTATTTTTAAACTGTTTCTTCCATATTTTTTTTTTTTTTATAATTTTTATTGTTATCTCAGGGAATGTAAATATCCCCTATGATAGCTATAGGTAATGACAGGTACTCTTTTTTTGAAAAAACTGGGGTCTATTGGACCCTAGATCTTTCCTCTGCCCTCAAAGCATCTGACCACACCAAGATCGGTGTGATAAAATGCTTTCCCAATTTCCCAATGGCGCTTTTTATATCCGGGGGGGGTCATTCCCTCCCACTGCTTGTAAAAGCAGTCCGGAGGCTAATTAGCCACTAGGATTGCTTTTACATGAAAGCCGGCCGCTGGCTGAAAAGAATGATACCAAGATGATACCTAAACCCGCAGGCATCATTCTGGTATAAACATTCAAAGTCCAGCAACATACCAGTACGTTGCTGGTCCTTGTTGGACATGTATTGTAATCTTTTTTTTCATGCAGCCTGTTGGCTGAACGAAAAAAAGAGATTGATCGGTGGGTATGCCCACCATTAGAATACCGCCCTTCATCCACCCACTTCTAATGATGGGCATACATGCACCATTTATATATGCCGAAGCATGGGGGCATCTTCCCGCAAAAGTTATGCCGCATACACATGGTCAGACTTTTCCACGGGCAAGCCTCCGTCGGAATTTCGACCGTATGTACGCGGCATTAGGAGCAAAATCGCTCCTCCGCCCCTGCTGCCCCAATGCTTCGGCATATATGTTGTTTTTTTTTTAACTGTGGTGGCAAAATCACCTCCTACAGCACTGGAGTCGCAGGGATCAGGCCTGTCTCTGCGAACGCTGCAGTTATGTGTGTTGTGTTTTGTAAGTGACAGTGATCGATCGATACTGCACTTGGGTGGCCTGGGCTGGACGGAGGGGGAAAACGCAGGTGCTAGCAGGTATCTGGGCTGATTCCGCTAACACTGCGTTTTTGGGAACCCTAAACTGCTGGGGACGCTAGTATAGATCTGATCAGATCAGATATTGATCTGTTCAGATACTATACCACTAAGGGGGGTGTATGCTTCACGCGTGGGTGTTAGCGTTACTGGCACTAACCTGACGCTGCCTGGGGTGTGACGCAGACCCTCTCTGACGCTAAAACCTAATTGATATCACCCGCCGGGCGATCAGGGGGTTAAACCTTTATTGGGTTATATACGGCGGGTGCCCTGACACTATAAAAAGCAAACTAACTAACCAGCGTCACCCGTAACACTTATATGGTGATTACTGGTGAAAGGGTTAACTAGGGGCAATTAGGGGGTTAAAACCTTTATTAGGTAATATATGGGGGTACCTGACGCTATATAAAAACCTGACGGCGAACCTAAAAAAAAATTACTGGCTACCGATCTGCATCACCGACACTAAGACAACGATCATAAAAACGATCGCTTAGCGACAGTGGTGATAGGGGATGAAAGGGTTACCTGGGGGGCGATCAGGGGGTTAAATCTTTATTAGATAATATATGGGGGTACCTGATGCTATAAAAACCTTCGGCGAACCTAAAAAAAATTACTGGCTACCGATCTGCATCACCGACGCTAAGACAGCGATCAGAAAAATGATCGCTTAGCGACAGTGGTGATAGGGGGTGAAAGGGTTACCTGGGGGGCGATCAAGGGGGTTAAACCTTTATTAGGTAATATATTGGGGTACCTGACGCTATAAAAACCTGCGGCGAACCTAAAAAAAAATACTGGCTACCGATCTGCATCACCGCCGCTAAGACAGCGATCAGAAAAATTATCGCTTAGTGACCGTGGTGATAGGGGGTGAAAGGGTTACCTGGGGGGCGATCAAGGGGGTTAAACCTTTATTAGGTAATATATGGGGGTACCCGACGCTATAAAAACCTGCGGCGAACCTAAAAAAATTACTGGCTACCGATCAGCATCACCGACGCTAAGACATCGATCAGAAAAATGATCGCTTAGCGACGGCGGTACTAGGGGGTGAAAGGGTTATCTGGGGGGTGATCAGGGGGTTAAACCTTTATTAGGGGGGGTTAGGGGGCTACACTGGACCTAAAACTAAATGTACTGACACTTTTACAGTCACAAATGTCACTGATTGCAGTGATCACTAAATAAATGGTCACTGCAATCAGTGACACTGTGACTGGGGGCTGGGGGGTGATCTGGGGGGTGATCTGGGGGTGTCTGGGGGGGCCTGGGGGGGCGATTTATGTACCTATGTGTCCTGGTGTCAGTGTAGTGTTGTGTGCACTAACCTGCATCTTCTCCTGTACGGCGCTCGGTATATGTGAGCGCCGCAGGAGAGATGACATCACTTCCTCCAGCCTGTGTAAACAAGTACACAGGCAGGGGAAGCTCTCATTCGCCGGGAGCGATCGAGAGGGGGTGGCCGGAATCGAACGGCCGTCCCCTCATGCCGGATCGCTCCCGAAGGTAAAACGACCGCTCACTGTAAAGAAGGGGGGTCCGATCGAACCCCCCAACTATACAAAGGCAATCACGTACATATACGTGATTCTGCCTGTCGGTGCCATTCTGCCGATGTATATTTACAGTGGGCGGTCGTTAAGTGGTTAAACAAAATTCAGATAAATGACCTGGTTTAGAGGGTGTGTGCTAAAATAATTAAGCTTAGTAATAAGTAACTACATCCTAATTTATTAGACTCTATTTTATCCGGGACAGTTCCACAAGACTGGAGTAAGCAAAGGGATCATTTTGGGAGCCCATGCTGGACAGGATGCTCATCACAGGGATAACATTCACCTCTTCTGAGGTCTATATGTATACCTAGAGGTTCATCCCTGTATGTTCCTTCTCTGGCAAGATATTCTAAGGAACCCCGGGTGGGGCATTGGCTCAAGCCTTCTGGGATCTCCATTTTGGATTAACCCGGATAGAAGTATTTTCTGATGATGACATCCATATAGTGTCCTTTGGTCCCTCTGGGCTCCCATGTTGGATTTACAACTGAATGATAGGAGGGAGGCACTCTTAGAAGTTTACTGTGTATACCTTTCATCCCCTCTCACGGTAGATATGGTTACTGTTTGATGGAGCTGAGTGGAGTGTATGCACGAGCACCTGGAGAGAGATTTTCTCCGTTGCATGTACTTCCATGAATCATGCAGTTGGAAAATTCTGTGTATATCTAATTGGGTGCTTTCTGCGTCTAATCCTGAAGAAGCCTTATAGGCGAAACTGTCGATATATGGATGCCACTTCAAACTGAATACAATCCATTACTGTCATCTGTTGGGTATTAGGTGTATGCCTAGGACTAGTTTTTGATATGTATTTATCATTTTTTTTTATTTTTCATTGTTATTAATAAATATTTTTCTATTTTTATATACAACATTTTGTTGAGTATGTTCTTGTATCCAGCACCGTTAAAATCCCATATCCCGCATACTGACTGTTTATTAATTCAGGGATGTTGGTGCCATAAGAGATATGTTAATGTTTATGCTGATCTCTGCCCATCATCTTTGACTGGAGTAAGCAAATGTTTTGCCGTTAATTATAACTCCAGCCAGATATAAAAAGTCAAGATCCAGTTATAGCTTCCAAGACAATAAGTGGTTTTATAAACACCTGTCTTGCCACTCATTCCTCTGACCTTTGCTCTCTTGTAGAGCAATGGCCTCTTCACATCTGACACAGTTCCAGGTCTGTTGGATTCCTGGTCCCTCGCTTTGTGTGGTGATCCCTTCTGGGTCAGGGGATGAAGGAATCTGACACCTCCAAAACTGTGGAATACAAAGTTTCTTCAGGTCGCTGTAGTTCTTTAACAGAGTGAAGATCAGAGAAAAGGTCGGCAGGACAGGGGAGTATAAAGTCACATTTTTTAATGAAAAAAAGTCTTGCTTTGTGAGTTTTTATAACCTAGCGCAGGGATATGCAATTAGCTGACCTAGAGCTGTTGCAAAACTACAACTCCCATCATGCTCTGCCTCTGGTTGTCATGCTTGAGGCTGTCAGAATCTTGCTATGCCTCATGGGACTTGTAGTTCTGCAACAGCTGGAGGTCCGCTAATTGCATATCTCTGACCTAGCAGGTTTCCTAAACTGTAAAGAGCCTTTATGACATGAGGGAGTCATGTCAAAAATATTAACAGTATTTAAAATAGGACTGGTTGATTTCCATGTAACAAATAATAACACTTATAATTATTTAAGGATAATATTTTGATCCAGAGGAGTAATAAAGCTTCCATAGTGGACCAGGAAGGAATATTTTATCCTTATTTGTTAAAAATTACACAGAAGTTTTGCCTTGCCTTCCCGTAGCATGGGAAGAAATATGAAGGACTGAACTCGAACATCCACCTTTTTAGCTAGATAATATGTGACCATAATATAGCTAGGTACCGTATATACTCGAGTATAAGCCAAGTTTTTCAGCACATTTTTTTGTGCTGAAAATGCCCCCCTTGGCTTATACTCGAGTCACCTTTTTGCTCCTGATCTCCCGGACTTTGGGGACCAGGTACCGACCGTCCGTAGGTCCCCTGGACTCCAATCTTGGCACACCTGTAGAGCTACTCTTCCTATACAAGTGTGAAAAGTTTTTTGTCCGGGGGACCTACGGCCGGGGAGCAACAATTTTTCAAAGCTAGGCACCCCTTCCATAGACTCCCATGTTAAACGGTAATTTCTCCAGTAATTTTGGGGACCCGGTACTGGCCGGCCGTAGGTCTCCTGGACCCCAATCTTGGCACACAGGTAGCCCCAGTACTCCTCTATGAGTGTGCAAAGTTTGCTGTCTGGGGAACCTACGGCCGGGGAGCACCAATTTTTCAAAGCCGGGCTCCCCTTCCATATACTCCCATGTTAAACGTAAGTCTAGTCATGGACACAGTGAGGCATGGGCACAGTAAGGCACAGTGAGGCATGGGCATAGTGATGCATGGGCACAGTGAGGCATGGACACAGTGAGGCATGCACATGGACACAGTGAGGCAAAGTGAGGCACAGTGAGGCATGCAGATGGACACCCTAGGCTTATACTCGAGTCAATATATTTTCCCAGTTTTTGTGGCAAAATTAGGTGCCTCGGCTTATATTCAGGTCGGCTTATACTCGAGTATATAAGGTAATTGGTAATGATTATAGCATTACCTATATTCAGTAGCTGTAACACACAGTATACATACATACAGTTTGTGTTCAGCTAAACAGTGTGTCTGTTTGAATATACATTGTATGCCTAGGTGTCAGGTCCTTTTTGAGGTCCCAGAACAAGGCTAATTGCAATCTCTGTAGTTGTACATCATTCCCATTTACATCATGTGTATGAACAGTTAAACCCAACCTTGGCTAAGCACATCATGCATAACTATTTTTATCAGATCCTGTGCCAGTGGATTGATCTTTATTCCTCTTGACAAGAACGATAAGAATGATATTTGGTTTTATGTAAGGTCTGTTGTTCAGTGACATTTAAAGAAAACTCCAAGAACTAATCAAGACCATGTCACAACTACTAAATAAATATATGCAAGTATAAATAAAATGCATATATATTTATGCAGATAATTGTTACAGATACAATCACAACTGAAGATAATTTAATAATCAAGAGTGGTAGTAGTGATGATGATGGTGGTGATGATGATAATGATGAAAACTGAGAGTGAAGGATAGAGAATTATTAATTTTATTATTTACATGGGAGCCTTCTTGTAGACATTATAGACAGTATATGCAAAGTATACTATTAAAAATCTTCGTAACAATCTATGGAAACCAACAGGAATATTCCTATTAGTCACATTACTATTTGATTTCAATGGGTAACTGCACTTTAACCAGTTAAGGGTCACCCTATAGCAGATTTACTGCTACAGGGCTGCCTTCCTGTGCAGAATCACGTATATATATACACGTATATATACGTGATTCTTCACTTCCACCTAGTGCGTGCGCCGCCGAAAGGCCGCTTGTGCTATGATTACTCATAGCAGAAGCAGATCTGTGGGTGCCAGGCACTAGATGTCTGCCAGCACCCACTGATTGTCAGGCAGAGAGACAGAACTACGATCTGCCTATGTAAACAAGCTAGATCTCCGTTCTGACAGGGGGGAAGGGATGAGATGGGATGGGGAAGGAATGCAAAGCAGGGAATAAAATCCATCACTTCTTTGAGTAAAAGCAGCACATGCAGCACAGTAAAACACTGGTTAGGCACACAGTTGACCCTTTGATCACCCTTGATGTTCAATCCCTTTCCAACCAGTGTCATTAGTACAGTGACAGCGCATATTTTTAGCACTGATCACTGTATTAGTGTCACTGGTTCCCGCAAAGTGTCAGTGTCCAACTGTCGACCGCAATATCGCAGACCCGCTATAAGTCGCTGACCATTGCTGGTATAAAAAAAAATTCCAGTATAAACAGACTCTATAACGTTTGTGCAAACCAATCAATATATGCTTATTGTGTTATTTTACCAAAAATATGCAGCAGAACACATATTGGTCTAAATCCATGAAGAAATTAGATTTTAATTTTTTTTTTATTGGATAGGTTTATAGCAAAAAGTAAAAAATATTGTTTTTCGTTTTTTTGTTTTTTGTTTATAGCGCAAGAAATAAAAAATGCAGTGGTGATCAAATACCACTAAAAGAAAGCTCTATTTGTGGGGAAAAAATATATATAAATTTAATTTGGGTACAGCGTTGCATGACAGCGCAATTGTCAGTTAAATTAATGCAAAAAATTGCCTTGATCATGAAGGGGGGCAAATCTTCCAGAGGTCAAGTGGTTAAAGCACAGCTTTTTTTTTTTTTTTTTTTTTTTACATTTGTACTGGGGCCCTTTTCTTTTTTTTTCTTTTTTTTGCGCTATAAAAAAATATATATATTTTTTACCTGCTGCTATAAAACATACCCAATTAAAAAATTGAAAAAATTGAGAAAAAAATCAAATGTCTTCATCAGTTTAAGCCAATATGCATTCTGCTACATATTTTTGGTAAAAAAAATGCCAATAAGCGTATATTGATTGGTTTGCGCAAAAGGTATAGCATCTACAAACTATGGGATTTTTTTTTTCATTTTACTAAGTAATGGCGGCGATCAGCGACTTATAATGGGACTGCGATATTGTGGCAGACATTCTGACACTAATTGACACTTTTGACACTTTTTAGGAACCAGTGACACTAATACTGTGATCAGTGCTGCAAAAAAATATGCACTGTTCTAATGACACTGGCTGGGAAGGGTTTCACATCAGGGGCGATCATAGGGTTAGCTGTGTACCTAGCTTGTGTGTTTTTGTACAGTGTGTGAGGTGCTTTTACTAGGGGAAGACATGGATCCTGGTCCCTACTTTGCAGAGACACAGGATCCATGCCTTCCCTCCTGACAGAACGGTGATCTGCCTTGTTTACATAGGCAGACCACCGTTCTGTGTGTCTGCAGAATGATGGACAGGTGCTGGCAGACATCGAGTCTGCGGTACCCGCCACTGGGCTCCCGCTGTGTGTGATCAAAGCGGAAGCAAGCCACCGATGGCGCGTACACGGAAGGGCCGAAACACATATATATATATATATATATATATATATATATTGTGAGGGGGTTAGCTCGGCAGCGGGTGTGTGTGACCCCCGGGATGGGCTCCCCACACAAAACAGGCCCAGCAAACGGAGGTTGTGGTTTTCAAAATCAAAAAAAGGTGCGGTTTATTTTCTATTTACAGTGACAAAACACAGCAAAGCAAAAGAAACATAACCAAAATAAATCCTGGTCAAGTTGACCTCTGACTAAACATACAGGTTTCCTAACTAACAACTGGGATCAGCCTAGTGCTGTCCTAGTCCCTAAGTCCCTGGTTTAGTAAAAGTCCAAACAAATAGCCACACAGGCTTTGCCTCACCGCACAGGGGTTCACTCTCCCTAGACAGTCCACACAGGTCTGGTTCCAGGCATGAGCTAACATCTAATGAAGCTGGGAGTTCTTATAGAGGCCTAAATGAGCTGACAAGGTTCAGCTGGTCTCCTCATCTCTGTCTGCACGACGCCCCACACTCTCCCTAGAGGTATGAGTCATCCATGAGCCCACTAGCCTTATACAACTCTCCACCTAGTTGTATAAGTCGGCGTAAAGCCTGAATCTGGGCGAAATATATCTACCCCCCTGGATGCAACCAGGTGACTTTACCTTCCTGCTGTCACATACCCCCCCCCTCTTGTTTTAACCTCGGGGTTGGAACACCAGCAATCAGGCATTCATGTACTCGAGACAAAGCATCCACATTCCCCATTTGAACGCCAGGGCGATGCTTTACTGTGAAGTTGAATTCCTGGAGGGCCAGGAACCACCTATTCACTCTTCTATTTGTTTCCTTGTTTTGAGCCATCCACTTTAACGGAGCGTGATCCGTAACCATGTCAAAGTGCCTACCTAGCAGGTAGTACCGAAGGGAATCTAGAGCCCACTTCACCGCTAAACACTCCTTTTCAACGGTGGCGTAATTTACCTCATGGGACTTCAATTTCCTGCTGAGGTAAATGACTGGGTGCTCTTCCCCGTTCCAGACCTGGGACAATACTGCTCCTAACCCCACATCTGACGCATCACTTTGTACGACAAAGTCTTTAGAGAAGTCGGGTGAGTACAACACTGGCTGGCTACATAAGGCTTGTTTCAAGAATTGGAATGCTGCCTCAGCCTCGGGGGTCCATTTAATCATGACCGACCCTTTCCCCTTCGTCAGGTTGGTTAGGGGCACAGCCTTAGAAGCAAAGTGGGGAATGAATCGCCGATAATACCCAGCGATTCCCAGAAAGGCTCGTACCTGCTTCTTGCTGTTGGGACGTGGCCAACTCTGGATGGCCTCGACTTTGTTGAGTTGGGGTTTTATTACTCCCCTCCCAATGGTGTACCCAAGATATTTGGCCTCCTCCTGCCCAATGGTACACTTCTTGGGGTTAGCCGTAAACCCCGCTTCCCGAACAGAGTCCAGGACTGCTTGCACTTTTGGCAGATGTGAGGCCCAATCTGTGCTATGGACAATTACGTCATCCAGGTAAGCCGCAGCATACTTCCGATGGGGCCTCAGCATCTGGTCCATTTTCCGCTGGAATGTGGCCGGCGCATTCTGTAACCCGAACGGCATTCTTTTATATTGGAACGCCCCGTCTGGGGTTACAAATGCGGTTTTCTCTTTGGCCGACTTGGCCAGGGGGATTTGCCAATACCCTTTTGTGAGGTCAAGAGTCGTCATGTATCGGGCTGTTCCCAGCCGGTCGATCAACTCATCTATACGTGGCATGGGGTAGGTGTCAAATTTTGTAACTTTGTTCAACTGACGAAAATCGTTACAAAATCGCCAGCTCCCATCCGGTTTAGGCACCAACACGATGGGACTAGACCAATCACTTTGGGACTCCTCTATCACCCCTAAGTTCAGCATTTTCTGTACTTCCTCCCGTATTGCCTCCCGTCGAGCCTCTGGGATCCGATAGGGTTTTAACTTCACCCTTTCACCGGGCGGGGTAATGATGTCATGCTCTACCCCAGATGTTTGTCCCGGCAGCTCAGAGAATACCTCCTTGTTGCGAAGCACAAACTCCTTAACCTCCTGTTGTTGGGGTTGTGACAAGGTGGCTGCTATTCCAACCTCAGGAATCACGCAACCAGTTTGAGCTGGTGACCAAGTGTCTGCGACTAGGGACTCTCTATCCCTCCAGGCTTTCAACAGATTAACGTGATAGATCTGTTCGGGCTTTCGCCTTCCTGGTTGTCTGACCTTGTAATTCACTTCGCTCACTTTTTCCATTATCTCGTAGGGGCCTTGCCATTTGGCAAGGAATTTACTTTCAACCGTAGGGACAAGTACCAATATCCTATCCCCCGGGGAAAAGGTACGGGTCTTGGCTCCACGGTTGTACACTCTCTGCTGTGCCAACTGCGCTTGGGCCAAATGTTCCTTCACGATGGGCATTACCTGTGCAATTCGATCTTGCATCAGGGCGACATGCTCAATCACACTCCTGTGGGGAGAACTCTCACTTTCCCAAGTTTCCTTGGCAATATCCAACAGCCCTCTTGGGTGTCTCCCATACAGTAACTCAAAGGGGGAGAATCCCGTAGAGGATTGGGGCACCTCCCTAATAGCAAACATCAAATAAGGAAGTAAACAGTCCCAATCCTTTCCATCTCTATCCACCACTTTCTTCAACATTTGTTTTAGGGTTTTGTTGAATCTTTCAACCAGCCCATCGGTTTGGGGGTGATACACAGACGTACGCAATTGCGTCACTTTGAACAATTTACACAGCTCTTTCATAACCCGGGACATAAAGGGTGTACCTTGGTCCGTAAGCAGTTCTTTACAAATACCCACCCGGCTAAAAACAAGAGATAGCTCTTTGGCTATGGTTTTGGCCGAGGTATTTCGGAGAGGGATCGCTTCTGGATAACGGGTGGCATAGTCCATTATAACTAATATGTACTGGTGCCCCCTAGCGGACTTGATTATAGGACCTACCAAATCCATGGCGATCCTCTCAAACGGGACCTCAATGATGGGTAGAGGGACCAGCGGGCTACGGAAATGTGGCATCGGGGCCAACCTCTGACACACAGGGCAGGAGGAACAATAATTTTCTACGTCCTTCATCACCCCCGGCCAATAGAATCTCTGTAATACCCTCTCTCGGGTTTTCTCTGTCCCCAGATGACCTCCAAGAATGTGCCCATGGGCCAACTCCAACACCAACTTCCTGTAAGGTTTGGGCACCACAAGCTGCTCAACGGTTTCTTCTGCCCTTTTTGCCACCCGATACAGTAGGTCCTTCTCTACGCTGAAGTATGGGTAAGTGCAGGTATTATCTGGGTTCACTAACTCGCCATCTATTTTCACTACGTTTTCCCGTGCCTTTATTAGGGCGGGGTCTTTCAACTGTTCTGTGGCAAAGTTTTCCCTGTGAACCTCAAGATCAGAAAACTCCACAGACGGTAGGTTTTCGTCTGAGGAGGTGGGCTCCTCTCCAGTTTCTTGAGTCTCCCCTGCCAATACTGATAAGGGAAATTCCGGAGAGTCCTCACCACTCTCAGGGGAGTTCTGGCTATCACATTCCTGGTACAAAGGGGCACCAGTGAGGGGCTCAGGATCATCCCACAGTTCCCAGAACTTCGGAAAATCCCTTCCCACAATGGCGTCATGCGGTAACTGAGATACTAAGCCCACTGGATGAGAGAGGGTACCTTTGGGGGTCTCGAAACACACTGTAGTCACTGGATACTCTCGGGTGTCCCCATGCACACAAATAACAGCTACCTTGCTATTCCCAGAGACCTCTGTTTTAACTAACTCAGCCTTTATCAGGGTCACAAGGCTACCTGAATCCAGCAATACCACAACATTTCTACCATTAACACACATTTTGCATAAATGTTTCTCAGTTCCTCGAATGGCAGTGCATGCGACTGTCGCACACAGCGACTGACGTCTGCCCGTCAGAAAGTCACACTGCATGGGTTCCTCCACAACCGGGCAATTGGCTGCAATATGTCCCGCTTGCCGGCAGCGGTAGCAAACGATCCTTCTTGCCGCCTCTTGAGCCGCTGATTTCCCAGGCTGTTCTCGCCAAACTTGGGGTAGAGCTCCCACCCTCTCACTCTCTCCACCCTCACCCCTTGGAATCCTCTTATCCGCCCCTGGGGATGGTCTGGTCTTAGGGTGGAAAGTCCGAGTGTCTCTGGAAGAGGCCGTCAGGTTCTCTGTAGCCAAGTATTTCTCCACACGATCCACAAGACCATCGGCCGTCTCTGGGTCTCCATGGCTTACCCACTTTTGGATGGCAGTAGGAAGAGCTCTCAAAAACCGATCCATTACAACACGTTCCACAATCTTTGGTGCGGACAAAGTCTCTGGCTGTAGCCACTTTCTGCTCAGGTGAATGAGATCATACATTTGAGACCTGGGGGGTTTTCCAAGCTGGAAAGTCCAGTTATGCACACGCTGAGCCCGGACAGCCTGGGTGACACCCAGCCTTGCCAATATTTCAGCTTTTAGCATCACATAGTCTTTTGCTTGGTTAGGCTCTAGGTCATAGTAAGCTTTCTGCGATTCACCAGTTAACAGAGGAGCCACCAGTCCAGCCCACTGCTCCTCAGGCCACTTTTCTCTTTCAGCGGTCCTTTCAAATGTGGTCAAAAATACCTCTGGATCATCCTCTCCAGTCATTTTTGTCAATAAACGACTCACCCCAAATGACGCGGTATTAGTGGGACGGCTTTCCTCACTGGTCTGCGGACGTTGCTGCATTACTGCTTCCATCTGTTGTTGTAGTCTCTGCTCTTGCTTCTGCAACAGGTCTATGAAGCGGGCCTCAGATTGCTGCTGGGCTCGTTGCTGAGCCTCCAGACTCTGTTGCAAAGTTGCGTTTGTCTGCTGCTGGGCTGCAAGGCTCCTTTGCAAACCTGCATTTGTCTGCTGTTGATTGGCATTTGCTAGAGCCAGCTGCTTCAGTATCTCCTCCATGCTGGCTTAAAAAAAACTGCCCGCATTCTCCACCAACTGTGAGGGGGTTAGCTCGGCAGCGGGTGTGTGTGACCCCTGGGATGGGCTCCCCACACAAAACAGGCCCAGCAAACGGAGGTTGTGGTTTTCAAAATCAAAAAAAGGTGCGGTTTATTTTCTATTTACAGTGACAAAACACAGCAAAGCAAAAGAAACATAACCAAAATAAATCCTGGTCAAGTTGACCTCTGACTAAACATACAGGTTTCCTAACTAACAACTGGGATCAGCCTAGTGCTGTCCTAGTCCCTAAGTCCCTGGTTTAGTAAAAGTCCAAACAAATAGCCACACAGGCTTTGCCTCACCGCACAGGGGTTCACTCTCCCTAGACAGTCCACACAGGTCTGGTTCCAGGCATGAGCTAACATCTAATGAAGCTGGGAGTTCTTATAGAGGCCTAAATGAGCTGACAAGGTTCAGCTGGTCTCCTCATCTCTGTCTGCACGACGCCCCACACTCTCCCTAGAGGTATGAGTCATCCATGAGCCCACTAGCCTTATACAACTCTCCACCTAGTTGTATAAGTCGGCGTAAAGCCTGAATCTGGGCGAAATATATCTACCCCCCTGGATGCAACCAGGTGACTTTACCTTCCTGCTGTCACAATATATATACGTGATCCCGGTGCACAGCTGCTGAACTGTAGAAGTAAAATTTGCAATCTGGCGGACAGCAAGTGGTTAGATATGGTCCCCAAAAACAACAGTACTATACTGATTTCACACTCAGACAGTCTCACAGCACTGGACTGTGATAATATATAGGATAATGAGGCAATACAGGTTTCAGCACTGAGTTTACGAAGGCATAAAACAACCAATCTCAGTCAATCTCACGGCCTTTTTTTTCAGAACTGACATCAGAATGAAAGAATATAGATAAATGAGGACAAAAATAATCCCTGACCAGCAAGGTTACAATGTAAAGCCAAAATGTAAAGATGGAACCTGAGACAGGCATAAACAAAACCAGTGGTGGACCATCCATTAGGGGCGCACAGGTGCCGATCCCTCTCTCCTTGCCACCCCCCTATATGCAATGGATAGATTCATGCTATGCATTAATCTATGCATGGCCGCTGTGGCCGCCCCCTATTCCTGCATTCGGCCCCTTTCAGGGCACCAGGTGCATGAATTTCAGCGGCAGTTTTTTTTTAAAGTCCTAATAGACTTCAAAATCAGGTGGGCTTGGGTCGCAGAGGATGTGTCTGGCGCCCACCCAGGTGTTTTACAAATGGATATTCGCTGTTGAAAGACTGATTCTCAATCCGGCCAATCAGAAACATGTGTGAGACCCGTTTTTCGATTGGCCGAAAAGAGAAGACTCCTGTTTTGCCGCCGAGGAGGGGAAGAGAACGTGAGGGTGCAGGAGAACAGCAGGAGAACTGGAGGTCGCCGAGCAGGGGAAGCCGCAGGTGATGGGGTAAGTGTTACCGACCAAACCGAGGGGGGGGTGGCATACTGCCCCCCTCCCTGAAATTTCTTTCCACCAGCCGCCACTGAACGAAACATATAAAATTATATCTTTAGTCACACCACACATTTTCTTTCTAGAGAACATCAGCATTGTAATAGCAATACATGCTATGTTTTTTTTTTTTTTAAATGGAGCTTCGAGGGTCGTAGCTCTTGTCAGAGGCACTGAGCTGAATGGACAGCTTGGAGTCTTGGATCAATGATAAGTACCATTAGCCCCAGCTGCCCAATAAAAATGCTGCAGTGGAGGCACGCCTCTCACTGCAGTGTCATAGAAGGGGGCATGTGTCTAAAAGACAAATGCTCCCTTCCAGCCCAGCCCTCTTAACTACAAGGAAAAAACATGTGTTTATGTGTATAGGATTTACCCATAAGCCTATATTTTTCTCACACAGTTAAGAGGGAGAAACTGATTCTGCTCAAAAGGTACTGTTATATTCAAGCGTTTTTTTTTTTTTTGGAGTGGAAAGAAAAAAAAACACAAACATTAATCTGATTTTTTTGTATAATGTGAAAGATGATGTTACGCCGAGTAAATAGATACCTAACATGTCATACTTTAAAACTGCGCACACTTGTGGAATGGCGCCAAACTTCAGTACTTTTAAATCTCCAAATTTTTTACAGGTTACATGTTTAGAGTTACAGAGGAGGTCTAGTGCTAGAATTATTGCTCTCACTCTAACGATCACGGCGTATGTAACCTTTGTGTATCTGGCTCTGATACTAGCCAGTGCCTCACCAGCCACTGACCTCACCGCACGTCCCTGCTGTATATGTATTTTATCAGTGCATTTAGCTGTGTGCCTAGAGTTTAGCTTTAAGAATGGTCATTCAATTTATTACAAACGATCATTTGTGATTGATTTTCTTTAAGTGAACTTTTTGACTTGAGTATAGCTTCAAAGTAGCTTGAAATGTGTGATCTGCTGACTGATTGGTTTTCTTTACAGCCTAGAGCTGCCCTTGAGCCCCGTGCGAATCACATGCGAGGAGCAGCATTGCAGCAGTGTGATCCTAGGCTTAAATTAGTGACCACCTCTATGGGCCTCTCAAAGCCCAGGATCAAAGTAGATGTAACTGAGTTGCATTTAGTAAATTAAAGCACTGTTCTTCAAAAACTGTCAATTTATAAATAAAATATTGGATTTGATCTATCTTCATCCTTTATTGCATCTCAGTGTTGCTGATCTCCTGTAGCCTCTTCACAGACATTTTATGTCTACATACACTACAGTGATGAATGCATGGCATTTTTCAGGGCAGGCTTCCTGATAGTGACAATAGTTGACCATGCCCAAGCAAACAGGCTCTTTGTAGTCTCCATCACAAGATAGCTTTTTCACCCTATAACAAGAAGTGCCTGAACAAGGACCTTCATGGCAGGATCAAAAAGGATTATTTTAGTGAAAGCTGCAGATTTTGAAAACAAATAATGCATTTTGAAACAAAGGTCTATTTTAGACAGACAGCAGTGCTTACCACCCCCTGAAAATCACCTTCTGATGCCTGTTTTGGTTTTCTTTTTTGCTATTGCCGAACAGCAATTTTACATGGCAGGACTGCACCACAGCTGTGACCCAAGTGTTTGGCTCACGGTTGCGGTGCAACCATATTGATCTTAATAGGCGAGCGCCCCTGATGTTAACCCCTTCCCTGCCAGTGTCATTTATACAGTGAGTGTGCATTTTTTTTATCAATGATCAGTGTATTGGTGTAACTGGCCCCCAAAAAGTGTCACTTAGTATCCAATTTGTTTGCCGCAATCCTGCTCAAAATCGCTGATCGCCGGTATTACTAGTAAAAATAAAAATGCCATAAAAATATCCCATAAATTTAAGACGCAATAACTTTTGCACAAACCAATAAATATACGCTTATTGGGATTTTTTGTTTTACCAAAGGCATGTAGCAGAATACATATAGGCCTAAATTGATGAAGAAATTAGATTTTTTTAACTTTTTTATTGAATGTGTTTTATAGCAGAATATTTTTTTTTTCAAAATTTCCTGTCTTTTTTGTTGATAGCGCAAAAAATTTAATCTGCAGAGGTGATGAAATGCAACCAAAAGAAAGTTTTATTTGTGGGAAAAAAGGACACACAGGCATACCCCGCTTTGCGGACACTCACTTTACATACACTCGCAAGTACGGACATGCCCGCGAGTGTACGTAAAGTGCCTCGCAAGTACGGACATTCCTGCGCCGCGCAGCCACAGTATGACCTGGAAGAGCTGCCGCCCGGAGTGTAGAGGGAAGAGGCAAAGTTCCTGCGAGCCAGCCCAGAGTTGCCAGCAAGCCAGCCCAGCATTGGCCGTCGGCCCAGAGGTACCCGCCAGCCAGCCCCGCATTGCCTGTCGGCCCAGAGGTGCTCGCCAGCCAGCCCAGAGGTGCCCATCAGCCAACTCAGCTGAGCTCAGAGGTGCCGCCAGCCCAGAGGCCCAGAGTTGCTCACCAGCCAGCCCAGCATTGCACACTCTACATAAATGTAAGAACTGTACAGTACTGTACATATGGCTATATAGCCATAGCTCCCCTTTATTGGCCCTGATCCCTCCACTACCAGTTATGCATGTAAATGACTATTGCAATACAGTGCATGCATTTAGAAGTGAAAAAAAGTATTGCTTCGCTTTAAGTACATTTTCATTTTACATACATGCTCTGCTCGTGTACTTAAAGCGGAGTATGCCTGTATTAATATTATTATTATTATACAGAATTTATATAGCGCCAACCATTCGCGCAGTGCTTTGCAAAATGAGGGCAGACAGTACAGTTACAATACAATTCAATACAGGAGGGATCAGAGGGCCCTGCTCATTAGAGCTTACAATCTAGAAGGGAAGGTCAGGTGGAACAAACGGTAGTAGCTGTGGGGGATGATCAGATGGAGAAAATGAAAATACAGTTGTTAGGTGTGGGTAGGATAGGCTTCTCTGAAGAGATGGGTTTTCAGGGATCGTCTAAAAGCTAATAGAGTAGGAGATAATCGGACAGATTGGGGTAAGGAGTTCCATAGGATTGGAGAGGCTCTGGAAAAGTCCTGGAGGTGAGCAAAGGAGGTGATGAGGGAGCTAGAGAGCAGGAGATCTTGAGAAAAATGAAGAGAATGATTAGGTTGGTATTTTGAGACTAGGTTAGTGATGTAGCTGGGGGCAGAGTTGTGGATGGCTTTGTAAGTAGTTGTTAGTTGACATAAATTTTGTTTGGGTACAGCGTCGCATGAACGCGCAATTGTCAGTTAAAGCAACGCAGTGCCGTATCGCAAAAAAATGGCCTGGTCGTGAAGGGGGTGAAACCTTCCGGGGCTAGGTAGTTAAAGCGGAACTAAGCCCTCCTATTGTTTTCAACTAGGGAAGCTGCCATCTTGGCCTCTGTTTGATCTACAACTGCTTGGCACAGTTATGACTCCAGCCATTTGATGGTTTGACAGTTTGGTTGAGAGCACAACCAATGTGACAGTTACATTCCCAAAACGTGCCGGGAATGTAACTGTTTTTTTAAATGCATTTCGTTCCACTTCAAGTTTGACATTAGTCATGTCATGGTAACAGATTTGACTCAAGTCAGTCATTTCATTTTATTTGACTCAAAACCGCCCTTTAGGTCCCTGTAGCAGGTGATAGAGACCTACTTACTTTCAACACTAGAATGCAAGTTCCTAAACAGTTAACACACACAAAAAGAATTCCAAGTCTATAGTAATGGATAATAGTAATCAATCAGCAGCCTTTCAGAGTCTTATCAATGTGGCTTCAATACAACAGAGAGAGGAAGAACATTGATATTCCTGTCCATTCACAAATGCCTCTGACTGAGCACTGTGGTGGGAGGTGTGGGCTGTATGTGAGGGGCAGAGGCGGTTGACAGAACAGATAGGATGTCAGATGTGTTCCTTCTAACCAGCCGCTGTCTCTGTGTGAGTGCTTTCTTATAAATAATACCTGTGGGTGTTCTGGAAATTGATCACATGTCCTTCTGCCATGCTTTCTCAAAGGAGAAATAATGTATAGATGGGTGTCTGGGTAATGTTATGGGAGTTTCGAAGTCCTTGAAATACATTTCATGACACAACATTTATGTCCCAGGGTGATTTTTTTTCTTTTGGCCACAAAGTGCACACAATTCTATTTTCTCCCAGCAAGCTTGTGCGTTTATGTGTATTTAATGTATGAAATAGAAAGGTTAGAACCTCTCTTAGGTTTCAATTGCTTTTTGTGTTCCAGCTGTGGCGACTTCCATTACTAAAAGTATATGAAAACCCTAAAAACCCTATATTTGTTGGGTAAGTAAAAAAAAAGGACTACAGAACACATCGTCCAGTGTTATTAAGAATAGAAAAGGATAAGGTGTTTTGTAGTCCTGTCCTAGGATGACAACACTGCTCCTTCATATATGAGGTGAGTGTCACCCTAGGACAGGAGGGCCAGCAGAAAAAAAAAGAAAAGCGAATGCAGCCACTACATATAAGGACTGGTAATGCTGCAATATATTACATTTTCTTCTTGGGTTTAGATATACAGGTGACGGGTATTATGGTGGCCACCTTTGTAGCAATATGATTTTTTGATTGACCAATTGATGGCGCCAAACAGATAAAATTGCAGGCAAATTTTGCATGTGAAATGCACCACAAGGGCCGACAGTACCAAACTCAAAAACCCCTGCAGTGGTGTCAGTGGCTGGTGGTGGTGGGTGACATCCCCATCCATGCCGGCCCAGAATTAGCCTGCCTATAGCCCTGGGCTAGACAGGAGTGAGCCTCATGGGGGGGGGTTGCGAGCTAGACTGGAGAAAACCCAATGTGGAGGGGGTGGTCTAGACAGGTGACACCATGTTTTACCACACCAGGTGACACCAACCCTAGTGATGCCACTGTACCCCAGTCACAGGTGGATGCACAGGAAGAGCTACATGAGAGGCACTCTGTACAAATATTTTTAACAAGAGAATAGGAGAAGAGTGGTCTTTGAAATAGGATGGTAAGGCCTGATATTTGCCCCTTGATGGTAAATGCTGATCCAGGACTGATTATAAAAAAGTCAGGATTCTTTCCACGGACCATTTCATGGGGTGAACCTTTCTTTCCTCACACCAGGTGAAGTATGGCTTCCATGTGAGATGGTTTACCTTGCAGGATGTAGACTTTCTAGCTTTTAGCACTGTGGGAATTACTGATTCAGAAAGTCCCTGGTCTCTCAAGACCTGGGCTTCAGTGTCCATACCTATAAGCCTGCAACCCGAAAGCAGAATGGTATACTGCAAATTGGGATAGGAAGTCTGGATTTGGAAGAGCCCACAAAGTGTCTGCTAGGAGTCTGATTAGGTCAGAATATCCATATGAGCCAGCACCTGAGCAATGAATATCACCAGAATGCTCTGAACCGCATTCCTGACAAGGAAGGAGTGTCAGTGAGAGAAAGGTGTATATCAGGTTGTAACGATTCCACTGAGCCAGCAGAGCATCCTTTGCCTCAACCAGAGGATCTTAGCACCTGGAGACATACCTGTCAATGTTTTGTTGAATCTGGAAGCCAAGTGGTCCAGATCTGGTGTCCCCCACCTGTGACACTGGTCCTGAAACACTTCCTGCTGTAAGCAGTATATTCCCAGGCCCGGGTGCTGCCAGCTGAGGTAGTCTGCCTGTCAATTGTCCATGCCTGGAATGGGCACAGCGGGCAAGGCAAGATCAATTGTTAGGGCAACAAACTGGTAGTGGTGATGGCCCACAGCAAAACAGGTAGCGTTGATGTGCTGGAAAGATAAGGACATGCAAGTATGCATCTTTACTACCCACAGAAGCTAGAAGTCTCCATCAGTGGCAGCTGGTGCTCAAAATTTTTGGGGGGGCGTAACAAACAAAAAAAATACATCAATTGCAGCCTCACTGTGCCCAAACGCAGCCACTGTGCCCATCAATTGTCGCCACTGTGCCCATCAATTGTCGCCACTGTGCCCATCAATTGTCACTACTGTGCCATCAAACGCAGCCACTGTGCCAGCAATTGTCGCCACTGTGCCATCAATTGTCGCCACTGTGCCATCATTTGTTGCCACTGTGCCATCAAACGCAGCCACTGTGCCATGCCATCAAACGCAGCCACTGTGCCATCAATTGTCACCACTGTGCCATCAATTGTCACCACTGTGCCCATCAATTGTCTCCACTGTGCCATGCCATCAATTGTCGCCACTGTGCCATCAATTGTCACCACTGTGCCATGCCATCAAACGCAGCCACTGTGCCATGCCATCAAACGCAGCCACTGTGCCATCAATTGTCACCACTATGCCCATCAATTGTCACCACTGTGCCAGCAATTGTCACCACTGTGCCCATCAATTGTCACCACTGTGCCCATCAATTGCCGCCAGTTTGCCCCCTCAAAAACCGCCAGATTGCTTCCCCCCGTCCCCCAGCACTTACCTTTCTCGGGTCAGCCATCCTCCCTCGATGTCTTCTCCCAAGTCCCGCCCTCGATGTCGCTTCAGCCAATCAGGTTACTGGTAACCAGACCCGGTGAACCTGATTGGCTGAGACGAGTGTCAGTGTTAACCAGGGAACGCACACCCCCTGCGTCCCCTGGTTAAGTATTTGGAAGCCGATTAGAGCCCACAGGCTGTAATCGGAAAGCCTATCAGAGCCGCTGGCTCTGATAGGCACTTCCAAACACCAACAAACTGCTGTTATTCAGATGGCCGGCGCTCACCAGGGGGCCGGCCATCTGAATAGTGGGCGGCAGCGGCGACAATACATAGAGATTCATGCAATGCATGAATCTCTATGTATTGTACACTTAAGTGACGGAGCGGGGGAGAGAGGGGGCGGCACTCCTGCGCGCACTATGGACGCACCGCTGCTGGTTTCCATGATAAGAGGAAGCTATGATAGAGTACATGTAAAACTTTTGGATCCAAATGAAGACATTTAGGGCCTTCAGATTCAAGATGGGGCAGATACTTCCTTTTGGTTTCAAAATTGTTAAAATGTTGGAGTAACAATCCTGAATCCTCTGCTGTAGGAACTACAAAGGAGATATGGTCTGGTGCAACCTCTCTACCATCTCCATCCCTATTAGAAACAGAAAAGAAGGAGTCGCCCATGGGACTTTAAATGAGGTGGTAGAGATTGGCACATGTTCACCCATATATGCAAAAAAATAATTTATTGGTTACAAAATGATGTAAAACAAACGGAAACAGCAATAATTGTGCGTCACCAGGCATAGTGGCCTATGTTTACAACATGAGTACACATAAACATAATACATTGCACATATGTTACATCCATCTAAAAAACACAGTGATGGTGATGAGGGTTGCTAGGCCAGCGGACATAATTGCACAACCAGTAAAATACTCTTGAAAAATGATGGTGTGGAACCAGTATGTAGGCTTCTAACAGACAGCATAGATCCTCAGGACATGCAGGTACATAAACGCATCAGTGGTGTCCTAGGCGTTTCGCAAGGCTCAGCTCGCTCATCAGGGGCAAATGCGCATCGTTGTATCTGTTGTGGGACAGTAGAAATATGATACTAATGAAAAAGGGGGGCAGATAAAGCTGCTCTGGGCTGAGTTGCCAATCACAGAATACCAGAGTGGTAGCAATTAGATATCCAGTTCGGGAGCTGAGGGGGCAAGGCAAACGGACACCACCACGGAAAAACTCGGATGAACAGCGCAGTCTGTATGGGGGTACTCGAAACAGCGGCCAGCTGGGGCTCATGGAAGTTGTGTCTAGAAAAGATGTCTATATATGACAATGCACAAATGTCAGACAGCGTCTTAGTAACAATGTGAATTTTTATTGTGACTGCGACATTATGGCAGACACATCGGACACTTTTGACACCATTTTGGGACCATTGTCATTTTTACAGCGACCAGTGCTATAAAAATGCACTGGTTACTGTAAAAATGACACTGGCAGGGAAGGGGTTAACACTAGGGGCGAGGAAGGGGTTAAATGTATTCCCTAGGAGTGATTACTACTGTGTGGGGGAGGGGACTGACTGGGGGAGGTGACCGAGCTGTGTCCCTATGTACAAGGGACACAGCATCGGTCCCTCTCCCTGACAGGACGTGGATCTCTGTGTTTACACACAGAGATCCACATCCCTGCTCTGTGTACACGCCGATCGCGGGTACCTGGCGGACATCGCGGCCGCCAGGCACGCGCATCGGCATCTCAGTGATGCGCCGGGCGCGCGCCCCCTAGTGGCCAGAATACCCGAGGCCGTATAATGACGGCCTCCCGGATTTCTAGATCCGCATTGAGGCCGTCATTCGTCAATGGCCCGGGTCTCAAGGGGTTAAATTCTGGGCTATCCTCAATGGTCACTGCTTTATGGAAACAGCACCTGATTAACATCCCCTTTTTTAATAAAGGACTCCTCAAACAGATATTGGTCTGCAAAACCAGATGTGGGAGGTGTGAATAGTTTATCAGGAGCTCATCAGTATATGTACAGGATGCCTTGGAGTAGGATGTGTACTAAAAAGACTTAAGTGGTCTAGAGGCCTTTCAGCGATCCCAGACTAGCACTAGTAGAAGCCTGCTCTTCCAAATTTAAGGTAGTGCACATTGCATCAAAAACAACTGAGATTGTTTCATTAGGCTTGGAAACTATTGCAACTACCTGCAACTTCCAATGGACAAAATCATCCACCAAGGTTGTGCAAGACTCTTCAGGAAGAGGCTCCACAGTAGAGGGCTCAGAGGTCACTACAATTGCAGTAGATCAGACAATGATGCTGAAGGGGAAGATGCTGACATATGCTTACATCCTTTGGGTTTACAGTTAGTAAGCAGAGTTACAGTTTTGTGCATAAATTCAAGCATAACTGTAGAGAATTCATACCGGGATAAAGCCTAGTGAAGGTAAAGACTACTCTGAGGGATGCAGGGACTCAAGCTGGGAACAACAGTCCAGAGTGTCAGTCCATGAGAAGGGGCACTGCAGGCCACCCCAAAACTGTTAGTGGAGTATAACCGGAAGAGATCGAATACAGAGGGACTGCTCCCCTTGGGCTTGGTATCCAATATGTTACATTGCTTCACAGAAACAAGAGAATACCAGGAAAAAACCTTGGGTAATCACAAACTGGCTTCTGGGAGCAGAAAAGGTTCAAATGGCTGGAGGTGACACTATAGGCTACAGCATGGGCTAGCTGAGGCGGAATCATGTGCCTCTTGTGAAAAGTAGCAATGACAGGAAGGTGTTACCTCACACTAAAAAAGCAGGAACAGAGCACAAAGTGCATGCCTGATACAGCACTCAATTTACTATAGTTTAAAGAGTAACTCCACTTTTGTTGAGAAAAAAACATTCCCCACAGATGATCTGTGTACATTACAAGGATTTTGTAATAATGTTTTTATTTAATTTTTTGCATGAAAGTGGAGTTAAGCCTCATATACACGACCGGTTTTCTCGGCAAGAAAACTGCTGGGAGTGCTTTTTGCAGAGAAAACCGTTCGTGTGTATAGTTTCTTGTTGGGAAAACTGCCTGGAATCTCGACGAGAAAAATAGAGAACCTGCTCTCAATTTTTCTCGTCAGGATTCTCGGAATCTCGAATTTGACGAGTGCCGGCTTGTCATAGTCCATGACGTCACCGTGTTCTTGCCATTCAAAAGAATGGCGTTTTTTTTGAATGGCCGTCTGTACACAGGGCTTGGCAAGACAAGCTTGCCAGGAATCCCGTTGAGAAAACCAAAGTTTTTTTTCCGACGGGATTCCCGCCCGTGTGTACAGGGCTTTACACTTTAAACCCTTTCCACGAAGAACAATGCAAAAAAGGGGATAATGATGGTACTCAATAGTTCTAATAAATATAGCAGAGTCTTCAAAAGCGCCACTAGCTCAGCACTGAAGGTCACATTTCAGACAGGCCCTACAGTTTTCCAAGCCAATGGGGTTGAGGTATGGCCTCCAAAGCTGTTTCTGAGGATGTCACTGCAGATAGCTGCATAAGAGACCAGTTCAAGCAGCCAATAGAGCAGTTTTGACGGAAGAAAAAAATATTATTGGAGAAAAAATAGAAAAATGCCTGATAAGATGGTTAAGCATTTCTCAGAAGAGAAAAGACGTCCATCCTCCTAGGACAAGGGTTATACTAGGCTGGTCACTGTCTTTTTGTGTCCAAATTCTCCCCGCAGGTGGTAGTATGACCCAATCCTGCATCTTTCAATGAACAAGAAATATAGAAAAGAAAAAATAAATGCTTTAAATACACTTAAAATTAGGGTGCTGTTGTTTTATATTACAGCCACTATCCTGGGCAGATGTCCTGGACCAAGTTGTGTTGTGAGTTCAAAACCTGGCTATGCTGCCTAGTAGGATTGCCTGGATTACAAAAATAATGGTCATGACATCTACAGTATTCATTTAATCTTACTGAATACAAAATATTAGTTTCATCGATCCTGGAGAAAACATAAATACATGCAATCAGACACTGGCTTGCAGAACAAAACCCAGTTGCCCCAGTCCTAAAATTGGCCATATACACATCTGATATGGAATCCCCCTGAAGGTGAGATTGGCTTCCTGTACACACGTACAGTGCCAGCTAATTAGGAGAAAAGTAATTCTGACCGGGCAAGGATTTAAAACCCGTCCAAAGCTTTGCCCTTCCAGATAAGCTTCAGCTGGCAAGGTTTGTAGGGGCACTGTACATATTAGGCCATCTGTCTTCTAGTGTCTATGGGTCGCTTTAGAGTACACGTGCAAACTCCCTTTCCACATACCAAGGTTACTGCTCCCTACATACATTAGCAGTTGGGGGTGTGTGGTTAGAGAAGGAGATGAGGGCTTAGCAGTTTACATTAGTTATAATGTCAACATTTTATTATTAGTAACAGTGCTGTAAAGTAGTCACACTTTGGGAAAAGAAGAAATATATTTTACACAACTGATGAACCAAGCTGGTTTTAATTGTGTAATTGCGTAGCTTTAACTTTGATGTGGTTACAAGAAAAATACACTTTTATTGGTAAGCATCCTTCTCTGTATGTATGTATATTTTGCAGTCCCTACAAAAGTTTGCAAGAATGGTAGCATGTTCTAGTTCCTGGGGACTGTTCCTGCAGACTCTGGAAAACAACCCAAGATGTAGTTGGGGTCTTTGAAGTCAGTCAGTCAGTTTTCTTTGACTCTCAGGGGTTGATTTACTAAAGCTGGAGAGTGCAAAATCCGGTGCAGCTCTGCAAAGAAATAAATCAGCTTCCAGTTTTTCTTTTTTTTTTTTGTCAAAGCTTAATTGAACAAGCTGAAGTTAGAAGCTGATTGGCTACCATGCACAGCTGCACAATTTTTTTCACTCTCCAGTTTTAGTAAATCAACCCCCTAGTTGTAAGCATTCTATAGTTCCATATGAATTTAAGAGTTTACTGGATTTATGGTAGAATCAACAAGTATGTTTGTATACTCAGTGAGGTTCATTTAGGCCCCTTTCACACTGCCGCGACATGAAAGTCATACGATTTTGCAGCGATTTCATTTAAATGCCTGTGTAAACTTGAGATCTGTGGACCTCAACTCGCATCAAAGTCAGACCAAAGTAGTACAGGGACTACTTTGAAGTTGGTGCCACTTGAAGTCGCACAGATATGAATGGTTATCATTGGGAATCATGGGGTACGACTTGTCATGCGACTCTGACGTCCAAAGTAGCAGGAAAAGTCACACAAGTGTGAAAGGCGCCTTACTAAAACTGGTAAGTGCAAAATCTGGTGCAGCTGTCCATGGTGGCCAGCTTCTAACGTAAGCTTGTTCAATTAAGCTTTGCTAAAAACCTGGAAGTTGATTGGTCTCTATGCACAGCTGCACCAGATTTTGCACTCTCCAGTTTTAGTAAATACACCCCACAGTGTTTTTAAACAGACAAAACATGGAGACATGTGTATGCATTAGAGAGATACACCTAAATTGTTTTGATTTTTCTTTATTTTACCCAAGCATACACTGCTTCTTCTGAGTATTTTGGGTTGATTTACTAAAGGCAAATAGGCTGTTTACTTTGCAATTGAATTTGCACTTTGCAAAGAAATTTTTTATTTCCTTAACCCCCTTAGCGGTAATCCCGAGTCTGGCTCGGGGTGAGTTTTCAATGCTAAGAGCGGTAACCTCGAGCCAGACTCGGGCTGCATCGCAGTATCCAGGGGAAGTAACTTACCTTGTTCCCTGGATCCTGCGATGTCCTCCCGCAGTGTCTGCGAGCCGTGTCTCGCTCGATCCACACTGCCGAGTGCCGAGCTCCGTTCCCTGCGACGTTGCGACGCACGGGGACGGAGTTCGGCGCCAAATTCAAAAAAGTAAACACATAGTATACATACAGTATACTGTAATCTTACAGATTACAGTACTGTATGTAATAATTACACACCCCCTTTGTCCCTAGTGGTCTGCCCAGTGTCCTGCATGCACTTTTATATAATAAAAACTGTTCTTTCTGCCTGGAAACTGAAGATTGTCCATAGCAACCAAAAAGTGTCCCTTTATGTCAAAAGTGGTTTTAGACCAGCTAAAAAACAGCGATAATAAATTAGAATCACTCGCAGAATTGAGCGATAGCGATTTGTGGGGAAATTCGTCATCAAACAAAAAATCTAATGACAGCGACAATTCTGCAACTGAGCAAATTTCAGTGTTTTTGATTTGATTACATTATTGAATAATTTTTATTATAATTACATTACTATTTGTTATAATTATTTATAGTTATTTATTATAGTATAATTTATTATTTTGTGTTTCAAACTTTATCATACCCGGGATGTCTACTAGACTCTTGTTTGGTCAGGTTTAAGTAAGTAATTACTAAGAATCGCAGGCCTACAATACATAACACCAAATTTCCATGCAAAATAATTGTACCGCTTTTGGTACATAATTCCAGACAGAATCATACCGCCAGGGAGGTTAAGACCCCTTTCACACTGGGGCACTTTGCAGGCGCTATAACGCTAAAAATAGCGCCTGCAAAGCGCCCTGAAAGAGCCGCTGCTGTCTCTCCAGTGTGAAAGCCCTGAGGGTTTTCACACTGGAGCGGTGCGCTAGCAGGACGGTAAAAAAAGTCCTGCTAGCAGCATCTTTGGAGCGATGAAGGAGCTCTGTGTATACCGCTCCTGCCCATTAAAATTAATGGGGCACCGCGGCTATACCGCTGGCAAAGCGCCTCTGCAGTGGTTTTAACTCTTTCTCAGCTGCTATCAAGGGGTAAATGTGCCCCACTAGCAGCTGAATAGCGCCGCAAAATTGACGGTAAAGCACCGCTAAAAATAGCGGCGCTTTACCGCCAACACACCCACCGCCCCACTGTGAAAGGGGCCTAATGTATGTGAGGAAGCTTTACTGACTTCCATCAGCACATGCTTGCAAAATGAATTTTCACTACATTCACTAAGGTGTCCGTTTAATAAACCGTGATAAGCCGGTATACACACACACACATATATACAGTATATATATATATATATATACACATACACACATATATACAGTATTTATATATATATATATATATGTATAAACACACACATATATACAGTATATATGAATATTAATATATATATATATATATATATTCATGTGTTTGTGTGTATATATATATAAATACGGTATATATGTGTGTGTATATATATATATATATATATATATATATATACACACACACAGTATATATATATATATATATATATATATATAGTTATCACATGACTGAAAACATGTAATTACATGTTCTTTTAAACTTTAGTTTCACTTTTTGAACTCGGCTGCACCGTAATCTCACAATATCTCACGAGATTACAGGCAGCCCCCCCACTTTTACACAGATCTCAGCCGTTTTCAGAGAAAACACTTCTCCTCTGTTCTCCCTCTGAGAACTGAAGTTCTCAGTTTAATAAAGTGGCTGCAGAGGAGATAATTTTCCTCTGAGAACTGCATAAGAACTGAACTGAGAAAAAAATTCCCTTAAAATGTGAACAACCTTTTTTGCTTAGTAAATCAACCCCTTTGTGTTTACTACGGTAAGTCATTCAGTGCAACACCCATGAAAGGCCAGAACTCAAGAAACAGTTAGTGGGTATGCTAAATGCAACAACAGAATATTTGTGAGTTTGAGCCCATAAGTAGGTATGCCAAGTTCAACAACGGATCACTTGTGTTTTTGAGCCCATAAGTAGGTATGTCAAGTTCAACAACAAATCGCTTGCGTTTTTAAACCCATAAGAAGCTGGTAGGTAATTCAAACTACCAGTATTTACCAAAACCTCAAATTAATTTGGGATGCACTGAACCTATACGAAAAAGCCTCTGCATGCATATAGGTAGACAATTTCACGAAACTAAGCTAATACAACATCACAAGTGCTACAAACAGAAAACAGCCATATAACATAACCGGAAAAAATGTACAATAAATAAGCTGACAAGTAGCAGAAAACACTGATCTTTGTTTTTTTAAGGCTTCACTGAAGAATTACATGCCCATAAACTCTAGATGGCAATATTGCACTTATTGTACTGGCTAACCCGCTTCTCTGAGAGGTCTTACATATTCTCTTTATCAAAATTTTATGTGCCACAGATCTATAGCCTCTTATTATAAGTGTAATGAAGCAGAAGTTATTGAAGCATTTTATTGATTGCTCAGATCACAAGTTTACTGTCATACTGAATTGGCACCTCACTCTCTAAAGCAAACTGCTGACACCTTTTTAAAAAAGTGACAACTGCATCTATTTCATGACCAGAAATCCATTTTCATCTCTATCAAGACAAGAATACAATTTTCACTTCATTTAACTGATGTTAGGCCTGTTTCGTGCTATGGCATTTGAGAACGACACAAGTTTAAGGTTCCTAAAATACTGTACTTCACATATGTAGGTGGCTGCTTGTTTGAGGGCAGTGCGTTGCCCATCTGTTAACAGAGAGCATTGCATTGTTCCTTCAAAACTTCCACTCCATGGAGCATCCTGTCAAATATCCTGCTAAATATCACAAACAATACTGGGGGCGTTTGGTGAATCCTAAGCAAGGTGCTCGGACCTGATCATTGAGGGTGCTGGTCTGGAAAGAAAAAAAATGCTTTGGATCGGAGAGTCCACCTGTAAATCCCCCTGCTTTTTAAAATAGAGGCTTAAAGTCAAATTAGTTATTCAGAGGAATACGTCTTTCACAAGACATATTTTGAGGGTTTTTTTTCTTTACAAAATAATGGTCGTTTTTGACAGGCGAGACATAAGTAAAAAATAAAAATGCAGTACATTGAGTCTTTAATGTAGTCAATGGAGCCTTAATATATATATATATATATATATATATATTTGTCTTACATGAATGAAGAAGTCAATTGTAATTGTCTACATTTTGAGTTTTGTCAATTGTAATACTGATAACTCTATACAAAATGATCTATTATATCATGCCACATCTAATACAGATCTCTATCATCTCATACTTTATCTAATATAGATCTAATACTGATTTAACAAACAATATATCCAATCTATACCCGGAGTCTTCAATATATTAATTGCTTACCTTATTATATTAATTAGGAAGTGAATTCCACGTGTCAGAATTTTGTGTTTTCCAGGTGTTCCCAATTGTCCTACTTATATCCTATACACAATTATTTACCATCTCATACATTATATAGATCTCTACAATATCACACCCAATATAGATTCCTGTCATCTCATACCAAGCATTTATCTGGCCATACATTATACAATTTTATTTTTCAATACCCTTTTGAATTACCTTCAACTATATAGTGCAAGTGCCTGCCTAAATTCATAAAAATTAAGTGTTTATATTTGACCTCATAATATATGGTTTTGGTAAAAGTAAAATTGTACAAGAAAATTTTAAAAATGTATGGCCAGCCTAATATGGGTCTCCAATCTAAGGCTGGCCATACATTATACAATTTTCCTGTACAAGTTTCCTTTAGATTTAAAAAAAACATATATTATGAAGTCAAACCTAAACACTTTCAATTTGTATGCAATCAGGCAGGCCCTTACACTACATAGTTGAAGATAAATCTAAAGGAAATTGAATAAGACAATTTTATAATGAATGGCCAGTTTAACAGTGAAGGCAATCTAATGAAAAATATTTTTTGAATATTCATTTAAAAATCAGTTCTAATTGTCTATATTTTGGCTATTCCTAAACTGCCAGGTGTCCTACTAATAATTATTTCATAAGTAATATAGATTTTATATCTAACATAAGGTGTATCCTATCTAACAAATAGTTAGTTTTGTGAAGATAGAAAATGTAATATACAAAATCCAGCGTATATCTCAAATATATAGATTTCACATTTAAAATACAATGTGTGTCAAAATTAATATACAGCAAATTTTATATTATCAAGTATAAATATCATATCTACCAAACATACACATTTTTTTGACAAAACAAACCAAACATACACATTTAATTATACATTATATGTAATATTATAAGTAATATTTATGAATCTCTGGTTTAAGAGAATGTATGTGTGTTATAGCAGCAAGGAAAACTATTAGCAAATAATTTTCTGTATGTTTTTCCATCAGCACACATTTATACATATTATACAAACTAAAATTATTATTAGTGGGTGAGCCACGCCCCATGGCAATGTGCACTGGTGCCGCATCCCTTTCTTTGTTGATTTTATATATATATAAATTAATAATTATTGACATGCTGAAGAATAAACTTGGATGTCACTAACTGTATAAAATAAAACAAATCAGCTGTGTCTGCTGCATACAACAATAAAGGAGAAAGAGTATCTATAAATCTGTAAACAACACACACACACATATATATATATATATATATATATATATATATATATATATATATGTTGTCTACAGATTTATAGATACTCTTCCTTCTTTATTGTTGTATGCAGCAGACACAGCTGATTTGTTTTATTTTATACAGTTAGTGACATCCAAGTTTATTCTTCAGCATGTCAATAATTATTAAATTATATTTGTTAAATTACACTAATTTAAAATTCTTTTAACTTTCATCTGAACACATTGTAATATTTTGACATCTTAACCATGTAAGATATTGCTTACAGAATTAATAATCAATCAAAGCATATAATGATCATGATGTTAGTCTTATTTACCCATTTTATTACTGCTTGTGTTTTAGGATAGATCTGTTTTTGCCCTAGGCATTCATAAACTCATTTTACTGTTGACTACAATATGACAATATCCTAAATGCTTCCCTTTATAGAAAATTGATTGGTTTATAGCACCTTTTAGATGTAAAAGTCTGCACCTAACAAGAACAACTCGAAATTGCCGTTGTCGCTGGGTACACTTTGCACTTGCTTGGGGCAGATTAGGTGACTAATTGTATGGCACGTCAAAACAGGATTTTTTTTTAAAAGTCCTTTAAATGGGGCTACAGTGAATAAAAAAGTACTGTATTTCAGACTCCTCCGATTTGGCCTCCACTAGCTTGCATTAGATCGGTGAATGACAGCCTCCCTGCTTGAAACACACTGAAACTGCAGTCCTACTCATTCACTGACATGACAAGAGCCCTTTCACACGTTCCCCCCATAGCAGTGTTTGTCCCCAAACACTAGAAGAGAGTACAATGACATTCCAGATTCAACACCCCCACCAACAGCACAACTACATAACAAGAATGCTAATCAGATGGAGCCTCCCTATTATTGAATGTGTTAAGTTCATTTGAAATGTAACTTTGTTATGTTATTTAGTTATTTCTGGTGTGCTGGAATATTACCTGTTGTTCTTTGAACTACCCTAAAATTTTACTTCATAAATGCCATACTTCTTGGGGAGAGCAAAAGATTGAGTTCCAGATATCATAAAAGTTGCTCCAAATTTTAGGACTCATCAGTTCCATACTGAGAATGGAACTTAGTCTTAGCAGGTAAAGTGTGCCCAGTACCATTTCCTTAAGTGACCAAACGTTTCCAAACCCAGAGAAGCAGTATCTATTCTGACTATCTTTTCTGTCGATTTAGTTAAGTACTAAGAGCAAAAATAGCAACTCAAAATGCTCAGCCAGGCCCAGTGATATTGTTGGCCTCTGCACTTAGAAAAATGAAAACCCCTTCCAGACATAGTTAAAGCTTTATGTTGTCTGGAGTTTAGAGACTTATTAGAGCATGCCGTCACAGAATGAGGTGGATCTTGTGTCTCTGAAAGGTGATAGCTGACTGAGCAGGCAGAACCAAACACATTACAAAATCACAAGGCAGGAACATAGGCAGACAGCCTGGAGATCAGGGCTGGTGGCAAGCAAGCAAGGTCAGAGAATGAACCAAAATCAGGGCAGGAGTTATACAAAAGCAGAAAGCTGGGAAGTCCAAGTCAATACTGAAGAGTGATCAGAAAGCATGAAGTAGCCAGAGATGTGGCAAAAGGGCACCTTTGATAGGGGACAGAATGAATGTTTTATTCTCCATTTTAGCACTTCTGATTTAGGTCAGGTGTGCAGCTGTAGTAATACCAAACTGCAGTACAGAATATTAGCCAGCAGAGGTGCAGGCTGCATGCTGATTAATACGTGACAACTTGTTTTTTATCTATTATAAAGCATATCTGTTGCGCTAATGAAATATACAAAGTCATAAGTAAAATTACAAATTAAAAATATAACTATATATCACAGTGGTGAGTTCTACTTGAAAAGAAAAGTGAGTCCACCATGCATAATAAAGTCCACATAAAAAAATGAAGTCCACTGTAAATAGAAAGGCTCAAAGAATCCAACACCAAAGCTTTCAGAGAGACCACGCGATGATGACCACCACCCTCTAAACAGAGAAGTCAAAAAGTTCCTGTGTGTAATGCACTCCAAATGAAAACTCCTTCCACTTCCAACCCCAGGTGTAGTTCCACCCAATGGAAAAGGAATCCAGCAGTATATTACTATATCCGCAATGCCATGGACACTCAAAGGAAGGAAATGTGTTCCACATAGTGTAAATCTTAATTAAAACACTAAAACACTTTAAAAAAAGAATATTGCACTTACATGTACACATAATCTATGTAATTGCACATGGATTAATAAAGTCTGGCCGGCATATAGAGTAAGATAAAAGCTCTGTCACCTCCGGTTGCGTGGTGACAACAGCATGTAGCTCCATGGGCGGAACCGATATACTTTATTATTGTATTGACTGTGATGAATATCTCATGGTACTGTTGCAGCTTTTAAGCACTCTTTTGTTTTGATATACACCAAGTGTGAAATCTTGGTCTTTTTTTATGTTTTTTTAATCTGTATGTTAATGGTCAGTTTTATCACAAAAAAAACTGCTATTACAAGGAGCCAATGTGTCACATAATACAAACAAATCTGACACAACCGTTCTGCAGTCTGAGTATGAATAGGATGAAAATGACCAGATGTAAACCATAGCATGCAAAAGATTATCAGCTGCCCATAGTCACAAATTCTGAAGACTTGGCGTTGTGCACTGCTAGAAGGGCAAAGATAAGACAGCATCATTCTTAGTTCTCTATAGTGAAATCATCCAACATGATCTGATTATTGACGGTCCATAATTTTAAAAATAAAATAAAATATTACAATTATTATTATTACTACCACCACTTCTAATAATTTTAATAGTAATTACATTCAAGGTAATGAGCATTCCTGAATAAATGTTCAGAAGCCCTCAAACACATTTTTAGAACCCATGCATAGGCAATAAATGTGCTTCCAATATTAACTACTTGCTTACTGGGCACTTAAACCCCCTTCCTGCCCAGGCCAATTTTCAGCTTTCAGCGCTGTCACGATTTGAATGATAATTGCGCGGTCGTGCGACGTGGCTCCCAAACAAAATTGACGTCCTTTTTTTCCCACAAATAGAGCTTTCTTTTGGTGGTATTTGATCATCTCTGCGGTTTTTATTTTTTGCGCTATAAACAAAAAAAGAGCGACGATTTTGAAAAAAAAACACAATATTTTTTATTTTTTGCTATAATAATATCCCAATTTATTTATTTTTTATATATTTTTTTTCCTCAGTTTAGGCCAATACGTATTCTTCTACATATTTTTGGTAAAAAAAAAATCGCAATAAGCGTTTATTGATTGGTTTGCGCAAAAGTTATAGCGACGAAAAAATAGGACATAGTTTTATTGCATTTTTATTAATAATTTTTTTTTACTAGTAATGGCGGCGATCAGGGATTTTTATTGTGACTGTGACATTATGGCGGACACATCGGACATTTTTGACACCATTTTGGGACCATTGTCATTTTTACAGCGACCAGTGCTATAAAAATGCACTGGTTACTGTAAAAATTACACTGGCAGGGAAGGGGTTAACACTAGGGGGCGAGGAAGGGGTTAAATGTATTCCCTAGGAGTGATTACTACTGTGTGGGGGAGGGGACTGACTGGGGGAGGTGACCGAGCTGTGTCCCTATGTACAAGGGACACAGCATCCGTCTCCTCTCCCTGACAGGATGTGGATCTCTGTGTTTACACACAGAGATCCACGTCCCTGCTCTGTGTACACGGCGATCGCGGGTACCTGGCGGACATCGCGGCCGCCAGGCACGCGCATCGGCATCTCAGTGATGCGCCCCCCAGTGGCCAGAATAGCCGAGGCCGTATAATGATGGCCTCCCGGATTTCTAGATCCACCTTGAGGCCGTCATTCGTCAATGGCCCGGCTATCAAGCGGTTAAAGTGATCTCTGTATTTCTGTTTAATTTTAATTCCATTTCATTAGACCTAGTTGACAATTAGACAAACTATTGGGTATTGGTGGCCAGAATAGACACCTCTGCAACTTTGTCAGGAATAAAGATGTACTGGAAAGTCTTGGTGAACGGCTTACTGATTGTCCAAAATATTTGGAGAGCTGGGTACCTGCAGAAGATATACTCATGTACATCTACAGCATATGAAAATACATATCTATGTGAGTATTGGAGGTCGTGACCTTTTTTGGTAGTCAAATAGCCCTTTAACTTTTAGCTGTTGTCTTTTTTCCTTGGGTAGTTTTGAATAAAGTGTATCCTAGGATCATAGGGATTAGTTATTGAATAATAAACCAAATCTGTTCATGTGTTCACATACACACACACAGTATAGACAGCGGGTAAAATAAGTATTTTACATGTCACCATTTCTAGGTAAATATATTTCTAAAAGTGCTATTGGCATGAAATTTTCACCACATGTCGATAACAACCCATTCAATCTAAACATACACAGAAACCAAAACAAATAAGTTCAGAATTAAGTTATGTGTAATAAAATGGAATGACACAGGGATAAAGTATTGAACATGCTAACTGAAATGTATTTAATACTTCTTACAAAATCCTTTGTTGGTAATGACAGCTTGAAGATGCCTCCTGTATGGAGAAAACAGTTGCATGCATTGCTCAGGTGTGAATTTGGCCCGTTCTTCTAGACAAATCGTTTCCAAATCTTGAAGGTTCCGTGGGCCTCTTCTATGAACTCTGATCTTTAGTTCTTTCCAAAGATTTTCTATTGGATTCAAGTCAGGCGATTGGCTGGGCCATTCTAGCAGCTTTATTTTCTTTCTTTGAAACCAATTGAGAGTTTCCTTGGCTTTGTGTTTGGGATCATTGTCTTGCTGAAATGTCCACCCTCATTTTGTCTTCATCATCCTGGTAGATGGCAGCAGATGTTTATCAAGAATGTCTTGGTACATTTTCCATTCATCCCTCCTTCCACATTATAAAGTTTGCCCCACACAATGATGTTCCCACCTCCAAACTTCACTGTTGGTTTGGTGTTTTTGCTGTGATGTGCAGTGCCATTTGACCTCTAAACATGGTGTGTATTATGGCATCCAAAGAGTTAAATTTTGGTCTCATATGACCAGACTATAGTATCCCAATATTTCACAGGCTTGTCTAAATGTTGTGCAGCAAACTTTAAACGAGCTTCAACATGCTTTTTTTTCAGCAATTGAGTCTTGCATGGTGAGCATGCATACAGGCCATGGATGCATAAAGGCCATGGTGGATGAGTGCATTACTTATTGTTTTCTTTAAAACAATTGTACCTGCTAATTCCAGGTCTTTATGAAGCTCTCCCCAAGTGGCCCTTGGCTCTTGGAAAACTCTTCTGATAATTCTTTTCACTCCTCTGTCAGAAATCTTCCTAAGGGCCATCTGTTCATAGCCGATTTATGGTGAAATTAGGTTCTTTCCACTTCTGGATTATGGCCCCAACAGTGCTCACTGGAACATTCAGAAGTTTAGAAATCCTTCTGTAACCAATGCCATCAAGATGTTTTGCAACAATAAAGTTGCAAAGTTCTTGAAAGAGCTCTTTGCTTTTACCCATCATGAGATGTTTCTTGTGTGACACCTTGGTAATGAGACACCTTTTTATAGGCCATCAGTTGAGACTGAACCAGCTGATATTAATTTGCAGTTACAAGGGACAGGATTGCTTTCTAATTACTGATAGATTTCAGCTGGTGTCTTGGCTTTCTATGCCCTTTTGCACCTCCCTTTCTTCATGTGTTCAATATTTTTTCCCTGTGTCATTACGATTTATTACACATAACTTAATTTAACTTAAAAAACGTATAACTTCATTTCTGAACTGATTTTTTTTGGTATCTTTGCATGTACGGACTGCATGGGTTGTTACCGACATGTGGTGACAATTTTGTGTCAATAGAACCTTTATGTCCCATACACACGATCGTTTTTCATGCCGTTAAAAAATGACATTTTTAAAAATGGGCATTAAAACCGATCGTGTGTATGCTCCAGAGCATTTTTAACGACGTGAAAAACGGCCATTAAAAATTTCGAACATGCTCTATTTTTTCACGTCGTTTTTCATGTCGTTTTTTTTAACGACGTGAAAAACGATAGTGTGTATGCTCTCACGAGGAGAAAAAAAACGTGCATGCTCAGAATCAAGTATGAGACAGGAGCGCTCGTTCTGGTAAAACTAGCGTTCGTAATGGAGATAGCACATTCGTCACGCTGTAACGGACTGAAAAGCATGAGGCTGAAAAGTGCGAATCGTCTCTCACCAAACTTTACTAACATGAAGGGTGGCGCCATTAGAACGGAACTTCCCCTTTATAGTGCCGTCGTACGTGTTGTACGTCACTGCGCTTTGCTTGAACGTTTTTTAAAATGATCGTGTGTACGCAAGACAGGCTTGAGAGGAAACATGAAAAAAACAACGAGAAAAACGTCGGTTTAAAAAATGGCATGAAAAACGATCGTGTGTACGCCGCATAAGAAATCTATTTATCTAAAACAATGGTGACATGTTCAATACTTATTGTACCCAATATATGTATATAATATGTAGCGACCTCACCTCTCACTCCCTCCTTCTCTGTCAATGTCAATGGCTCTCGTCTAGGGGACCAGGGAGGAGAGTGTGACGCACCACCAACTCACATCCTCTAGTGTGTAGAGGTGTGAGCTATAACCAATTACCTTCGGGTCTGTGCCCCTGTCCAGAGCCAAAACTTCCTTTGAGAATGACCTTTAACTCCCAGAAAGCCAAGTTCCACACCACTGAAAGTCTAACACTTATTTATTCTTTTAGAGCAATACATAGTCCTTTGCGAGCAGACTGGTCAGACAAAGAACAGACAAGGTGAAGAGGAAGGTCCAGGCACAAACATGAACTTGTTACTCTCCTGTTTCGGTGTATCGCAAACAGGCTTTGCGCACAGTCGCTGCCACCGACCGTGAGGGTGGTCGCTGCCACCGACCGGGTGAATTGGACTTGAGGTCTCTGCCACCGACCTGGATTTCAGTTGGGTCGCTGCCACCGACCATGAGAACATGGACTACCTTCTTGAGATGCGGCCCCTGTCAGGGGAGTCATCCATCCGGACGGTCACCAGAGGCCTCCACCGTCACCAGCCAGTGCTGCGCTGGATCTCCGGGAAGGTCACCTCTCTGGTCCCCCTCGCCCTAGATTCGGGTGTCCAATACCGGAGGACACCCTAGGAATCCTCCATCCCTTGCGGGACCCAGTCGAAGGTACTGGGCCCCAGGCCTCCAGAGAGTACCTCACCCCAGACTAAAGGTGTCTGGGGTGGAATCGCAGCTCCATCCCCGGGCCGAGGGCACCCGGAGATCACCAGCACTCACACCCAGGCTGAAGGTGCCTGGGCGTGGACCCGAGCGGAAGATGTCCGCCCCTTTATCCCCTCTCCCAGCATGCATAGCAGGTTCCCCGCCCCGCTGTACTACTGCTGCGAAAGGACAAAAAGGGTACAGACTTGCAATGGTGGTTCAACCCCGGCCTATGGCGACAGCGGCACCTACAGGCCGAAGGGAACTGGACACCCTTGCCTCCTCCACTGGCATAAATTGGTCCATGAACCCTATCAATTGCTGCATCTGAGCCATTTATCACTCAGATGCCTCCCCTAAATGTAACCACCCGCTACATATATATTTATATATACACACACACACACACAGACTATGGGTGATTTAACAACATGGGTGCAGCATGAGAAAAACTCAGGAGAGGAGAGCAATCAATAACTGTAAGCCATTATCAGAACATATGCCACAGGTAGGTAGGGAATTGAATGGGGGAAAAACATAAAGAAATGTAAAATGGTTCACCAATGTGAAGGGCTTCATAGGCAGGAATACACATTTTACATAAAAAAAAAGTTATCTTAAAAGGAAAATATAAAATTTTTGGATATTTTTATTGCAGTGCTCAGTTTTTAAATGTGGCATTCATATTCTATATGCTTGTTCTTTGTTGTAATATTACCTTTAAAAATTTGCAAAAAAGCCACTAGAACAGGGGTCTCCAAACTTTCAAATCAAAGGGCCAGTTTAGTGTCCTGCAGACTTTAGGGGGACCAGACTGTTGCCAGGTTGAGCACAAAATGCCCCAGCATCAGTGAGCACACACAATGTCCCATCATTGGTTTGAATGGAAGGAATGGTGCCTCATTGTTGGTGTCAGTGGGAAGAATAGTGCCTCATTGTTGGTTTCAAGTAATTGCAAGCGGCTTGCTATGGTGGGCACTCGACAGCGGGGAGGAACCAGGAGCGCTGGTGAGGGACCCAAGAAGAGGAGGATCGGAAAATCATTGCACAGAACAGATAAGTATAACATGTTTGTTATTTAAAAAAAAAAATAATGAGTTTAAAATCATTTGCATTGCATATATTTTTTATCCAAAAAATGGAAATGGGGCTTTTTATAACATGCCCTCTGAACTTCATAAGCACAACATTATTTCACAAAACCTTTTGAAAGCAAAAGGTTGAGCTTACCATACGCATCTCAAATTTCATCTGATTTCTGCTGAATCAGTCAAAATTTGAACCATTGGTGGCTCCATTTGGCTTGAAAAACTTAAATTAAAAAGTTTGGTTGAAAAATTGCTGCTGAACAGTGACTGCATCCTTACAGATAGATGGCAGGGGAAATTCCTTGTTTAGCGTAGATAAAGGCTGAATGAAAACAATTTATGTGTAAAGCTAGCTCTACAGTAACTTTATTTGACACACCAAAAAAATCTGTTGAATTCCAAAAAACTGGAAAAAACTAAGTGCGCCATCCGGGTCCCTTACTGTCACAAGTTCAGCGCCCTGAGACCACCAGTCCTCTACCATCCTCCTGTGATGATGTCAGACCCCTTATCTCCCCAGGGGGGAAGGACCTTGCCAATGGCCATCCAATAGCAAGTGTCCTTGTCACACAGGCAGTGACATAGACACCTAAAGGACTCTAAGCAAGAATTAAACAGAACTTAAGAAGATTCTGGGCTGCAATGTCACATGAGCAGAGGTTAAGGTAAGAAAAAAAGAATTTAGATATGGATTTTCTTTATTCCAGTAATCACAGAGAGGGGGGTGGGAGAAAGAGGTGGGTGGGGGTTTACATTGATCTGAGAGAGGGGAATTTGATAGTTACAACAAAGTTTTATGAGATCTCGTCTTTTCACATATCACATCTTTTGTTATTCAATATACAGTAGCTCGCTTTTTTTAAGCAAAACCAAAATCTGTGATTTTGATTTCTACAAGCTATTCGTTTTATACTACCCAATGCGTTTCTTGGACCAATAGGTCAACTTTTTCAGACAAAAGTCATAACAAGTGAAAGGACAGTAATATCATTAAAATCTGTCTGATGAGGGTCACCGTCAGAGCAAAACTCTGACAACTCAAGCACTCTCTTAAAGATGGAGAAACCTTCTCTGCTGTGGATCCCCCAGAAGAGCGATGGATTGAATGTGGCGAAATGAAGGGAGCAGTTCCCTCAGCCAGCTCTTCTACTTTAGCTTTTAGATTTACATCTAAATGGGATTGTACAATCAGATTGTAAATGTGTGTAGCCAGGTTTATTAATCACAGACAAATTATTTCAACTGTCATCTCTGACCTCCTTTGTTCTTTTAAGGTAACCCATGCATTTTTAACCACTTCCCGCTCAGCCTATTGTCAAATGACGGCTGGACGGGACCTTTGTCGTTCCGTGTGGACATCATATGACGTCCTCCTGAAACAGCCCACGATGCGGCGTGATCTGTCACTGACTGTGTCTACCAGACACTGCCAATGACTGATCAGTGTTCAGGCCCGCTGCCAATACCATGTGATCGCTGTGAACAATTATAGCAGATCACGTGACAATTGTAAACAATGAATGGCTTTAATTCATGCCATTTATTGTCTACAGTTGTGTTGCTAACTGTGATTGGTCACAGTGATCACATGGTACCGACAGGGTCAATCACAGCCCATCTGTACCATGTGATTAGCTGTGGCCTATCACAGCTAATCACAACAATACACACTGAATAAATCAATTTTCATTCAGTAAAAATGGTTGCTTATACCAGTGAAATTCACTGTTAAAAGCAATCATAGTGTAGAAAAAAATGAAAAAATGTATCATTTTTTTATTTTCTTTTACATATTGTTGTCACCAGTCAGTGTCCCTGATCACTGTCACACCTTATATGATGACGCTGTACTACATTGGTGACAACAAATTTAATTTTTTTATTTCTTAATTTTCCAACAAACTGCCAGCTACTGGACTTGTGCTTTGGTTTGCCATTGTAAATGAATAGCACAACAACACATGGCACACATTATGCATTTACTACACGTTGCATAGTTTTGAAGGGGGATAATGCTTTGTAAATAACTGATCCACAACAAATATGGAGTAAGGAAGGTTGGTCTGAAGTTTTTGATCAACTGATTCTGGTTACGTGGCATAGAATGCACTGAAGATTTAAGACACAGTTTTAAAAGGACAGGTTGGCAATAGCAGCTTACATATTAATTTCAGTATAGGTTTCCTTTAAAATAAAAAGAAAAAACGGCAATTCATTAATAAAATGCCCATGTCCAAAAAGCCTGGCCTCATGTTAAAAACAGGTCAAATGGAATAACTGTATTACCCATAGCAACTGCTAACACTATAGGAAAAAACCCACTGGGCCTCATATACCAAAGTGTGTGGGAGAAGAACTGTCCAAGACTGTTTGTGATGTTTTACAGCAACCAATCAGCCTTTGACAAGCACTGAGAAATGACAGATGTAGAGTTAAGGCTTGTTAGATACAGAACAAGGCAACTATGTTTCTGTTTTTGGCCATAGTAAACAATAAAGATGATGCACCATGGTAGTCTTGATCAAATACAGAGTTAGAGAAGGCAAAGAAAATGTCAAAATGATACTCTTAGTGGCTAACTAAAATATTAGTGTTACTCGCCATAGAATTGCTTTTTTTTTTTTTTTAATTACCGTATTAAAAAAATGGCACTCAAGATTGGATTGGTTGATATGGGCCACACCTTCAAATTCTACATTTTAAAAAGCACCCCACACCTTCTACTGGTCACTCGGCACCCTTTGACATGGTCACTTTCTGGAACACTTGCTAAATAATTTAATACCGAAAGGAATGGTAAGGACCAACCAGAAATCAGTTTCCAAATCTAATTTAATATAATTTCAGCTCCACATTACAAACAACATCTGCTTCGGAAGCCCCAAGCATTCCGAAGAATTACTTTTTTTTATTTCATTTTTAAATTTTTTAAATTGTTTTTTGATTCACATTTTTAGATTAACTGCACACCTTATACAATGGTACTTCACAATAACTTTCAGCACCATTATACTATTTCATAGGATAATAAGAATGGGTAGGGGGGGGGTGAGGGTGTGTATGAAAGCTGGAAAAGTAAGGATGTTTCCACTGGCAACTAATAAGAATTTATCTTCGCTTCTTTGACATTGTGGCTTTAGCGATCTGGTTCCTGGGCTCCCAGTTTACACCAATGGAAACTCGTTTATTCGTTTGTATGCTCTCCAATTTTTTGTGCAAATACTGCCTTTAAGTACTGCAGTTTTCTATGATAGTCCAAAAATATCTGTAACTGTCCCTGGGGTATGTGATTGTGGTAAGCACAATATATTGTAAGCACCTTTGGGAGAATGGACTGTTGTGGATAGTTCAGTATGCTCTGTTCTCTATTTGTGTAAAACTCCAACAAACCCTTCAGCAGTTTGCAAATAGGGACTGTCGTGGATGGGGTAGTGCTTTCTGTAAAGGTGCTTTGATTTTTGGACTGTTTAATGTTGTCTCTAAAGTGCTGAGGGCTACGTTGGAGCTATATAAAAGAATACATAAAATAGAAAAAGGATTTTGGTTGTTATGGGCAATACCACCAGTCATTTTTTCATTTGCCTTCTAGAATCAGCTTAGAGTCTTTTATTCTTCCCTAGGATAGATATCTGGTCTGGTGCAGTGCCTATGCACTCTAATCCGTGCACAGTATGCAGTAAGTCAACACAACATCCCACACAATAGACATGCAATTAGCTCTATTCCCGAAACCTTGCTTTTAGATGCCATGAACGTATCTCTGCATCCTAATGGTTAGCACAGCACAGTGTATAAATGTCACACCTCTTTATGACATGGTGCCAATCATTGCCTTGAATCAAGTACAGCGACGGGGGGAAAAAAGAATACAAAGAGCAGGATAACTCACCTGGCTGCTGTAGCTTCTCACTGACTTCAATCGCTGACGCAGGGCCGACAAAACGTCTTGAATGTAGACCTTAACTCCCGTAGGGCTGAAGCCTTCTCCCTTAGAGAGCCACACAGGTCCTCGCAAATAGGTGAGAGAGTTTTGCAAGCATTTGTCAAGCAATGGGACTAGAGATTAAAGAAAAAAAAAAAAAAACTTCATGATCAATATAAAATAAAATAACATTTTCAGCCAGGCTCAAATCCAAAGCTTTAGTATGACAAGAGGACTAATGTGTAATGTTAGTGATAAATGACCCGGGTTAAGCCTTAGGTAATGTGAATGCTCCATGAATTGTAAGCGGCAATGAAGACACATTTATAGTGAGATACCCCCCTATGTCAGATTTCTGAGCTGTGAGAGCACACCTGAATAGTTCTGAAGAGTGTCTAACTAACTGAACAGAGTGTCATGTTGTGCACTGATTGCCTTATCTTCTCATTTATCACAGATGAGTTGGAACAAACCCTGCTGAAATTTACTTGCATTGTCCTGAAAGAGACTACAAGACGGTGGCTGTCTGTCCCCTTCCCAAAAAAGAAAAAAAAAAAAACTAGCTTGTGGAGATTTTGAAAAGCACTGTTATACGTGAGATCATGTATCGACTTTGTCAAAGTGTGCCGTAATGGCCAAAAGATAAGCAATTTTAAAGCTAAAGGTGTACAACAAAATGGATGTACAGGGGTTGATTGCTAAAGGAGTAGAAAATGTTTCATTTGCAAAGTAAATACTGACTTTGCTTAGTGAATAAGGTAAAGCTACATTCACTAAGAATTCATCGATTGTAAGGAAATAATAAAAAAAAAAAAATATCTTGCACCTGATTGGATGATGAAACTAAAGGCAGTTTCACCATTTTCATTTAGCCAAGTGATTATTCACATTGCATAGTACAAATTCTCTGCTCCTTTAGGCCCATGGCACACTTACAATCCTGTTGCTGGTGACAATTTACGAGCGACATGATTGCCAAAAGTGCAGAGAAAATATCTTCTTCAACAGTATTGCTCCTTCACCAGCTGTATGAAAAAGGCATCACTCCCTCGCTGATGGAAATGCTGCAAAATGTCGCTCACCAGTGTTAAAGCAGTGCTCATCCAACCAAAGAAGGAGCGACACTGTGGAAGCAGGTGAGAATTTTTCTGTCCTGTAAAGTGATACTGTGGCATGGCGAATCCCCATTCTGACAGGGGACATGACAGAGATCTACTGTTCCCAGTGATCGGAAACAGCGTTTTCTGTCATGTCCCTGGCAGTCCATCCCCCCTACAGTTAGAACACGGTTAACCCCTTGATCGCCTCGTAGTGTTAACCCCTTCCCTGCCAGTGTCATTTTTCCCCAGTGTCATTTGGGGTCAGTTTTGTCCGCCGCAATGTCACAGTCTCGCTAAAATTCGCAGATCGCCGCCATTACTAGTAAAAACAATAAAAAACAATAAAAGTCCCTAAATCTATCCAATAGTTTGTAGAAGTGATAACTATTGCGCAAACCAATCAATATACGCCTATTGTTTTTTGTTTTTTTTTACCAAAAATATGTAGAAGAATATTTATCGGCCTAAACTGATGCATAAATTTGTTTTGTTATATATTTTTTGGGGATATGTATTATAGCAAAAAGTAAATAAAAATGTTTTCTTTTTCAAAATTGTCGCTCTTCGTTTGTTTATAGCACAAAAAATAAAAACTGCAGAAGTGATCAAATACCACCAAAAGAAAGCTCTATTTGTGGGAAAAAAATTCCGTAAATTTTATTTGGGTACAGCGTTGTACGACCGCAAAATTGTCAGTTAAAGCGACACAGTGCCGTATCACAAAAAATGGCCTGGTCATTAAGGGGGAAAATCCTTCCGGGGCTGAAGTGGTTAAACAGATGTTTGTACAGAGACCATGTGCCTATATTTCCTACCAGACATCTCTTTTTCATCTCAAGGGGAAGAAAAGTTTGCTAACTGAACTAATCCAACCTGGTCTGTAATGTTCCCCATCTTCCCTCTACAAAGATCTCTTACTAAGTGTATCTGATGAGGTCTTAAATTGCCCATAAACACCACAATTATCTTATATGTACAAGTGTATTGATCTGTAGTGAAAATGTTTTTTTATTGTTTTTTTAGTTAAGTGATTTGAGGATGTCAATCACTACACTCTATGGAAAGTGTACCAATCCTGACTCGCAAACCAATCGATTTACAGACATGGACATGTAAATGCCATTCTGAGCAGTAAAACACTTTGGAACATGCTTAGGTGTTAGTGAGCAGACACTGTCCATCGTTAAAAAAGCTGTTCCTTGGTGGGTTAATTTACTAAAAGCAAATGGGCTGTTCACTTTGCAAGGGAATTTGCACTTTGCATTGGAACTTTCCCCAGAACTTAGTGAATGACTTCCATCATCCAATAATGTGCAAGCAAAAATGCTGTTTTATTTATTTTGCATGTGATTGGGTATTCTTAGTGTAGCGGGTATGTACTTTTTGAAACTGGTGAGGACACCAGTGATGCATAGTTCCCTGCGGCCCAGCAGGTGGCGCTGTCGCTTTGGGCCGGGGTTGAACCATCGCTGCAGTGCCGTACCCTTTCTGACCTCTCGCAGCGGTTGTACGGCGGGGCGGGGAACCCACGGTGCATCCTGGGAGAGGGCATAAAGGGGGCGGACATTTTCGCCACGGGGGTCGAGTCCTGGGCACCTTCAGCCTGAGGGCTGTGGTTGCGGTCGGTGTCCAGGCGGTCTAGGCCTGGACACCTGGAGTTAGTGTTCCATCCCGGACACCTTCAGTTTGAGGTGAGGTACTCAGCTGGAGGCCTGGGGCCCGGTACCTTCCACTGGGTCCCGTGAGGGAGGGATTGTCCTAGGGGGCCCCGGGAGTGGGGCACCCGAATCCAGAGGCGTAAGGGACCGGAGGAGATACTCACCCGAAGACCTGGTGCAGCAGATTGCCAGTGCCGGGTGAACCTCTGGAGACCGCCCGGAGGGATGTCTTTCCCGAACAGGGGCCAAGTTCAAAGAGGAAGTTCAGTCCACGTTCAATGACCGGTGGCAGCGGTCCAGCTATTTCAATCAGGTCAGTGGCAGAGGCCTGCAATTAGGCCTGTGGCAGGGGCCTCAACAGTTCATCCGGTCGGTGGCAGCGACCAAAACTCACGGTCGGTGGCAGAGACCGTGCGCCAGGCCTATTCGCTAGCAAAGGAATAGGAGAGTTCATTTGTGCCTGGGCCTACTCGTATCCACACCCCCTGTCTGTTCGTTGAGGGAGTCTAACTGATTGTGTTTCATCCTGACATTGGAAAAAAAAGGAGTGTTGGACTTTTATTGGTGTGGGGCTCATTTACTTGCAGACACTGTTCCACAGAAGAAGCGGAGGCTCCAAACACCGAACACCGACCCGAAGGTAAAGAAACTTTGCTCACACCACACAAACATCTGCGGTGAAAGCTTGGCGTGGTGACCTCACACTCTCTCCTCCAAGGTACCCCTAGACAAAAGCCAGAGAGAAAGAAACAGGAGCAAGAGAGAGAGAGTGAAGGGCGCTACATTAGCAAAGTGAAATTTCACCAAATTCACTATGCTCTTCGCCAGTGCAACTTCCCTTGCAAAGTGAGAAGCCTATTTGCCTTTAGCAAATCAATGCCTATATGTTTTCTGCACACCTTGGATGCAAAATGTATTTTTTTTTTGTACGTCTTGACCATACAGCGTCACCATCTTTAAAAATATAGTGCATGCACAGATGTACCAGAGACTCTGCCCAGCTTTCAGGACTAAACAGAAACTGAAACAGTGCATCTGTGCACTGTGGGGGTTTCCCACACAGACATTCCAAGACCTAGGGATTGCTTTGCCTAGGGTGTCTTTGCGCACGTGGTCAGATCTCTGGCGGATCCTGGAGCCTGTAGCAGATCCAGGGCCGTCTTTAAGGCAGGTCAAAAGGGGCAGCTTTGTTGTGGGGCCCAAAGCAGCTGCTTCATACTTGCCAACTCTCCCAGTTTAAATTCCCTCGTCCCTTGAGGTTTTAGTCCCGTACTGTGTCCTGATATCTCAGTGTGAAGTTCTGTTACAAATGCTGCCCAGCTCTGCCCTATTGTTGTATACAGATGACTCACCTGCAGATCCTGTGTTTACTTGTTTTCATATGTAGATATCGGCGGAGCGGCAGCATTCATATGTAAATAGAGGCAGTATTCATATGTATATCATGCCCCCGAGGTCATATCCACCATCACCTATACTGAATGCTGCCCACTGGGGAGATAAAGGGGCATGCTTGAAAGTCCTGCCTACTGTGGTCATTAAGCCTACCATCAGCCTGTTCTGCAAAGGTAAGCAAGTTAGTGGGGGGAGGGTAGTGTGTGGTGTGCAGAGGTAGGCAGAGAATGAATTACAGTTTGGGGTGCACAGGTGAGCAAGGAGGGGATGTATATAGGTAAGGAAGGTGGGTGCAAAGATGATTAGAGGAGGCAGGTAGAGTTAAAGGGGAGCGGGATTAGAGTGGAGAGTATGGGGGAGGTTTGGAGTGCCGAGGTTAGCATTGGTTTTAGGATGCAAAGGTGGATAAAGATGTAGGTCATGTGTAGGGCAGCCCATTCATTTCAATGCGCTACAAATGTGGAAGAAAGTCCCAAACACTTTTTCAAAATCACAGGGTGCCAAGGCAGATGCGTGAGGGTGTCATTAACAATTAATGGCACTGCTGTGTATCTGCTAAAGGGTAGCACATTTCTGTGGTGTCAGGAAAGCGATTTTGTATGCGTTCCCGACACACTCAAATGTGAACGCAGGTTAAATGTCTTAGTTACATTGGTGGTCAGTGTAAATCTATTCAATACATTGGTGCTTGGTGTAGAATCCTTTCATTCACACTAGTGACCAGTGTGAATGCCCCCTTACATTGGAGGTCAGTGTTAATCCATCCTTACATTGGTGGTTACTGTGAATGCTTCTATTACATTAGTGGTCAGTGTAAACCCCTATTACATTGGTGGCCAGTGTTGAAACTCCTCTTTATATTGGTAGTCGGTAAAAAAAATAAAAAACAGCATTGCCATTGATCACACCCTCCCCTCCCCCCAGCACTGCCACTGATCCCAGGAGTCCTAGGATCCCTAGGAGTTTTCTGTCTATTGATGGGTCCCATCACCTCCCCAGTCCATGGTGTAGAGGCAGTGAGGAGATGATGTGCTGTAACCTCTAGCAACCCATTAGAAAGAAGTGTAGCGGGTATGTACTTTCCCGGGTGTAAATTTGAATTTGACAGAGACATTAGTGATGTGTAATTCCCTGCAGCCCAGTAGGTGGCGCTGTTGCCCTGGGCTGGGGTTGAATCATTGCTGTGTGCTGTGCCTCCATTTTGTCCTCCCTCGGCAGCAGTATGGTGGGGCGGGGAACCCGCCGTGCTTGCTGGGATAGGGTATAAAGGGGCCGGCCATCTTTGTCACGGGGTCGAAGTCCCAGGCACCTTCAGCTTGCGGACGGTGGTTCGTGTCGGTCCTCTGGGTGGCCTAGGCCTAGAGGACAGCCGGAGGTCGTGTTCCATCCCAGGCACCTTTAGCCTGGGGTGAGGTACTCGGATGGAGGTCCGGAGCTCAGTGCCCAACACTGAGTTCCGCGAGGGAAGGAGATCCTAGGGAACCCCGAGAGTGGGTACCCGAATCCGGAAGGTGCAATGGACCGGGGGGAGCTCCTCACTTGAAGACCCGGTGCAGCATATTGCCGGTGACAGGTGAGCCTCTCGTCGGAGACCTCCTGGAAGGAAATCCCCCCTCGCTCGGAGGAAGGAAAGTGGAGAACTACATTGTGTCTGGGCCTATTCGCATCCACACCTCCTTTTCTGTTCTGTTAACCAAGGGAGTTCAACTGATTGTGTTCATTCAAGAAGAATAAAGGAGTGTTGAACTTTAATGGTATGGGGCTCATTTCCTGACAGACATTGTTCAAGGTGACTCTTGGAGGGAGGATCCAGGTGCACAGCACTGACCCGAAGGTAAAATAACTTTGCTTATACCACACTGATACCTGTGGTGAAGGCCAGGCGTGGTGTCCCCGCTCCCTTCCCCTCTGAAAGGTACCCCTAGACAAGAGATAGACGAGACGAGATAAAGAGGGGAGTGGAAGTGGCCGCTACAGAAGTAATGAAGTGCAGTAACCTCTAGCAACCAATCAGTGAGCAGTATTGATGTACAGTAATCTCTAGCAACCAATCAACAAGCAGAAATCAGGTGTTGTAACCTCTAGCAGCTAATCAGTGAGCCGTAATGTGTGCTGTAACCTCTAGAAACCAGTCAGTGAGCGGTAATGATACACTGTAACCTCTGGCAAACAATTGCAATCGCTGCCTGATCTGATTCAGTAAACGGATTCTGAGTCTAGCTGCTATTTATTGTTTGTCTCAGAGCGGGTGGAGAGCGAAACTGCATGGAGGGGGGCCAAGAAATTTTTTGCCCAGGGTCCAATCAATATTAACGATGGCCCTGAGCAGATCTGCACATGTGTGGAATACCTGTGGCATGCATGCACCGTAATATGCTAATAGAACACTATGGGGGTTTATTTGCTAAAGGCAAATAGACTGCACTTTGCAAGTACAGTTGCTCCTGAGCTTAGTAAATGAGGTAAGGCTTCACTTTGCAAAGAGTACCCAATCACGTGCAAGGAAAAGGAAAATAAAACAACATTTTTGCTTGCAAATGATTGCATGATGGAAGTCAGCAGAGCTTCTGCTCATTTGCTAAGTTCTGGAGCAACTGCAAAGTGCACAGTTTTTTTTCCCTTAGCAAATCAACCCCACTGTCATTCTCACTAATGCGCTGCAGCAAAAAAAGAAAGTACTGTTATTTTTTTTTCTAATTGTGGGAAAGAGAGGGGGATGGAGCAAGATGAAAATACGTTATTTTCCTGGGTGAAGGTCCGCATTAGGAAAAGGAATAAAAATAAAAAAAAACATTATTATTGAATGATGGGCCTTGAGCTAGAATGATTATTCACAACATTAATATGGTTCTGCACTGTTAAGGAGAATACAGACTGCATTCAGAGCAGAGTATACATCCCTGTATGCAAGTATCACTTAGATGCCCGTATATTTCCACGTAGAGCGGCTGCACATTTCAGCCTGTCAATGATTTTGATAGGCTTCTGGCAGAGAATTACACCCTAATGTATACCTTACAACCCTCTTGCATCCCTTTGCATTAAGGCTTAAAGTTGTTTATACTTCCCCACTCTATTAGAAACAGAAAATAAAAGTTTTGGCTTAGCACACACTTTGAATTTATAAGACAATATAAATTGCAAATGTGCAAATCAACTTTCATTTTACCAGAGTCAATTAAAGCGGAGGTCTGCCCACCCCACGAAAAATTAAAAGTCAGCAGCTACAAATACTGCAGCTGCTGACTTTTAATACATGGACACCTACCTGTCCAGGGAGCTCACGATGTCGGCACCGCAGCCGATCTTCGGATCAGCTGTCGGGTGCAGCCACCGCCATTGCCAGTAAGGGAACCCAGCAGTAAAGCCTTTCGGGTTCACAGCCAATTCCCTACTGCGCACTGCGCTTTCTAATTGGCCCGGTGGCGGAGGAAGGAGGAGGGGGGCCGAGCCTCACTGTAGCACCATCTCCGGAAGTGTTCCCCACTTGTCAAAAACAGGTCCCCGCTCCCCCCTCCCTCCTGAAAGGTGCCAAATGTGGCACCAAAGGAGGGGAGGAGATGAATAAGTGGAAGTTCCACATTTGGGTGTAACTCCACTTTAACCACTTATGCCGCGTACACACGATCGGAATTTCCGATTAAAAAGTCAGACAGAGTTTTTTCATTGGAAATTCCGACCGTGTATGGGCCCCATCAGACTTTTTTCCGTCGGAGTTTAGAAATAGAACATGTTTTATTTTTTTTCCGATGGAAAAAAATCCTATGGGAAATTACGATCGTCTGAGAAAAATCCACGCATGCTCAGAATCAAGTCGACGCATGCTCGGAAGCACTGAACTTAATTTTTCTCGGCTCGTCGTAGTGTTGTACGTCACAGCGTTTTGGACTGACAGAATTTTGTCTGACAGTGTGTATGCAAGACTGATGGAAGACAGCTTAAACGGAATTCCGACAAAAAATTCCATCGGATTTTATCCCATCGGAAACTCTGATCGTGTGTATTAGGTGTCCGCAGAGGCGTATCTAGTGAAAATGGCGCCTATGGCAAGAACTGAAACTGCGCCCCTGTCAAAACATTTGAAACCCATCTTTCAGATAACCTTAACAAAAAAAACAGCTGACAAAACTACAAGTCAAACCAGCATCCATAAGTGCAGTAACATAGTAACATCAGCACCCATAAATGCGGCCTTACCAGCACCCATAAATGCGGCCTTACCAGCACCCATAAATGCAGTAATATCAGCACCCATAAATGCAGTATCATCAGCACCCATAAATGCGGCCTTACCAGCACCCATAAATGCAGTAATATCAGCACCCATAAATGCAGTAACATCAGCACCCATAAATGCGTGCCTTACCAGCACCCATAAATGCAGTAATATCAGCACCCATAAATGCAGTATCATCAGCACCCATAAATGCGGCCTTACCAGCACCCATAATTGCGGCCTTACCAGCACCCATAAATGCAGTAACATCAGCACCCATAAATGCGGAGGAATCGTGCGATATATGGGCACTTAGCAGGAGGGAGAGAGACAGAGAGCGGCCTCCATGGGGGCGGATCATGAGATGTACGGGTACAGCACTGGGCAGAAAGGCAGAGTGGAATGGAACATCACAGACAGTGACTGTGCGCAGTGGTACACAGACAGGTCACACTCACTGGCAGTGGCACTGTAATGATCAGGGACACGCAGCGGTGGAGGGGATGTGGAGGGGATGTTTCCTCATAATGGATACAGTCCTCCGCCACTGCTGACACTGTATAGAGGGAGATAGGGAGTAGGATCACTAGCGGCCCTGTCTGCTTAGCACACACGCACAATCGCACATGATGTTGACTTTAAGGCCTCTTTCACACTGGGGCGGTGGGGGGGCGTCGTTTACTGTCGTTTTCGCAGCGCTATTCAGCCGCTAGCGGGGGTCTTTTAACCCCTGCTAGCGGCCGAGAAAAAGGTTAAAAAAAACACCCGCAAAGCGCCGCTTTGATTTCAATGGGCAGGGGCCCTTTAGGAGCCGCTCCTAAAGCGCCTCAAAGATGCTGCTTGCAGGACATTTTCTAATGTCCTGCTAGTGCACCACTCCAGTGTGAAAGCCCTCGGGGCTTTCACACTGGAGTGAATGGAGCCACTCTTTCAGGGCGATTTGCAGGCGCTATTTTTAGCGTTATAGCGACTGCAAGGCGCCTCAGTGAGAAAGGGGTCTTAGGCTGCTTTCACACTGAGGTGCTTTGCAGGTGCTACAGCGCTACAAAATTGCGCCTGCAAAGCGCCCTGAAAGAGCCTCTTTTTTCACTCCAATGTGAAAGCCCAAGGGCTTTCACACTGGAGCGGTGCGCTGGCAGGACGCTCAAAAAAGTCCTGCTAGCCGCATCTTTGAGGCACTGTAGGAACGGCGTACACACTGCTTCTAATGCGCCCCTGCCCATTAAAATCAATGGGCAGCGACGCCGAACCGCCAGCAAAGCGCCACTGCAGTGGCGCTTTGCGGGCGGTTTTAACCCTTTTTGGGCCGCTAGCGGTGCGCTAGCAGGAGGCTCAAAAAAGTCCTGGTAGCCGCATCTTTGAGGCGTCCCGCTAGCGACAGTGCTTTACCGCCGACGGCGCAACACCCCAGTGTGAAAATAGCCCAAACAGAAGCAAGCAGCCAATCAAATATAGTGCTTGCTCAATATGGATTAAATAAATTGTAATTATGCATAGCCATAGATATCATAAATAAAGTGATTTGTGCAACAGCAGGTACTACTTGCACAAATCACTTTATTTATGATAAATATGGCTATGCATAATTACAATTTATTTACTCCATGTTGAGCAAGCAGGCACTACAGTATACTTGATTGGCTGCTTGGCAGTTGGGCTGGCCTGGCACACATCATTAACACTGACTGACTTGCAGTTTACTTTTAGTAAAGGGTTAAGCTACCCATATGAAGAAGGAGACATTGTTGTCAGAGACAGAGATTCATACATGGGGTCACTTGTTGTGTGACTAGTACCTGCTGCAGTTGCTGCCTGGCTTGGGGGTTCGGGTTCCAGCAGGGTCCAATTGTCAGTTCAGTTGAAGACAGTTCTCCTCCTCAGCGACGGCGACCTCACCTCACGTGACGTCATCGACCCACTCGCGCTCGGGGAGAAGATTGAAGCAGCGCAGAGGAGGAAAGCTCCGCCTCCCAGTTAGCCGAATGACGGTCGGAGACGCAGTGGACTGTTACACTTCATCTACAAGCATGGGGGCGCCCCCGCCTGTCACTCGCCAAACACTGCCATTCAGCCAAGTAAGAGTACTTTAAAGTGAAGTGCCATGCCGCCGCCGGGGGCTATTGTGCGGGAGGCGGCCCGCAGGAGGACAGGTGCGGGTGGGATTTTTTTTTTGTTTAGTTTATTTTGACGCCCCCCCCCCTCCAGGGCGCCCATGGCACTTGCCATGGAGTGCCATACCCTAGATACGCCACTGGGTGTCCGTTTAGTAAACTGAGAAGATTTTTCTCAGTTCAGTTCTCGCCAGTTCTCAGAGGAAAATTATCTCCTCTGCAGCCGGTTTATTAAACTGAGAACTTCAGTTCTCAGAGGAAGAACAGAGGAGAAGTGTTTTCTCTGAAAACGGCCGAGATCTGTGTAAAAGTGGGTGGGCTGCCTGTAATCTCGTGAGATATTGTGAGATTACGGTGCAGCCAAGTTAAAAAAGTGAAACTAAAGTTTAAAAGAACTGTAATTCTACCTTGTGACCCCTGCGCGGGTCCCGACCATGCTGTTAGCCAGATGTTGGCTGTGCTGTTGTACGTTTGTATTGTCTGTGTTTGTAACAAATAAAATAAAAAAGATAAAAAAAAATAAAAAAAAGTTTAAAAGAACAAGTAATTACATGTTTTCAGATGTGATAACTATATATATATATATATATATATATATATATATATATATGTAGCGCCTGCCCCTCTTCTCTCTCCGTGCGGCTCACATTGTCTCTTGTCTAGGGGTATCTGGTAAGGTGGAGAGAGAGAGAGCGGGTGGGCTACGCCTAGCTTCCACCACGTGTAGAATACCTGTGGTATCAGCAATGTCTCATTTACCTTTGGGTCTGTGTTGTACACCCGGATCCTCCCTCCAAGAGTCACCGTGAACTTCGTCCGCCAGGAAGTGAGCCTCACACCATTAAAGTCCAACACTCCTTTATTAGAACACACCATACAGGGACTTCCTTGACAGATAGAACAGAAAAGGAGGTGTGAGTGTGAATAGGCCCAGACACAAATTCGGTCCTCCACTCTCCTCCTGGAGAGTGGGCTATGGTCTCCGCACGAGGTGAAGGGGATCCTTCTGGACGGTCTCCGACAAGAGACTCACCCGTCACCGGCAGTCTGCTGCACCGGGTCTTCGAGTGAGGAGCTCTCCCCGGTCCATTGCGTCTTACTCAGATTCAGGCCTCCATCCCCGAAGTGCCTTAGGACCCTTCCCTCGCGGAACTCAGTGTTGGGCACTGAGCTCCGGACCTTCTTGCAAGTACCTCACCCCAGGGCTGAAGGTGCCTGGGGTGGAACACGATCTCCGATGGTCCCCTAGGCCGAGGCCTCCTAGGGGACTAGCACGAACACACGTCCGCAAGCTGAAGGTGCTTGGGACTAAGACCCCCTGACCAAAATGGCGGGCCCCTTTTATCCCCTCTCCCAGCAAGCACGGCGGGTTCCCCGCCCCACCATACCGCTACCGAGAGAGGACAAAAATAGGAGGCTCGACACAGTGACATTCGTCCCTCCGGCCACGGTGGCAGTGCCACCTGGTGGACCCAGGGAACATAGCACTGATGTCACAGCTAGATTCAAAAAATGCACCCGGGAAAGTAAGTACCCGCTACATATATATATATTGTGACAGCAGGAAGGTAAAGTCACCTGGTTGCATCCAGGGGGGTAGATATATTTCTCCCAGATTCAGGCTGTATGCCGACTTATACAACTAGGGAGTTGATGAAGCCCAGCTGAGGCTAGTGGGCTCATGGATGACTCATACCTCTAGGGAGAGGGCTGGGCGTCGTGCAGGCAGGGAGTTGATGAGACCAGCTGAAGCCTGTCAGTTCGTTTAAGGCCTCTATAAAAACTCCCAGCTTCATTAGATGTTAGCTCATGCCTGGACCCAGACCTGTGTGGACTGTCTAAGGAGAGTGAACCCCTGTGCGGTGAGGCAAAGCCTGTGTGGCTATTTGTTTGGACTTTTACTAAACCAGGGACTTAGGGACTAGGACAGCACCAGGCTGATCCCAGTTGTTAGTTTAGGAAACCTGCATGTTTAGTCAGAGGTCAAACTGACCAGGATTTATTTTGTTTGTTTCTTTTTGGCTTTGCTGTGTTTTTGTCACTGTACATAGAGAAATAAACCGCACCTTTTGATTTTGAAAACCACAACCTCCGTCTGCTGGCCCTGTTTTTGTGTGGGGAGCCCAACCAGGGGGTCACACACACCCGCTACCGAGTTAACCCCCTCACAGTTGGTGGAGAACCAGTGGCAGTTTTTTTAAGCCAGCATGGAGGAGATACTGAAACAGCTGGCTCTAGCAAATGCCAATCAACAGCAGACAAATGCAGGTTTGCAAAGGAGCCTTGCAGCCCAGCAGCAAGCTCATCAACAAGCCCAGCAGCAATCTGAGGCCCGCTTCATAGACCTGTTACAGAAGCAAGAGCAGAGACTACAACAAATGGAAGCAGTAATGCAGCAACGTCCGCAGACCAGTGAGGAAAGCCGTCCCACTAATACCGCGTCCTTTGGGGTGAGTCGTTTATTGACAAAAATGACTGGAGAGGATGATCCAGAGGTATTTTTGACCACATTTGAAAGGACTGCTGAAAGAGAAAAGTGGCCTGAGGAGCAGTGGGCTGGACTGGTGGCTCCTCTGTTAACTGGTGAATCGCAGAAGGCTTACTATGACCTAGAGCCTGACCAAGCAAAAGACTATGTGATGCTAAAAGCTGAAATATTGGCAAGGCTGGGTGTCACCCTGGCTGTCCGGGCTCAGCGTGTGCATAACTGGACTTTCCAGCTTGGAAAACCCCCCAGGTCTCAAATGTATGATCTCATTCACCTGAGCAGGAAGTGGCTACAGCCAGAGACTTTGTCCGCACCAGAGATTGTGGAACGTGTTGTAATGGATCGGTTTTTGAGAGCTCTTCCTACTGCCATCCAAAAGTGGGTAAGCCATGGAGACCCAGAGACGGCCGGTGGTCTTGTGGATCGTGTAGAGAAATACTTGGCTACAGAGAACCTGACGGCCTCTTCCAGAGACTCTCGGACTTTCCACCCTAAGACCAGACCATCCCCAGGGGCGGATAAGAGGATTCCAAGGGGTGAGGGTGGAGAGAGTGAGAGGGTGGGAGCTCTACCCAAAGTTTGGCGAGAACAGCCTGGGAAGTCAGGGGCTCAAGAGGCAGCCAAATGGATTGTTTGCTACCGCTGCCGGCAAGCGGGACATATTGCAGCAAATTGCCCGGTTGTGGAGGAACCCATGCAATGTGACTTTCTGATGGACAGACGTCAGTCGCTGTGTGCGACAGTCGCATGCACTGCCATTCGGGGAACTGAGAAACATTTATGCAAAATGTGTATTAATGGTAGAAATGTTGTGGTATTACTGGATTCAGGTAGCCTTGTGACCCTGATAAAGGCTGAATTAGTTAAAACAGAGGTCTCTGGGAATAGCAAGGTAGCTGTTATTTGTGTGCATGGGGACACCCGAGAGTATCCAGTGACTACAGTGTGTTTCGAGACCCCCAAAGGTACCCTCTCTCATCCAGTGGGGTTAGTATCTCAATTACCGCATGATGCCATTGTGGGAAGGGATTTTCCGAAGTTCTGGGAACTGTGGGATGATCCTGAGCCCCCCACTGGTGCCCCTATGTACCAGGAATGTGATAGCCAGAACTCCTCTGAGAGTGGTGAGGACTCTCCAGAATTTCCCTTGTCAGTATTGGCAGGGGAGACTCAAGAAACTGGAGAGGAGCCCACCTCCTCAGACGAAAACCTACCGTCTGTGGAGTTTTCTGATCTGGAGGTTCACAGGGAAAATTTTGCCACAGAACAGTTAAAAGACCCCGCCCTAATAAAGGCACGGGAAAACGTAGTGGAAATAGATGGCGAGTTAGTGAACCCAGATAATACCTGCACTTACCCATACTTCAGCGTAGAGAAGGACCTACTGTATCGGGTGGCAAAAAGGGCAGAAGAAACCGTTGAGCAGCTTGTGGTGCCCAAACCTTACAGGAAGTTGGTGTTGGAGTTGGCCCATGGGCACATTCTTGGAGGTCATCTGGGGACAGAGAAAACCCGAGAGAGGGTATTACAGAGATTCTATTGGCCTGGGGTGATGAAGGACATAGAAAATTATTGTTCCTCCTGCCCTGTGTGTCAGAGGTCGGCCCCGATGCCACATTTCCGTAGCCCGCTGGTCCCTCTACCCATCATTGAGGTCCCGTTTGAGAGAATCGCAATGGATTTGGTAGGTCCTATAATCAAGTCCGCTAGGGGGCACCAGTACATATTGGTTATAATGGACTATGCCACCCGTTATCCAGAAGCGATCCCTCTCAGAAATACCTCGGCCAAAACCATAGCCAAAGAGCTATCTCTTGTTTTTAGCCGGGTGGGTATTTGTAAAGAACTGCTTACGGACCAAGGTACACCCTTTATGTCCCGGGTTATGAAAGAGCTGTGTAAATTGTTCAAAGTGACGCAATTGCGTACGTCTGTGTATCACCCCCAAACCGATGGGCTGGTTGAAAGATTCAACAAAACCCTAAAACAAATGTTGAAGAAAGTGGTGGATAGAGATGGAAAGGATTGGGACTGTCTACTTCCTTATTTGATGTTTGCTATTAGGGAGGTGCCCCAATCCTCTACGGGATTCTCCCCCTTTGAGTTACTGTATGGGAGACACCCAAGAGGGCTGTTGGATATTGCCAAGGAAACTTGGGAAAGTGAGAGTTCTCCCCACAGGAGTGTGATTGAGCATGTCGCCCTGATGCAAGATCGAATTGCACAGGTAATGCCCATCGTGAAGGAACATTTGGCCCAAGCGCAGTTGGCACAGCAGAGAGTGTACAACCGTGGAGCAAAGACCCGTACCTTTTCCCCGGGGGATAGGATATTGGTACTTGTCCCTACGGTTGAAAGTAAATTCCTTGCCAAATGGCAAGGCCCCTACGAGATAATGGAAAAAGTGAGCGAAGTGAATTACAAGGTCAGACAACCAGGAAGGCGAAAGCCCGAACAGATATATCACGTTAATCTGTTGAAAGCTTGGAGGGATAGAGAGTCCCTAGTCGCAGAAACTTGGTCACCAGCTCAAACTGGTTGCGTGATTCCGGAGGTTGGAATAGCAGCCACCTTGTCACAACCCCAACAACAGGAGGTTAAGGAGTTTGTGCTTCGCAACAAGGAGGTGTTCTCTGAGCTGCCGGGACAAACATCTGGGGTAGAGCATGATATTATTACCCCGCCCGGTGAAAGGGTGAAGTTAAAACCCTATCGGATCCCAGAGGCCCGACGGGAGGCAATACGGGAGGAAGTACAGAAAATGCTGAACTTAGGGGTGATAGAGGAGTCCCAAAGTGATTGGTCTAGTCCCATTGTGTTGGTGCCTAAACCGGATGGGAGCTGGCGATTTTGTAACGATTTTCGTCAGTTGAACAAAGTTACAAAATTTGACACCTACCCCATGCCACGTATAGATGAGTTGATCGACCGGCTGGGAACAGCCCGATACATGACGACTCTTGACCTCACAAAAGGGTATTGGCAAATTCCCCTGGCCAAGTCGGCCAAAGAGAAAACCGCATTTGTAACCCCAGACGGGGCGTTCCAATATAAGAGAATGCCGTTCGGGTTACAGAATGCGCCGGCCACATTCCAGCGGAAAATGGACCAGATACTGAGGCCCCATCGGAAGTATGCTGCGGCTTACCTGGATGACGTAATTGTCCATAGCACAGATTGGGCCTCACATCTGCCAAAAGTGCAAGCAGTCCTAGACTCTATCCGGGAAGCGGGGTTTACGGCTAACCCCAAGAAGTGTACCATTGGGCAGGAGGAGGCCAAATATCTTGGGTACACCATTGGCAGGGGAGTGATAAAACCCCAACTCAACAAAGTCGAGGCCATCCAGAGTTGGCCACGTCCCAACAGCAAGAAGCAGGTACGGGCCTTTCTGGGAATCGCGGGTTATTATCGGCGCTTCATTCCCCACTTTGCTTCTAAGGCTGTGCCCCTAACCAACCTGACGAAAGGGAAAGGGTCGGTCATGATTAAATGGACCCCCGAGGCTGAGGCAGCATTCCAATTCTTGAAACAAGCCTTATGTAGCCAGCCAGTGTTGTACTCACCCGACTTCTCTAAAGACTTTGTCGTACAAAGTGATGCGTCAGATGTGGGGTTAGGAGCAGTATTGTCCCAGGTCTGGAACGGGGAAGAGCACCCAGTCATTTACCTCAGCAGGAAGTTGAAGTCCCATGAGGTAAATTACGCCACGGTTGAAAAGGAGTGTTTAGCGGTGAAGTGGGCTCTAGATTCCCTTCGGTACTATCTGCTAGGTAGGCACTTTGACATGGTTACGGATCACGCTCCGTTAAAGTGGATGGCTCAAAACAAGGAGACAAATAGAAGAGTGAATAGGTGGTTCCTGGCCCTACAGGAATTCAACTTCACAGTAAAGCATCGCCCTGGCGTTCAAATGGGGAATGTGGATGCTTTGTCTCGAGTACATGAATGCCTGATTGCTGGTGTTCCAACCCCAAGGTTAAAACAAGAGGGGGGGGTATGTGACAGCAGGAAGGTAAAGTCACCTGGTTGCATCCAGGGGGGTAGATATATTTCTCCCAGATTCAGGCTGTATGCCGACTTATACAACTAGGGAGTTGATGAAGCCCAGCTGAGGCTAGTGGGCTCATGGATGACTCATACCTCTAGGGAGAGGGCTGGGCGTCGTGCAGGCAGGGAGTTGATGAGACCAGCTGAAGCCTGTCAGTTCGTTTAAGGCCTCTATAAAAACTCCCAGCTTCATTAGATGTTAGCTCATGCCTGGACCCAGACCTGTGTGGACTGTCTAGGGAGAGTGAACCCCTGTGCGGTGAGGCAAAGCCTGTGTGGCTATTTGTTTGGACTTTTACTAAACCAGGGACTTAGGGACTAGGACAGCACCAGGCTGATCCCAGTTGTTAGTTTAGGAAACCTGCATGTTTAGTCAGAGGTCAAACTGACCAGGATTTATTTTGTTTGTTTCTTTTTGGCTTTGCTGTGTTTTTGTCACTGTACATAGAGAAATAAACCGCACCTTTTGATTTTGAAAACCACAACCTCCGTCTGCTGGCCCTGTTTTTGTGTGGGGAGCCCAACCAGGGGGTCACACACACCCGCTACCGAGTTAACCCCCTCACAATATATATATATATATATATATATATATATATATATATATATATATTTATTTATTACGCACACACACACATATATACAGTATTTATATATATATATATATATATATATATATATATATATATATATATATATACACACAAACACATGAATAGCAACAAAATGGTCCGGGGCTTAAGTGGTTAATAAACTGGCCGTTTGTGACAAAACGGTCATGTGCTGTGATGAGAAGCGGAGAACATGTTCTCTGCTCCTTTTCTCAGCTTATTAAACCGGCAATGCTCTGAGATAAGCGGTGATCATCATGATCTCGGCTTATCAAACGGGCACCTTAAGGACCGAGCCTCTTTCTGAGATTTGGTGTTTACAAGTTAAAAACTGTTTTTTTTGCTAGAAAATTACTTAGAACCCCCAAACATTATATATTTTTTTCTAGCACCCTAGAGAATAAAATGGCGGTCGTTGCAATACTTTTTGTCACACCGTATTTGCGCAGCAGTCTTACAAGTGCACTTTTTTGGGGAAAAAATAAGACAACAGTAAAGTTAGCCCATTTTTTTTGATATTGTGAAAGATAATGTTACGCCGAGTAAATTGATACCCAACTTGTCAGGCTTCGAAGTTACGCCCGCTCGTGGAATGGCGACAAACTTTTACCCTTAAAAATCTCCATAGGCGACGTTTAATTAAATATATAAATAAAATTCTACAGGTTGCATGTTTTGAGTTGCAGAGGAGGTCTAGGGCTAGAATTATTGCTCTCGCTCTAACGATCGCGGCGATACCTCACATGTGTGGTTTGAACACCGTTTTCATATGCGGGCGCTGCTTACATATGCGTTAGCTTCTGCGTGCAAGCTCGTCGGGACAGAGTGCATAAAAAAAAAATCTTTTTTTTTTCTTATTTATTATACTTAATTTTTTTTATTTTGACACATATTTAAAAAAATGGGTCACTTTTATTCCTATTACAAGGAATGTAAACATCCCTCGTAATAGAAAAAAGCATGACAGGTCCTCTTAAATATGAGATCTGGGGTCAAAAAGACCTCAGATCTCATATTTAGGCTAAAATGCAATACAAAAAAAATTTTTTTTTTATGTCATTCTAAAAAAAAAAAAAAAAAAAAAATGGCCCTCTAAGAGCATTGGGCGGAAGTGACATTTGACGTCGCTTCCGCCCTGCAGTGATATGGAGATGGGTGGGGGCCATCTTCCCCTCTGGAGAGCGGCGGGAGGGGGGCCCCTCTCCCGCCGCCGATAAAAGTGATCTTGCGGCGTATCCGCCGCAGAGACCACTTTTATCTGAAAGAGGACCGCCCGCTCTTGAAGAGGGTACCGGGATTATGGTAGCTAGCTGCTACCATAACCCCGGTATTCCTCTTCAAAGTAGAGACATATAATGACGACGGGCGGACGTCCGTAAGTGGTTAAAGTATAACTAAATGCAAAACTTTTTTTTAGTTTTGGATAGAGTGGAGAGGGAGGGATTAGAACACCTGTCAGTTGTTATTGCTGTCTGTGTCCCAGTTAGGGAGATTCACCCTCTCTTTGTCCTGTTTACCATTATCATTGAAAATGACAGTAAAATAAAATCCTAACTTTTGGGTTGTCCCCAGAAAAGTAATAGAGGGGAAATATTCCAATGGGGACACTAGTTCTGGTGACCTGGGGGTCCCCAAAAGATTCCCTTAACTGCTTGCCGACCAGCTGCCGTCACTATACTGTGGCAGATTGGCTCTCCTGGGTGAATCGCCATAGGTGTACGTCGGCCGGTGCGCGTGGCCGGCGGTCGCAATGTCTGCCGGCCACCCGCGATCGCTCCTCACAGAGAGAGAACGGGGATCTGTCAATGTAAACAGACAGATCCTGTTCTGTCAGGGAAGTAGAGAGAGATCTGCTGTTTTTAGTAATCAGGAACAGCAATCTCTCTCTACTCCCAGTCAGTCCCATCCCCCCACAGTTAGAAACACCTCCCTAGGACACACCTAACCCCTTGATCGCCCCCTAGTGTTAACCCCTTCCCTGCCAGTGACATTTATACAGTAATCAGTGGCTATTTTTAGCTCTGATTGCTGTATAAATGTCAATAGTCCCAAAAAAGTGTCAAAAGTGTCCGATCTGTCCGCCGCAGTGTTGCAGTCCCTGCTACAAAATCACAGATCACTGCCATTAGTAATAATAATAAAAATACCATAAATCTATCCCCTATTTTGTACATACTATAACTTGTGCGCAAACCAATCAATATACACTTATTGCGATTTTTTAACCCAAAATATGTAGAAGAATACATATTGGCCTAAACTGATAAAGAATTTTTTTATTTCTTTTTTATTTGGGGTATTTATTATGGCAAAAAGTTAAAAATATAGGGTTTTTTCAAAATTGCCGCTCTTTTTTGTTTATAGCGCAAAAAATAAAAACCGCAGAGGTGATCAAATACCACCAAAAGAAAGCTCTATTTGTGGGGAGAAATTTTGTGGGGAGAATTTTGTTTGGGTACAGCATCACACGACCGAGCAATTGTCAGTTAAAGCAACATAGCGCTGTAACACAAAAATGGCCTGGTCAGGAAGAGGAAAAATCCTCTCGGGGCTGAAGTAGTTAACTTGCAGGGATTTTCCCTCACTTCCTGTTTTGGCAATGGACAGGAAGTGAAGGTAAATCTCCCCAATGGGACAAAGATGGCAAAAAAAAAACTTACAGGGGTTATAACTCTCCCTTATGCCCTGTACACACGATCGGATTTCCGATGAAGCTGACTTTCATCAGTCTTGCATACACACCATCAGACAAAATTCCGACCCTCCAAAATGCGATCGTGTGTACAGGGCATAAGGGCCCTTTCACACGGGCGGATCCCGTGATGATCCGCCACATAAACACCCACTTGCTCAGCGGGGATCGCTCCGTTGATACCCGCTGAGCCGGCGGATGACTTGTCCATCTCTGCACACTGTGCAGAAACGGACCGGTCAGATCGCCGCTTTCCTCTATGGGGGGATCGGATGAAAACAGACCGTCTGTCCGCTTTCATCCGATCCGCAGATGGATGGAAAAATAGGATTTTCCTCCGTCATCATAAACAGAGGATAGCGGAGACTGATAAGATCAGATGTCAGCGGACCTTTTTCCTGCCTGACTCACTTGCAAGTTAAGGCACACCGTGCTATATGCCCGTACCCTCCTGTTTGAAGAGGTTAAGCGGTGTTCACAAATTTTGGGTCCTGCAGCGAGTTACCTCCTTTCAATGATTATCATCCCCAGAGTATGGGGACAAGTCTATATTTCTTCCCCCAAGAATGCCAATGTCCAGAAACACTTTAACTCTAACAGAGAGTTTATTTTCTATTGCTGCGTAGTAGACAGGGAAAGATGAATGAAAGAAAGAATAGGTGTGAGGGATTAGGTCCAAGCACAACTAGTACCTTTGTCACCACTCGATCCCGAGAGGGTTTAGCTCACCCGGATAGTCCTCTCTCACAGTCCTAGCAGCCGGAGTGATGCTCGAATAGTTCTGTCACCCTATCCCCTCCAGGGACGGGTTCAGGAAATCCTTTAACCTCTGTAGAATTTGGAGAACAGAACGATGCCAATGGGCACTCTACAGGGTTAGCTTTGCGGAGCAAAGAATCCTTCCCTCTGACAGATCACCAGGCCTTTCCCGAGACAGCGATCTTCCATCACTCATCTCCTCTATGGGACCGATCCTCCCCTGGCTTCCCTTCGGTCAGAGTGGGTACCCTCACCTGGGCACCCTGGGACTCTTCTTTCGGGAGTAGGCCCTAGCTAAAGGTGCTGGGCCTACTAGTAGAGTTGCAGCCCCAGGCTAAAGGTGCCTGGGCCTGATCACACCCACACGTACCCCTGGCCATGAGGGCCACCGAAGGTGGGGTACATGTCTCACTCTCGGACCAAGGGGTCCTGTCCTCCTCCTCTCTTCCTCCTCGACTCCCCTTAAGATGGTGTCTGCCCCTTATGTACCCTCTCCCGGCATGCACAGCAGGTTGACCACGCCCACTGTACCGCTGCCGAGAGAGGACACCCTAAGGCGTAGCAATGTCACCCATGGTTCAACCCTGACCTGATATGGCAGTGCCACCTACAGGTCACAGGGAACCATACACCAGGCAGCATCACATAGGCAGAAGCAAATACCTAACAATCAAAGCGGCCTGAGCCTGGCTACCAGCTCAGACCAACCGCTAAATTTAGGCACATAGCACCCCTGAAAAGTAAAGGGGCGCTACACGGACATAAGGTCCGCCCGTGTGAAAGGGGCCTTACTCTATCCAAAACTTAAGAAAAAGTTAACAGTGGGGTTGATTTACTAAAACTGGAGAGTGCAAAATCTGGGGCAGCTGTGTATGGCAGCCAATCAGCTTCTTCAATTAAGCTTTGGCAAAAAAACATGGAAGCCGATTGGTTTGTATGTTAGTTTTAGTAAATCAACCCCTGTGTTTCATACAATTTAAAACTAGACCACTTTAAACGGCCATATTATTAAATCTGGCAGTCTGTCAATATAAATCTTGTTTTAATCTGGACAGATTGTTTGACTATTTAGTAAACATTGCATATTTTACATCAATTTAAAACCCTGCCATCTGTCATGGTATCTTTTGTCTTTGATGTTTTGTATACTTATCACAAAATAATGTGATTTTCCATTTCTAAAAGTGCTTTTGATACGTATACCCAAGACATCGGAATCGGTCAGGGACTTGTAACTCACCAGACAGTGATGTCATATGATTACACTGTATTTGATGCTGATCAATACACTTGTTTTTTACCAGATAAAACTACAGCTATTTTCCAAGTTATTGCTTTATTCATTCCCAGCCTAACATCTGCTGTATATTTTTGTTTACATGCTGCTTGTCAAATCTTACTGTCCCAAAGGTGTTTATAAGAGAAGCTTCAGCAGTCACTTTCTTAAATACTAAAGCCTATCAAAATTTGGATTCTTCCACCACTGAGCAGAATGACAACCACACGATCGCTGTATTTAAAGCAATTTTTCACCGCTGTTTTGATTTCCAGCCTATGCCGTTTAATTGACATTGTATGCCTGTTGGCTCAGTGACTTCTGAACAAAAGGCAGACTTTCAAACTGATGTTAAATTGTTTGATTGGCAAAATTGGTCAGTACAATCAATGGGTTTTCACTTGAAAAAAAAAGGGAGGGGAGATGTTACAAGGTCAAACACAATCTAAAAGCTGGTATATAGAAAAGAGCTTTACAAAATGTTAAAAGATAAAAAAAAAAAATATTTAAAGAATGTTGGATTTATCAAAATGAATGCTAGCTGTGCTACATACGTTATAATGGATTTAGTTTTTTTTACTAACAGACAGTTCCGTTTCTATCCAGTAACCCTATTGAATATTGTTACCAAATCCTTCTTGGGTAGCTTATTTAGCCTAAAATGGTGGATAACATAGAACAAAGGATACGACGCAAAGCACAAAGTTAAAGTGTTACTAAACCCAGGAACCTGCATTCACTATATCTGGTCTCCCACAGTACACAGAACATGGAAATGCAATTATTTTAGTAAATATAAACTGCTAAATACCTTTTCTCATCAGCAGTATATAGCAGTCTTGTGACTTCTATCAGTGTCTGGTTAAAGCTTGCAGGAGGAATTTTCATTCTCCCCTGATTGTCCTATGAGGTTGCATGATCCCTGACCCTCTGTCTGGACAGTGCTGATTGGCCCTGAGCGGATCACATGCACCCTTTTAACTTCCCTGGCGGTATGATGATGTCAGATTTTAGGTGCTGAAAGCGGTACAACTATTTTGCATAGAAATTTGGCGTTATATATTGTAGGCCTGTAATTCTTCGTAATAACTCACTTAAATCTGTCCAAACAAGAGTCTAGTAGACATCCCGGTATGATAAAGTTTGAAACACGAAATCATTAATTATAATATAATAAATAACTATAAATAATTATAACAAATAATAATATAATAATAATAAAAATTATTCAATAATGTAATCAAATCTAAAACACTGAAATTTGCTCAGTTGCAGAATTGTCGCTGTCATTAGATTTAGTGTTTGATGACGAATTTCCCCACAAGTCGCTATCGCTCAATTCTGCAAGTGATTCTAATTTATTATCGCTGTTTTCTAGCTGGTCTAAAACCACTTTTGACATAAAGGGACACTTTTTGGTTGCTATGGACAATCTCCAGTTTCCAGGCAGAAAAAAACTGTATTTATAATATAAAACTGCATGCAGGGCACTGGAAAGACCACTAGGGTCAAAGGGGATGTGTAATTTTTTTATACAGTACTGTAATCTGTAAGGTTACAGTGTACTGTATGTGTATTGTGTTTTTACTTTTTTGAATTTGGCGCCGATCTCCGCCCCTGTGCGCCGCAACGTCGAAAGGAACAGAGCTCGGCGGCACTCGGGCACTGTGTGAATCAAGCGAGGAGACAGCTTGCACACACCGTGGGGAGAAATCTCAGGATCCAGGGGACAAGGTAAGTAACTTAGCCTGGATACTGTGATGCAGCCCTGAGTCTGGCTCGGGGTTACCGCTTTTGGTACTGGAATCTCACCCCGAGCCTGACTCGGGAAAACCACCAGAGAGGTTAAGTCTCTAGCAATACACACCAAACTGAGCATGTGCAGAGTGCCCCCAAGGCTCTGTTCTATCAGGAGATGGTTTGGGGACAGGGGAAGAAATGGAGGATCAGAGAAGACCGTATCAAAATGCCTTTTTAAACAATGCGGAGGATTAACCCCTTAGGTTCCACAGTGAGTATAACAAGCATGCTTTACTGCATATACAGACTGATTTTACTGGTGTGGGTTTAGTAACATTTTAAATTCAGTGCTAGCTGCCATTGTTTTTTTGCACAAGGATGGTTAACATTACAATATTTCTCAATAATTTAAAATGAAAATCCAAGCCCTGCCCCAGAACCTCCAAACATGGTCAATCTTTTTAAATTCTTTACAGCGCTATATTATCTTGGAAGCCTTTGGCGCATATACTGATCAATTTAGGGCAGGTGTTCTCAACTGAGGTAGTTCTATTCACCCATCAAAAACTTCACTAGTTGTGGCCAACTTGTGTATTTTGTATTTGCCCTTTTTATATAAATAAATATAGCTTCCCAATTTTTTTATTTAAGCTATTCTATTCTGTTCTTTGCTGTCCACATGTAACGTTAAAGCTATTGACATCTTTGAGTCATATTGCTATCTAAAAGGACTGGCGGTGATGATGACAATTTTAACAGTCTAGTAAAGGGGATATAGGGACATATTGGGGACATCCTCCAATTATGTGCAAGCAAATATTACGTTTTTTCTTTTAATTTTCCTTGCATGTGATTGGGTACTCTTCGCAAAGTTAAGGTTTACCTCATTTACTAAGCTCTGGAGCAACTTTGCAAAGTGCACAGTCTTTTGGCCTTTGGTAAATCAAGCCCATTGGGCGATGCACTGGAGCTCTGTCACTGAAAAAAGGTTAAAAACCCCTGTTGTAAAGAGAAGATATGCTATTCAACGGTTTTAATTATTTGTATGTAAATGTGATGATCCTAACAATGCAAAGTTGTTATACATGTATAGTTTTCATTGATACATGTACATGTGAGCAGCCATATTTACACATTACAAAAGCAGGCTTTGCTTCCAGTTTAATAAAGCAGCACAGTGGCTGTACCCACATGGACGAGATTTTATATTGACAATTTTGATTACTAATCGCATGGAGCCAGCTACCAGTGGGTAACGTAATAATGGCAATATGGATCAGTGCACTTGCAAAAAATTAAAAAACATTTTTTTTTTAAATAAACATTTGAGTAGTGATTTAAATTAGACGCCATTGTTCACAGAAAATGATCTACAGTTTCTCAAAAATAAATTAAAATTGAATCCCAGTAAATCTGTTCTAATAAAACAACACATTACAACATTCTTTTTTCTTCTATACAGTATGTGGCCTTAGTTGAACTGGAAATTTTGCCGAAATGTAAACTCGAAATTAGTCAATATTTACTTGAAAAACGAGGCTCTACTTTTTTTCCCTTTATTTAGAGGGTGTGTTTTTGGGGTGGTATATTTAGAGTAGTGTCATTTTGTTATTTAATGTTTTTTGTGTTTTTTCCAAATTTTTTGTCTATTTGATCATTATTTCTCTAATGTTGACTTTAATTTTTTTTTACTGCCTCTTTACTTTTCTTTACAAAAATCTAGGGAAATTGAAAAAACACTGCTTTCATAAAAAACATGAAAACCCACCTTAAATTTACCTTCCCCTTTGGCTTCAAAGCATTTTTCAAAATTTAAGCAAAACTTTGATGGTAAAATAGAAAAATTGCATGCAAAAATATATAAATGTCAAGCTTGTTTCCTTCCCATATATGGATATGTTTACTACATAGATTAAATACTTTTGTTGGCTCTTTGGCTGTGCTTATTTTAGGTTTTCGAGTCCTAAGACGTTTCAGTTTTACATTTTTAATTGCAATCTTTTTTTAGAAACGGGCTATTCAGTAACATGTACATAGAAAATAATATAAGCCCCCCCTTCGGTTTCTTAAATACAACGTGAGTCATGTCTTCCCATACACTGAACAAAGTAGCTGAGCATTAAATATGCTTGACGATCTTCTGCTTGAGCAAGTGGACCTAAACGGTGTGAAGTGTTAATGCTCTGCAGCTTTGCTTCCTGGCTGGTGATTGATCATTTGTAAGTATATCTACTCCATGTTCCATGAAATCAAGTTTGCCGTAATGGGTTCATCAGATTTTTGGGTTAAATTGAGAGTGAAGAGGTACTGTGTATTGAAATAAGACTTGCCATGTTCCGGGCTGGCCTCGAAACAGCATGGCTTCTAAAGGCGATATTCAAAACCACTTCACTTATCACACGCTTGCTGATTCTGAATAGGGTCCGATGGCGGGGGACATTTGGGAGTTTTCCAATACACTTTAAGTCTGTTGAGCTTCCACCAATGAGGCCATCTCTTTGGAGTTAACAGGCGAGCGTAACATGTCAATGTATAGGACTATGTTAATTAAATATCGTAGTGCATGAAATGACACACTTGAAAGGGGCTTTTTTTTTTGGCAACGGAGAGAATTGTAACCATAGAAAACCCTGCAATCACCACAAATCCACCTACACGGTACCATATATTTTCCAACAAATGCAATATTATTTGTTTGATGCCAGGTCCTTTGGAAAAGACAAAGTGGCAGCTGCAATTGAGTTACCCTTATTTATTTATTTTCACATTTTTTTTTAGTGTGCCGTTTAGTGTGTGGCATTTAAAAGATCTTCTGTGTGGCATTTAAAAGATCTTCTGTGCACAGTCGCAGCCCTCAAGAACAAAGGAAGGGATGGTTTGCTCATATTGTTATGTTAAGTGCCTAAAATAGTTTTTTGAAGGGATCACTCCAAGCAGAGGAATTGCAGTGTAATTCTGGGTAATGTGGTGTAAATGAACACACATGAACTTTTGTTCTGCTTTGTAAATGGAGATAGAGAGTGACTGCCACACTTACAGCTGTTTGGCCTCACTTAGAATCACTGTCATTCCCTAATGAGTGAACAGGCTACTCACTCTGTCTATAACCAGCATCTAAAATGCGTAGGAGTCTTTATTTACCAAAAATACTCCCAAATGTATACTGTACACAGGAAAATATTGATGCTGTTGCTTTTTAGTTTTATAAGTGTGTAAAAAAATTGGTTCAGTCAATGGAATCATTTCAAGCTTAACTCCAAGCAAGCAAATAAATATGCAGTTCAAATATACATATACATATCAACCACATAATTTGTAATTCTGTTCACCCGCCTTTGTGATTTACATATCTATGCCAGACAGGACAGACAGGCCTTTCTTTTTTACAGCTAAGGAACACAGTGCTGTCACCTCCCCACCCACAGCCTGCTGACTGGACAGTGAAAGAGCAGCAACACACTGATAAGTCATCCATCTGCTCCCTCCTCCTGTCTGCATGTTACCTGTGCATGCATCAGAGCCTGATTAGCTCTTAGCACTGCCTATCCTTCTCCCAATCTGAGTGCTGTTATGCAATGGATTTCAGGCAGCTGATATCAACCCAGACTCTGGCACTTGCAAGGATGTGGTCTTGACTTCAGTTTTCAGGCTGCTCATCTGCATTGGGTTTATTTGTTGTTCCTGCATTTTCATAGTTTCTCTCTTGTTCCCAGTTCCTAAAGCCTAGCACACACTTTTGTTTTTTTTCGTTCAACGGGCTGAAAGAAAAAAAAAACAAAGAGCTTAAGAGGAGCCGCTGTACTAACTATCCAATGTTAGTACAGTGATCTCCCCCACTGAGCTATTGTGTTCTGACAGGGGGATAGACCCCCTGCCAGAACACGCCGGTCAGCCAATGCCGGCGGATGCCGCGTGATATTCAGCCTGTGTGTACAGCCCTTAAACCTGACCCAGGTGTCTTGACCTTTAGACTAAGCTCACAGGTAAAGTCGAACTAAACCCCACCTATGGTTTACAGCCAAAGAAGCTGCCATCTTAGCTTCTGTTTGATCTGCAGTTGCCATGGTGCTGCACATGTGATCATTTATGACACTTTGACGCCTTGACAGTTTGGTTGAGTTTGCCGCGAGCTCCGGGACCCGCGGACTCGATGTGTGCCGGTGTTCTGCGATCGTGTCACGGAGCTTCAGAACGGGGGAATGCCTGTGTACACAAAGCATTTCCCTGTTCTGCCTAGTGACAGGACACTGACCTTCTGCTCCCTGTCATCGGGAGCAGTGATCAGTATTGTGTCACAGGTAGCCCAGCCCCCACACAGTTAGAATCACTCCCTAAGACACACTTAACCCCTTCATCGCCCCCTAGTGATTAACCCCTTCCCTGCCAGTGTCATTTACACAGTAATCAGTGCATTTTTATAGCACTGATCGCTGTATAAATGACAATGGTCCCAAAATAGCGTCAAAAGTGTCCGATGTGTCCGCCATAAAGTCACGATAAAATCACTAATCACCATTATTACTAGTAAAAAAAAAATTATTAATAAAAATGCCATAAAACTATCCCCTATTTTGTAGACGCCATAACTTTTGCGCAAACCAATCAATAAACGCTTATTGCATATTTTTTTTTACCAAAAATATGTAGAAGAATACATATCGGCCTAAACTGAGGAAAAATTTTGTTTTTTATTTATATATTTTTTGGGTATATTTATTATAGCAAAAAGTAAAAAATATTGTTTTTTTTTCAAAATTGTGGCTCTATTTTTGTTTAACCTCCTTGGCGGTATGATTCTGTCAGATTTTAGGTGCTGAAAGCAGTACAATTATTTTGCAAGGAAATTTGGCGTTTTATATTGTAGGCCTGCAATTCTTAGGAATAACTCACTTAAATCTGTCCAAACCAGAGTCTAGTAGACATCCCAGGTATGATAAAGTTTGAAACACAAAATCATAAATTATATTATAATAAATAACTATAAATAATTATAACAAATAATAATATAAAAATAATAAAAATTATTCAATAATGTAATCAAATCAAAAACACTGAAATTTGCTCAGTTGCAGAATTGATGCTGTCATTACTTTCAGTGTTTGATGACGAATTTCCCCACAAATCGCTATCGCTCAATTCTGCAAGTGATTCTAATATATTATCGCTGTTTTCTAGCTGGTCTAAAACCACATTTGACATAAAGGGACACTTTTTGGTTGCTATGGACAATCTCCAAATTCCAGGCAGAAAGAACTGTATTTATAATATAAAAGTGCATGCAGGACACTGGACAGACCACTAGGGACAAAGGGGATGTGTAATATTTTTATACAGTACTGTAATCTATAAGATTACAGTGTACTGTATCTATAGTGTGTTTTTACTTTTTTGAATTTGGCGCCAATCTCCACCCCCGTGCGCCGAAACGTCGCAGGAAACGGAGCTCGGCGGCACTGTGTGTGAATCGAGCGAGGAGACAACTCGCACACACTGCGGGGAGACATCGCAGGATCCAGGGAACAAGATAAGTTACTCTCCCTGTATCCTGCAATGCAGCCCGAGTCTGGCTCGGGGCTACCACTTATGGTACTGAAAACTTACCCCGAGCCATACTAGGGAATACCGCCAGGGGGGTTAAAGGGCAAAAAATAAAAACCGCAGAGGTGATCAAATACCACCAAAAGAAAGCTCTAAGGACGTAAATTTTGTTTGGGAGCCACGTCGCACGACCGCGCAATTATTAATTTAAGCGACACAGTAGCGAATCGCAAAAAGTGCTCTGGTCATTAGGCAGCCAAATCCTCTGGGGCTGAAGTGGTTAACCACTAGAGGTCTGCTCTATAGCCGAATGACAGCTACAGCGCGGACCTAGAATGCCAGGAGGACGTCAATTGACGTCCGCCCCTTTCCTCGTTCCCGGCGCACGCTCCCGTGCGCGCATTGGGGAACTTCCATGCCCGCCGCGTCACGTGGGTGCCGATGCGCGTGCCTGGCGGCCGCAATGTCCGCCAAGTACACGCGAACGGCATTTACAGAGCCAGGGACGTGGATCTCTGTGTGTAAACACAGAGATCAACGTCCTGTCATGGAGAGGAGAATGATGGTGTGTCCCTTGTACATAGGGACAACCATCGGTCACCTCCCTCAGTCAGTCCCCTCCCCCCACAGTAAGAATCACTCCCTTAGGCACACTTAACCCCTTCAGCACCCCTAGGGGTTAACCCCTTCACTGCCAGTGTCATTTTTACAGTAACCAGTGCATTTTTTATAGCACTGATCACTGTAAAAATGACAATGGTTCCAAAATGGTGTCAAAAGTGTCCGATGTGTCCGCCATAATGTTGCAGTCACAATAAAAATCGCTGATCGCCGCGATTACTAGTAAAAAAAAAAAATATTAATAAAAATGCTATAAAACTATGCCCTATTTTGTAGATGCTATAACTTTTGCGCAAACCAATCAATAAACGCTTATTGCGATTTTTTTTCCCAAAAATATGTAGAAGAATACATATCGGCCTAAACTGTGGAAAACATTTTTTTTTTTTTTAAATGGGGATATTTATAATAGCAAAAAGTAAAAAATAGTGTTTTTTTCAAAATTGTCGCTCTTTTTTTGCGTATAGCGCAAAAAATAAAAACCGCAAAGATGATCAAATACCACCAAAAGAAAGCTCTATTTGTGGGGAAAAAAATACGTACATTTTGTTTGGGAGCAACGTCGCACGACCGCGCAACTGTCATTCAAAGCGTGACAGTGCTGAAAGCTGAAAATTGGCCTGGGCAGGAAGGGGGTTTAAGTGCCCAGTAAGCAAGTGGTTAAAGAAAAAGTACCCTTAAATGTACATGAAGTCTAATAAGCTTTGTAAACAAATAAGGATGAGTTTGTCATCCTAATATTGTAGGTGAATATTACAAAAGGTCCAACAGAGATAAACTTTTCCTAAAGTGAAAGAAAAGCTCTGTGCTATATGGTACTGCATGTAAAACAAAAAATGCATGTATTTACTAATGTCATAATGCAAACTTAATTTTGAATGCACATTTTAATGCCTTCAAAATGCCTTACCCCCTGACTACAGCAAAAAACAAACAAAAAAAAAAGCAAATAACACCCCTTAAAATGGGCACCATAATGCATAGAACACATAATGCATATTAAAAACATGAATGTTGTTAAGGGCAAAGGTGCAAATAAGTAATTTGAACGGATGTCCCCATTATGTGTTACTGTTTACTGATGCCTAAGGCAAAACGGAAGCCTGGGGGTCAACAATACCCACTTGTTGTCTATGAGTAGAAGCCTTCCCCTACTTTTTTCCCAAAGACCTGTCAGACGGCAGTTATTACCTCTGCTACCGGAATCACAAAATTAGGCCAAAGCCCACTGAGCAGGACTTAGTAGTGTGATGGTATCTCTGTTCAATGCTGCTTAATTAGTAGAGGTGGGTGAAATCTAATTACATTTTCCAACTCATCTGATATCTAGCAATATACATAAAGGTCCTGCAGTGCGATCATTTGTCATTTATGGAGTAACTGTCACATAATCACTTATATTGCACAACCAAACAGTACCATTCTATTCCTTGGTTTCTTATAGGTACTGGTTTCTCTGACTTAAACGTTTTGAAAGATAATTCCTACGACACTTCATTCATGTGACCTGACAAATATTTTACAGGTCTGGAGCTTTCTTTGCTCTGTAGTTCATGTTAGAGATGGCAGATCAGCAGTCTAGGCAACTTAAGTGCATGCAATCAACACATTTTATCTATTATAGGCATTTATATAGCACCAAATGTATGCAGTACTTTACATATTGTACATTCACATCAGTTCCTGCTCTCGTGGAACTTACAATCAAATGTACTTACTGTAACTTACATCCTTATTATACATATTAGGGCCAATTTTGAATAGAAGCCAATTAACCTACCAATCTTTGAAATGTGGGATAGTGTCCTGACTATCATTTATTTTACAATAATGTTTATTGAAATTTTGTAGAAAATACAAGAAAAAAGGGAAGCAATACAGGTGAATACATGTGTATGCAGTCAATATGACTGTTCAGTATTGACTCAAAGTCCATAGAACAAACACCATAATACACGTGAAAACAATGGTTCCAGACTGCTTGTCATATAACCAGATAGGATACAAAAATGGGGAAACAAAAAAAAAATCCGGCAGGCCAACACTGTTTCGAGTCACAAAACCCACTGGGGGACATTTACTAAAGTTGGAGCACTCCGGATCTGGTACAGCTGTGAAGGATAGCCAATCAGCTTCTAACCTCCCCTTCTTAAAATAAAATTTTAGAATAAAACCTTGAAGCTGATTGGCTTCTCTGCAGAGCTCCACCAGATTTTGCACTCTCCAGTTTTAGTAAATCAACCCCAATGTCTCATAGGTATTTCTCAAATGAAGCATGATCACACAGGTACATATGACATAAGGATTGGGTTGTGAAGTGATGGGGTAATTTAAAAAATAGGATTTTTTGTACTCACCGTAAAATCCTTTTCTCTGACATCCATGGACTGACACGGTGTCTCTTTACACTTTACACGTGGGATGTCCCAAAGCAGTGTCAAGAGGGATGGGAGCAGTATAAATGGAAAAAACAAACTTTCACTCCAAGAAGGTAGATCTCCTCAACGGAGGAGTCGCAACTTTAAACAGCGGCCTGCAGCACCCTGCGGCCGAAGGAAGCATCCGAAGATGCAGCCACATCAACCTTATAAAAAACTTAAAAGGTATGAACAGACGACCAGGTCGCCGCCTTGCACACTTGTGCAACCGACGCTTGATGTCGGAAAACCCAGGAAGCACCAATTGCCCTGGTGGAATGCGCCGTAACCGGAAAGGGAGGCGCCCACCCTTTGAGAGCATAGGCTTGAATGACGGTTTGTCTGATTCCCCTAAAAATGATGGCAGACGAAACCGCTTGGCCCTGTTATGGACCAGGGGCAGTCACAAACAGTGAGTCGGACTTCCGAATAGAAGCAGTAGCAGACAGGTACACCCGTAAGGCTCGTACCACATCCAATATGTGCAGCGCAAACTCTCTGGGATGCGATGGGTGAGGACACAAGGACGGGAGGACAATGTCCTCATGTAGGTGAAAGGTAGACACCACCTTTGGCAAAAGGGAAGGTCGCGGATGCAACACCGCCTTATCCTTATGGATGACTAAATATGGCGACTTGCAGGACAAAGCCGCCAACTCAGACACTCGTCAAACAGAAGTGATTGCCACTAAAAGGCCACCTTCTGAGACAAGACAAGAGAGGAATATCCCGGATATTCCCAAAAAGGAGGTTCCTGGAGGACCGAGAGCACCAAATTCAGATCCCACGGTGGGAGAGAAGGCTTGACAGGAGGGAGCACATGGCGAACCCCCAACACAAGGTGCTAACCAAGAAATGACCCGCTAGAGGTCGCTGAAAGAAGACGGCCAAGGCCGAAATCTGATCCTTGATGGTACTCAAAGCAAGCTTTTGGGTCACTCACCACAGTAGAGGACGCAAGATTCTGGGGACGGAATACGTCCGAGGACGCCAGTCCAGCGCTTTGCATATGGCGATATAAGCTTTCCAGGCACGGTGATAGATCTGCCTGGAGGAAGACTTCCGTGTCCTTAACATGGTCAAAATGACAGAGTCCGAGAGACCTCGGTCCCTCAACACCTGGCTTTTAACAGCTCTGCCGTTAAAGCCAGAGACTGTAAGCCGGATGAAACATAGGACCTTGAGACTGAAGGTCCTCCCTCATCGGCAACCGCCAGGGAACGTCCGCAACGAGACGTACCAGATCAGCGTACCAGTGACGCTGAGGCCAATCTGGAACAATTAGGATCACCGGAGTTTATATCAGGCGATAAGGACCCTATGGGGCCTCCAACGCATCCGAGTCATCGTCCAAGGATCCCTGGATCTGGCCACAACCTCGACCCTTGCGACTGAGTCGAGAGGCCATCAGGTCCACATCCGACGTGCCCCACCGTCGGCAAAGGAGTTGAAATATGCAAGGACCACTCTTCCTAGTCCGGCGTCTGGCGATTGGCGACTCAGATAGTCCGCCCCTATAGAGCCGGCACGTTTCTTCCGGCCCACTTCAGGATACGGATTACCTCGGAAGCCGCAGCTGAGCTCCGAGTCCCCCCGTGATGGTTTACATACGCCACCGCCGTGGCGTTGTCTGACTGGCTCCTGATGGAGCGACCCCGTACTCTCTCCGACCTGAGGAGAGACACAGTCTGATGGCCCGTATTTCCAGAACAGTGATTGGTAAACGGGCTCGTCCGGAGTCCAAGGCCTTGAGCCGACAGGACTCCCCAGACTCCACCCCAGCCCGTCAGGCTGGTGTCCGTCGTGAGTACCGTCCCTTGGATGGGAGGGGAACGACTTTCCGGACCGAAGAGCAGAGGGTCCCAACCACCATGTCAGGGACGCCCTGACCAGGTGAATCACCTGGATCCGAAGATCCAAGGACAACGGGGATTTGTCCCAGGTGGACAAGATCTCCTTCTGCAATGCCCTGGTGTGTGATTGGGCATACGGAATGGCCGCGAAGGAGGCCACCAGGAGTCCCGGGACTCTCATGCACACAACGGATTGACAACCATGTTCGGGATGTCAGCACCCGCACCGCAGACTGAAGTGTCAGCAACTTCTCCAGAGGTAGGATACCTTTGCCTCCAAGGAGTCCAGAACCAGAACTAGATACTCCAGACACTGAGTCGGGACCAGGACTGACTCCTGAATGTTCAGGAACCACCCGAAGTCCCTGAGGGTCTAATTGACGATAGTCACCTTTCCTCTAAGTCTGAGCCACTTTCTGCTCATAGCAGAAGACCGTCCAGATAGCCCACGACAGCAATACCTTGCTGTAACAGAAGGCTAGAACCGGAGCAAGCACCTTGGTGAACACCCTTGGTGCCGAGGCAAGGCCGAAAAGAAGAGCCACAATCGATAGTGGAATTCGCTGATCGCAAGGCGCAGAAACTTCTGGTGACTTGCGCAGATCGGAACATGCAAGTAGGCGTCCTTGAAGTCCAAGGACGCCAGAAGAAAATCCCTTTGGTGGAGTGTAGCGATCACCGTGCGAATGGATCCCATGCGGAATTTCTGCACCTTCTCGAAGGCATTCAGGGCCTTGAGGTCCAGGATAGGTCGAACCACGTCCTATTTTTGGGACGACAAACAGATTCGAGCAGAATCCCTGAAAACTCTCCTGTGACGGAACCGGCACAATCACTCCGGACCTGATCAAATCCTGTACAGCCCCCAAGAGGGCTGCCCGACAGGTAGGAATGAGAGGAAGATTCAAGGGAAAGAATCTGTGTGGGGGCCAGGATCGGAATACTATCCTATATCCTGAGGTGACCACCTCGCACACCCACCAGTCGGAGATTCGGGAGGTCCACCGATCCGTGAACCTGCAAAGTCGTCCCCCCACCCCAGAGTCGGGCGGAGGCAAGACTTTACGCGGAGGCGGGCTTGGGAGCCGCTTGTTTGGCTTACGCACCTAGGGGCACTTGTGCCCACCAGCCGCACTGCCGTCAGTCTGAGAGGGCCTACCTGTGGACTCTGACTGACAAAAAAAAAACCGTTTTAATGGAAAGGAAGGCCCCTGTTTGCGGCGGGCCTCCTCACCCTTGCTAGTCTAAGGAAGAAGAGTGCGTTCACCTCCCGTGACATCCATGACGATGTCATCCAGAGCAGCACCGAAAGGTCTACCGCCTTTAAATAGTAGATCCGTCAGGAGCTTCCTAAGGCTAGGTCAGCAGACCAGCATTTCAACCAGATAAGACGACGCAATGCCACCCCCGAGACAGAGGCCCTGGATATTAAAGGGGCCGCGTTCAGCGTGGCGTCACACACAGAAACCAGACCCTGAACCAGTTGGTGGGCCAGAGCAACTGTGTCTGGAGGAAGAATATGCTCCTTTACAGCTAGGTGCAACATTTTTGCCCAACCTGTAAGTGTTTTAGACACAAGGGTCGCCGCTACCACAGGTCGTAGGGCGGATCCCAACAAGGCAAACATGGTTCTGCTCACCACTTCTGACCTCCTGTCAGTGGGGTCCTCAAATGCAGGAGTCCCCTCCATCGGGAGAGTGATGGCCTTGTTCAACCGGGCGACTGGAGGGTCGACCACTGGGGGAGAAGCCCACTTTTTAAGTAGGGCATCTTCAAGGGGTATCTGATAGACAAACGCCGCGGGACCATAAAAAATTCTTCTGCGGCTTTTCCCAGACCTTATCAATGAGCTGGTCAAAGAAAGTACATATGGAAAAACCTCTTTAGAAGGCCTGGCCTTAAAAGAACCAAAGGAGACTGTATCCGCCTGAGGTTCTGCATCCGCAGCATTTTAGCTTGAGAGTGTCCCTCACCGCAGTCATGAGTACACTAACAAGCGCCCTGTCATTTACTGACTCAGAACTGGAGTTTTCCTCATAAGGAATGTCCTGTTCAAAACCATCCAATACATTCAGAACTAGGGTCCTGAGCGGTAGTGGCTAGGCCCATATCTGAATCAGTGCACTGCCCTCATGAAGTAAAGTGGGGAGAGGGCGCTTTTTTGCTCCATTGCGCTTGCACACAGCTCCCATCCTGGTCAGAAATGATTCCAGGACTGCCCACAACTGGTCCCTAGGGACCGCAGGTGCTGAAGCACTGCCTGTTGTCCACTGACATTTAGGGGAAGCTGGTGACAGAGACTCCATATTGCCCCCCTCTGAGACTCCTCAGATAAAAAGTCCACCCACAGGCTGTGCTGACGGAGGAGGGGGCGCCCAGGGGACTCACCAAACCGGACCTGTTCAAAACCATCCATACATTCAGAACTAGGGTCCTGAGCGATAGTGGCTAGGCCCATATCTGAATCAGCGCACTGCCCTCAAGTAGATAAAGTGGGGAGAGGGCGCCTTTTTTGCACCTTGCGCTTGCACACAGCTCCCATCCTGGTCAGAAATTGATTCCAGGGCTGCCCACAACAGGTCCATAGGGACCGCAGTGCTGAAGCACTGCCTGTTGCCACTGACATTTTTAGGGGAAGCTGGTGACACAGACTCCATTTGTCCCTCTCTGAGACTCTCTCAGATAAAAAGTCCACCCACAGGCTGTGCTGACTGAGGAGGGGGCGCCCAGGGGACTCACCAAACCGGACCAGGGACCGCTTAGTTCCGCTGTCTGTACCGCGCTGTGTCAGCGCTGGTGAGCTGTGAGGAGACTGTGAGGAGATTCGCGCTGCTACAGCAGCGCTAGAGGCCAAACTAGTGCTGAAAAGCGCGCGGGCTACAAGAAAATGGCCGCCGCACTTCACTGAGGCGATCCGCGGCAAGATGCCCGCCATGACGCAGTTAAAATGAAACAGCACACACGCACAGCGCCACTCGGCGCTCAGGCCCCAAAAAAAAAAAACACACAAAAAAGCCCCAAGGCATACATTGCAGACCAGCATGAGCCCCCCAAGAACAGTGTGACCCCCAAGCACCCCACACAGCCAGCGCCAGTAATGGTGACAGAGAGCGACAATAAAATACAGGGGGAGACAGGGAAAATCCCCCACAGAGAAACACACAGCCCTTTGTACTCACCTGCAGGAAGGAGAGACTACTTACCCGTCCCCTGAGGGACACACTGGTGTTTCTGACAGGACTATCACAGTGCAGTACTGAGTAGCTGTCGGCCCGGTCCACCGCGAAAGATACAGTCAGTCAGGAGCTGTTCAGTCTTGAGAGGACCGCGGGAGCACGAAAGCAAACCCGGCCACCCCTGGAGTCATGGGGCCTGTCGTGAACTGAGTCTCACGCACACAAGGCGAGGATCAGCACGCTCGATGGTCGGACAGGGAAGACTACGAGGATATCTTGTACCCAACCTGTTGCCCAGCCGACAGTTGATAGAAGATTCTCAAAAATAAAATAAAAAAGAATTCCAAAAAGGAATAAAATAGGTCAGGAGACTGGCTCCTGAGGGAGCCACGTCTTCTCCTTCTGCTAGGCAGAAAAAAACTGAAGTCTGCTGACTGTAGTGGGAGGGTTATGCCCGGAGGGACCACCCCCTGGGTGGGGCTGTTCAGCTCTGGCTTTTAGAATGTATGTATAACATCTCACATTCTGCCTAGGTCTTCTCCTGCAGGCAGGGACATAACCCACGTGTAAAGTGTAAAGAGACACCGTGTCAGTCCATGGATGATAAGAGAAATAGGATTTTTTGTACTCACGTAAAATCCTTTTCTCTGACATCCATGGACTGACACAGTGTCTCTTTACACTTTACACGTGGGTTTATGTCCCTGCTTGCAGGAGAAGACCTAGGCAGAATGTGAGATGTTATACATACATTCTAAAAGGCAGAGCTGAACAGCCCCACCCAGGGGGCGGTCCCTCCGGACATAACCCTCCCACTACAGTCAGCAGACTTCAGTTTGTAACAAAGCAGTACAAACTTAAAAAGGAAGGGTGGGTGCCGTGTCAGTCCATGGATGTCAGAGAAAAGGATTTTACGGTGAGTACAAAAAATCCTATTTTCTCTTATCATCCATGGACTGACACGGTGTCTCTTTACACTTTACACGTGGGATGTCCCAAAGCAGTGTCAAGAGGGATGGGAGCAGTATACATGGAAAAACCAAAAACTTCACTCCAAGAAGGCAGAGCTCCTCAACGGAGGAGTCGCAACTTTAAACAGCGGCCTGCAGCACCCTGCGGCCGAAGGAAGCATCCGAAGATGCAGCCACATTAACCTTATAAAACTTAAAAGGCATGAACAGACGACCAGGTCGCCGCCTTGCACACTTGTGCAACCGACGCTTGATGTCGGAAAACCCAGGAAGCACCAATTGCCCTGGTGGAATGCGCCGTAACCGGAAAGGGAGGCGCCCGCCCTTTGAGAGCATAGGCTTGAATGACGGTTTGTCTGATTCCCCTAGAAATGATGCCAGACGAAACCGCTTGGCCCTGTTATGGACCAGAGACAGTCACAAACAGTGAGTCGGACTTTCAAATAGAAGCAGTAGCAGACAGGTACACCCGTAAGGCTCGTACCACATCCAATATGTGCAGCACAAACTCTCTGGGATGCGATGGGTGAGGACACAAAGACGGGAGGACAATGCCCTCATGTAGGTGAAAGGTCGACACCACCTTTGGCAAAAAGGAAGGTCGCGAATGCAACCCCGCCTTATCCTTATGGATGACTAAATATGGCGACTTGCAGGACAAAGCCGCCAACTCAGACACCCGTCAAACAGAAGTGATTGCCACTAAAAGGCCACCTTCTGAGACAAGACAAGAGGGGAATATCCCGGATATTCCCAAAAGGAGGTTCCTGGAGAACCGAGAGCACCAAATTCAGATCCCACGGTGGGAAAGGAGGCTTGACAGGAGGGAGCACATGGCGAACTCCCAACACAAGGTGCTAACCAAGAAATGACCCGCTAGAGGTTGCTGAAAGAAGACGGCCAAGGCAGAAATCTGATCCTTGATGGTACTCAAAGCAAGCTTTTGGGTCACTCCACACTGCAGAGGACGCAGGATTCTGGGGACGGAATACGTCCGAGGACGCCAGTCCAGCGCTTCGCATATGGCGATATAAGCTTTCCAGGCACGGTGATAGATCTGCCTGGAGGAAGACTTCCGTATCCTTAACATGGTCAAAATGACCGAGTCCGAGAGACCTCGGCCCCTCAACACCTGGCTTTTAACAGCCCTGCCGTTAAAGCCAGAGACTGTAAGCCGGATTAAACATAGGACCTTGAGACTGAAGGTCCTCCCTCATCGGCAACCGCCAGGGAACGTCCGCGACGAGACGTACCAGATCAGCGTACCAGTGATACTGAGGCCAATCCGGAACAATTAGGATCGCCAGAGTTTATATCAGGCGATAAGGACCCTATGGGGCCACCAACGCATCCGAGGCATCGCCCAAGGATCCCTGGATCTGGCCACAACCTCGACCCTTGCGATTGAGTCGAGAGGCCATCAGGTCCACATCCGGCGTGCCCCACCATCGGTAAAGGAGTTGAAACATGCAAGGACCACTCTTCTTGGTCCGGCGTCTGGCGATTGGCGACTCAGATAGTCCCCCTGCCCATTGTCTATGCCCAGAATGTAAAATGGCCTACAGAGCCGGTACGTTTCTTCCGGCCCACTTCAGGATACGGACTACCTCGGAAGCCGCAGCTGAGCTCCGAGTTCCCCCTTGATGGTTTACATACGCCACCGCCGTGGCGGTGTCCGACTGGCTCCTGATGGAGCGACCCCGTTCTCTCTCTGACCTGAGGAGAGACACAGTCCGATGGCCCGTATTTCCAGAACAGTGATTGGTAAACGGGCTCGTCCGGAGTCCAAGGCCTGAGCCGACAGGACTCCCCAGACTCCACCCCAGCCCGTCAGGCTGGTGTCCGTCGTGAGTACCGTCCATTGGATGGGAGGGGAACGATTTTCCGGACCTAAGAGCTGAGGATCTCAACCACCATGTCAGGGGCGCCCTGACCAGGTGAATCACCTGGATCTGAAGATCCAAGGACAACGGGGATTTGTCCCAGGTGGACAAGATCTCCTTCTGCAATGCCCTGGTGTGTGATTGGGCATACGGAACGGCCGCGAAGGAGGCCACCACGAGTCCCGGGACTCTCATGCAAAAAACGGATTGACAACCATTTTTGGGATGTCAGCACCCGCACCGCAGACTGAAGTGTCAGCAACTTCTCCAGAGGTAGGATACCTTTGCCTCCAAGGAGTCCAGAATCAGAACTAGATACTCCAGACACTGAGTCGGGACCAGGACTGACTCCTGAATGTTCAGGAACCACCCGAGTCCCTGAGGGTCTAATTGACGATAGTCACCTTTCCTCTAAGTCTGATCCACTTTCTGCTCTTAGCAGAAGATCGTCCAGATAGCCCACGACAGCAATACCTCGCTGTAACAGAAGGCTAGAACCGGAGCAAGCACCTTGGTGAACACCCTTGGTGCCGAGGCTAGGCCGAAAGGAAGAGCCACAATCGATAGTGGAATTCGCTGATCGCAAAGCGCAGAAACTTCTGGTGACTTGCGCAGATCGGAACATGCAAGTAGGCGTCCTTGAAGTCCAAGGACGCCAGAAGAAAATCCCTTTGGTGGAGTGTAGCGATCACCGTGCGAATGGATTCCATGCGGAATTTCTGCACCTTCTCGAAGGCATTCAGGGCCTTGAGGTCCAGGATAGGTCGAACCACGTCCTATTTTTGGGACGACAAACAGATTCGAGTAGAATCCCTGAAAACTCTCCTGTGACGGAACCGGCACAATTACTCCGGACCTGATCAAATCCTATACAGCCCCCAAGAGGGCTGCCCGACAGGTAGGAAGGAGAGGAAGATTTGAGGGAAAGAATCTGTCTGGGGGCCAGGATCGGAATACTATCCTGTATCCTGAGGTGACCACCTCGCACACCCACCAGTCGGAGAATCGGGAGGACCACCGATTCGTGACCTGCAAAGTCGTCCCCCCACCCCAGAGTTGGGCGGAGGCAAGACTGCACGCGGAGGCGGGCTTGGGAGCCGCTTGTTCGTCTCACGCACCCAGGGGCACTTGTGCCCAGCAGCCGCACTGCCGTCAGTCTGAGAGGGCCTACCCGTGGACTCTGACTGACGAAAAAACCCCGTTTTGCTGGAAAGGAAGGCCCCTGTTTGCGGCGGGCCTCCTCACCCTTGCTAGTCTAAGGAAGAAGAATGCTTTTACCTCCCATGACATCCATGACGATGTCATCCAGAGCAGCACCGAAAGGTCTACCACCTTTAAATGGTAGATCCGTCAGGAGCTTCCTAAGGCTAGGTCAGCAGACCAGCACTTCAACCAGATAAGACGACGCAATACCACCGCCGAGACAGAGGCCCTGGATATTAAAGGGGCCGTGTCCAACGTGGCGTCGCACACATAAACCAGGCCCTGAACCAGTTGGTGGGCCAGAGCAACTGTGTCTGGAGGAAGATTATGCTCCTGTACAGCTAGGTGCAACATTTTTGCCCAACCTGTAAGTGTTTAAGACACAAGGGTCGCCGCTACCACAGGCCGTAGGGCGGATCCCAACAAGGCAAACATGGCTCTGCTCACCACTTCTGACCTCCTGTCAGTGGGGTCCTCAAATGCAGGAGTCCCCTCCATCGGGAAAATGATGGCCTTGTTCAACCGGGCGACTGGAGGGTCGACCCTGGGGGAGAAGCCCACTTTTTAAGTAGGGCATCTTCAAGGGGTATCTGATAGACAAACGCCGCGGGACCATAAAAAAAATTCTTCTGCGGCTTTTCCCAGACCTTATCAATGAGCTGGTCAAAGAAAGTACATATGGAAAAACCTCTTTAGAAGGCCTGGCCTTAAAAGAACCAAAGGAGACTGTATCCGCCTGAGGTTCTGCATCCGCAGCATTTTAGCTTGAGAGTGTCCCTCACCGCAGTCATAAGTACACTAACAAGCGCCCTGTCATTTACTGACTCAGAACTGGAGTTTTCCTCAAAAGGAATGTCCTGTTGAAAACCATCCAATACATTCAGAACTAGGGTCCTGAGCGGTAGTGGCTAGGCCCATATCTGAATCAGTGCACTGCCCACATGAAGTAAAGTGGGGAGAGGGCGCTTTTTTGCTCCATTGCGCTTGCACACAGCTCCCATCCTGGTCAGAAATGATTCCAGGACTGCCCACAACTGGTCCCTAGGGACCGCAGGTGCTGAAGCACTGCCTGTTGTCCACTGACATTTAGGGGAAGCTGGTGACAGAGACTCCATATTGCCCCCCTCTGAGACTCCTCAGATAAAAAGTCCACCCACAGGCTGTGCTGACGGAGGAGGGGGCGCCCAGGGGACTCACCAAACCGGACCAGGGACTGCTCAGTTCCGCTGTCTGTACCGCACTGTGTCAGCGCTGGTGAGCTGTGAGGAGATTGTGAGGAGATTCGCGCTGTTACAGCAGCGCTAGAGGCCAAAACTAGTGCTGAAGAGCGTGCGGGCTACAAGAAACTGGCCGCTGCACTTCACTGAGGCGATCCGCGGCAAGATGGCCGCCATGACTCAGCAAAAGTGAAAAAAAAAACAGCACACACACAGCGCCACTCGGCGCTCAGGCCCCAAAACACACAAAAAAAGGCCCCAAGCATATCTGCAGACCAGCATTAGCCCCTCCAAGAACAGTGTGACCCCCAGGCACCCCACACAGCACAGCGCCAGCAATAGTGACAGAGAGTGACAATGGAACACAGGGGGAGACAGGGAAAATCCCCCACAGAGAAACACAGCCTTTTGTACTCACCTGCAGGCAGGAGAGACTACTTACCCGTCCCCTGAGGGACCCACTGGTGTGTTTCTGACAGGACTATCACAGTGCAGTACTGAGTAGCTGTCGGCCCGGTCCACCGCGAAAGATACAGTCAGTCAGGAACTGTTCAGTCTTGAGAGGACCGTGGGAGCATGAAAGCAAACCCGGCCACCCCTGGAGTCATGGGGCCTGTCGTGAACTGAGTCTCACGCACACAAGGCAAGGATCAGCACGCTCGATGGTCGGACAGGGAAGACTACGAGGATATCTTGTACCCAACCTGTTGCCCAGCCGACAGTTCATAGAAAATTCTCAAAAATAAAATAAAAAATAATTCCAGAAAAGGAATAAAAATAGGTCAGGAGACTGGCTCCTGAGAGAGCCACGTCTTCTCCTTCTGCTAGGCAGAAAAAAACTGAAGTCTGCTGACTGTAGTGGGAGGGTTATGTCCGGAGGGACCGCCCCCTGGGTGGGGCTGTTCAGCTCTGGCTTTTAGAATGTATGTATAACATCTCACATTCTGCCTAGGTCTTCTCCTGCAAGCAGGGACATAAACCCACGTGTAAAGTGTAAAGAGACACCGTGTCAGTCCATGGATGATAAGAGAAATGGGTATTTCTGAGTATTATTACAAAAATGTTACGGAGAAGAGAGACCCATTGACAATGAGATCACATGGTCATGTAATACTAGACAACACGTGACATTATAAGCTTATACATAACAAAGGGCATAATATAAAATGGAATAGGGAAAATTTAGTAGTGTTATAAATGCAGACTTCACCTCTCACATTTTACAAGGTAATATCACGAAGGCCCTGCCGTTCTTGCCGTTCCAAAAAGGGTAACTGCCAATAGGCTAAAACAATAATGTTATCTCAAGTTAAAAGGGGACTATCAGTACAATACTGCTAAAGAGAGAATGAGCCAAGGAAAAAAGCCAGGGTCCCATTCCATGCATAGATAGTAGAAGAACTGGGAAGTGCATCAAGAAGTGTAAAGAAAAGAGGGAAAAGAAATCAAGAAGCAGAGTGAGAGGAAGAAGGAACAATATAGGGGCCAGGTAGGAGGGGGAGAGAATAAGGGAGGGGAGGGAAAGGAAAGAAAGAGGGGGTACCCTAGAGGACATCTAAATAGGCAGAGAAATAACCATATGTTCCTTCTATAACAGTCTGTGAGTTTCGCAATGGCTTGATTGGGTGAAAAGTAATAAAGCCACGGTTTCCAAATATTTAAGAACTGTGTTTCGTGCCAATATGGCTGCTAGTTTCTCATTATAAAACATGTTCTGTATGCGATTCCTAACTTCAGCAAAGTTGAGAGTGGGCGACTTCCACACTCAGGCAATTGTCTGTTTTGTTGTCATAAATATAAAGGTAACGAGGGTTCGTTCTCTACGCCAAACACCATCAATAGGTTGGTGCAGAAGAGCTTTTCAAAGGTTCTTGCGTAAGTTAATTTGTGTTTATCATTTTGTATACACAAATCCATAGGCATTTCACTTTGGGTCAATAAGATATGTTTCACAATAAAGGGGGGGGGGGGTTGGCTATAAGATTAATTCAGGATAGAGGAGTACAGTAAGAGACCAATCCACACGTTGATGGGCAGGACTTACATCCTGAGCATCATTTCAGCCAGGGACCTTAGTGTTGCAAGGCAGATGTCCTAACCACTAATGTACTATACTACCCCATTTTGATGAGATTCCGTTTTGGTTCCAAGGCATTACATCTCCAGTTCATAAACTAAATTGTTTAAAAAGGCACTAGCCTTGGCGCATGGAGAGGAATTGGGAAAACCCTTAAGGTAGGTCTCCTGATTTCTTCATAAAGATTATACAAGAGCCATTTGAAAATTGCATGTAGTGTACTGCACATGTGCACTGATAATATCATTCTCTCATCAGTCAATGATGGAACAAGGCCTTCCTGATGCTGGGGTGATGCAGGTAATCATAATCACTTCTCTGGCATCATAGCAAACGTTGCAATACAGTAACAATGCTATTATAGCAGATTATAGCAGATTACATTGCATGCTGTGATGCAGCTGCTATCATGGAAATCTACAGTATATACATCAGGGAAGAAATAAGGGCATGACAGCAAACTGATCATTTACCTCATTTACATGGAAGCAGCGGAAAATTAGGACACATTATTGACATTGGAGTTGGAGGATGAAACCATGGTCTGTGGCACAGGACATGGGCATCCAACACTTCTGGAAGTGTTGAATGCCGAATAGACTGGTAGGTAGGACACAGGCCGCTGGTGAGGTGAGTATACAAGCTTTCCCACTGCAGGAGGTTTTAATTATTCTTTCGTCATTTGATAGGGGTTGCATTTATTAAGTGATTTGTAAGTTAGCCATTAGAGGATACTCTGTACTGCAATTACTCTTCCTACCTGCTTAGCAACTATTGAGATATTATCAGCCCAATAAGGAGTGCATTGTTTTCAGTGGGTTGTCAGACGCATAGGCTTGCATTGTAAAAAGGATTAGTAAAGAACCACCATTGTGCAGCACTGAAAACAAGCAGTAAGGCATACAGGTAATGAGAACATATGGTTGTCCTCATAAACATCTACAAAATATATACTGTACTGTATATAAACACATTTTTACGCACAAGTTTATAAAGCTAAATTGGATCTTTTTTACAAGTACATTTCTAAAAAACACTGAACACATCCCATTTCTGTTAAAAGCATTTACATATATTTCACAATGAAATGTACTTAGAATTCAAATAATAAAGTGACAAAGTAGTTGTAAATGTGTTCATAGAATTTACACATTAGGTCCCATTTGTATTATGCTTTATTATGCATTAAGACACATTTTCTTCATTTTGAATGGGGTAGCAGTGCACTGTGTTAAAAAGCAAAAAACTAAAAATAAATATTTATATATTTTTTTTAACCACTTCAATTTTCAGCTTTCAGCACTGTCGCAATTTGAATGACAATTGCGCAGTCATGCTACACTGTACCCAAACAATTTTTTTATTATTTTGTTCCCACAAATAGAGCTTTCTTTTGGTGGTATTTGATCGCCTCTGCGATTTTTATTTTTTGCACAACAAATAAAAAAAGAGCGAAAATTTTGAAAAAAACTAAGTTTTTCTTTGCTTCTGTAAATTTTTTGGGTAAATAAGTATGTTTTCTTCTTCAATGACGGGCACTGATATGGCTGCACTGACGGGCACTGATAAGGTGGCACTGATGGGCACCGATGAGGTGGCACCAATGAGGTGGCACTCATGGGCACGAATGATGGGCACTGATAGGCAGCACTGATGGGCACTGATAGGTGGCACTGGTATGCGGCTCTGATGGGCACTCATAGGCGCCACTGATGGGCACTCATATGCGGCACTGATGGGTACTTATGGGTGGCACTGATGGGTACTTATGGGTGGCACTAATAGGTGGCACGGAAGGGCACTGATAGGTGGGCACGGATGGGCACTGATAGGTGGCACTGATGGACACTGGTGGGTGCCCCTGTTGACACTGGTGGGTGGCATTGCTGGGCATCACAAAAAAAAATTGTGCCAAGATGGTGCCAGTCAGTGCCCATTTGTGGGCACTGATTGGCATAAGTTAGGCATATATTTATACATGTGGATGGCCATGGGGGACTTACCTGGCCATCCACATGTTAGGTGCTTCCCTGGTGGTCCTGGGCGGCATCCTGGTGGTCCAGTGTGGGCATCTGAGGGCATAAACAATCAGCGCGAACCCCCCCCTGTCAGGAGAGCCGTCGATCGTCTCTCCTCTACTCGCGTCTGTCAGACGCGAGTGAGGAAGAGCCGATCAACGGCTCTTCCTGTTTACATCGTGATCAGTCGTGATTGGACACGGCTGATCACGTGGCAAAAAGCCTCCGCCGGAGGCTCTTTACCGAGATCAGTGAAGCGGTGTGTCAGACTGACACACCGCTCCACCAATCGCCGCGATGCGTGCCCCCCCCCCCCCCCGGGCGCACGGCGGCTGTTATCCTGCAGGACGTCAATAGACGTCCAGTCAGGATAACACAACCACTTCTCGGACGTCAATGTCCTATTGACCGGGCGGGAAGTGGTTAAAGTAGTGCACTGCAATGCAAAGTATGGGAGTTCTATAGCATTGGAGCAGTAGCTACTACTGGAGTGGTGTGTTGGGGTGTCATTTAAAATGCATGGCACCATAATATAGCACACCATGGATCGTTATTATTATTATTATACAGGATTTATATAGTGCCAACAGTTTGCGCAGAGCTTTACAATGTTAGGGCAGCCAGTACAGTTACAATACAATTAAATACAGGGAGAATCAGAGGGCCGTCACTTCCTGTCTGGTAAAACTTTTCTCCATCCTGATAGCCCTCGATAGCATTAAAAGCTGACAGAGGTTCTAAACCTTCCCCAGTCTTTCCAATGCTAAAGCTACATTTACACATGTGGCTGTCACTGTATTGGGATCACTTTTCAGAGGTGTTTTGCAAGTGGTAACATATTGCCTCCGCAATGCTTGCTTTAACCTCATAAACGCTGCACCACTACACTGCATGTATTGTACAGGGATGAGCAGTAGTGATGAGCCGAACACCCCCGGGTTCGGTTCGCACCAGAACCCGCGAACGGACCGAAAGTTCGAACGAACATTAGAACCCTATTAAATACAATGGATGCGAACGTTCGAATTCTAAAGTGCTAATTATAACAACTATTATGCATGTTATTGTCCTAAAAAGGGTTTGGGAACCCGGGTTCTGCACCAGGGGACATGTATCAATGCAAAAAGAAGTTTTAAAAACGGTCGTTTTTCGGGAGCAGTCATTTTAATGATGCATAAAGTGAAAAAAAAAAAGTCAAATATTCCTTTAAATATCGTACCTGGGGGGTGTCTAAAGTATGCCTGTGAAGTGCCACGTGTTTCCCGTGTTTAGAACTGTCCCTGCACAAAATGACACTTCTAAAGGAAAAAAAAGCCATTTAAAACTGCTTGCGGCTTTAATGTAATGTCTGGTCCCGGTAATATGGATGAAATTCTTTAAGAAAAATGGCATAGCTACCCCATGACCCCCCCCCCTACCCCAGCCCATTACCAGCCCCTTTGGATCTTGTATGGATATTAAGGGGAACCCCGCACATAAAATAAAAAAGGCCCTATATACTCTGAACAGCCCTATACAGGCGGTGCATACAAGACAGGGACTGTAGGTTTGTTCTTATGTAGAGTCTGTTTGTAATTTTGAACAGGTACATTGTTGAAGTGTAGCTCCAGACCAAAAATCTATTTTTAAACTTTTTGGAAAACATAGGTAAGGGTTATCACCCCTGTAACATTTGTTTTGCTGTCTGTGCCCCTGTTCAGAACATTTCACCTCACTTTCCGTCCCAATGACAACTGTTTTTGAAATGTGGTGTTTTTCTTGAAACAAGGATTGCTGATAAAGCATCAGTACAGAGGAGACACCTTTCTCCCATATTTATTCTTACAGGAGAGAATTTTCCTTCCTAGTGGTAGATTTCCTCTCACTTCCTGTTGTCTTCTTGCGTTTGCAAGTAGGAGTCGTTTGTAAGTTGGATGTTTGAAAGTAGGGACCTGCCGTATATACTCTGCAGAAATAGGCCCCTTAGTTGTTGGTGTTGGCACAACACTGTAAGCACTCACAGTTACTCTTGGTTGGTGCTGGAACGCCCTGCTGTCAACTATTATATCAGGAATTTTAATTACATATAATTGTTGAACAGTGGTAGTAAAAATTGGGCCTTTGATGGTGGTGCTGGTGCCACAACACTGTAAGCCCTGACAGTTACTCTTGGTGGGTGCAGCAATGGGCCCTGCTGTGAATTATTAGATCAAGAATTGTAATTACATGCCCCTGTTGAACAGGGGCTGAAAAATTGGGCCTTAGGCACTGGTGGCACAACACTGCAACCCCTCACAGATACTGTACTTGGAGCACAGCAATGAGCCCTGTTGCAAAGTATTGCTTCAAAAATTGTAATGACACGCCCCTGTTAAACAGGGGCTGAAAAATTGGGCCTTAGGCACTGGTGGCACAACACTGCAACTCCTCACAGATACTGTACTTGGAGCACACCAATGAGCCCTGTTGCAAAGTATTGCTTCAAAAATTGTAATGACACGCCCTTGTTAAACAGGGGCTGAAAAATTGGGCCTTAGGCACTGGTGGCACAACACTGCAACTCCTCACAGATACTGTACTTGGAGCACAGCAATGAGCCCTGTTGCAAAGTATTGCTTCAAAAATTGTAATTACACGCCCCTGTTAAACAGGGGCTGAAAAATTGGGCGTTAGGCACTGGTGGCGGCACCCATAAACAAAAATGATCTTACAAGCTATCATCATCAATCGTATCATTGAGGACTCGGAGGAGGAGGATAGCCAGTCAACATAACAGCACAGGCACTCAGCATCAGCATCAGTCTTGAAGGGATGTGACATGTTAAAATCAATTAGTCTGTTATATCAGCATCAGGTGTGTGGTAGCTGGTGGTGATCCAAGACTGGTTCATCTTGATGAAAGTCAGTCGATCAACCGAGTCGGTGGACAGGCGCACCCTGTGATCCGTGACAAATCCTCCAGCAGCACTGAATGTGCGTTCCGAAAGAACGCTGGATGCAGGACAGGCCAGTAGCTCAATTGCATACTGTGCAAGCTCTGGCCAGTGATCCATCCTCAAGACCCAGTAAGCCAGAGGATTTTCGGTGGGGAAGGTGTCCAAGTCTGACCTTGCCCCTAGATATTCCTGCACCATGTTTATCAGACGCTGGCGATGGTTGCTGGAACCGATCATACTTTGGGGCTGCGGACTAAAGAATTGTCTGAACGCATCGGTCAGACGGCCACCTTCCCCACCGCTCCTTCTTTGACTGGCCGAAGCCTCAGCAACTCGTTGTCCAGGACCAGGAGTTTGCAACCTCCCAGTCTCTGGGAACGCGTTGCACAGACCTTTCTGCAAGGCCTCCCGGAGTTGTCTCATCCTCTGCTCCCTCTGCGACGGTAACATAAGGTCCGCAACCTTACCCTTGTACCGTGGATCAAGGAGAGTGGCCAGCCAGTAATGGTCCCTCTCCTTGATCCGAAGAATACGAGGATCCTTCCGCAGACTTTGCAGGATCAGGGAGGCCATGCAGCGTAGGTTTGCTGAGGCATTCGCTCCGGAGTCCTCTGGGTCACTAAGGACGACATGATCCGCAGCCACCTCCTCCCAGCCACGTACAAGTCCACTGGTTTCTTGGGACTGTAAATCATCCCTAAAAGACTGCTGCTGATGATGCTGAGTGCCAGCCTCCACCTCCATGCTGACACAATCCTCCTCCTCCTCCTCCTCCTCCTCCTCCTCCTCCTCTTCCTGTGCGATGGGTGGGACAGAAGGAACACTGTCTGGGTAAAGGGGGCCTTGAGAGGCAAGGAAGTCCTCCTCTTCCTGCCTCTGTTCTGCCTCAAGTGCCCTGTCCATTATTCCACGCAGCGTGTGCTCCAACAGGTGGACAAGAGGTACAGTGTCACTGATGCATGCACTGTCACTGCTCACCATCCTCGTGGCCTCCTCAAATGGTGCCAGGACAGTGCATGCATCCCTGATCATGCCCCACTGGCGTGGAGAAAAAAAACCAAGCTCCCCTGACCCTGTCCTGGTGCCGTAGTCGCACAGGTACTCATTGATGGCCCTCTGCTGCGTGTGCAGCCGCTGCAGCATGGCCAACGTTGAGTTCCACCTGGTGGGCATGTCACATATAAGGCGGTTCTTGGGCAGGTTCAACTCCTTTTGCAGCTCAGCCAGGCGAGCACTGGCATTATAAGATCTGCGGAAATGCACACAGACTTTCCTGGCCTGCCTCAGGACATCCTGTAAGCCCGGGTACCTGCCCAAGAAGCGCTGCACCACCAGGTTAAGGACGTGAGCCACACAGGGCACATGGGTCAGTTGTCCCTGTCGGAGGGCGGAGAGGAGGTTGGTGCCATTGTCGCAAACCACCATTCCTGGCTTAAGCTGGCGTGGCGTCAACCACCTCTCGGCCTGGCCCTGCAGAGCAGACAGGACCTCTGCCCCAGTGTGGCTTCTGTCCCCCAAACACACCAGCGCAAGCACGGCATGGCATCTTTTTGCCTGCGTACTTGCGTAGCCCCGTGAACGGCTACGGAGCACCGCTGGTTCATAGGACAAACCACAGGAAGAGGCCATGGAGGAAGAAGAAGAGGAGGGGGTGGAGGAGAGAGGTGTGTCACAACCAGTAGTAGCATTTTGGAGGCGTGGCGGTGGGACAACCTCCAACACTACTGCACCTTGTCCTGAATCCTTCCCAGCTGCCAAAAGAGTGACCCAATGGGCCGTGAAAGAAAGGTAACGTCCCTGTCCATGCCTGCTGGACCATGAGTCAGCGGTAATATGCACCTTACCGCTGACCGCCCTGTCCAGCGAGGCCAAGACATTGCCTTCCACATGCCGGTAGAGAGCCGGAATAGCCTTCCGTGAGAAAAAGTGGCGTTTGGGAACCTGCCACTGAGGAACTGCACATTGCACAAACTCACGGAAGGGGGCCGAGTCTACCAACTGAAAAGGCAGCAGTTGAAGCGCTAGCAATTTAGCCAAGCTAGCATTCAACCGCTGGGCATGTGGATGGCTGGGAGTGAACTTCTTTCGACGGTCCAGCAGCTGGGGCAGGGAAATTTGCCTGCTAGAATCGGACGTCGGTGTACTGCTAGCAGAGTGGGCGCAAGTACTTGGCTGTGACACACCTAATTCTACACCTTCATTCCTCTCAGTGCATGTTTCAGAGAGGACTGAAGTTATAGTGGGGTTGGAGATCCCAGCTGATGCGGTGCAAGGAGAGGTCCGCTTTGTTCTTTGGTGTGGGTCTTTGAGGTAGGCTTGCCAACGAGCTGCATGGCAGGTCAACATATGTCTGGTCAGGCATGTGGTACCCAAGCGGCTGATGTTTTGGCCACGCGATATACGCTTGAGACATATGTTGCAAACAGCAGCTGTGCGATCTGATGCACTAGCCTCAAAAAAGGCCCACACCAAAGAACTTTTTGAATGACGGGCAGAGGCAGCGCCCTGCACAGGCGGAGCTCTGCGGTGTGATTCCGTCGGTGTACTGCCCTTACGCTGGCCACCAAAGGGCATCCTGCCTCGTTGGAGATGTGCCTCCTCCTCATCCTCCTCCTCCTCCTCTCTCCTATTAGGCACCCACGTGGAGTCAGTGACCTCATCATCCCCTCCCTCCTCATCACTGGAGCCAATCTGGCAGTATGCTGCAGCTGCTGGAACATGACTGCCAGATTGGTGTCCTTCTTGAGCATCCCCTCTGTCTGCTCTCACGCTACTGCCTTCCTCTAGCTGGGTTTCATCATCAGACCCTTCGAAACGCTGGGCATCCTCCTGGAGCATGTACCCAACACTGTGCTGAAACAGTTCGGGGGACTCCTCAGGAGGAGGACATGGTGGGTCTAGGGAAGGAGTGACTGATGATTTGTCTGACATTGATACCAGGGAAGACGACGCTTTGGCAGCTGCTTTTCCAGTACCCTGAGCCTGGGTGAGAGAGGATGAGGAGGAGGAGGAGGGCTTGGTCATCCACTCTACCAAGTCTTCGGCATGATGTGGCTCAACATGTCCAGCTGCCGAAAAGAAGGACAAGCGTGTCCCATGGCCATGTGCTGATGACAATGCACCGCGTCCACGACCAGCACTGTTGCCCCCAGACACAGAGCCTGCTTGCCCTCTTTTATTGCCTCCTGACTGTCTGCCTCTCCTTGTTTGCCTTCCAGACATTCTAATAGATGGCCTGCAGGGAGATGGGAAAAAAGCAATAAGGGCTACCTTCAGGTGTCCTTCTCTGTCCCTTGAAACAAGGACTTGCAGAGTGAAATAAACTGACACTCTCCCTACCTACAGTTTTCTGTCCCTAGAATAAATGTTTTTTTTAATCACAATATAGCACAAGGACAATTCAGTCACTGTCCTTCCAGGTCCCTGGAAACAAGGACTTGCAGAGTGAAATAAACTGACACTCTCCCTACCTACAGTTTTCTGTCCCTAGAATAAATGTTTTTTTTAATCACAATATAGCACAAGGACAATTCAGTCACTGTCCTTCCAGGTCCCTGGAAACAAGGACTTGCAGAGTGAAATAAACTGACACTCTCCCTACCTACAGTTTTCTGTCCCTAGAATAAATGTTTTTTTTAATCACAATATAGCACAAGGACAATTCAGTCACTGTCCTTCCAGGTCCCTGGAAACAAGGACTTGCAGAGTGAAATAAACTGACACTCTCCCTACCTACAGTTTTCTGTCCCTAGAATAAATGTTTTTTTTAAGCACAATATAGCACAAGGACAATTCAGTCACTGTCCTTCCAGGTCCCTGGAAACAAGGACTTGCAGAGTGAAATAAACTGACACTCTCCCTACCTACAGTTTTCTGTCCCTAGAATAAATGTTTTTTTTAAGCACAATATAGCACAAGGACAATTCACTCACTGTCCTTACAGGTCCCTGGAAACAAGGACTTGCAGAGTGAAAGAAAAAAAACACTCTCCCTACCTACAGTTTTCTGTCCCTAGAAAAAATGTTTTTTTTAATCACAATATAGCACAAGGACAATTCAGTCACTGTCCTTCCAGGTCCCTGGAAACAAGGACTTGCAGAGTGAAATAAACTGACACTCTCCCTACCTACAGTTTTCTGTCCCTAGAATAAATGTTTTTTTTTATCACAATATAGCACAAGGACAATTCAGTCACTGTCCTTCCAGGTCCCTGGAAACAAGGACTTGCAGAGTGAAATAAACTGACACTCTCCCTACCTACAGTTTTCTGTGCCTAGAATAAATGTTTTTTTTTAATCACAATATAGCACAAGGACAATTCAGTCACTGTCCTTCCAGGTCCCTGGAAACAAGGACTTGCAGAGTGAAATAAACTGACACTCTCCCTACCTACAGTTTTCTGTCCCTAGAATAAATGTTTTTTTTAAGCACAATATAGCACAAGGACAATTCACTCACTGTCCTTCCAGGTCCCTGGAAACAAGGACTTGCAGAGTGAAATAAACTGACACTCTCCCTACCTACAGTTTTCTGTCCCTAGAATAAATGTTTTTTTTAATCACAATATAGCACAAGGACAATTCAGTCACTGTCCTTCCAGGTCCCTGGAAACAAGGACTTGCAGAGTGAAATAAACTGACACTCTCCCTACCTACAGTTTTCTGTCCCTAGAATAAATGTTTTTTTTAAGCACAATATAGCACAAGGACAATTCACTCACTGTCCTTACAGGTCCCTGGAAACAAGGACTTGCAGAGTGAAAGAAAAAAAACACTCTCCCTACCTACAGTTTTCTGTCCCTAGAAAAAATGTTTTTTTTAATCACAATATAACACAAGGACAATTCACTCACTGTCCTTCCAGGTCCCTGGAAACAAGGACTTGCAGAGTGAAATAAACTGACACTCTCCCTACCTACAGTTTTCTGTCCCTAGAATAAATGTTTTTTTTAATCACAATATAGCACAAGGACAATTCAGTCACTGTCCTTCCAGGTCCCTGGAAACAAGGACTTGCAGAGTGAAATAAACTGACACTCTCCCTACCTACAGTTTTCTGTCCCTAGAATAAATGTTTTTTTTAATCACAATATAGCACAAGGACAATTCAGTCACTGTCCTTCCAGGTCCCTGGAAACAAGGACTTGCAGAGTGAAATAAACTGACACTCTCCCTACCTACAGTTTTCTGTCCCTAGAATAAATGTTTTTTTTAATCACAATATAGCACAAGGACAATTCAGTCACTGTCCTTCCAGGTCCCTGGAAACAAGGACTTGCAGAGTGAAATAAACTGACACTCTCCCTACCTACAGTTTTCTGTGCCTAGAATAAATGTTTTTTTTAATCACAATATAGCACAAGGACAATTCAGTCACTGTCCTTCCAGGTCCCTGGAAACAAGGACTTGCAGAGTGAAATAAACTGACACTCTCCCTACCTACAGTTTTCTGTCCCTAGAATAAATGTTTTTTTTAAGCACAATATAGCACAAGGACAATTCACTCACTGTCCTTCCAGGTCCCTGGAAACAAGGACTTGCAGAGTGAAATAAACTGACACTCTCCCTACCTACAGTTTTCTGTCCCTAGAATAAATGTTTTTTTTAAGCACAATATAGCACAAGGACAATTCAGTCACTGTCCTTCCAGGTCCCTGGAAACAAGGACTTGCAGAGTGAAATAAACTGACACTCTCCCTACCTACAGTTTTCTGTCCCTAGAATAAATGTTTTTTTTAAGCACAATATAGCACAAGGACAATTCACTCACTGTCCTTACAGGTCCCTGGAAACAAGGACTTGCAGAGTGAAAGAAAAAAAACACTCTCCCTACCTACAGTTTTCTGTCCCTAGAAAAAATTTTTTTTTTAATCACAATATAGCACAAGGACAATTCAGTCACTGTCCTTCCAGGTCCCTGGAAACAAGGACTTGCAGAGTGAAATAAACTGACACTCTCCCTACCTACAGTTTTCTGTCCCTAGAATAAATGTTTTTTTTAAGCACAATATAGCACAAGGACAATTCACTCACTGTCCTTACAGGTCCCTGGAAACAAGGACTTGCAGAGTGAAAGAAAAAAAACACTCTCCCTACCTACAGTTTTCTGTCCCTAGAAAAAATGTTTTTTTTAATCACAATATAACACAAGGACAATTCACTCACTGTCCTTCCAGGTCCCTGGAAACAAGGACTTGCAGAGTGAAATAAACTGACACTCTCCCTACCTACAGTTTTCTGTCCCTAGAATAAATGTTTTTTTTAAGCACAATATAGCACAAGGACAATTCACTCACTGTCCTTCCAGGTCCCTGGAAACAAGGACTTGCAGAGTGAAATAAACTGACACTCTCCCTACCTACAGTTTTCTGTCCCTAGAATAAATGTTTTTTTTAAGCACAATATAGCACAAGGACAATTCACTCACTGTCCTTCCAGGTCCCTGGAAACAAGGACTTGCAGAGTGAAAGAAACTGACACTGTCCCTACCTACAGTTTTCTGTCCCTAGAATAAATGTTTTTTTTAATCACAATATAGCACAAGGACAATTCAGTCACTGTCCTTCCAGGTCCCTGGAAACAAGGACTTGCAGAGTGAAATAAACTGACACTCTCCCTACCTACAGTTTTCTGTCCCTAGAATAAATGTTTTTTTTAATCACAATATAGCACAAGGACAATTCAGTCACTGTCCTTCCAGGTCCCTGGAAACAAGGACTTGCAGAGTGAAATAAACTGACACTCTCCCTACCTACAGTTTTCTGTCCCTAGAATAAATGTTTTTTTTAATCACAATATAGCACAAGGACAATTCAGTCACTGTCCTTCCAGGTCCCTGGAAACAAGGACTTGCAGAGTGAAATAAACTGACACTCTCCCTACCTACAGTTTTCTGTCCCTAGAATAAATGTTTTTTTTAATCACAATATAGCACAAGGACAATTCAGTCACTGTCCTTCCAGGTCCCTGGAAACAAGGACTTGCAGAGTGAAAGAAACTGACACTCTCCCTACCTACAGTTTTCTGTCCCTAGAATAAATGTTTTTTTAAGCACAATATAGCACAAGGACAATTCACTCACTGTCCTTCCAGGTCCCTGGAAACAAGGACTTGCAGAGTGAAAGAAACTGACACTGTCCCTACCTACAGTTTTCTGTCCCTAGAATAAATGTTTTTTTTAAGCACACTATAGCACAAGGACAATTCAGTCACTGTCCTTCCAGGTCCCTGGAAACAAGGACTTGCAGAGTGAAATAAACTGACACTCTCCCTACCTACAGTTTTCTGTCCCTAGAATAAATGTTTTTTTTAATCACAATATAGCACAAGGACAATTCAGTCACTGTCCTTCCAGGTCCCTGGAAACAAGGACTTGCAGAGTGAAAGAAACTGACACTCTCCCTACCTACAGTTTTCTGTCCCTAGAATAAATGTTTTTTTAAGCACAATATAGCACAAGGACAATTCACTCACTGTCCTTCCAGGTCCCTGGAAACAAGGACTTGCAGAGTGAAAGAAACTGACACTGTCCCTACCTACAGTTTTCTGTCCCTAGAATAAATGTTTTTTTTAAGCACACTATAGCACAAGCACAAAACACACTGACACTCTCCCTACCTATCCTTCTCTTTCCCTAAACTAAAGGAATCCAGGTTAAGCAAGAAAGAAATAACAGTCACTGTCCCTGCCTATGCTGCTCTATCCCTGCTCCGGAACACACTACACTAGGCCGCCGTGCTGGCGGCCTTTTATAGTGTGGGGCGTGTACTAAACACCCTCAGCAATAATTGGCCACAGGCATCCTGCCTGTGGCCAATCATTGCTCTCCTCGCTGCCGGCGCTGTGATTGGCCAAGCATGCGGGGTCACAGTGCATGCTTGGCCAATCACAGCGCCTGGATGACACTGCGATGGCGTAGTGCATTGTGGGCCGTTCGCGTCACTCGAATTTGGCGCGAACGGCCCAAATCGTTCGATCTTCGTCGAACGATCGAACAGCCGATGTTCGAGTCGAACGTATGTTCGACTCGAACACGAAGCTCATCCCTAATGAGCAGTGGCAGAGAGGGCCTTTGCAGTGGTTGAGCATGTTTGCAGGGTGCTTGTGAGATGGTTGCGGAATGGTTGCATTCGGCAGGCAGTACTCTCCACTGAATGCAGGGGTGGGGGATTTTTTCCACAGCCGAGAAGCAAAACATCACAGCCACAGCATCTTTCCTCTGTCTTTGATGCTTAACCACCTCAATACCGGGCACTTTCACCCCTTCCTGCCCAGTCCATTTTTCAGCTTTCCGCGCTGTCACACTTTGAATGACAATTGCGTGGTCATGCTACACTGTAACCATGTGGATTTTTTTTATAATTTTCTTCACACATATAGAGTTTTCTTTTGGTGATATTTAATTAATATATTATGTTTTGCAAAAAAAAAAAAAGTTTTTCTTAGTTTCTGTCAGCAATTTTTGTAAATAAGTAATTTTTTTCCTTCACTGATGTGCGCTGATGAGGCTGCACTGATGGGCACTGATAAGGGGGCACATATGGGCACTGATGAGGAGGCACTAATATGTCGCACTTATGAGCACTGATAGGTGGCACTGATATTTAGCACTGATGAGCACTGATAGGTGGCACTGATGGGTGGCACTGGTGAGCACTGATAGGTGGCATGGATAGGCGGCACTGATGGGCGGCATTGGTGGGTGACACTGATGGGCATTGAAGGGCAGCACTGATGGGCATTACTAATGGGCACTGAATGCTGGCACTAGTGGGCACTGATTGCTGGCACTGGTGGGCACTGATTACTGGTACTTCCGTGTTTACATGTGACTGGCTGTCATTGGACACAGCCAATCACATGTGGCTCTTTACAGAGATTGGGTCGCGCCATGTCCTATCAACTCGGCCCAGCCGTGAGCGAGCGAGAGCAGCCGTTCGGGTGCGCCGTCATATGCATCCACCCAGAACGAGAGCCGCACCGTCCCTCCATCATTTGACGGTGGGCGGGCAGTAAGTGGTTAAAGGAGTTGTAAAGGCAGAAGATTTTTTATCGTAATGCATTCTGTGTGCAGCAGCCCCCGCTTTGCCCCCCCTAATACTTGCCCCATCTTTGTCCAGCGATGTCCACGAATGTCTCTGCCACCTGAGACTCTCCCTCCTGATTGGCTGATTTGCACAATTGGCTCCCGCTGCTGTCAATCAAAGTCAGTCAGCCAATCAGGAGAGAGAGGAGGCGGGCCATTCCCTGTCTGAATGGACACAGGGAGCTGTGACTCGCTCGGTTGCCTCCATAGAAAGCTGCTTGCTGTGGGGGCACTCAACAAGAGGAAGGGGCCAAGAGCACAGAAGAGGGACCTGAGAAGATGAGGATCTGGGCTGCTCTGTGCAAATCCACTGCAACAGAGCAAGTGAGAGCCGGTTCACACTGGGGCAACACGACTTCCAGCACGACTTTACAAGGCAACTTCGAGGCAACTTCAAGGCAACTTCGAGGCAACTTCGAGTTTCCTCCAGAACAGGCGACTTTGCCAGTGGCCAATCAAACAATAATCAGCTCTGTGGAAGGGAGGGGTTTGCCTGAGAAAACTATTTTCTCTTCCTGTAAAGTTGCTTCAGTTAAGACACTGATCCGACTTTGGAGGCGACTTCCATTGAAATCAATGGGTATAAGTCGCCTAGAAGTCGTTTTCAAGTAGTACAGGAACCTTTTTTGAAGTCGGAGCGACTTCTGTAGTGTGCATAAAGACGGCTCCATAGACTAACATTACAGCGCGACTTGGGGCAACTTGGGCGTCTCGGGGCGACCTGAAGTCGGATCCTGAGTCGCCCTGGTGTGAACCGGCTCTAAGTATAACATGTTTGTTATTTTTATAGAAAAAAAACAAAACAAGCCTAATCACTTTAAAGTGGTTGTAAAGCTTTGCTTTTTTTTTTTATATAAAAATAACAAACATTCCTATACTTATCTGCTCTGTGCAATGGTTTTGCAATAGAGCAGCCCCAATCCTCTTCTTCTGGGGTCCCCCACTAGTGTTCCAGGCCCCTCCTCTTCATTGAGCGCCCCCAGGGAAAGCCGTTATCCCTGGGGGCACCTGGGAGAGCTTGCTCCCGATTCTCACTGCTTCGTCCAGTGACACAGACAACGGGACTCGGCCCTGCCCCCAGCTCCTGTATCACTGAATTTTAATGACAGCAGCGGGAGCCAATCGCTCCCACTGCTATCAATCTGTCCAATGAGGAGAGAGACAGTGGCGGGATGGAATGGGCTCAGGTAAGGAAAAGGGGGGGTCTAGGGGCAGCTGCAGCACAAAATCTTTTTCACCTTAATGCATAGAATGCATTAAGGTAAAAAAAACATTAAGGCTTTAGAACCACTTTAAGGAGGAGTTTTGGGGGAGCAGTAAAAATAATCCCTAAAAATAGGGCAGTCTTAGCTGCACATACACATTATTTTGGTGTTTATGTTGATTTAACCTGTTTAGGTACTGTATATAGTGATGAATATACTTTATTAAAAACCTGTGTTGCCCTTTTTTTGAAAAAGATTTTTGCTAGACTGCTTTCACTGGCTGCCTGCTTTATTCCCAAGGCATTGACTCACCCAGTACTGAGGCCACAGGATCAGCTTAATAGCCAAGCAGCTAGAATTTTCAGAAGGCGAGGTCATCAGTGGCAGCCCAAGTATTTTCTATAAATTGCTGCAAAGCCACTAATAGCCTGCCAAGGTAAAGATTCCACTTTAAATCTCTTATATATTGATTGAAAGTGTCTTGCTACAAAGCAAGTTTATTGACTTTCAACATTGCGGAAAAAAAGCACATTCAGGATAATTAGCTTGTTGCAATTACAACTGTGGAACAAACATATTCATTATACAATGATCAAATGCATTATCTGCTCAGCCAATGATCCAGATGATATTGTCTAGCTCTGGGTCACAAGCATCAAATGTAGTTCAGAGCCAATGTTTTAAAACTGTTTGGCAAGACTGTCACTATAATGTAGATGTACATAATACCTATAATGCATGGATAATTACACCAGATAAATGTTACCTAACTAGATGAATTATCTTTCTACAACTTTATCAGTACATTTCAAGACTGCAAAGTCTTTCAGGCCATTATGTATCATAACAGAATGTCATCAAATCATAACATTTCTAACTAAAAAAAGATTTATTTTTTTAGAGAAGACGTATAACGCGGCAAATGTTCTTTTCTCGCATGTCAAAATCATTGACGGCTTAATTTGAGCTTTTCTGTTCTGTCCTATTTCATTACAAATGGGTTTAAAGATTTAGAAAACAGTATTGGACTACCAGAGATACATTATGACCTGGGTTGTCATTTGTGTTGGACCTTTCGGATTAGCTTCAGTGGGGGACCACAGTTGGTCAGGTCTTTGATTTCCTAGGCTGCATGGAGCTTGGGCTGCTACCCCTTTGCTTAATTCAAGTTGATCTAAAAAAAATGTGGGGTTCAAATAAATTTTCTTTATACTGTAAATTACTTCTTCAAGCAGTCTGTTAAAAATCATTAGTTTTTGTTGTTGGAAAAGGTATGGCGTTCGGCGTATAGGTGAATGCAGTCCCAGCCCAGGCTCTAGAGATCATTGCAAATTGAATCCTGATTGGTTGCTCTGAGTTACTGCACATAATAACTAGCACTTAAACATAGGCATGCGCACAGGGTGTGGCAGGTGTGCCCAGGCACAACCTAATCATTGCGTACATTGCCAATTCCCCCTCCCCTGTGATCCCCCCATGCACTGCCGCCTTCCATAGTCTCCTCTCCTGTCGGATGCTCTGTTTACTATACTACAGTTTGTGAAGAACAAGAAGCCACTCAGCACAGAGTACTTCCCATTCATTCACTGTCCAGTGCAGCTAAGGCTGCAGAGAAAGGAACTGGGGAATCTCTGTCCTCAATCCCTTTCTCTGTCTCAAAAGTGAGACATCGGGGGTCTGATTAGATCCCTGAAATGTTATCAAAGCCCCCCCAATGGGGCTTCTAAAAAAATTGTCAATTTTCTTTTTAAAACATTGTATAAAAAATACATTTGTAAAAAATAATGCCCTACTGACAAAGTCCACTGCTCTACTGACTGACACTGTTCACTGCCCTACTGACAATATACACACACGCACATGTGTGTTTGAGCTCTGTGGTGTACACCCTAATGCAACAGGCTGTGCACGTGTCATGGATATGCAGTAATGTTTGTCTGTCAGCTTACCTTCCTCCTCATGTGTTAACCTTAGAGGCCAGACTCTCCTCACCTGGCTGCTTTTATAATCTCTCCTCCCAGTCTGGCTCCACCCCAGGCCCTATCACAGAACTCTATATTAACCTGTGCATTGCAAGTCTGGCTTGCTAATCAACGTGTTTGTTTAAGCATTGTGTGTTTGGATTACTGCCTGCCGTGTGCTACGTCTGTCTCTCTAGGGGCCGCGACCTGGACCCAACTGCAGCGTAACATCCTCACCACTAGAGGCTCTGGTGAAAACCTGCTGGGTCTTAGACTCCGCGCCCTGGGGAATCTTGGCTCTAGCTTCCTGTGGATCCCTGTTGTGCTCCACTGGTCCCGATTTCCACAACCACCCAGTATCCCATCCGCCGCAGTCAGCCATAGGGTTCACTACCTTGTGGTGCACTCCTGACCCCCAACGGTGTGCATCTGTCATCTGGCCATAGGTGACCTGACAGTTTGATCAGCCATGGACCCGGCTGACGTGCCGCTTCCCGTAGATGATCCATTGCAGGGCATAGTTCGCAGATTTGAGACCCAGAAATCTAATCAGACCCATGTCATGCGATTCCTTCAGGATTTGGCCTCCCGTTTTGAACAGGTTCAGGCCTCATTAGGACACCCGGTTTAACAACCTCAACCGCTATCAGCGGCTGCACCTATTCGGGTCGCAGTCGCAGCCACACATTCACTACAACTGCCAGCTCCGTCCCGTTTCTCTGGGGACTCCAAGGCCTGCAGGGGGTTCCTTAGCCAATGCACGATTCATTTTGAGCTCCAGCCCCAAAACATCCTGTCTGAATGATCCAGTGGTTTCTAGCCTGTCTGACTTCTTGAGACTTTTTCGGAAAATCTTTGAAGAACCGGTTCGTGTCTCTTCAGCGGCCAGCGCCCAGCGCCCTTTTACGTCTCCGCCAAGAGTCTGCTTCTGTGGGACAGTATGCTCTTCATTTCCGCATTCTGATGGCTGAGTTGAGCTGGAACAATGAGGCCTTAGTCGCAACCTTTTTGCATGGCCTTTCTGATACAGTAAAGGATGAATTAGCAGGAAGAACCATTCCCACTGATCTGGACGGCATTATCTCCTTATGTAACCAGATAGATATTTGCTTTCAGGAAAGGACCCTAGAAAAGCGACGCCAGTACTCCTTGGTCCTTAGTCAGCCTGAGCTCCCCTCTCTTCGACCCGTGGAGCATCTCCTGCCAGCTGAGGAACCCATGCAGCTGGGCCGGACCAGGCTATCCCCAGAGGAACGTGCTAGGCACAGAACTCTAGGCCTGTGTCTCTACTGTGGGGGCAAAGGTCATTTTCGTGACACTTGCTCTCTTTGTCCGGAAAAACGTTCGGGTCCAATACATCTGGAAAGTGGAGTATTGGACCCAGAAATTTCACCCTCACCTTCTCGTCTTCTTCTTTCTGTGTTCCTTCATGTTGCTGCTTCTTCTCATTCGGTCGCAGCATATCTGGATTCCGGAGCCGCTGGCAATTTCATGGACTGGGAAATTGCATCTTCTATGAGACTTACCCTTTTGCCACTCACCACACCATTGGTGGTCTTGGCGATTGATGGCACTGTTCTCCCAGGGGGTCCTATCCGCTTCCAGACCCTCCCTGTTAAGATGTCGGTAGGGACACTCCACCAGGAGTGGATATCCTTCCTGGTCTTACCTAAGGCCTCAACTCCTATCATTTTGGGTCTCCCATGGTTACGGCTCCATTCTCCAAACGTTGACTGAACTACTGGACAGATCCTGGCTTGGGGTTCCTCCTGTTCCTCGTCCTGCCTACCCAAGGTTGCCCCCTGTGAACCTGAGCCGATCATTCACTCCAGTTCACATAACCATTTACATTTGTCTGTCCCTAATCACCCTTGGATGCACAGCCAGGCTAGCTTGTCTACAAGTTCTGCAGTCGCTACGCCTTGCGATGCGATTCAGGTAGTCGCTACACCTGACTCTTCTATTCACTTCGGCCTCTGTACTAGTTATGCCAGTCCAGCCCATGCCCAGTGAGCCTCCTACTTTTTCTTATTCAGGACATTCTGCTTGTGTTTCAGCTATTCAGCTTGACTCCTGTAACATGTCACCTTCTAACCAACCTGACTTCAGGGTTCCACTGACATCTATAATACAAATGACGGCGCAAAAAGAAGGAACAACAACCTAACTGATAAAAATAAATCAGATGAAAATCAATAGGATTTAAAGTATAAAAGTCTTTCTCTTTGGAAGTCAATGTAATATTAAAAGAAAGTCATATGAACATATGCACCGTTGGCAGCAATTGTAGAGCGAAGCAGACTCTATATATAGCAAAGAAAAGAAAAAACAAATGCGCCTACTAAGTGCAGTATGTTAGAAATTTATTCGAAAATAATTAAAATAACAGCCAAATGGCTACTCACAGGATGGAAGTGGAGTATAAGCATAAATAGATATCCTTCTAAGTTGTCTGCGGAGGGCATGAGTCACTCCGTGTGTCTGTAATCTCCCGGTGGTGGAATACTGCCAAGATGAAGAGGTAGTGCACTGTGGTGTTGCTGCAGGGATGGGGAGATGGCAGAAGAACGGTAGATGCGAGAAGAGCTGTCCCTCTATGCCAGTGTGGACACCGGTTCCCACACGGCGTACGGCGTGCGGTTCACGCTGGAGCGCAGTCAGCCTACTGGCATAGAGGGACAGCTCTTCTCGCATCTACCGTTCTTCTGCCATCTCCCCATCCCTGCAGCAACACCGCAGTGCACTACCTCTTCATCTTGGCAGTATTCCACCACCGGGAGATTACAGACACACGGAGTGACTCATGCCCTCCGCAGACAACTTAGAAGGATATCTATTTATGCTTATACTCCACTTCCATCCTGTGAGTAGCCATTTGGCTGTTATTTTAATTCTCTTCGAATAAATTTCTAACATACTGCACTTAGTAGGCGCATTTGTTTTTTTCTTTTCCACTGACATCTGCCCAGTCTGATGGTCCTGTGCTAGATGCCCAGTTCATCTTAAAGGGTCTGGGGGAACCTCCTCAAATTCCTGTTGATCCTCTCATGCCCTTGCTTATTCCTAGAGAGCCTTTGGTCCTTAATAAATCTTCTCGTCATCTCCCTACCTCGGTTTCGGTCTTTGAGGATAATCTAAAGTACAAGGTTAGACAAGTTCTGGATTCTCGGACCTGCAGAGGCATTCTTCAGTACCTTGTGCATTGGACATGTTTTGGTCCTGAGGAGGCGTCTTGGATCGCTGCATCTGAGGTCGTTGCACCTTGTCTGTTGAGGAGGTTTCATCTGAGATTTCCCTTTAAGCCTTGGCCCAGGCAGGGGAGGAGGAGGGCCCATAAGAGGGAGGGTAGTGTCATGGATATGCAGTAATGTTTGTCTGTCAGCTTACCTTCCTCCTCATGTGTTCATCTTAGAGGCCAGACTCTCCTCACCTGGCTGCTTTTATAATCTCTCCTCCCAGTCTGGCTCCACCCCAGGCCCTATCACAGAACTCTATATTAACCTGTGCACTGCAAGTCTGGCTTGCTGATCAACGTGTTTGTTTAAGCATTGTGTGTTTGGGTTCCTGCCTGCCGTGTGCTACGTCTGTCTCTCTGTTACTGATATTGGCTTGTTCCCGACTATCCCTGTCTGCTTGTGACCTTGACCTTTGGCTTGTCCTTTGTTTATCCTTGTGTGCTTGTTGCCCTGACCTTGGCCTTTCCCCTCACTATTCTTGTATCCTGTGCTGCTGTTTCCCCTCTATCCTCCTTACCCTACGGAGCGTGAGCTAGGGGACTCTAGGGGCCGCGACCTGGACCCAGCTGCAGCGTAACATCCTCACCACTAGAGGCTCTGGTGAAAACCTGCTGGGTCTTAGACTCCGCGCCCTGGGGAATCTTGGCTCTAGCTTCCTGTGGATCCCTGTTGTGCTCCACTGGTCCCGCTTTCCACAACCACCCAGTATCCCATCCACAGCAGTCAGCCATAGGGTTCACTACCTTGTGGTGCACTCCTGACCCCCAATGGTGTGCATCGGTCATCTGGCCACAGGTGACCTGACAGCACATCTATGCACTTAAAGAATCAGAGAACGCTTTGCATTTATTTGGGAAATGCAAAGAATTCTCTAAATGGTGCCCATGCTGTGATGTTCAGAATTTATCAGGCCAGCCACCCAGCACGAGTCCCAGAAGGAAAAGGAGATCATTGGAGTAGCAGTGTCTACTTCAATGATTTCCAGATTCCTGATACCTGGCATCGGCTGGTTATGGTATATGCATAGTTACATTGGTCCAAGCTGGTCCAATGTAACTATATATAAATATAAATATAAAATATCCATACCTGGAATTCCTGGAAGCAGGTCAGAAGCAACCTATCCTTATCTCAAATGGAGGCTACTTCTTCCTGAAACCGCCAGAAAAAAATGATTTGCTCCATAGTCGGGCATTAATGTACATAAATTTGTTTAAAGCTGAAATGATGTTCAGAATTACAGTTTAGTTAATTTAGGATTTGTATACTCGGGTGTAAGGCATACCCCACTTTTAAATACACAATGGATTTATTTACTATAGCTGGAGAGTGCAAAATCAGGCTCACTTCTGCATAGAAACCAATGAGCTTGTCAGAGGCGGTTCTAGGCTTTGTGAGGCCTTAGGCGAAACTTATGGCGCGTACACACGTTCGAAATTTCCGATGGAAAAAGTCAGACAAAATTTTTTCATCGGATATTCTGAATGTGTGTATGCCCCATTGGACTTTTTCCTTCGGAAATTCCGACGGACTTAGAAAGAGAACATTTTCAACGGAATTTCCGTTCGTCTGGATGCAATTCCGACAGGCTAAAAACCACGCATGCTCAGAATCAAGTGGACGCATGCTCGGAAGCATTGAACTTAATTTTTCTGGGCTCGTCGTAGTGTTGTACGTCACCACGTTCTTGACGGTCAGAATTTGGTGTGACAGTGTGTATGCAAGACAGCTGCAACGGAATTCCGTCAGAAAAACCCGTCAGAGTTTATTCCGACGGAAAATCCGACCATGTGAACAAGGCATAACACATGAGGCCCCACTCACACCCATAATGGGAAAAAAATTCAAGAAATAAAAATGACAACAGAAAAATGCACAGATCTAGCACACAGTTCATCAGCACCACTTCCAGGGCACCCTCCTAACCCATCAGGCATATGCAGCCAATAAAACATCTGGGACCCAGTAAGGTGGCAACCCACCGCTTTAAGAATTTCCCATGCCTTGGGAGGAAGGAGATTGGGGAGATCTCAGCACAGCACAGAGAGAGAGGGGAGTGAATGGAGAGAGGGGAGGGGGAAGAGAGAGAGGGGAGAAAGAGGGGGTAGAGAGCGAGAATAGATAGAGAGGGGGCATAGAAAGAGAAAGGGAGAGAGGAGAGGGGAGAGAGAGGGAGAGAAAGAGAGAGGGAGAGAAAGAGAGAGGGAGAGAGGAGAGGGGAGAAATAGGCAGAGAGAGGGAGAGGGGGAAGAGAGAGGGAAGAGAGAGAGAGAGAGGGGGGGAGAGGGAGGAGAGGAAAGGGAGGGAGCGGTGGGAAGGGGTGAGTGGGGGCGAGAGAGAGGAGTGTGGTGAGAGAGAGAACTGGGGGTGACACAGAGGAGGGAGGTGAGAAAGAGAGGGGGTGAGGGAGAGAGAGAAGGGTTGTGGGAGAGAGGGGTGGTGAGAGAGAGAAAGAGACAAGGGGTGAAAGAAAGGAGAGTGACATAAAGAGGGAGGGTGGAGAGAGAGAGAGAGAGAGAAAGAGAGGGGGAAGGAAAGAGAGAGAGAGAGTGTGGAGCTGGAGAGAGGAAGGGGGAGAGAGGGAGCGAGGGGGGAGAGAAATGTAGAGAGGAGCTGGAGAGCACTGGGGGTGGGGTAGACAGCACGGGGGGGTGGGGGCTGAAAGCACTGGGGGGGCAAAGAGCAGGGAGGAACTGGAAAGCACTGGGGGGTGGGGGCAGAGAGCACTGGGGTGGTGGGGGCAGATAGCACTTGGTGGGGTGGGGGCAGAGAGCACTGGGGGGGCAAAGAGCAGGGAGGACCTGGAGAGCACTGGGGGGGTGGGGGCAGAAAGCACTGGGGGGGTGGGGACAGAGAGCACTAGGGGGGGGCAAAGAGCAGGGAGGAGCTGGAGAGCACTGGGGGGGGGTGGGAGCAGAGAGCACTGGGGAAGGTGGAGAGCACAAAAGGGGTGGGAGCTGGAGAGTGCTGGGGGGGAGCTTGAGAGAAGGAGGGGAGTCAGAATGAACGGGAGTGGGGAGCAGGGGGTGTTGGAGAGCAGGGGAGGTGGAGAGCACAAGGAGGGGCCAGAGAGCAGGGGGCGGAGCCAGGGAGCACAATGAGGGGCCAGAGAGCAGGAGGGCGGAGCCAGGGAGCACACTGAGGGGCCGGAGAGCAGGGGGCAGCGCCATAGAACACAAGGAGGGGCCAGAGAGCATGGGGTGCAGAAGAAGTTAGATAGAAGGAGCGGTGGGCGTCTGCAAGTAGAGGAATTGATTTTTCCATATTCCTCCTGCAGCCGCTAAATGGTCACTTCTTCTCCTCTCCCTCCTGCAGACATTCATCGGCTGCAGGAGGAATATGGAAAGATCAATTTGTCTATATGCAGCCGCCCACCGCTCCTCCTATCCAGACACACAGGGAGGCTGCACGGGCACTAACGTTCTCTCTGGTCGGCCAGGCAGCATCCGGAGATTGGAGGCGGAGCTCCTTCATCTTCAGTCACGGGGCAGCTCAGCTGGAGGCAGATGCGGAGAGGTCAGGGGAGCGGCGCAGGCTTAAAGAGCAGCCCAGCTGCGGGTCCCACATGGACATGCTGCACGCACGCCTTGTAGAGATGGCACATGAAGTCGGGTGCTGTCATCCGGCCGCTGCTGCCACCTAGAGGCCTCTACAGTCCCGCTCCCCGCACCTGCTGACACCGGACCAGGACACTCCGTGATGAGGCCGTTATTTCTCGGGCAGTATCCCATTTTTCAGTCAGCCCCTGGACCATAGAGTCCCAGCAAGGGTAGGCAGAGCCGCCCGCGTCCACATCAGTGAATGAGCACAGGCAAATAAGGCGGCCGCGAGGCCTAAGTGAGTGCGCCGCCTTAGGCGACCGTCTAATTAGAGAGCCGCCTCTGCAGCTTGTTCAATTAAGCTTTGGTAATAAAACATGGAAGCTCATTGGTTTCTATGCAGAAGTGAGCCTGATTTTGCACTCTCCAGCTATAGTAAATAAACCCCATTGTGTACTTAAAAGTGGGGTATGCCTGTACATTGCAATCCACATCTGTTTACGTTTCTCCACAAACATCATAAGTGCAAAATAAAAGTCCTTGAACCCAAGCCCTGAGATGTCCCTAAGTCATTGAGTGGGGTTTAGGTGCTTCCTGTTTTGGAGTGGGATTAAAAGGGCCATTTCTCCCTTTGTTCAAAAGCAGCAGATATTGGAGTTGATTTACTAAAACTGGAGAGTGGAAAATCTAGTGCAGCTCTGCATAGAAACGAATCAGCTTCCAGTTTTTTTTCTCAAAACTTGTTCAGTTGAAGTTAGAAGCTGGTTGGCTGCTTTGCACAGCTGCACCAGATTTTGCACTCTTGTTTTGTAAATCAACCCCATTATGTAGAACATTACTTAAACGAAGGACATTTCTCATCATTCAAATTAATGTTATTTACTCCCTCATGTTTACAATGCAGTATAGAAGAATGTTCTTGCTTTTGACACGTGGGTGCATGATATCGGCCATGAGACCATTAAACAACAATGACAATATAAGTCACTTGTAATGACACTGTTGCTTCTCAGGCCCCAGGAACCCCACCATTCCCCACCATTCCCCACCAAAAAAATATATATTTATAGTGTATTTTGCCAAAATTTGTTTTAATAGATATGGCTTGTTGCATTTGGTATTTTTAAAAACAGACCATTATTGGCAATATCCAAAATACATAAAAATACTTATGTTTCTCCTTGTCCTCGTAGCTAACAATAGGGCTGTTGCCCACAGAAGAAACAGAGAGGTAGGTTGGCCACACTTCAATGATGTAGCAGATAAAACTTTTTTTGTTGGAATCTTCAAAAAATGTGCAATGCAGACATTACAGCTCCCACAATAGACAGGTAACAATGGTGTACTGTTCTCTGTCCATTGTGGGAGCTGTGGTGTCTGTATTGCACATTTTTTGAAGATTCCAACAAAAAATGTTTTATCGGCTACATCATTGAAGTGCGGCCAACCTACCTCTCTTTTTCTTCAAGTGTCAGGATCACGGATTGGGCCGTCACCTATTAATGTGTGGAGGGGCTGTGAGTCCATTCACTCGCCTACAGCATTTTTTTCATTGTTGATTCCGTTTTAGCCCTGAGACCTATAACACAGTTTGTTCCCCCTTATTCTTAGTTTTGGTTACCTGTTGCACCTATCCTTAAAGGATATGTAAACTCAACATTTAATATTTGTGATATGTGCCTGATGTAACATGTACTTGTATGAAAAATTATCCTGTTCTCTTTGTATTGCTTCCTTTATGTGATATCCCTGGTGTTCTTGACAGTCCCTCTGCTTTCCCTTAGAAAACCTGACCACACTAAGCAGGAGAACACATCGTGGTCAGTTCTCTAGCTGTACTGGGAACTCAGCCTGCTCTCTTTCAATGATCAGACTTGTCCTGACATCTCTTTCCCCCTGCACAGCCTTTCACTGGGAAGACCAGTGTGCTGCTGTTTCTCCTCCTCTAGCTCTCTATGCAGCTGAGAACAGAGGGAATGTAATTATTTATCAAAAAAAGAAGGTAAAATATGTTTATAATGTGTTTTTGTATCTATACACAAATGTTTTGCTTTTCATTTCTATTTTAAACTGAATAGGTTGTGTTACAAGGTGAGGGTTTATAATCACTTTCATTTAAAACAAAAAATAGACAAATCTGAATCAGCGAGATTCTCACAGATGGAGAATAGACACTACTGCCCCTATTTCTTTCTATATCAACCATCAAAAGACGAGATGTATAATTATTGGTTTTGACTCCACAGCCAACAATATAATTGCCTAACTTGTTATAGTTTGATATGTACCCTAGATATCTCAGCAAAAGCTTATCATGCATCCTGTACAAAGCCTGTTCTTTACATGTATGTAAACTTGTCAATATATAATTAAAGTGGATGTAAACTCTCACATATACCCAGTGAAGTGAACAGTCTCAGATGATACACAGGGATGAAACAAATCTCCTTGTATAAGTTTTACATGTATATCTGCTGTCTTCATCTTACTATATTCTTTAGAATTCTTACATCGGGTTCGAATTTTCACTTTCTCATTCAGCAGTAGCAGTGTAGTTTTGGCTTACACTGGGAAACAGCTGATTGGAGGAAAGGCACATCCCCCACCCCCTCCACATTGGCAAAAGAACAAAGATACTTTCAGAGCTGTGCTGTGACAAGACAAGCTCTCTGCTAATCTATTTATTAGATTTATTATTTAGCAACCTCCCTCTATACAGGTGCTTTTACCTCCCGTCTCTGAGAACATGTCAGAAGTTATCATGCTGATAACAGAAGAATGGAGAAGCATAAAGACACAGGACTTAGGGCTTTGGAGAGAGATAGGAAAACACTACAGATATATGTGTCAAATTTTATGAATCGGGTTTACATCCACAAAAAAGAAATACTTACTGTTTCTTAAACATTCAACTTTCTCTCCGTTAACATCAAATATCCACTTCGCTGTTGATCCAAGGTCCACTTTGGAAGTGCACAGATCTAAAAACTAAATGGAAAGATACAAATGATAATGTTCTAAGTAATTAAACAGTTCAAATATCCAGACAATATAATGTGATTGGAATATATTTAACCATATTAATTTTATACTGTTTCGTTGCTCTCTGCATTACTGATTTTATCAAATTTTGTGTTGTTTGTCCACAAATTGATAAGATTAGAGTTAACCATTTCTTAGATCATGTAGGGCAAAGTGAAGGGCTCCCCCAGGATTTCCTATTCCCTCCCAGAGGAACATACACTCACCTTTCCCCACTCATTCACCGCTCCGCTCAGCTACCAGGACCAAGAGAAGAAACCCAGTATATGCTCCAAACCTACTTGTTGGGGCGCACAAAGGCCTATGAATACTTTTTCCAGCCCCATGTAGTAGCCCCTGGCTATTCGGGAGTGGCAAAACACAGTACAGAATTTTAGATTATTTTCTACTCCTGCTCCATCCTTCAACTCTTAGAGCAGCTCAGCTCCAAACACAACCCTTTTAAGCCCCTGTGCCCACCCTGCAGCCCTCGGACTTTGGCAGTTTCTAGAACAAACATTGATTAGGGTAAATATATTTTTACTAGCCATGTCCCCAGTTTTGTATTGTCTTCTGCAGCATATCTCCAGCCAAAAATGTAGCATACAGTATGTAGTCCACACTCTCAGACTCTCATTTCCTCTATTAGGTCTACAGTTTTTAACAGTCCTCACAAGCATTACATATATTGAACATTATGTGCGGCCCTTTGATGATGTCAGTGGCCACATTTGAGGCCCCCTTTAGCTCATAAGTTGACAACTATTGCTTTAACCACTTGTCCCCCGCCCACTGTCAATTGACGGCGGGCGGAGGACACTCTCGTTCTGGGAGGACGTCATATGACGTCCTCCCTTTAAAATGAGCTAGGAGGCGCGCGCGCGCGCCCGCCGCGTTCCCAAGGCCCCAATGCGCGTGCCCAGCGGCCGCGATTGCCGCCGGGCACCCGCGATTGCCCGGGAAACGAGCAGGAAAGTGGATCTCTGTGTGTAAACACAGAGATCCACGTCCTGTGAGCAAGAGGGGACCGATGGTGTGTCCCTTGTACATAGGGACAACCATCGGTCACCTCCCCCAGTCAGTCCCCTCCCCCCACAGTAAGAACACATTAAGGGAACATATTTAACCCCTTCCCGCCCCCTAGTGGTTAACCCCTTCCCTGCCAGTCACATTTATACAGTAATCAATGCATTTTTATAGCAGGGATCGCTGTATAAATGTGAATGGTCCCAAAAATGTGTCAAAAGTGTCCGATGTGTCCGCCGCAATATCGAAGTCACAATAAAAATCGCAGATCGCCGCCATTACTAATAAAAAAAAATTTAAAAAATGCTATAAATCTATCCCCTATATTGTAGACGCTATAACTTTTGCGCAAACCAATCAATACGCGCTTATTGCGATTTTTTTTTATACCAAAAATATGTAGAAGAATACGTATCGGCCTAAACTGAGGAAAATGTTATTAAAAAAAAAAATGGGTATTTATTATAGCAAAAAGTAAAAAAATTGTGTTTTTTTTCCAAACTGGACGCTCTTCTTTTGTTTATAGCGCAAAAAATAAAAACCGCAGAGGTGATCAAATACCACCAAAAGAAAGCTCTATTTGTGGGAAAAAAAGGACGCAAATTTCGTTTGGGAGCCACGTCGCACGACTGCGCAATTGTCATTCAAAGTGTGACAGCGCTGAAAGCTGAAAAATGGCTTGGGCAGGAAGGGGGTTTTCGTGCACAGTAGAGAAGTGGTTAACCCCCTTAGCGGTATTCCCGAGTCAGGCTCGGGGTGAGTTTTTTATGCTAAGAGCGGTAACCCCGAGCCAGACTCGGGCTGCATCGCAGTATCAAGGGGAAGTTACTTACCTTGTCCCCTGGATCCTGTGATGTCCTCCCGCAGTGTGTGCGAGCCGTGTCTCGCTCGATCCTCACTGCCGAGTGCCGAGCTCCGTTCCCTGCGACGTTGCGGCGCACGGGGACAGAGTTTGGCGCCAAATTCAAAAAAGTGAAAAACATAGTATAGATACAGTATACTGTAATCTTACTGATTACAGTACTGTATTAAATAAGAACACATCCCCTTTGTCCCTAGTGGTTTGTCCAATGTCCTGCATGCACTTTTATATTATAAATACTGTTCTTTCTGCCTGGAAACTGGAGATTGTCCATAGCAACCAAAAAGTGTCCCTTTATGTCAAAAGTGGTTTTAGACCGGCTAGAAAACAGCGATAATAAATTAGAATCACTTGCAGAATTGAGCGATAGCGATTTGTGGGGAAATTCGTCATCAAACACTAAATCTAATGACAGCGACAATTCTGCAACTGAACAAATTTCAGTGTTTTTGATTTGATTACATTATTGAATAATTTTTATTATAATTACATTACTATTTGTTATAATTATTTATATTTATTTATTATAATATAATTTATGATTTTGTGTTTCAAACTTTATCATACCCGGGATGTCTACTAGACTCTTGTTTGGTCAGGTTTAAGTAAGTAATTACTAAGAATTGCAGGCCTACAATACATAACACCAAATTTCCATGAAAAATAATTGTACCGCTTTTGGTACATAATTCCAGACAGAATCATACCGCCAGGGAGGTTAAAGCTTTCCGACTGTCCCTGAAGATTGGACACAGTTGGGAATGATGGCATGTGCCTACCTCATCCATTTGATCCAGTGTTGTAGAGATGACATGTCCATCCTTCCCATTTCCATTTACAAACACCAGAATTCTCCCAGTAGAACTTGTAGAAGGTGACTCTCTGTGTTTGGATATTTTAAGTTTAGTCTTTCCTATGTTCCATGAGTTAAAATTCATAAAACCATTCATAGTCCATGATATTTTGCCAGATAGAAGAGCAGTCTCTGCAAGAAAAAAATATATGCGTTAACCACTTCAGCCCCGGACCATTTGGTTGCCCAAAGACCAGAGCACTTTTTGCGATTCGGCACTGCGTCGCTTTAACTGACAATTGCGCGGTCGTGCGACGTGGCTCCCAAACAAAATTGATGTCCTTTTTTTCCCCACAAATAGAGCTTTCTTTTAATGGTATTTGATTACCTCTGCAGTTTTTATTTTTTGCGCAATAAACAAAAAAATAGCGAAAATTTTGAAAAAAAAGCAATATTTTTTACTTTGTGCTATAATAAATATCCCCAAAAAATGTATAAAAAAAAAACATTTTTTTTTTCCTTAGTTTAGGCCGATACGTATTCTTCTACATATTTTTGGTAAAAAAAACCAAAAAAAAACGCAAGAAGCGTTTATTGATTGGTTTGTGCAAAAGTTATAACGTCTACAAAATAGGGGATAGTTTTATGGCATTTTTATTAATAATTTATTTTTTTACTAGTAATGGCAGCGATCAGTGATTTTTATCGTGACTGCGGCATTATGGCGGACACATCGGACACTTTTGGCACTATTTCGGGACCATTCACATATACAGCGATCAGTGCTATAAATATGCACTGATTACTGTGTAAATGTGACTGGCAGTGAAGGGATTAACCAGTAGGGGATGCTGAAGGGGTTAAGTGTGTCCTAGGGATGTGTTCTAACTGTAGGGGGAGATGGGCTACGTGTGACACGACACTGATCACTGCTCCCAATCACAGGGAGCTGTGATCAGTGTCCTGTCACTAGGCAGAACGGGGAAATGCTTGTTTACGTCAGCATTTCCCCGTTCTTCCTCTCCGTGAGACGATCGCGGGACTCCCGGCGGACATCGAGTCCGTGGGACCTGCGGTCACACTTTTCGGAGCTCACGGCGCGCACGTTTACAATGCCTCTTCTTAAAGTGGACGTATATATACGACCATATGCCCAGGCGAGTCATTCGGCCGACGTATATAGTCGTGCAGCGGTCGCCAAGTGGTTAAGGAACCAGGGCATGTCTTCTGTCTCTAGAATAGGACACCCAGCTTTATGGTTATTCGGCATTTGTGGGATGGTGTAATCTCTTATGGGTGGCCAGCCCTAGAAAAATAGGATTACTCACGGAAAACTATACATGGTCTATATTTTATCCCTATATCACTAAGGTGATTATACATGGCTGATTTGGTAGTGAAACAGGGCAATAGGGACTGCTTTCAAATACTGGAGCTACATACTTTTACACTTTAATAATGTTGTAGTCTTGTACCATATGATCACATTATCATGATCAATAAAGCAACTGTCAGCAGTGGTCCTAGAAGCTTTTATTTTTAAAAATCTGTATTTTTTTTTTTTTTTGCTAGAAGTTACTGTAACCTCTCCCCTCAAAAAAAATATATTTTATGAAAGCAGAGACCCTGGAGAATAAAATGGAGATAGTTGCAATTCTTTATGCTGCACATACTATGCACAGTTATTTATCAAAATCACATTCTCAGGAAAAAAGACACTAAAATGAATTTTAGTGCAAACTAACAATATTATAACCATTTTTATCAAATAAAAAATACCTGGTTGCATCAAGTTAATAGATACCAAACATGTCAAGTCTTAAAACTGTGCACGCCCATGAAATTGCAAAAAATGATGGTACCCCAAATTCTCCATAGGCAATACTTTAAAAGCCTTTATGGTTTATCAGTTAAACCATGAATTATGGCCTTAGAATTATTGCTCTCACATCGACGCTCGTGGCATTACCTCATGTGTGTAGCGCAATTGCGGTTTACATACATGTGCTCAGTTTACATACATGTGCTCACCCTAAGCTGCACTTTTTATATGAGGTCTGTACGATGGTGACAGGGGCACTTTCTACATTTTTTCTTTTTTTTAAACTTTATTGCCATCACAAGGGGGCTAACAAGCCGGCTATGTAATAGCATGGGCAGGGGACAGGTACTCTATTAGACCCCCAATGTCTCCCCTGCCCTTCAATGCAGCTATTCAAGCACAGATTGTCTTTGCATAAATCTGGAAACAGATGTTCCCCAAGTTCCTCTTGCTCTCCCACAGGAACAAGAGAGCCCAGGAACCACTGTGGGTGGCACACCTTGACAGCCCCATAAAAGTGATCAGGTGGCTCTAGAGCTACTGGATCACCTTAATCAGCCTTTTGCTGGCTCTTAAAGCCAGTATCAAGCTCACAGCTTCAGCAGGAGTCATGGCCTTGATTTAACAACTTGTCTACCATGTTGTGTATAAACATACCTTGATAGATAAGTACACATAAACGCAGTCACTAAAATCTCAAAAAAACTTTAACATGCTAATGTGATTTCAAGAGTAATGGCCAACATTTTAGAATCTGTAGCTATCATTAAAACTGGTGATCCTGCCATAAAATTATTTTTAAGGCACTTCCTGTTATAGGGTGAAAACACTTTGTTCCTATCTCTCAGTTATGCTCCTGTATTGTCACCCTATCATATGGGGCACACAGTGGCCATTTCAATACAGATTAGGCAGTAGACATGTGCATTCGTTTTCGTCCGAATGCATTTTCGTCCGAATTTCAAGTATTTTCGTTATCGTTTTAACAAACGAAAACGAAAATGCAAAATCCGAAAAACGAAAGATCTGACATAAACAAATGCTTAATTTTCGTTTTCGTTGCAATAACAGTTCGATACAGATAGGAGATTCGACATGAGGCTGACAATAACAATCTGTGTCCATCGAACCTGTGGTCAAATGTGCCTAACCTTAACTCTATTAGTCCAAGATTATCCTACATAGAGAGAAAAGATTCGACATAGAGAGAAAAGATTCGACATTATTAGAGAGAAAAGATTCGACATAAAGAGAAAAGATCGCTGCTGGAATTGGGTGAGGGAAGTAAAATAAAAATAATGATGATGATGAATGTTATTGGCTGATTGTAACCAAAGAGGAGGAGCAGTAAAATAGCTAGAACTAACTTGACAATTCAACGTGAACGATGAAGATTCGACAAAGCATCGAAAAACATACAAATGTCGAATCTGTCATTGAAGGCTTGTCTGTTGAAGGTGTCTGTTGAAAGTTCTAAGAAGATTCGACGGAGCAGATAAACTGTACGACGCTGCAATCGTACATTTCCGGTCAAATACTCTGCCCATAGGCTATAGAAAAATTCTAATGTTGGTTGACTAGTAATAATAATTAATAAATATAATTATTACTAGTCATACAACATTTTAATTCTATTATAGCTAGCTTGTAGGCGGAACATTCGACCGGAAATTTACGATTGCGGCGTCGTACAGTTTCGCTGCTCCGTCGAATCTTCTTTGAACATTCGACAGACACCAAAAGCCTTCAATGACAGATTCGACCTTAATTAATTCAGATTTTCGGACGAATGCAATTTCCAACGAAAAACGTAATAAATAAAAACGAATTTCGGGAGTACGGTAACTAAATAAATGTATTTTTCGAACGAAAACGAAATTCCGAAACAAAATATTTCAGTGTGCACATGTCTATTAGGCAGGCATGGTCCACTGGTGTCACCATCAGGAAACCTACCCTGAGAAATGCCATGCAGTCATTGCTGAAGTGCATTTGGACAGGGAATATCTGCAAGGAGATTGCAATTGATCAGCAGAACTGATATGCAACAAAGGATTAAAAAAAAGGTTAAGACAAGTATTTTTTGAAATGACAACTGTTTATGGTCCATTTTGCTCAAACAAACTCAATTCCATTCAGATAGTGTTTACATCTAGTTGCATACATTGGATCTTGGCATGCGGCAGCCTAACCACACTTCACTCCACTGCTATATGGCTTTCAGAATTTGACAACCTATTGTGTTTTCTGTGGATGCTTACATTGCTCTATATTGCATGCAAATATTTCCCAACATGTCTAGGAGAGCTTTACTGTGTTTACTTTGCATGTGCACACGTTGTGTGCGAGTCCACACAGCAACACTCTTTTGGTCACTAAATTGTGGCACTAATTTTGGGCTCTTGTATTTGGGAATTAGGTACTGTTGTCCATAACCCAACCTGTAAACCCTAGATAAAAATCAAAACCCGAACCTAACTCAAAACCTGTACACACGGGCCAAAAGTCTGAAGACATTTTGTCGGTCTGTCCGGCTCTGTTGGACGAGCATGTTGGAAAACCAGCATCCGACCAACTCCTGATCAGCGCTCTCAGCCGACTGGAGTGGTCCGTCTTTTTTCATTTAACCCCCTGGGTTGAATGGAAAAAACCTAGTATGTACCAGGCTTAAGGCCGGCCATATGTGGATCAAAATTTGGCCAGTTCAGCAGGAAACGGCCAAGATTTGATTCATCTATGGGAAAGGCTAATTGTACACAAGGTAATCCACCAATTGACTTGGGTACAAGCAGCCTGTTGGATTTTTTACATGTGATTACTGCTGGTGGCTCTAGTAATAATTGTGTCCTACCGGCCAGGAAGGCTCCCCCTGCCTTTGCAAATTTATTAAAAATAAAACAAATCCCATGTACATAAGTATTCACAGCCTTTGCCATGACACTCAACATTAAGTTTAGGTGCATTATGTTTCCACTGATCATCTTTGAGATGTTTCTACAACTTGATTGGAGTCCACCTGAGGTAAATTCAGTTGATTGGACATGATTAACAGTGCATGTTAGAGCACAAACCAAGCCATGAAGTCCAAGGAATTCTCTGTAGACCTCAGAGACAGGATTGTATTGAGGCACAGATCTGAGGAAGGGTACAGAAACATTTCTGCAGCATTGAAGGTCCCAATAAGCACAGTGGCTCCATCACCCGCAAATGGAAGAAGTTTGGAACTACCAGGAATCTTCCTAGAACAGGCCACCTGGCCAAACTGAGTGATCGGGGAAGTAGGGCCTTAGTCAGGGAGGTGACTAAGAACCCAATTGCCACTCTGACCAGTGTTTCTCTGTGGAGGGAGGAGAACCTTCCAGAAGAACAACCATCTCTACAGCACACCACCAATCAGGCCTGTATGGTAGAGGGGCCAGACGCAGTCACAATAAAAATCACTGATCGCCGCCATTACTAGTAAAAAATAAATATTAATAAAAATGCCATATAACTATCCCCTATTTTGTAGATGCTATAACATTTGCGCAAACCGATCAATAAACGCTTATTGCGATTTTTTTACCAAAAATATGTATTAGAATACGTATCGTCCTAAACTGAGGAAAAAAATTGCATATATTTTTGTTTATAGCGCAAAAAATAAAAACCGCAGAGGTGATCAAATACCACCAAAAGAAAGCTCTATTTGTGGGAAAAAAGGACATCAATTTTGTTTGGGAGCCACGTCGCACAACCACGCAATTGTCAGTTAAAGCGACGCAGTGCTGAATCGCAAAAAGTGGCCCGTCTTTGACCAGCAAAATGGTCCGGGGCTTAAGTGGTTAAGCTTCGGAAGGTTTTACCCCCTTAATTTTTTGCTATTCGGCACTGCGCTGCTTTAACTGGCAATTGTACGGTCACGGTCATGCAACACTGTACCCAAATTAAATTTACTGGTATATAAAAAAAATTCACACAAATAGAGCTTTCTTTTGGTGGTACATGATCACCACAGGGTTTTTAATTTTTTGGGATATAAACAAAAATAAATAGAATTTTGAAAAGAAAACAAAATTTTTTTTACTTTCTGCTATAAAATATATCCAATACATTTTTTTTAGGCCAAAATGTATTCTGCTACATGTCTTTGGTAGAAAAAAAAAAAAAAAAAACAATAAATGTATATTGATTGCTTGTGTGGAAGTAATAGAGTCTGCAAATTATGGTACATATACTGGAATTATTATTTATTTATTTTATTCTAGTAATGGTGGGGATCAGCGACTTATAGTGGGACTGTGATAGTGCGGCAGGTAGTCTGACTCTGGGTGGGAACTGACTGACACTGACATCACCAGTGACACTAAATCAGTGCTAACACTATTCTATACACTGTCACTGTACTAATGACACTGGCTGGGAAGGGTTTAACATCTAGGGGCAATCAAAGGGTTAACTGTGTGCCTAACAACATGTGATATGTGCTGCTTTTACTAAGAGATGGGGTAATTTCTTCTCCCTACTTAGCAGGGAGAAAAAAACAGCCACATTGCTGCTCCATGTACAGAGCCCTGTGTTGTTAGAAAACACAGAGCTCTAAACTGTGATTCGCTAAGTCGACCAGCAGGTCCCGGCCATAAATCATTGGCCGGGACCCGATGACGGACTTGAGCTGTACCAAAGGACAGCACAGATACGTGCGTGCCCCCTACCTTGAAATTCCTAATCATGTACGTGATCCGGCACAGAGCAGCCACCCTGCCACAATACATCTACATGGGGCGGCCCGCAAGCGAATAAAGAAACTGACCTGAATGGAAGCAGACGAAAAACTGATGAAAAAAGACAATGGGGTTTATTTACTAAAGGCAAATCCACTTTGCACTACAAGTGCACTGCAAGTGCACTTGAAAGTGCTCTTGGAAGTGCAGTTGCTGTAGATCCGAGGGGGACTTGCAAGGAAATTAAAAAACAGCATTTTAGCTTGTACATGATTTGATGATAAAATCAGCAGAGTTTCCCCTCCTTTCAGATCTACCCCTCAGATTTAAAGTGACTGCACTTTCAGTGCACTTGTAATGCAAAGTGGATTTCCCTTTCGTAAATAACCACCAATGTCTGTTTGCATCTGTTTGCCTAAAAGAATGCATTGCTGTTTGTTATTCAACCGTCAATAGACAGATGAAAAACGGACAGACGGAACGCCCGTGTGAAATGGACCATAGCATGTTCTGCTGAAGAAGAGAGTGTTATAGCAAACATTTTACACAGGTTTGTGTCACTGCAAAAAAAATAAAAAAATTCATCATGAAAGAAGCTCATTTAAAACGAATGAAGTGAAGGGCGAGCTGTCATTAGTGTTTTCCAAAGCGAACCTTCTGGGGTTGTCATTTTTATAATTTCTTGGCTACTTGGTGAGTCAATGACCCAAAACAAGAATCGGCATATAAGATAGTCCATCAATACATAGCTCATCCATGCAGCTAGAATTAGCGATTGATAGCTAATAAAATGGAACAAATGGCTATCTATCATGTGAACTATACAAGCTGCATGCAGTAGCATGTTGAAACAAGCACACAATTTGAGCTTTGTGCAATCATGAAAGATTACTGATACTACATGCGACTTGTGTAGATTACAAATTAAAGGGGTTGTAAACCTACGTGTTTTTTCACCTTAATGCATCCTATTCATTAAGGTGAAAAAACACCTTGCAGTGTCCGGCCCCCCCGAGCCCCCGTTTTACTTACCTGAGCCCCGCTGGGCACATCCCCGCTGTCCTTCTCTCCTTGGAGTCCCGGCTTTGATTGGATAGATTGATAGCAGCGCAGCTATTGGCTCCCGCTGCTGTCAATCAAATCCAATGACCTGGGGGCCGAGTCATACACTCCGCGTCTATGGACGCGGAGTGTATGACATGAGAGCACGCCCGCAAGGTAACCCCCTCAGGAGAGAGCTTCCCAGAGGGGGTTATCTAATGCGGGGAGGAGTCGCGAGAGCTGCCGTGGGACCCCAGAACAGGAGGATCGGGGCCACTCTGTGCAAAATGAACTGCACAGTGGAGGCAAGTATGACATGTTTGTTATTTTTTTTTTTTTAAACGGGAACCTTTAGTGTCACTTTAAGGAACTTTTTCTTCCAACATTTAAAGTGATTCTCCTAGACTGTAAGCTCTAGCGAGCAGGCCCCTCTGATTCCTCCTGTATTGAATTCTATTGTAATTGTACTGTAGTAAAGCGCTGTGCAAACTGTCGGCACTATACAAATCCTGTATAATAATAATTCTGTCACTAGAGAAATATGGGGGCTGTCAATGCATGGTCCTTCTAACAATGCTAAATGTTGGCTGTGTCTGACTTTGGTACTTTTAAGCCATAGACCCAGAACAAATGTGATGTAAATGAGTGTCAGGGCTACTTATTTATGTACTTGTTCCAAGTCACTGTCAAAGCATCAAAATGACAGCCAGGGAACTAGCATACTCAAAATGAGAGGTCAGCAGTGGCAGCATCTATTACTTACTCATGATAGATTCCCATTAAATAATCAGCAATTTATTGCTAATCATTGTTATCTGATTCTCCCAGTTCACCTCTGTGAACTATGGAACACCCCCCCCCCCCCACACACACACACGCATTATGAAAAATAAGGAGGGGGGTGTCCTGTAGTCCTAACTAGGGCTGCAACTAATGATTATTTTCATAATTGAAGAGCACTAATAGCACATGATACTTTATGGACTGTGAGGCTTCTGAAGAGTACCTTTTGTACCACCTGCCCCACCCAATTAGATTTCTTATCAGTATCAAGATGAGATGTCACCGACACAGAGGTGAGCACCTTCAGTTTTCCCCTGCCTCTGAATATCACAGAGAAGGTCCAGACTACACAGGGTCCCCGGCCTCTTCTCTGGACAAACACATGGCAGACCTGACAGAAGCTGTTTTAAGCCAGTCCAGTTCTATGCAGGACCAACCCCAGCCCCCATCACCTGCTCCTTATGCAGCATTGTTAGCCCGCTTCTCTGCATTGCTCCAACAGGAGCTGTCCAAAGCTTGCAAAACGATAACGGAGGAAATTAAAGGAGACTTTCACAGCATTGGGAAGCGGCTAGATACGATAGAATCAAAGATGGATGGCACTGTGGCAAGGGTAAATCAGAACACCACCCTGAATTCCTCCTTACAAGAGAAACTAGACCAGGCCAATACGAAAATAGAAGACCTGGAAAATAGATCTAGGTGCTATAATTTTTGCATACGTGGATTACCGGAATCGGTCAATGATCTGGAAGAGGCGGTGCATACCCTGATGCAGGACTTAATACCTGAAATTTACCCGCACCACCAAGAGATTGACAGGGTACACTGTGCTTTAATGGCTCCAAGATCTGACGGCCTTCCCAGAGATGTGATAGTGAAACCACACTATTACAGGATCAAAGAAAAAATTATGTTGGAGGCCAGGAGATATTTCTTTACTGGGTTACTCTGTCCAACTTTTTGCAGATATCTCGCAACTGACCATCCAAAAGAGAAGGTCTCTGAAGCCGTTCGGCAAATAAAATACCGCTGGTCCTTCCCTTTCCGGTTGTCATTCACCTACAAGGGTAAGACGCACTCTTTTGCAAATTTCCAGGATGGAGAAGAAACTCTTCTTGAACTTGGATTGATCTCACCCGGACTCATCCTCCACTTTCCCGCCAACGAGACAGGGATCGGCCGATCTCACCCATATGGTCCCAACAAGGACGCTCTTCTTCTAAACGACCATCTACTTCAGGGGGAACATTTGGATGTCTCAGCATCTTCTGACTGTATATCTCTCTTTTGGTCGGTACCTTGATTGATAAAACCTGGATGGGCGGAAAGCCCGTGATTCCTCCACCCCATTGGTTGCAACCAGCTTGCTTTGTTTTATATTTTAAATTTTTCAAATGTTTTGAAAAACAATTTTATTTTTTTCTCTTCCATGTTCTTCTTTCAATTTGCATTATGCATACACAATGGTTCGGCTATAGTATAGACATCTTTGCCCCAGTATTGGCCGAGGGATATCCTGTTGAATAACTGATCTTAATATAGAGGATTCGGGTCCCTCCCACAGAGACTAAGTAGTCCAATATACCCTTATGTATAATGTAGGTAAATGATAGTTTTGTTGTGGTATTTCGGATTCTCCCACTTTCCTTAAAGCACTATGAATGGAAGGATACCGGGCCGTGAACGCATGCCAGTTTTTGGTGAGCTTGTCCCCCTCAGTTTAAGAGAGAGACAACCTCACACAATACCGCGGGAATGTTAATTTCCCAGAGGTCATGTTACTATGCCACGTTTGGCACATTATGGTCCTTATTTTACTTGTGGCCCACCGACGCACGATCACTTGGTGCGTGTCGCATAACATTTCTAATCTAACTTTTCTTTCTTCTTTCCTCCTACTTCTCTACTCTAGTGCACTCGATCCAGAGGTTTCCTGGAGGAGCGGTGTTATCCGAGAGGCTGTGATGGAAAACCATATCAGGAGAGTACAGTCTGTCGAACCATTATGTTGAACCCCCGCTCTAACAGATTTATAGTTTTAACTCACAATGTGCAGGGCATTAACTCTCCCACCAAAAGAGCAATGGCGTTTCAACAATACCATAAATGGGGAGCAAGCGTTGTGCTTCTACAGGAAACACGTTTCTCTCGCCTTTCGGCACCCAAATACCTGAAACCTCACTTTCCCACGTGCTTTTTATCCAATGGCCCAGAGAAAAAGGGGGGAGTTGCAATTTACATAGCAAAAAACGTCCCTTTCAACCCAGACATGGTAATTAGGGACAAAGAAGGGAGGTACATTATGGTGGTTGGGAAAATACATGGACAAACTATCTCCTTAGTTTCTTATTAAGCCCCTAATATAGGACAAATTCAATTCTTTAAGACAATGTTATCGACATTGATACCACGAGCTATGGGTCAGATCATCATAGGCGGAGACAGTAACATACCCCTAGATCAAACTATGGACAGATCTAATCCACATAAACCAGTCTAGAAACATATTCCGAAACAGGTGTGTAAATTGGCTCGGTTGTTACACTCCTATGATTTAATAGATGTATGGAGAGATCTTCATCCATCAACTAGGGATTACACACATTACTCTCAAGTACATAAGACGTACTCTAGAATAGATTATTTATTTACTCCATCGCAATCTCTCCCCCTAATTAAATCAGCTAAGATACTGACGGCATCATGGTCAGACCATTCGCCGGTGCAAGTTTCCCTATTAGACCTGGGGACTAAACCAAAACCCGTCACATGGCGTCTCAATGCTGCTTTGTTAAATGACCCCCTTATTTTCAATTAAATAGAATCGGCCATTCGCCAATATTTCATCGAAAATCGAGCCAAAGACACCTCCCCTAGTATTAATTGGGCTGCGCATAAAGCTACTATTCGCGGAAAGCGGATTCAGCTTTCTGCCAGGACTAAACGCATGCATACCCAAACAATCCAACAACAAGAAAATGCCCTACATGCTATTTCATGCGAACAAAAAAACAATCCCCAATTAGACCTGCAGCATAAAATCGACGCAGCTCACACAGCGTTAAATATTAGCCTTACTACTAAAGTAGAGAAATACCTTTGTTGGTCGAGGAATAGATTTTACAAGATGGGAGATAAGCCGACCACTCTACTTGCCAGGAAACTTTCCCCTCGTCCTTACAATCCTGCCCTCCCAAAGCTACGCTTACGGGATGGCAAAGTGACCCAGAACCCGCACTCGGTGGTCCAAAAATTTTACGATTATTAAATTGTATGCTTCACCAACAGCCTTTCCCGCAGCACTAGCAGACAAGTTTTTCAGAGACATCCCGCTACCTAAGGTGTCACAAGAGCATGTAGAGTTAATGGAGGAAGATTTCACAGAGGGGGAAATTTAAGCAGCCATCAAGAGCTTACATCCCTCGAGGGCACCTGGTCCCGATGGGTTCTTGGGTCATTATTATAGAAAGTTTTCCGACTTGCTGACACCTCATATCTGCTTGTTTTTTAATGACTTGAAGAAAGGCTCTTCCTTGGCCAATCATGAAAACTCAGCTCTTATCCATGTAATCCCAAAACCTGGGAAAGATCATGGGGACTGTAACACCTACCGCCCAATTTCACTTATCAATGTGGACCTTAAGCTGATGACAAAAGTGTTAGCAAATCGAATGAATATTTTTTGGCAAGTTATATCCATCCAGACCAGGTAGGGTTCGTGCCCAATCGCCAGGCTCCGGGTCAGACCCAGAGGGTAATAGATCTTATATCTGTGGTGCAGTCTAACTGGGACAATTGGGGACACAGGAAGGCTATGATGCTGTCATTAGATCTCTGTAAGGCTTTTGATTCCTTATCATGGGACTATTTGTTTTATGATCTAAAGGGTTATGGATTCGGCCCACGGTTTTTGACTAGGATTCTGGTAAAGAGTTATAGCTCACATCAATTAGATATTCATAGGGGAACTAGACAAGGGTGTCCCCTATCCCCCATTTTATTTATATTGGCCCTAGAACCCCTGACACACCCATAACACTCAACTAGTCATTGTTCATTGGTTGTTGTATAACTTCTCCTGTTTGAAGGAATGCCTGTGCTTGATTGGTCGATTGTGAAACTATCAGGCTCTATTGTTATATAAATAAAGAGTACTCCAAGGTTCAGCCCAGTTGGTCGAGCCGAGAATGTAAGCACGTAAGCTGAGGTCATGTCTGTTTACTTGGGGATATGCGGGAATTAGAGTGATACTAAGATGCATTATATCATTAGACTGAAAGGGCACTTAAAGCGCAGGAGATATGGATTACGCGTACTGTACAGCCAAATCTCCACAACAGATCTGAGGTCTGAGAGGCAGCAATCAAATCTGTGCAGCGGGATGGGGTAGCGATCTGCTTATCCCATGGCTGTGATCAACCTATTGCCACAGTACAGTCAGTGAGTGTTGTCACTTTAGGATGGGAAATGTGTTACTGGTAAGATCACAAGGTAAAAATAAAGGTAAAAAAGCCCGAAAAATAAAGCTAATGCAACCACACTATCCATAGACTGGTAAGCAGTAATATATTAAATTTGTGCTTTTTTTTACACTTTAAAAATTAAACTGAAAAAAAAAAGTGCAATGAATCAATTGGGAAATCAAGCAAATTTTACCCTTCTCAGCAGATCGAAAATATTCAATTTACCTTAATACACACATTTAAATTTCCAGTTTATAGAGATTCACCGATACATAAATCCAGACAATAAAAATTATTTAAAGACATTTTTGCATGATGGACAGATCTCCAAGCATACATTTAGAGGAGTCAAAAATTTCTTAATTGTGAATGAATTTGCCCACCTCTGGTCCCTTTAATTACATGAACAATAGTCTCTTCAATCTGCAGCCTTCTGAAAGGGAACTCGAGGACTACTTCCAGTAGCTTCCCACTAAGCGTGACATAAGCTGTACCAGCCTGTCTCTGCTGATAGCTTGCATAAATCATCATTTTTGAAGGGAACAGATGTTCATGGTATGAAACAGTAATACAACAATTTAGTCATAATTAAAATTCACCTTAGCATGCCTTTATCAGTGATCAGAGAACCATTGAGCGTCTCATCAACACGAAGAAAAAAAAATGTCAACTTCTTCTTACAGTTGAAATGATAACCTTTCTTTAACACTGATTTTGGAAGCATTTTTTTTTTCGTACCTCATGCTTGTGACTACGTGACAGTTGATTAGTGAGTGTTTCTTTGTGTTCTTTTTTTACAGAAATTCAAATATAGCAAGGATAATTAGGAATAAAGATTTTTTCAGACTGTGTTTCGTTAAGTTAGAGCAATGTATGTTTTGGAAATTGTATATTTTGCAGTTGTTAACATAAATGGAATTAGAGGAAGTCATCAAGTCTTGAAAAACGTAAAGTAGCAATGTTTTACATCAGAAATGATGGCGATACGAAGCCTAATGCCGTGTACACACGACCGTTTTTCATGAAGGGAAAAATGCAATTTTTTAATTTGGTCATTAAAAGCGATCGTGTGTGGGCTCCAGAGTATTTTTTGCGACTTGAAAAATGGCCATTTAAAATTTGGAACATGCTCTATTTTTTCTTGTCGTTTTTCACGTCGTCGTTTTTCTCGTCGTGAAAAACGGCCGCGTGTAGGCTTTAACGACGTGAAAAAAACGTGCATGCTCAGAAGCAAGTTATGAGACGGGAGTGCTCGTTCTGGTAAAACTAGCGTTCATAATGGAGATAGCACATTTGTCACTCTATATTGGACTGAAGAGCACGAGGCTGAAAAGCGCGAATCGTCTCTCACCAAACTGTACTAACACGAGGATCAGCAAAAGCAGCCCAAAGGGTGGCGCCATCCGAATGGAACTTCCCCTTTATAGTGCCGTTGTACGTTTCGTACGTCACCACGCTTTGCGCCAGCATTTTTTTTCACGATAGTGTGTAGGCAAGGCAGGCTTGAGAAGAATCACATCGAGAAAAACTTTGTTTTTTTCAATGACATTAAAAACGGTCGTGTGTACACGGCATAACATTCAGAAACAGCTTCATGAAGACCAGTTGAAATCTCATACAATTTTATTATTGGAGAAAGCTGTGCACCTGCCTGTCACTTCACAAAGGAGCATGACCTTGTAGGCAGTGGGTGTCTGATAGGACCATGCTAGTGCACACAATTACTTGATGATCCTGCCAGAAATCCAGTGATCTCCTAACATCCTGTTTGAGATGACAACTCTGCATTTGCTGAACTGAAAACCCACACTCTACTGTCAGTCCTTCCTAAATTCTTCCCTGTTGAATTTCAGAACACCTATTCCTTATCTTATGTAGATGTAGTCTAGTGGAAGACAACTGGGCAGAGCTGATAACACAACGTGGGATTTTAGTGCAAGTGGCTTAGTGTTGTCAAATCAAACAGAAAGGCAGCACGTACAGCGGTGTGTAATTTTTTTTTAACAAAACAGGTTGAACAATAAAAAAATAAAATATGACTCGATTCCCCCATCCACACATTCCATGTGAATGGCAGAATATTCCCCACTGCACAATTGAATGCTGATAGCAGGGAGACTTCCCTGCCATCAGAATATACTGATCAGTGCCGCCGGCCATAGCTGGCAGTGCTGATCGAGTGGAGAAAATCCAACAGGACGGTTGCACAGAAGTCGATCGGTAGAACTGAAAAGCAAGGAGAGAGGCTCTTGTGTCTCTTGTGGATGGATGTCATGTTGAAAAAAGGAGCGCGGCTTGCCAGGACATCGCTAGCCTGCACGCTCATGAAACGCGTCCATCTCTGATGACGTCAGTCCCTGCCATCCAGCCACTTGTGTGTTCCAAATCTCGCCTCTGAACATCTAACAGGATTGTTGTCCCTGGAAGCCGGCTCATCCACCCACAAGAGACACTCCTGCTTCACACAGCTGAGCTGGAAACCTGTGTACTGTGATCTGCAGCTGCTGGTCGTCATCCTGACATTTTCCACACGCCTGTATCCATTCACCTATATGTGAGTGTATTATGTTATTTACTAATTAAAGTTTTTTACTGCTGCACTTAGAGGCGCCTCTCTCCTTGCTTTTCAGTTTTACTTAGAACATGGTTTCTGTTCATCCATGACGGCTGCCCTGTGCAAAGTGGATCCCCTCCATCCCTGTTTTCTTGTACATACATCATAGTATGTAGATAGACTCTATGGACTTCTTTTTAGACCATTCATATACATCATATGGTGTTGTGTATTATAACCTTTTTTACTTTGTTATATTTTTTGCCATGTTTTTATTGTAATTTATTTATTTATATATATATATTTTTTTTGGATTATATTCAATTGGGGACATATATGTCTATGTGGATATTGTGCGCCACTACTTGTTTGTTGATCGGTAGGACGACTTCCATACAACCTCCTTGCCCATACATGGATCAAAATTTGACTGGCCCCTGCCAAATTTCAATCCATGTATGGTCGACTTAAGTCAAGAGCTCAATGTATTTCTGGATAGATCAACAGGTAGTTTTCTGTACTTGTAGCATTTGTAAAGGGATAAACTATTGTGAAATATGCATGTATTGCAATGATGTACTGCATACTTTTTTTACATTTTTGCCCTGACATAAATTTTAATGTTTTTTTTATTTATTATTGAAGGAGTTTTCCATTGTAATCCTTAGTTTTATTAATTGTATTATTTTTTATTTTCTTACATGTTCTTATTTAGCATTGTCAATTTATGCAGTGCTTCATTTATACAGTATATTGTACATATACTGTAAATACATGCACATCAGTCCCTGCCCTCAAGGAGCATACAATCTAAGGTCCCTAACTCACATTCATACACACATACAGGGGCCAATTTAGACAGGATCCAATTAACCTACCAGCATGTCTTTGGAGTGTGGGAGAAAACTCACGCAGATACAGAGAGAACATGCAAACTCCAGACAGGTAGTGTTATGGTTGGGATTCTAGCAGGGCCGTTTGAAGTTTGAAGGAATTTGGGGGCCCCAAGCAGGATGAACAACGAAATTTGAAACAAGTTGAGAAGTGGGGGGGGATGTGCTACTGAATTTTTTTACCTGTTGTTGTTGAGGGGGAGCTGCGGGACATACATTGACGCCGATCGTGGGGGGGGTTCCGATCGCGGGGGGTGCCGATCGTGGGAGGGGGGGCGCCGATCACGGAAGGGGGGCCCCGATCACCCAACATTACAGTGAGTGGATAAGCGGGGGGGATTTTGTCTTACCTCCTCCTCCCGTGCTGCCTCCTCTTGCTCATCTTCCTGCTGTGCGGGAAAATTAACACTATCGCGGGACTGCTGGGGCCCCAGGCCAGCTTGGGGCCCCAAGCAGTTGCTTGGTTTGCATGTCCTGTTCCGACGGCCCTGGCTGCTAGGCAGGAGTGCTAACCAGTTAGCCACTGTGCTGCCCATGATAATAAATCTTGGAATTGTCACGATTCACCTCCTTACACTGCATCTTTTGGACTCCCAATATCCAGCAACATTGATGTTAAGTTTGGTACATAAGATCTTGGGATGTGTTTTTGAAGATCTCTTGGAAATTTACTGTGGATTCCTGCTATTTAAGCTTGTCAGCTGGGACACAAGTTGGTGTTTTCCCTGCCACTCACCAAGGTGAGCAGCATACATTGATTCTAATTTATCTGTCCATCTACTGATACTCTTATGCCCCGTACACACAACCCTTTTTAATGACGAGAAAAATGCAATTTTTTAAAATGGTCATTAAAAATGATCGTGTGTGGGCTTCAGAGCATTTTTCACGACGTGAAAAATTTGGAACATACTCTAATTTTTCTCGTCGTTTTTCACATCGTCGTTTTTCTCGTCATGAAAAACGGCTGTGTGTAGGCTTTAACGACGTGAAAAAAAATGCGCATGCTCAGAATCTAGTATGAGACGGGAGCGCTCGTTCTGGTAAAACTAGCGTTCGTAATGGAGATAGCACATTCGTCACGCTGTAATGGACTGAAGAGCACGAGGCTGAAAAGCGCGAATCGTCTCTCACCAAACTTTACTAACACAAGGATTAGCAAAAGCAGCCCAAAGGGTGGCGCCATCCGAATGGAACTTCCTCTTTATAGTGCCGTCGTACATTTCGTACGTCACCGCGCTTTCTCGAGCATTTTTTTTCATGATCGTGTGTAGGCAAGGCAGGCTTGAGAAGAATCACGTCGAGAAAAACGTCGTTTTTTTCAATGACATTAAAAACGGTCGTGTCTACGCGGCATTAAATGTGCTCCACTTTTGTTCTGTTTTATTGTAATCCAGAGTGACTGCACATTTGGAAGAAATTTAAAGTGGCCCTGTACGAATAAAAACATGGGAGCTGCCATTGCCAACTTGGATTTTAAAAGGTAAACAATTCCAAGGCTGTCCTTTTGATCCTGCCTTCAATATCTAGCCAATTATTTACATGGAACAAGCATGCAGGATAAACATTTAGCATTTTCAGACTTTGACAGATGTATGTTTGCTTCAGCTCAGTGAATCGCTTTGCAGAATGAAGTTGACCACTCCATGGTCTGTAATTTAGGAACCAAGTCAGCATTGGCAGTTCCAAGATTTCTTTTGACACACATTCACTTTAAGATCACTCAAGTCAATCTCTGAATAAGGACTGAAAGTGTGGAAATCTAAATGAGACAAAACTTTTATTTCCTTTGGTTTTTAAGAGAAACATGCCTTCCTGTTTTGCATTTACTTGTCTGGCATCTGAGGAGTGTTCGATACTGTCATGTTCTTCTAGCTTTAGCTGTCTTAGAGCATTATGCATGCGCCATTACACATATAAAGGCACACCTTTATTGGTGCCAAGTGTATGAGCACCCTTGCCAGCTTTCTAAATCAGTCAGGAAATTTTGGTCTTGCCTCAGTTTGCCCTAATCACACCCTGACCCTGTCATATTAACATCCTGAGGCTTAGTACATGAAAGCATCATATACTGGTGTGCAAGTAGTGTTCATGTCAGGCCACACTCATACAACATCACATCAGGCCACACTCAGACATCATCACATCAGGCCACACTCAAAATTTTACTTAAGCAAGGGAGTGGCTCGGACCAACAAATCTAGTTATTTGAACAGCTCCACTGGTATTGTCAACACTGCAGCTCACTTTTAATTGGACAAGACACTTGGAATACTACATCAGACTTAACATTAGATAATAGGTTAGATGCTTGCATGCTAAGTATAGTGTAGGTTTTCCTCCTTATTACCTGTCACAGAGATTACAGTTCTTCCCCTGAAAAAACTTTTATTTTCCTTTCTCCCCAGACAGTAGGTGCCATCTTTGTAAAGGCAACATCCACAGTGAGTTTTTATATCCCAAATATAAAACAATTTTGGAAATCCCAATGCCTTTCTATTTTGGCTATTTGTATATGTTCTACACAACTCAGCACCCTTGCTCTCTCAGCTTGTAAACAACCAGTGCTAAAATATATCACAAAAAACAAAGCTTAATTTCTGAGGGTAATCACGCATCAAGAATCCCAAACCATTAAAGGCTGACTTTAAACTTCCTTGATGTAGACGTCACCCTGACAAATTAAAGTAAAGCTAACCAAAGCCAATATTTAATTTTTATTTTTGAACCAGTGAGTTGAATCAGCTGTCAGATTCTTTTATCTCCTATAATAATAATTCAAGAGGAAAAATGACACAAAGAAGTAGTATTAGGACCGATGTCCATTGGCTTTGATGGGAAAATGCAGGGTGCTTTGGACATCAATCTTCTGAGATCATTCAGAATTCACAGCAGGTACATTTGACCTGAAATTGACCTGCATTTAACTGACTTTGCATTCCCTAGACTTTTATGGGGGGGAGAAGTTGTTCTAAAGTGAACAAAAGCCAACTGACACAGGCCCTATTGTCTCATACATAAACTAACCAGAAACAATTAATTAATTTTTTAAAATAAGAATACTTACCTGTGCATGTTAAAAATTGAAGCAAGGCTAAAGATCTAAAATTGTCTAACAAAGATGTGATTAATAGCATTACAAAGATGTATAAATGTTATTATTAAATCCCGCCCCCAGCATGGAATACTTATTGATCTACATCCCTAGACATGGTAGCTTAAAGTGTATGTAAATCCAAACAATTGTTTGGGGGATAGAGTAGGGAAGTGTTATGCCCCATACACACGGTCAGACTTTTGCCCGGCCAAAATCATATCGGAATTCCGACGGAATTCCATCGGAGTAAAAGAGAACATGTTCTCTATCTAAACTCAGACGGAATTCCTCGGAATCAAGTCCGAAGGGGCATACACATGGTCAGAATATCTGACTTTTTCCATTGGAAATTCCGATCATGTGTACAAGGCATTACACCCCTTATCGTATTATTTTTGCTGTCTGTTTGCCACTGGGGAGATTTCCCTTCATTTCCTTTCCTAGAGACTCAAAAGTAAAATAAAGCCCTGTACCAAAGTGAGAATAATGTCCATGTTAGAGTTGTGAATGAATTTGTCCCCATGAAATTATTACCCTAACCTCTTGACAACTCTTGGATTTTCCCTCACTTTCTGTCTTGGTAACAGTAGTCAGTGGGGAAAAGTTAAGTACTAACTGCTATATCTGGTTTAATTCGAAGGTTTAGGTGAAGAAGTGTCAAGATTAGCCCAAGGTTTGTGTTATCATTGGGGTTAGGGAGTATGAAACAATGAAAATTACCATTCCACCATTTGACGTATAATGAAGTGTAGCCTATTAGTTTATGTTATACTTACTTCATTAGCATTAGCTGAACAAAAAGGGACCTCTGTATTGTACATTTTTCTGTTTTGTAATGAAAAGGTATTTTTTTTTATTTTAGAGATCGTTGTAAATGTTACTCATGGCTCAAATTAAGTGTTATGACGCAAATTATTTTGGCTCAGTCATGCATCAATCTAACTACATATATAGCAACAATAACAGGTCACCATAGAGAGTACAAAATTAGTCACATTTCTGCAAAGAAACCAATCAGTTTCCAGGTTTTCCCATAGCAACATAGTTTACTAGGTTAAAAAAGATCCAATATTCATCATGCTGAACCCCTTACAGACCCCTGCTTTTTTGGATCAAATAAAGACAAATCAAAACCCTCTTGGGGATTGTGGGCTATACTGCATCACAACAAGTAAGATAATTATTCCTGGATCCACAAAAGATTGTTTCCCCTACTCAAAAAAATGCCATATTATCCTTTAGTAATAATAGGGATAACTTTAGTTGAAGGTTCATGCGTACAGTTTTGTACATATTTTCTGTAATACAATCATGAATAAATGATACATTAAATACATACTTTTTTAAGTTAGGTAACTATAAAATATTGCACATTAATTTACCTAATAGTAGTAGTCTGTTGTAAAAGGCCTGTGGTTTGCTGGCTCAAGCTGCAATTTACACAAAGAATTACTGTATTTATTGGCGAATAACACTCACTTTTTTACCCTGAAAATAGAGGGTAAACTGTGCCTGCGTGTTATACGCAGGGGGCTGTGGAAAGTTTTTTTCCTGAAACTTCCCTCTTAAAGTTAGGGTGCGTGTTATACACCTGTGTGTGTTATACGCAGATAAATACGGTAAATGTCTCATCCCAGTGATTCATTACAAAACCAGTTGCCAGGTAGATTTCTACTGCTGTGATGTCTCTTTAGAGAACCTGTTGCGCTCAATACGAGTAGACCATTAAAGTCCAAATGTGTTCATAAAGTCCAATACAGCAACACAGGCTGAAAGAAAACAAAATAAATATAAATTAAAATAAACATGCATTGAAGTGCTTGTGTTGAACCAAATCCAAGAAAATCCTCCACCTTGTGACGTCACCAACATTAAAGCGGAGTTCCACCCAAAAATGGAACTTCCGCTTTAAGTGCAGGTGACCCCCTGACATGCCACATTTGCCATGCCTTTTTTGGGGGGGGGGGTCGGATACCCTCTTTTTAGAGGGATCAAGCTCCCACTTCCTCCCGGGCTCCGCGGCGCCAGAAGGAAGTTCACCACTCCCCCCTCCCTCCCTCTCAACAATAATCTGGCACACGTCACAGGTCCCAGATGATTGCCCGGCCAGTCACAGTGCACAGCGCGGCTCGCGCATGCGCAGTGCCAATTCCGACAATGACAGTGACAATGCCGGTGCCACAGAGAGGGGGAAAGGAGTGGGGCTTTGTATGCCCACATCGCTGGACCATGGGACAGGTGAGTGTCCGATTAATAAAAGTTTATATGGGTGGAACTCCCCTTTAAGGTCAAGATGTGCTCTTACCCGATGATATAGTTGCGATAACAGGTTTTTGTGTCCTTGCCCGACCGGTTTGCAATTGGACTTCTTCCGAGGCAATTGAAACAAAACCGGTCGGGCGAGGACACACGAACCTGTTATCGAAACTATATCATCGGTACTGATTGTGCAGCTTTCCTATTTATGCACTGTACTTTTTGGCAATTTGTCTAAGTGCATTTGGCATCTAATAAACATCTTTAAGAAGGTATTTTTTACATTATTGGAGCCTCTTTATTTTTGAGTATCACTAGGTGTCCTGAAGTTTATGCACAGTGCTGGAGGAACGGCATATGAGATGCGCATCATCTGCATTACATCTCCTATGGATACAACCGGGATATCCAAAACGCCTATTTAACCTTCCATAATAGAGGGTCCATTACTTGTGGTAAGAGCACATCTTGACCTTAATGTTGGTGACGTCGCAAGGTGGAGGATTTTCTTGGATTTGGTTCAACACAAGCACTTCAGTGCATGTTTATTTATTTTAATTTATATGTATTTTGTTGCTATTCACCCTGTGTTGCTGTATTGGACTTTATGAACACATTTTGACTTTAATGGTCTACTCGTATTGAGCGTAACTTTATTTATTTTCACTTACTTGGTTGTGTAATATCTCACAATATTTGTTGCTGCTACCAATTACTTCTTACACAAGCGCAGTATTGTTTTGTTTTTTCATCTTTAGATAGCCTGTAGTGCTCTGGGAATCATTGTTGTTTCTATATCCTGTATCAAATATGTATCTTAAAGCAAAAATCAACTGAAATCAGTAAAAGAGATATAACACATCAGTTTAAAAACATAAACTAAAAAATAAAATAAAACTGACCTAAAACCAATATTGTTTTCTCCTAAATTCTGTAATATGCGATCAAGCTTCTATCCATTTAAAGTGAGCCTGTATCCACGAATAAAAAATATAAATTTCTACTAATGCTGGATGGCAGGTGCCTTAAGGTGACTACATACCAATATGCTTTTTGTCCAAAGTACTCATAACCTGCACATACCAGGGTGCACTGAAATACACAATTGTACCAGTTTCCATGTTCACCAGCTCTGGTCTATCCTCCTCTTCCTCCTATCAGATGGAGACTAAAAAAGTTGGTTGACATTTTTACAGCAGAGTACACAAATATAGAAGTTACTGGGTGCTTCGTGGTATGTAGCCCCCTGCAGGAGCCAGCTATCCAGTGACAGTTTAATTTTTTTCCTGGACACAGGTTTGCTTTAGCCACTCTTACTGGGAAAAAATAAACTCAGATGTTCCCTGCAGACAAAAAGTTCAACTAGGTAAATCAAGTTAAATTTTTCAGAGCAGATAAAAAGGTCCTGATTCTTGGTAAGGGTTTGGATCCTATATCAGGTCATCTTAAAGCACAGGCTCTCTGTCCTACCAGTCAGCAATGTGTGAGACCCAGTGGAATTTCCACATAAATTTACTGACTGAGTTTGCAGGAGATTATGGGAATAGGGTTCCCTTTACATCACTGCCTTAATAAGAAAGTACTGTATTGCTCCTTAGAGCATGCCTGAATTAACTAGTATAGGCTATACGCAGTGATGGCAAACCTTGGCACCCCAGATGTTTTGGAACTACATTTCCCATGATGCTCAAGTATATTGCAGACTGCATGAGCATCATGGGAAATGTAGTTCCAAAACATCTGGGGTGCCAAGGTTTGCCATCACTGGGCTATAGTATAACAAGTATTTAGTTCACTGAATACTGGGCAGATAGTGGGTAAGTCTCCACATAGCAAAGCAAATTTTAGCCATCACATATGTCACTGGCAGACCTGGCAGTGGGTCAAACCCAGGGTCGCTGTGTTCAAAAGCTATAACAAAAATTAGTTTGCAATACAACTCCATTTTAAGATAGTATGCTCCACCAGAGACATTATCATGACCGTGGCTGCTTACAAAGGCCAAAAATAGAAAAACCTGTCTGCATTCTCATTTAAACTCTCATATCAACCTGCAGTTGTGCTGATGGCAATAAAAGCTAATGTCATGTTGCATTATGTCACCTGTCAAAATTACAATTGCTGCAATGTTTGGTAAATACATAATGCCCTGGTCACATTCCTGCGTGCAGTTACTCCTTTCCGCGTTAAGTATGCAAGCTTTTTGTTTTTACTTGTTCCTGAGTGTCATCATGGACACCCCCCAAGGCAAAATGGCCATCTTTAACTAATTACGACAGGTGCTGTCATTAAAATTTATAGTCAATAATATTATCCTGACATCATATCTAAAACAGTGTAAGTCTCGCCTTTTCATTTTATTAAAATTACTAACACCCTGTCTGGGCGTCAATCACATCCCTGTCACCTTCATGTGAACTTTCTTGTGAAATGTTTGTTAAAGAGGGGAAGGATGACTTTACATTGCAGAAATATTTGTATAAAAATTATTACGGCAATGCATATTATTTCAATAAACAATGCGCTCACATGGGAACGTTAGCTGCAAGGTAAATAACTTTTAGATAAGTTTCAGATTGAACGTATCATTACTGTTTTGATTAGCGATGAATCCAAATGTGAAACAAGTATGCCGAGGCTTGTTGTACCAGACAGAATTCATAAAAATCACTGATCCATCAAACACAAAGAAAAGCACATATTTATAAATCAATTATGCTAGTGTTTGTTCCGTACTGGAGTTGGGTGAATCCTAACACAGATGGCACTACTCGTGGCAGTGGTGGTGGTCTCACCATATTGATGGATATCTGTGGACGTTGCCATTGACTGCAATTGCAGTCATTAGGTGTCCTTCCCATGGATATGAATCATTCAATATATTTCTCCTTTTCAATCAAATATCGACTACAATGTAGAAGATTTAAAGAGAAACTATAGTCATTTACAATGTAAGTTTTTGTGTGTGTGTTAGTTTGATTAGCTGTTGCTGTACCCGGTGATCCTGCCAGTAAAGGCCTATAGATGCACATACTTTTAAAGGGCAACACCGCTTACTTTATGCAGTAGAGCGCTGTTACCATGTGATGTGCATTATCGAAATAGCGCACAGTGCATCTGGGTCTGCCTAAAGTAGTCAAACAACTGCAGGATCACCCACTGCCAGTTGGAGTGACAGCAGCTTCTGTATCGTGTATTGGCTGCACAAAGACTGTAGCAATGTGCATGATGTGGAAGCTTTCATCTGGAGAAGAGGTAAGTTTATGTAGCGATTGCAAAAAAAAAAGAAAAGATACAGCAACCATTTTTCTTTAACATAGTAACACATCCTGATTTGCTAAAATACAAAAAGTTCACTTATGCCCTGTACACACGATCGGATTTCCGATGGAATAAAATCCGATGGATTTTTCCATCGGAAATCCGATGAAGCTGACTTCCATCAGTCTTGCATATACACCATCAGTCAAAAATCCGACCGTCCCAAACGCAGTGACATAAAACACTCCGAAGAGCCGAGAAAAATGAAGTTCAATGCATCTGAGCATGCGTCGACTTAATTCTGAGCATGCATGGGTTTTTTCTCCTATGGAGTTCCCCACAGACGATCGGAATTTGCTATTGTTTTTTTTTCCATCGGTAAAATTGAAAACATGTTCTATTTTTTTATACCGGTTGAAAAAAGACTGATGGGGCCCACACACGATCGGGTTGTCCGATGAAAAAAGTCCATCGCTCTTTTTTCATCAGAAAAAACGATCGTGTGTACGCGGCATTAGTTTACTTTATCTCAGTTCTCTATATTTCACTGTAATACAGCATGCACACAACTTATACTGTACATGGTAAGGACCTGCTTCAATGGGCTTTTGTTCTCTCCAACAGGGCTTTGCATTTCTATGCAGGTCTATGGGAATGCAAAACCTGCTTGAAGCAAGTCAAATTCAGGACACAAGGAGATCAACTTAAGGTCAAATGCACCTGTCAATGAGTTCAGCATGATTTCAAAAGTGTCTCAGCCTAGGTTCACACTTAATGCGGGTTTGAAATTGTGCGAGTTCAGCTGAACTTGCACGATTTTAAACCCGCATTTCAGTGCAAATTCAGAGGCGATTTCAGAGACATCTGTGCAGGTTCCTGCACAGACGTCTAATGAAATCGCCCCCCCCCAAGTCACCAAAAGTAATGCAGGAACTACTTTTGGGAATCGGTGTGGCGCTGCAAAGTCGGCATCACACCGATTTAGACGGTGCCGTTGTTGGAAATAGGTGGCGATTTGACATGTCATATCGGCCCGATGTGAACGGAAGCTCAAACCGATTTCATACAGATGCCATCAACACAAGATCAAGTTCAAGTTTAAGCAAGGTAAGGAATCACACTCCTGATATACATATGACCATTATATAGAGTGTTTGAAAATATGTAAGGAAAATACAGTACAATAAATACAATTTGAAACAGCAAGCATAAAAAAATGCAAAAACCAAAAATACTTATGAATCTATCAAAGATAGTTCAATTTGCATGCTGCATCCCCAAAAATACTTATACTATTGCCCTTACTGAAAATACATTATAAAAAAAGTGAGTAGAAGGCTCTATAGATACCTCATCCAAACAAAGATTTAAGAAAAAAAGGAGCAATTTTACGGACTTTAACGGGATCAGAAACAGACGCAGCAACCAAAATTATATAGAAAAATATTTATTACAAAATGTGTTAAAATAACATAGATAAAACCATTTTCGCAATCTGCTTCCTCAGGACCGTTATATCTTAACTGTTGTCTGTTAAGACATAACGGTCCTGAGGAAGCAGATTGTGAAATGCGTCGACCTCTTGACAGAACAGTACAAGCCAACATAGCTTGGCCAACGGCTTATATATATTTATGAGCTTTTGCTCCAAATGGTTTTATCTATGTTATTTTAACAAATTTTGTAATAAATAATTTTTGATAACATTTTGGTTGCTGCGCCTCTTTCTGATACTGTTAAAGTCTGTAAAATTGCTCCTTTTTTCTGAAAATATATTATAGTTTGACTAGTGAAACAATACATTTCTAGCCATGAAAGCTTTATGTACCAATTTGAAAACACTATTCTCAGTTGATTCCTCAACTATGAACAAATTAAATTTTAATCACTGTAGCAACTTCTGAGTGTGATACAAAACACAACTAACAAGGTATGCCATCCAACTTGTGTTTTTTCTTTATTTGCAGCTCTCTCCTGTTAAATGATTCCAGTGTCATGGATCTAATAATATAAAGAAGATAATTAGCTATGAGCAATCACAAAACAATATATGTGCTGAACAGACTGACAAGTGCTAAAAAAACAACTCAAGCGACTACACAACTTGGCGGATTTAGACCATCCTGCTTTTCTGCTCTCGAAGAAGGATGGACATGAGTGTAACAGAAGTTGACAACTTACTCACACTTCCATCATTCAGTCGTTGCAAAAAACAATGTGTAACATTCAATCCTTTTGTAAATTAAATGCCTGCACAAATATTTATGTATGCTATTAAATTAGTAGGCATTAGCAAATGATATGGGATGGGGTATTAAGTTGTAAATAAATTTTAAATTTTTTTTTTTTAGTGCTCAGATTTTGCTAGAGATTTTGAAACAGAAGAGGCAAGTATGGCCCTTTTTACTGATAATTTAGTATTAGGCTAAGGTTAGGAATAAGGATGAAGTTTATATATTAAATCCTCTATAGTGCCGTCCCCCTGGCGCAGCGGAGTGATTCCTCTCCCTTCGTGTGAGAGAAGTAACAGTTAGGTGAGCGGCGGCGGCAGAAGACAAAAAAGAAGCAGCTGGCATCATCGACATTGCATCTGACTGGAATCGTTTGTGGACACTCCAGTCCAGGCAGCAGTAGGATCAGGGAAGAAGTGATTCCTTGGGCCCGGCTAAAAATTACACAGGTGTGTGCTTGCTTGGGGGGGAGGGGATTCAAGATCTACTACTACTGCAGCAGCATCTATACATTATGGCATTGGTGGCATGGGTGGCACTGTCTGCAGGTAGCACATGCATTATGGCCCATAACGCATGTGCTGCCTGCAGAGACAGTGCCACCCATGCCACCAATGCCATATTGTGCTGCGGACAGTGCCACCCATGACGCTAATGCCATAATGCATGTGCTGCCTGCAGAGACAGTGCCACCCATGCTGCCAATGGCATTATGCCATTGGCAGCATGGGTGACACTGTCTACAGCACAATATGGCATTGGCGGCACGGGTGGCGCTGTCAGCAGGTAGCACATGCGTTGTGGCATTAGTGTCATGGGTGGCACTGTCTGCAGCACATTATGGCATTGGCAGCATGGCATGGGTGGCACTGTCTGCAGCACAATATGGCATTGGCGGCATGGGTGGCATTGTCTGCAGGTAGCACTTGCGTTATGGCCCATAACGCATGTGCTGCCTGCAGAGACAGTGCCACCCATGCCGCCAATGCCGTAATGTGCTACAGACAGTGCCACCCATGCCGCCAATGCCGTAATGTGCTGCAGACAGTGCAACCCATGCCGCTAATGCCATACTGTGCTGCAGACAGTGCCACCCATGCTGCCAATGGCAATATGCCATTGGCGGCATGGGTGGCACTGTCTGCAGCACAATATGTCAATGGCGGCATGGCATGGGTGGCACTGTCTGCAGTACAGTGTGGCATTGTTGGCGCACTTATGTTTACCCAGTTGTTGCCTACTTTAAAAAACACCTGAAAACTATCTACAGTAAACTATCTTTAAAGAGACCTGGCTTGTTGTTTTTTCCACCTTTATCATTTGTCTAATCTCCCTAATTTTTTCAAAATACCACTTCATTTATTCATTAATGTTTTTTTTATTACATATAGATATCAAAGAGGTCTGTTTTCATTTGAAAACAGTATTTCTTTTGGATAATCAAATTTATAACTGGCTGGAGAAAAATAAATATCACTTGTAGACAAACCTGCACTTTGTTTCAAGGCTGGGTCTGGGGAGGGGCCGGGGGCGGGGCCAGGGGTGGGGCTGAAGGAGGGATCAGGGGCGGGACCAGGGGTGGAGCTGAAGGGGGCCCCTTCAGGTAGGCTGTACAGGGCCCCATGATTTCTATCAGCGGCCCTGATTTTATGAGTCACAGAACCAGAACAAGAAGAAAGTCAAAATCAAGCTATATCCTGATCTAAACATTTGTCCTAAATCAGTAATTCAGAAAGCATAAAATCAGAACAATCAGCATTTTCAGAAGCTGACAAACAATGGAAGCCCAATATTCTTCTCAAGACAGGTGAGATTAAGGGTTAGGTTAATGGTTTGAAAAAGTTTTGGGGAGATACTTGCTTCCAGTGTTGAATGGCCTCACTGAAAAATAATGGAGATGGAAAACGATGCAATGTGGCAGATCATATATCATTAGATCATAAGGAGAGCTCTCACTTCTTGTTGAGCCTTAAACTATAAAATGGCGTCAGCCGAGCATCCCAGCGTTTTGCGTTTGAGTATGGTACTGGATGGATTGGCTGTTTTTCCAGCAATAATTACACGACAGGGGGTTTTCGAAGATAAAACAATTATCTTTAAGAATACCTTAAGCCTTTAAGGGCTGATTCAGTAAAACTGGAACAAAGAAATGTTTTCACCTTTTCATTACAGGAAAATAAAATAAGAATTGTGATTGATAGTTTGGGGACAAGCTTCACTTGGTATTTACCATCTTTTCTCCAGTTTCAATTAATCAGCCTCTAAAGTAATGTTTTTTTTTTTTTTAATGGGACTTCTCCTTTAATCCACAAATGTCACAGAATGCTCTATTTCTATGGATCAAATTGTCATTTTTGTTTATTGGCTCTTTAATTACCTCCAGCTCTGGGTCTGGGGGCACACAGCCATCTACAAAGCTAGAACTAAGTCAGCTGGGAAGGGGTGAGGTCATGTGAAACTCCCTGTGCACTGGGAAGGCAGACGGGGGCAGGTGCGCCTAAGCTGGCATGTTGCTAAAAACTAGATAGCCAAGTGCTGGCAGTGTGATCAGAAGGAGCTGCTATTGTAAACATTTGGCACAAAAGGTTTCTGGGTGGAGAGATTCCCTGGCAAGGCCTCCGTTGTCTCAGATATGAAAAGGGTGACACTGACTTCCATGCAAGTCTGGATAGACATGTGTTTTATTTATTTGCTTGTGCTTTTTTTTTCCTAAAGATGTGTTTGTATTGTTTGATACTTCACATAAAAGCTGATACCACACGGCATTCCCTTTAGTTGAATCAACCGGAAACCAACATGGAGGGTTTCTACTAACACCATTTTATTTCCATGAAATACAAATCTGCCATATCTACAGTATTTAATGTATACGTGGATAAGTGAATAAAACTATAACAAAATCTAACACTACTCACATACTATGGGCTATTTGTTTTTGATAATTGCTGCTCTGGGATTGATCCTATTTTTTTCCATTCTTATAGCAAAAGATGGTCTAAAGATATACCGCACAATTAAAGTGAGCCTGTGTTTACTTTAAGCCTTCTAAACTGTCTTCAGACATGAAAAGCTGGTAACTGGATGACCCTGCATGAAGGTTCGCCATGTATCAGGCAAAATCAAAATTCAGGCTTCTCTGCTTCTCGACTCGAGAGCTCTGGCCCACCCACTCCAAAACCCCAATACTGGTATTTTTTCAATTAAACAACAAAATGGGAAAAATCTCTGAGAGGGCACACGATACTAAAAACAAAGTAAGACTTACACTCACTTTCCTGTTCCAATGACTATACATTAATGTGATATCAAATCATCATTTTATAAGCACTTTCAGCAGCTGATTTAATCACTTACTTAGTATACCGCTTCTTTATCTCTTAATCCTTAAATATGTCCCAGTTTAAGTTAGTGCTATGACCGCTACCCTAGGTTTTCTGTTTCAGAATGGCTCTTTCCTCTTGCAGCTTCATATAGAGCCATTCTTGCATGCATGAATCGAAACACAAAGCCATGAACCTAATATGTCAAGTTACTCCCTCCTCCTCCAAGGAGGCTGGCTGGAGACTGCACTGTCCCCTGTTATATGGTTCCTGTGAAGACGTGAATTTCAAGGAAGCAACACTGAGACAGCAGGAGCCAGGAGCATTAAAAGTTGTAAACGGCAAGTGCTGCGATGGGCATTTTAAGAGAAAGTTTGCTAAGAATTTTTTCTTCAGTTAAGAATTTTAACATATCTGTATGCCCCATTGAAGTGGTCTTTTTGGACAAAACACGTAGGGCAGAGCTAACAAGGTGATGTCATTACACCCGCGGTGGTGCTTGGCGGCTGGTTTATACTACGCCTTATTGCTTTGTCCTATATGTGAATACATGCCTTAGTAGTTAATAAATGGTGTTTTAACTTACTACACTACCAAGGCTCTCCCTGTTCTTCTCTATGTTCTAATGGCTGTTATAATGATGGGCAATCCTGTGCATGACTAAATTGGAGGTGTGTAAACTTGTGGAAGCTGGACCATCTACTATCCATCCATCCCCTTGGGTTTTCTCTTTCAAAGAGCTTTTAGACCTCCCTGTGTTTTAGGTGTATCTGTCTGGTAAGCAGCAGTGTGGACGTTTGGTGGCTGCCACACAAGGGTGGTGTATTTTAGGAGAATTTTCTTCATACGCATTTAGTGTACTCTCACATTTTTTGGACATTTTATATATTTTTTTCATTAGCTCTAATCAAATATATTTTTTGCTTATTGTACTATGCACATGGACTCTTAAAACAGAGTTCCACTAGTTTTTCAGTTTATTAAAAGTCAGCAGCTACAAAAAGAGTAGCTGCTAACTTTTAATAAACACACACTCACCTGTCCCACGGTCCAGCGATGCGGCTGCCCAAAGCCTAAGTTCTCTCCCTCTCCTCTCCGCGGCGCCAACATTGCAAGCATGGGCACCTGGCTGTGACAGCTTGCGGCTTGACAGCCAGGTGCACACTGCGCATGCGCGAGTCACGCTGTCTTGAATGGCTGAGGAATATTCTGGGACCTGTGACGTGTCCCAGAAGATTGCAGGGAGGAAGGGGGAGTGGAGGAGTCGCCTAGGCGGTGGGCGGAAGTGGGAGCTGGGTACCTGTCAAAACTAGGTACCCACTCCCCCCCCCTCCCCCCAGAAATGACATGCCAATTTGGCACGTCAGGGGGTTAGGACGCCTTAAAGCGGAAGTACCACTTTTGGGTGGAACTTCGCTTTAATTCGATTTTTTAATTTTAAAGTGATAGCGCCGCACATTTGTTCAAAAAGAAAGGCTGAACTTAAAAAAAAATAATAATGCATTCTTTAATTATGCTTTAACTCCTGGCATAGTTTTGTCCACCCAGGAGCATTCTAGAGTCCAACAAACACTCCAGTATAATATCCTAAGCCATGATGAAGGGTGGTGTTCACTTCCTCCAAAACATGGATGCTTTTTGTCTTTGTGCTGTAACCATTTGAAATAATACAAATCAATGGACTCCTAAGATGTTGATTTGGCACTCTCTTTGATTCAAATACACCTGGATTTTCCAGTTTGAGCAAACTTGTTTTTTCCAGGTTGGGCTGTAAAAACTTGTTATGCCGCGTACAAACGACCGTTTTTAATGTCATGGAAAAAAACGATGTTTTTCTCGACGTGATTATTCTCAAGCCTGCCTTGCATACACACTATCGTGATAAAAAATGATTAAGCAAAGCGCGGTGACGTACAACACGTACGACGGCACTATAAAGGGGAAGTTCCATTCGGATGGCGCCACCCTTTGGGCTGCTTTTGCTGATTTCGTGTTACTGCGTGTTAGTAAAAGTTTGGTGTTAGCCGATTCGCGCTTTTCAGTCTCTGTTCTTTTCAGTCCGTTACAGCATGACGAATGTGCTATCTCCATTACGAACACTAGTTTTACCAGAACTAGCGCTCCCGTCTCATAACTTGCTTCTGAGCATGCACGTTTTTTTCCCCGTCGTTAAAGCATACACACGACCGTTTTTCACGATGAGAAAAACGACGACGTGAAAAACGACGAGAAAAAATAGAGCAGGTTCTAAACTTTTAATGGCCATTTTTCTCATCGAGAAAAATGCCCTGGAGCCTACACACGACCGTTTTTCACGACCAATTAAAAAAATGGCATGTTTATCGTCATGAAAAACGGTTGTGTGTATGCGGCATAACAGTTTTTTTGTTTTTTCTTGAGCTGTCCTTTAACATTAATAAAAAGTGTAACAAAACTACAGAAGTTAGATTGTACTTTGCTTAAAAAAAAAAAAAGGTATATAAGTTGGGGCAGAACCCACACAATTGCATGTAGATAAGAAGCTGTGATGGATATCTGTAAGCTTACATATGTATCTTGCTAATAGTTACATGTCATATTAGATATTCTTCATCCTTCATGTCACGCATAATTTGTTAGAGTCTCCTAGCTATCTTCATCTCAAAAATGCCTGTTGTTAGGTCATATCTGTTATGCAAGTCTGTATTACAAAGTTATACAACTTGCAAGTAACAAAACAATGACAGGAATGCAAAGAAATTAGCATATTGATACATATCATAGTCTGAGACAAATGAACAGTTAATGAACTCTGCTGTTAATCAAACCTGACCGCATAACTTAACTCTAATGGAAATCTTTAAATTTATTAGAAAGTTTGCATTTATAAAGTTGATTTGATGGATGTACCGGTAATTTAAAAAAATATATATATTTACCGTATATACTCGAGTATAAGCCGAGCTTTTCAGCACATTTTTTTGTGCTGAAAATGCCCCCCTCGGCTTATACTCGAGTCCGCCCGATGCTGTCCCCATCTGCAGCCTTATTATCTCCCGGCGCTGTGATATATTCAGTCTAATGGCTGGACTATGGGAGCCTATGGGTTATAACCAGAGGAATTCAGAGGCTCCATCGGACATTTGCTGTCGGAATTTCCGACCACAAAAATTTGAGAGCTGCTTCTCAAATTTTCCGACAAGAAAAGTTCTTGTCAGAAATTCAATCGTCTGTATGCAATTCCGACGCACAAAAAAACACGCATGCTCAGAATCAAGCAGAAAAGCCGAACTGCCTATTGCACTTCATTGATTTTGGCTCGTCGTACGCCTTGTACGTCATTGCGTTCTTGACGTTCGGAATTTCCGACAAGATTTCTGTGACCAAGTTTGAGCCAACATTCCGTCGGAAAAAAATCCACGGTTTTGTTGTCGGAATTTCCGATCATGTGTACGCGGCATAAGACCCCTTTCACACTTGGGGTGCGGCCGTGCTACTGCTGTTTAAGCGGGGCTTTTCGTCCACTAGCGGGGCGCTTTTAAACCCAAAGAAGGGGTTAAAAACTACCGAGTTGCGGCGCTTCGGAAGCGCTTTTCATTCCCATGGACAGGGGTTTTGGGAGTGCTAAATACAGAGCTCCCAAACCGCCCCAAAGATGCTGCTTGCAGGACTTTTCATAACGTCCCGCAAGCGCACCGCCCCAGTGTGAAAAGTCACACTTGAATGAATGGGAGTCGGTTTTCAATCGCTTAGCAGAGGCTATTTCCAGCGCTAAAGTGCAGGAAAACCGCCCCAGTGTGAAAGGGGTCGAACTCACTTGCACTCGAGAAGACCGTCCCAAGCTCCTAACCAGTGCCTCTTTCACCCTTGAAATGTTTTCTGTCATCCTTGCAGTGCGGGCAGGGCCTGGTGGTTTCTTGTTCATAATGTTTCTGGTTGTTCTGAAATGTTCAACCCACCTGAGGACCGTGTTGCGACTGTGAATGGCCCCGTGTCGACCAACATTGAATTCTCCACGAAATAGCCGCTGCGTTACTGCGATAGTTTTACCACTTCGAACAAAGCTGTCGTAAGCAAACAAACAATGGTGTAACATCCACTGCTTCATTGTGTCTGAATTGGCATTCCAGTGGGGTGTCCCCCTCCCCACCACCACTTACTGCTCACTACCTGTTCTAAAAATGTCCATCTCCCATCGGTCACCCTGTATACAATTTTTTTTTTTATAAAAAAGCTTTAAATAAGCATTTAAAATACTTCAGTTTTGCCATGAACGACGAGGCTCTTCTAGACAAATCCACTTCCTACACCAAGTAACGGTCATTGATGTCAATATTGTTCTGCATTGTAATAAGAGTTAAGCTGTAGTCGATAGCCATTTGGCTGAATCATCACACATGCTTACCCGTGACTGTTTCCGGATTGGAACTCTCTATATTGTTCCATGTATTCTCTGTTAAAATACCGATAAATATGTAGCGGGTATGTACTTTTCCGGGTGTAATTTAAACCTGGCAGAGACACCAGTGATGTGTAATTCCCTACAGCAGAGCAGGTGGCGCTGTCGCCATGGGCTGGGGGTTGAGCCATTGCTGTGTGGCGGGCCTCCTTTTTGTCCTCTCTCGGCAGCGGTATGGTGGGGCGGGGAACCCGCCGTGCTTGCTGGGAGAGGGTATAAAGGGGCCGGCCATCTTTGTCACGGGGTCGAGTCCCAGGCACCTGGCGGTGGTTCATGTCAGTCCTCTGGGCGGCCTAGGCCTAGAGGACAGCCGGAGGTCGTGTTCCATTCCAGGCACCTTTAGCCTGGGGTGAGGTACTCAGATGGAGGTCTGGAGCTCAGTGCCCAACACTGAGTTCCGCGAGGGAAGGAGATCCTAGGGAACCCAGGGATTGGGAACCCGAATCCGGAAGGCGTAATGGACCGGGGGGGAGCTCCTCACTTGAAGACCGGGTGCAGCAGATTGCCAGTGACAGGTGAGCCTCCCACCGGAGACTGCCTGGAAGGAAATTCCCCCCTCGTTCGGAGACCGCAACCCACTTTCAAGGAGGAAAGTGGAGAGTTCATTGTGTCTGGGCCTACTCGCATCCACACCTCCTTTTCTGTTCTGTTCTCCAAGGGAGTTCAACTGATTGTGCTCATTCAAGAAGAATAAAGGAGTGTTGGACTTTAATGGTGTGGGGCTTTTTTCCTGACAGACATTGTTCAAGGTAATCTCAGTGGAGGCTCTAGGTGCACAGCACTGACCTGAAGGTAAAACAAGAACGTTGCTCACACCACACTGACACCTGTGGTGAAGGCCAGGCGTGGTGTCCCCGCTCCCTCCCCTCTAAGGTACCCCTAGACAAGAGACAGACGAGCTGAAGTGAAGAGGGGAGTGAGGAGGGCGCTACAAATATATTTTCAATCCTAAAATACTTCAGTTTTCTGGAATTTTATCTACAATTTTTCACATCTGTGACAGGGTCTCTTTAAGAATTATATGAGTATTTTAGTGATTGGGTTTACATCTGCTTTAAGGAAAACAGTCTCAACAGATGATGTTTTCAATTATTTAGGCATTGAGGTTAGGGTAGTAGAAAATGGGGACTAGGAATGAAAACAAGAGACAGGTGGTATCCCTCGATACCTCCCTTATGTATATTAGGAAGCATTGTACACATGGGTCCAGTGGGACAACAGGGCTCAGCGTTTAGATTACTTGACAAATGAAATCATAAGTGACGGTGCTGACATTGTGGATACATTTCCTGGCTCTCGGGATAGTCAAAAACTTGGATATGCACGACTTGTTACTTTTTCCCCAGCACACCTACAGCCCATTCTCTCAGAAGACAGTCCGCATCTGCCACTTCCTCTAGTCTGCGTCCCTGTAACAACTGTCGAGCAGCGGAAAGATTGATTATCAGTCAAAAGCATCGCGCAACACCAGATTTTGGTAGGTTAAGCTTGCTGATCCAGCAAGAGAGGATGTGAAATTTCCATCAGCATGTGCCAATATTTTGGTGCAATAAGGAACAGCAGCGTAAATCACTGGGAAATACAGCCAAAGCTGACAAAGCTTAAAAGGCAAGTAAACCTTGATGGAAGCTTAGAAAGTGAAGTAGATCTGAATACACACATTACGTCTCATATAAGCTTTACCACATTAACCACTTGCTTACTGGGCACTTAAACCCCCTTCATACCCAGACCAATTTTCAGCTTTTAGCGCTGACGCACTTTGAATGACAATTGCGCGGTCATACAACGCAGTACCCAAATGATATTTTTATCATTTTTTTCCCACAAATAGAGCTTTCTTTTGGTGGTATTTGATTACCTCTGTGGTTTTTATTTATTCCGCTATAAACAAAAAAAGACAGAAAATGTAAAAAAAAACACAATATTTTTTTACTTTTTGCTATAATAATATGCCTTTTTTTTTTTTTTAAACTATGTTTTTTCTCAGTTTAGGCCGATACGTATTCTTCTACATATTTTTGGTAAAAAAAATTGCAATAAGCGTATAGTGATTGGTTTGCTTAAAAGTTATAGCGCCTACAAAATAGGGGATAGATTTATGACATTTTTATTATATATTTTTTTTTTTACTAGTAATGGTGGTTATCTGCGATTTTTGTCAGGCCTGCGATATTGCGGCAGTCATATCGGACACTTTTAACACTATTTTGGGACCATTAACATTTATACAGCGAACAGGGCTATAAATATGCACTGATTACTGTATAAATGTGACTGGCGGGGAAGGGGTTAACACTAGGGGGCGATCAAGGGGTTAAATATGTTCCCTGTGAGTGATTCTAACTGTGTGGGGGAGGGGACTGACTGGGGGAGGTGACCGATCTGTGTCGCTATGTACAAGGGACACAGCATCGGTCTCCTCTCTCCCTGACAGGACGTGGATCTCTGTGTTTACAAACAGAGATCCATGTCCTGCCTCTGTAACAGCCGATCGCGTGTACCTGGCGGACATCACGGCCGCCAGGCACGCGCATCGGCAACGTGTGATCGAAGAAAAATAATAGAAAAATTGAGAGTGGGAGGGGTTAAATTTGGTAGACCAATGGCTATATTGTTTGCAGGTGTTCGATTCCTTCTGAGGGTGTCAGTATAAGTCAAATATCTCAGAATATCTGAATCCTGTGTCCCTTTAAAGTGGTTGTATAGTCATTTTTTGTACTTTTACCTACAGGTAAGCCTATAATAAGGCTTGCCTGTAGGTAAAAAGAATATCTCCTACACCTGTACGGTTTAGGAGATATTCCCCTTGCAATGAGTCGCTGACGTCAGCGGCACATGCGCACAGGGGATTCTCGGCTGAAAGGCCGGCAGACGCCGGACATTGCCCGAAAGGAGTCTCCAACGCGCATGCGCGGGAGTGACGACATCGCGGCTCCAGCCACTCACAGCGCTGGAGCTGCGATACCCGGAAGACATGCCGAGGCAAAAGTTGTCATCTCCCTCGGCGTGGACCGGGTGAGATACCGACGCCTCGTTCTAAGGTAAGTATTTCATAATGAGCTAGTATGCGGTGCATACTAGCTCATTATGCCTTTTGCCTTACAGGTGTACTAAAAAAAAAAAAGTGTCAGTGGGTATACAACCGCTTTAATGAATGAGAAAGATATTGCTGATCTTTGCAGAGTTTCCTTGTCACTTCCTGTGAGCTGAACTGAAAACATAAACAATATCAATTTCTTTCTGTATACTACTAGTTCTCCTAAGTCAGTGATGGCGAACCTTGGCACCCCAGATGTTTTAGAACTACATTTCCCATGATGCTCAACTACACTGCAGAGTGCATGCGCATCATGGGAAATGTAGTTCCAAAACATCTGGGGTGCCAAGGTTCACCATCACTGACCTAAGTAATAATGATGAAGAGGAAGACATTTTGAAATCCAGTCTGTGTAAAAACCATGGCTCCCTTCATACAACCGTTGAGTGAGCATAGCCATCCTGGAAAAGAAAATGTGTTATTTGAAGGATTATATAGAATTTGTAGGATTAAGTGATAAATAAATAAAGAATGTCTGCAAGCAAGGGGAGCAAGACCTGTAAATGTACTGCAAGTGCAGCAGATAAAAACAGGTCTTCTACCCTGCCAGACATGGCTTTGCTGTGCGGCAGGACAGTATAATGATCTTTACCTGAATAAGTCCTTTGGCAGGTGAATAAGCTCTCTTGCATGAATTTTGCATTAAACTACTTGGCTGGAGTTTCGTTTAAAAAAATAGTATGGCAAAAAACCCATGCCATAACTGTAGGCATCATAAGGGGCCAGTATATAACACAACTACCTTAACCACTTCAGCCCCTGAAGAATTTACCCCCGCCTGACCAGAGCACTTTTTGCGATTCAAGACTGCGTCGCTTTAACTGACAATTGCGCAGTCGTGCGACGTGACACCCAAACAAAATTGACGTCCTTTTTTCCCCACAAATAGGGCTTTCTTTTAGTGGTATTTGATCACCTCTGCGGTTTTTATTTTTTGCGCTATAAAAAAAAAAAAGAGCGACAATTTTGAAAAAAAACACAATATCTTCTACTTTTTGCTGTATTAAAATATATATATATATTTTTTTAAAAAACGGTTTTTTTCCTCAGTTTAGGCCGACATGTATTCGTATACATATTTTTGGTAAAAAAAAAAAAAAAAAAATCGCAATAAGCGTATATTGATTGGTTTGCGCAAAAGTTATAGCGTCTACAAAATAGGGGGTAGTTTTATGGCATTTTTATTATTATTATTTTTTTTACTAGTAATGGCGGCGATCTGCGATTTTTATTGGGATTGCGACATTATGGTGGACACATCGGACACTTTTGACACTATTTTGTGACCATTGTCATTTATACTGCGATCAGTGCTATAAAAATGCACTGATTACTATGTAAATGACACTGGCAGGGAAGGGGTTAAATACTAGGGGGCGATGAAGGAGTTAAGTGTGTCCTAGGGAGTGATTCTAACTGTGTGGGGGCTGGGCTACAAGTGACACGACAGTGATCACTGGCTCCCGATGACAGGGAGCAGTAGTAGGGTTGCCACCTCATCCCTTTAAACCCGAACAACTTTGAATTACACAGGGGAAAAAAACTAAGCAAAAATACAGCCATATAGGCGTCAGAGTGCAAAGAAAGGGGGGGGGGGGGGAGTTGGGACTTTACATGAGGCTCTTGGTAACAAATTGAATTGAATTACACAGGTTCTGAGGCTAATTAAATGCAGATAAGGCCCCAAGTGAGTTTAATTACCACCTTAATCAGCCACAGAACCTGTGTAATTAATATGTGTTCGGGTTTAAAGGGATGAGGTGGCAACCCTAAGCAGTAGATCACTGTCCTGTCACTAGGCAGAACAGGGAAAGGCCTTGTTTACATAGGCATCTCCCCGTTCTGCCTCTCCGTTAGACGATCGCGGGCACCCGGCGAACATCGAGTCCGTGGGACCTGGGGGCACGCTCACGGGGCACGCGGCAGTGGTGCGTTCGCGCCACCGGCAAATTCAAAGCAACGTACAGGTGCGTTGCTTTGCGCAGCCGTGCCATTCTGGCGACGTATATGTACAGGCAGTGGTTGGCAAGTGGTCAATGATCACCTTGGGAACCACCTGAATTCTGTAGTAGAGAATAGGCAAGACTGCATCCCATATAATAGAAGGTTCTTTGACTTATCAACCTATGCGAAGGCCAAAAGAATGGCTTTATAGAGTTTCGGCTCCTGCGTGATCCTGAAGGCAGTTATGAAGCTTCTTTGTTATGTTCTGGCACAATATAGGGTTTATATTAACATCACAGGTTTCTTTTTAGCTTTTTTCAGCACTGTTAGGTATAATATAATGCAATACAACAAGCTGCATTCAGAGTTACGGAATAAGCATATAAAGTACCAAGTATCTAAAGTTTTGCACAAACATTTTACCCACATATGCATTAATAATATTACGGATAATAGTCATTATTATTATTATTTTTTTAAATGAAGCTGATATTTTATATTTTCTAGTCATTAATATATTATTTTGCTGGCTTAGAGCGGCAAAGAGGATAATGCAGAAGACAGGGACAAGTACAAGCAGAGACAGTGAGTAGACCAAATTTACTTGATGAATTCTGATATTCATTTAAATGTCCAGTCAAGTGTACAGAATCGCCATAAGAATGATAGTAGTGTGTGTGCCCTGCAGGCTTGGTAACATGCTGATGTGCTGAGCACGGAGAAATCTAAACAGCACAGGCACAGACTGTAAGAAAAAAAAGCCTGCGAGGTTAATAACGCAGTTTTATCAAGTTACCGCTGGCAATAAGTGCAGTGGATAAATGTCCAAGGCTTATTTTTAAAGGAGTCTTTGGTAATATATACAATAAGACGAGAATATTTCTGAAGCTCAGGGTTCATAAAAATCAGACTTTAGAAAGATTAAGTTTTATTTCCATACAAGCTTAAAGAGTCTCTATACTCAAAATAAAAAAATGTAATATATCTACAGATATGGTGGTTGCATTAGTTTTATTTATTTTTTAAGGTTTTATTTTACCTGGTGATCCTTCCAGTAACAACCTTCTGATCCTAAAGTGACAATGCTCACCCACTGTACTGTATATGGAAGAGCAACCAAGCCCACCCTAGGTGGCTCACTCCTGATTGGAACAACAGAACATTTTGCCCTCTCATCATTTCTATCCATAACACAGGGAGGGGAGGGGGGGGGTGTAGTTCACAAAGGAAAAACCTGGCAGTGCTGAAAATACTGGTTAATATTTCAGTGTGGAACAGGCAGAGAACACAGGAAGTTATAAATTCCGCTGGATGTCTGGCAGGATCAGTGGCTTTTTTTTGCACACCAAAAAGCTATTACAAATCACTTTAACCAGTTGTCAACCGGCCGCGGTCAAATGACGGCGGCAGGAAGACCCTGTTATTCTGGGCAGACGTCATATGACGTTGCGCCTTTAAAATCCACTAGGGGGCGCGCCGCGTCACTGGGCACCCGCGATTGCCCAGTATCTGAGCAGGACCGTGGATCTCTGTGTGTAAACTAGTGATGAGCCGAACACCCCCGGGTTCGGTTCGCACCAGAACCCGCGAACGGACCGAAAATTCGCACGAACTTTAGAACCATATTATATACAATGGATGCGAACGTTCGAAATCTAAAGTGCTAATTATAACGACTATTATGCATGTTATTGTCCTAAAAAGGGTTTGGGAACCCGGGTTCTGCACCAGGGGACATGTATCAATGCAAAAAGAAGTTTTAAAAACTGCAGTTTTTCTGGAGCAGTCATTTTAATGATGCATAAAGTGAAAAAAAAAAAGTCAAATATTACTTTAAATATCGTACCTGGGGGGTGTCTAAAGTATGCCTGTGAAGTGCCACGTGTTTCCCGTGTTTAGAACTGTCCCTGCACAAAATTACATTTCTAAAGGAAAAAAAGCCATTTAAAACTGCTTGCGGCTTTAATGTAATGTCTGGTCCCGGTAATATGGATGAAAATCTTTAAGAAAAGTGACATAGCTACCCCATCACACCCCCCTCCTTACCCCAGCCCATTACCAGCCCCTTTGGGTCTTGTATGGATATTAAGGGGAACCCCGCACACAAAATAAAAAAGGCCCTATATACTCTGAACAGCCGTATACAGGCGGTGCATACAAGACAGGGACTGTAGGTTTGTTCTTATGTAGAATCTGTTTGTAATTTTGAACAGGTACATTGTTTAAGTGTAGCTCCAGCCAAAAAATCTATTTTTAAGCTTTTTGGAAAACATAGGGAAGGGTTATCACCCCTGTAACATTTGTTTTGCTGTCTGTGCAGTAGGCTTGTGCAATTCGTTTCGTAACGAATCGAAATTCGTCCGAATTTAGCAACTTTCGGACATTCGGAAGCATTCGAATTTCCGAACAAAGCAATTACGAATAAAACCGAATCCGAAATAAATTATACCGCAAAATAGCGAATGCCCGAATGTCTTCGGCATAATTCGTTATGAAAAAACTTATGAATGTACAAATCCATTGGAAACACAATAACACTCACTCTGCTCTGCTCTCTGCTTCTCCTTCACCGTGCTGAACTCCCTCTCAAAATGGTGTACAGGGGCGGAGGCTATAGCCGCATGTAAAAAACGAAAGTAAAATACGAGATTTCTAATCCATTCGAAGCACAATAACACTCTGCTCTGCTCTCTGCTTCTCCCTCACCGTGCTGAACCCTCTCAAAATGGTGTACAGGGGCGGAGGCTATAGCCGCATGTAAAAAACGAAAGTAAAATACGAGATTTCGAATCGTTACAAATAACCGCTATGTATTTCGAAAAGTACAAATCCATTCGAAGCACATTAGGCATAATAGGCAGCGTCGTCGTGAGAGAGACACAGAAAATTACGAATCAACGAACCCAAAAAAAGTTACGAAAGTAGGAGTTGTGTCCAGAATCAACGAAAAACAACGTACTCTACCGAAAGTACGAATTATAAAGCAACAAAAAATTCAACGAAAAATGTCGCTTGCAAAAATACGAATGAGTCCGAACACGAAAAATCCCGTCTAGCAAAATTACGAATGATTACGAATCAACAGGACCGGAAAGAAACGAACCGAAACGGAACGAATTTTTCCGTTGTGCACAAGCCTACTGTGCAGTGTGCACCTGTTCAGAACAGTTCACCTCACTTTCCGTCCTAATGACAAATGTTTTTTGAAAATTTGGGTTTTTTATTGAAACAAGAATTGGTGATAAAGAATCAGTGTAGAGGAGACACTTTTTTTCCCATATTAACTCTTACAGGAGAGAATTTGCCTTCCTAGGGGTAGATTTCCTCTCACTTCCTGTTGTATCCTTCCGTTTGCAAGGAGGAGTCGTTTGTAAGTTGGATGTTTGAAAGTAGGGGCCTGCCGTATATACTCAGCTGAAATTTGCCCCTTACATGTTGGTGTTGCCACAACACTGTGAGCCCTCACAGTTACTCTTGGTGGGCGCATGAATGGGCCCTGCTGTGAATTATTAGATCAAGAATTGTAATTGCATGCCCCTGTTAAACAGGGGCTGAAAAATTGGGCCTTAGCCACTGGTGCTGGTGCCACGACACTGCAACCACTCCCAGATACTCTACTTGGAGTGCAGGAATGAGCCCTGCTGCAAAGCATTGCATAAAAAAATTGTAATAACACACCCCTGTTAAACAGGGGCTGAAAAATTGGCCTTAGCCACTGGTGGCGGCACCCAGAAACAAAAATGTTCTTCCAAGCTATCATCGTCAATCGGATCATTGAGGAGGAGGAGGATAGTCAGTCAACATAACAGGACAAACTCTCAGCATCAGCATCAGTCTTGAAGGGATGTGACATTTGAAAATAAATTAGTCTGTTATATCAGCTTCAGGTGTTTGGTAGCTGGTGGTGATCCAAGACTGGTTCATCTTTATGAAGGTCAGTCGATCAACAGAGTCGGTGGACAGGCGCACCCTGTGATCCGTGACAAATCCTCCAGCAGCACTGAATGTGCGTTCTGAAAGAACGCTGGATGCAGGACAGGCCAGTAGCTCAATTGCATACTGTGCAAGCTCTGGCCAGTGATCCATCCTCAAGACCCAGTAAGCCAGAGGATTTTCGGTGGGGAAGGTGTCCAAGTCTGACCTTGCCCCTAGGTATTCCTGCACCATGTATATCAGACGTTGGCGATGGTTGCTGGAACCGATCATACCTTGGGGCTGCGGACTAAAGAATTGTCTGAACGCTTCGGTCAGACGGCCACCTTCCCCACCGCTCCTTTTTTGACTGACCGAAGCCTCAGCAACTCGTTGTCCAAGACCAGGAGTCTGTAACCTCCCAGTCTCTGGGAACGCGTTGCACAGACCTTTCTGCAAGGCCTTCCGGAGTTGTCTCATCCTCTGCTCCCTCTGCGACGGTAAGATAAGGTCCGCAACCTTACCCTTGTACCGTGGATCAAGGAGAGTGGCAAGCCAGTAATGGTCCCTCTCCTTGATCCGAAGAATACGAGGATCCTTCCGCAGACTTTGCAGGATCAGGGAGGCCATGCAGCGTAGGTTAGCTGAGGCATTCAGTCCGGAGTCCTCTGGGTCACTAAGGACGACATGATCCGCAGCCACCTCCTCCCAGCCACGTACAAGTCCACTGGTTTCTTGGGACTGTAAATCATCCCTAAAAGACTGCTGCTGATGATGCTGAGTGCCAGGCTCCACCTCCATGCTGACACAATCCTCCTCCTCCTCCTCCTCCTCCTCCTCCTGTGCGATGGGTGGGACAGAAGGAACACTGTCTGGGTAAAGGGGGCCTTGAGAGGCAAGGAAGTCCTCCTCTTCCTGCCTCTGTTCTGCCTCAAGTGCCCTGTCCATTATTCCACGCAGCGTATGTTCCAACAGGTGGACAAGAGGTACAGTGTCACTGATGCATGCACTGTCACTGCTCACCATCCTCGTGGCCTCCTCAAATGGTGCCAGGACAGTGCATGCATCCCTGATCATGCCCCACTGGCGTGGTGAAAAAAACCCGAGCTCCCCTGACCCTGTCCTGGTGCCGTAGTCGCACAGGTACTCATTGATGGCCCTCTGCTGCGTGTGCAGCCGCTGCAGCATGGCCAACATTGAGTTCCACCTGGTGGGCATGTCACATATAAGGCGGTTCTTGGGCAGGTTCAACTCCTTTTGCAGCTCAGCCAGGCGAGCACTGGCATTATAAGATCTGCGGAAATGCACACAGACTTTCCTGGCCTGCCTCAGGACATCCTGTATGCCCGGGTACCTGCCCAAGAACCGCTGCACCACCAGGTTAAGGACGTGAGCCACACAGGGCACATGGGTCAGTTGTCCCTGTCGGAGAGCGGAGAGGAGGTTGGTGCCATTGTCGCAAACTACCATTCCTGGCTTAAGCTGGCGTGGCGTCAACCACCTCTCGGCCTGCCCCTGCAGAGCAGACAGAACCTCTGCCCCAGTGTGGCTCCTGTCCCCCAAACACACCAGCGCAAGCACAGCATGGCATCTTTTTGCCTGCGTACTTGCGTAGCCCCTTGAACGCCTGCGGAGCACCGCTGGTTCCGAGGACAAAGCACAGGAAGAGGCCACGGAGGAAGAAGAAGAGGAGGGGGTGGAGGACAGAGGTGTGTCACAACCAGTAGTAGCATTTTGGAGGCGTGGCGGTGGAACAACCTCCAACACTACTGCACCTTGTCCTGCATCCTTCCCAGCTGCCAAAAGAGTGACCCAATGGGCCGTGAAAGAAAGGTAACGTCCCTGTCCATGCCTGCTGGACCATGAGTCAGCGGTAATATGCACCTTACCGCTGACCGCCCTGTCCAGCGAGGCCAAGACATTGCCTTCCACATGCCGGTAGAAAGCCGGAATCGCCTTCCGTGAGAAAAAGTGGCGTTTGGGAACCTGCCACTGAGGAACTGCACATTGCACAAACTCACGGAAGGGGGCCGAGTCTACCAACTGAAAAGGCAGCAGTTGAAGCGCTAGAAATTTAGCCAAGCTAGCATTCAACCGCTGGGCATGTGGATGGCTGGGAGTGAACTTCTTTCGACGGTCCAGCAGCTGGGGCAGGGAAATTTGCCTGCTAGAATCGGACGTCGGTGTACTGCTAGCAGAGTGTCCGCACGTACTTGGCTGTGACACACCTAATTCTACACCTTCATTCCTCTCAGTGCAGGTTTCAGAGAGGACTGAAGGTATAGTGGGGTTGGAGATCCCAGCTGATGCGGTGCAAGGAGAGGTACGCTTTGTTCTTTGGTGTGGGTCTTTAAGGTAGGCTTGCCAACGAGCTGCATGGCAGGTCAACATATGTCTGGTCAAGCATGTGGTGCCCAAGCGGCTGATGTTTTGGCCACGCGATATACGCTTGAGACATATGTTGCAAACAGCAGCTGTGCGATCTGATGCACTCGCCTCAAAAAAGGCCCACACCAAAGAACTTTTTGAATAACGGGCATAGGCAGCGCCCTGCACAGGTGGAGCTCTGCGGTGTGATTCCGTCGGTGTGCTGCCCTTACGCTGGCCACCCAAGGGCATCCTGCCTCGTTGGAGATGTGCCTCCTCCTCATCCTCCTCCTCCTCCTCTCTCCTATTAGGCACCCACGTGGAGTCAGTGACCTCATCATCCCCTCCCTCCTCATCACTGGAGCCAATCTGGCAGTATGCTGCAGCTGCTGGGACATGACTGCCAGATTGGTGTCCTTCTTGAGCATCCCCTCTCTCTGCTCTCACGCTACTGCCTTCCTCTAGCTGGGTATCATCATTAGACCCTTCGAAACGCTGGGCATCCTCCTGGAGCATGTACCCAACACTGTGCTCAAACAGTTCGGGGGACTCCTCAGGAGGAGGACATGGTGGGTCTAGGGAAGGAGTGACTGATGATGGCATTGATACCAGGGAAGAGGACGCTTTGGCAGCTGCTTTGCCAGTACCCTGAGCCTGAGTGAGAGATGATGAGGAGGATGAGGAGGGCTTGGTCATCCACTCTACCAAGTCTTCGGCATGATGTGACTCAACATGTCCAGCTGCCGAAAAGAAGGACAAGCGTGTCCCATGGCCATGTGCTGATGACAATGCACCGCGTCCACGACCAGCACTGTTGCCCCCAGACACAGAGCCTGCTTGCCCTCTTTTATTGGCTCCTGACTGTCTGCCTCTCCTTGTTTGCCTTCCAGACATTCTAATGGCCTGCAGGGAGATGGGAAAACCAGCAATAAGGGGTAGCTTCAGGTGTATACTGTGCAGGAGGCTTAGCAACAATGACACTGACACTGTCCCCTGCCTATCCTTCTCTCTCCCTGCACACAAGGTTTAGCAAAGAATATGACACTGACACTCTCCCTGCCTATCCTTGTCTGTCCCTACAAACAAGGTTTAGCAAAGAATATGACACTGACACTCTCCCTGCCTATCCTTGTCTGTCCCTACAAACAAGGTTTAGCAAAGAATATGACACTGACACTCTGCCTACCTATCCTTGTCTGTCCCTACACACAAGGTTTAGCAATATGCTTCAGCACACAAGGTTTAGCAAAGAATATGACACTGACACTCTCCCTGCCGATCCTTGTCTGTCCCTACAAACAAGGTTTAGCAAAGAATATGACACTGACACTCTCCCTGCCTATCCTTGTTTGTCCCTACAAACAAGGTTTAGCAAAGAATATGACACTGACACTCTCCCTGCCGATCCTTGTCTGTCCCTACAAACAAGGTTTAAGCAAAGAATGTGACACTGACACTCTCCCTGACGATCCTTGTCTGTCCCTACAAACAAGGTTTAGCAAAGAATATGACACTGACACTCTGCCTACCTATCCTTGTCTGTCCCTACACACAAGGTTTAGCAATATGCTTCAGCACACAAGGTTTAGCAAAGAATATGACACTGACACTCTCCCTGCCGATCCTTGTCTGTCCCTACAAACAAGGTTTAGCAAAGAATATGACACTGACACTCTGCCTACCTATCCTTGTCTGTCCCTACACACAAGGTTTAGCAATATGCTTCAGCACACAAGGTTTAGCAAAGAATATGACACTGACACTCTCCCTACCTATCCTTCTCTGTCCCTACACACAAGTTTGAGGTACAAATAGCACTGACACTGTCCCTGCCTATGTAACCCCTGCGCCGGAACACACTACACGAGGCCGCCGCGCTGGCGGCCTTTTATAGTGTGGGGCGTGTACTAAACCCCCTCAGCAATAATTGGCCACAGGCATCCTGCCTGTGGCCAATCATTGCTCTCCTCGCTGCCGGCGCTGTGATTGGCCAAGCATGCAGGGTCACAGTGCATGCTTGGCCAATCACAGCGCCGGGATTACACTGCGATGGCGCAGTGTATTGTGGGCCGTTCGCGTCACTCGAATTTGGCGCGAACGGCCCAAATCGTTCGTTGTTCGCCGAACGCGCGAACAGCCGATGTTCGAGTCGAACCTATGTTCGACTCGAACACCGAGCTCATCCCTAGTGTAAACACAGAGATCCACGTCCTGTCAGGGAGAGGAGACCGATGGTGTGTCCCTTGTACATAGGGACAAGCATCAGTCACCACCCCCAGTCAGTCCCCTCCCCCCACAGTAAGGATCACTAATAGGGAAAACATTTAACCCCTTCCTCGCCCCCGGGTGTTAACCCCTTCCCTGCCAGACATGTTTATACAGTAATCAATCCATTTTTATAGCACAGATCGCTGTATAAATGTGAATGATCCCAAAAATGTGTCAAAAGTGTCCAATGTGTCTGCCGCAATATCGCAGTCATGATAAAAAAAAAATTGCTGATCGCCGCAATTACTAGTAAAAAGAAAAAAAATGCTATAAATCTATCCCCTATTTTGCAGACGCTATTACTTTTGTGCAAACCAATCAATATATGCTTATTGCGATTTTTTTTACCAAAAATATGTAGAAGAATACATATCGGCCTAAACTGAGGAAAAAAAAAAAAAAAAATGTTATATTTATTATAGCAAAAAGTAAAAAATATTGTGTTTTTTTTTCAAACAAAATTGACGTCCTTTTTTTCCCACAAATAGAGCTTTCTTTTGGTGGTATTTGATCACCTCTGCGGTTTTTATTTTTTGCGCTATAAACAAAAATAGAGCGACAATTTTGAAAAAAATGACATTTTTTACTTTTTGCTATAATAAATATCCCCAAAAAATATATAAAAAAAACAATTTTTTCCTCAGTTTAGGCCGATATGTTTTCTTATACATATTTTTGGTAATAAAAAAACCGCAATAAGCGTTTGATTGGTTTGCGCAAAAGTTATAGTATCTACAAAATTAGCGGGTAGTTTTATGGCATTTTTATAATTTTTTTTTTTTTTTTACTAGTAATGGCGGCGATCAATTTTTTCCGTGACTGCGACATTATGGCGGACACATCGGACACTTTTGACAAATTTTTGGGACCATTGTCATTTTTACAACGATCAGTGCTATAAAAATGTACTGATTACTGTGAAAATGACACTTGCAGTGAAGGGTTTAACCGCTAGGTGGCGCTGTAGGGGTTAAGTGTGACCTAATGAGTGATTCTAACTGAAGGGGGGCGTGGCTTGGGAACAGAAAATCAGTGACACTGCCATTAGGAAGAACGGGGAAAGGTTTGTTTACACTTACCTCTCCCAGTTCTTCAGCTCTGTGACCCGATCGCGGGACACCGGCGGCGAACGGGTCCGCGGGTCCCGCGGGAGCGGTCATGGAGCTTCAGACCGGGTCGCGAGGGCACCGGCGGCGGCGGCGGCTCGCGCGCAACCCACGGACAGGTTCTTAAAGGGGACGTACCTGTACGTCCTTGTGCCTGTCCGTTCCATTCTGTCGACGTACATCGTCGTGCGGCAGGCCTTAAGTGGTTAAAGGGGTTGTAAAGGTTCAAATATAAAAATAATAACAACACGTTATACTTACCTGCTCTGTGCAAGGGTTTTGTACAGAGAAGCTCGATCCTTCTCTTCTGGGGTGCCTGCCCCTGCGCTCCTGGCTCCTCCCCTTCATTGAGTGCCCCCACGAACAGCCGCTTTCCATGGGGGCACCCGTGCAGGCCCGCTCCCAAGTCCCGCTGCTGCGTCAATTGACACAGACAGTGGGACTCAGCCCCGCCCCCCCACTCCCACGTCACTGGATTTGATTGACAGCAACGGGAGCTAATGGCTCCCGGTGCTATCAATCTATCCAATGAGGGCAGAGACAGCGTCTGGAGCCAGTGGGTTCGTGCAAATCGTTGGAATGACTGGGCTCAGGTAAGAAAAAGGGGGTTCTCTGGGGGCAGCTGCAGCAAAGAAGGTTTTCACCTTAAAGCACAGAATGCATTAGGGGGAAAACCTGGAGACTTTACAATCCCTTTAAACTCACAATAATCTGTTAAGATAAACCTAACCTTCTAACCTAGCCTTTCACCAAAACCTATCCCATGATACTCTATAAACCTAACTCTTAAAGGGGTTGTAAAAGCAGAAGGTTTTTTATCTAAAAATAAAGATAAAAAGGCCTTCTGTATGCAGCAGCCCCCTCAGGCCCCCTAACACTTACCTGACCTCCTTCTCTGCCCAGCAATGTCCACGAGTGTCTCAACCATCCGAGAATCTTTTTCCTGTTTAGCTGAGACAATCAAAGTCGGCTAACCAATCAGGGGAGAAAGGGGGCTGGGCCAGGTCGGGGCTCTATGTCTAAATGGACACAGGGAGCTGTGACTCAGCTCAGGTGCCCCCATAGCAAGCTGCTTACTGTGGGGGCACTGAACAGGAGGGAGGGGCCAGGATCACAGAAGAGGGACCCGAGAAGAGGAGGATCAGGGCTGCTCTGTGCAAATCCACTGAAACAGAGCAGGTAAAAAAGAAAAAAAGGGGGCAAAAGTAGCCCGCAGATCGGACTTTAGGGGCACAATGAACAGTTGAAGATGTACAAAATTATTTCAATACAGTGGAACCTTGGAGCATAATCCCTTCCAGGAGAATGCTCGTAATCCAAAGTACTCGCATATCAAAGCGAGTTTCCCCGATTGAAGTCAATGTAAACGAAAATAATTAGTTCCGCATTGACTTCAATGGCATGCAATACCGCATGCGGCCATAGGCGGGGGGCGCCAGAGAGCCTCGTAAACACTCGGACAGGGCCAAGGACATTTCGGCTGAACTCTGAGAACTTCAGAAACTGAGTATTTCCACGATTTTCCGAGCATTTCCGAACGGCGCCAATCGGTTACGATCCGTTCGGCTCTGCTCAGCTCTGGCACCCCCCACCCCAGGCCAAACGCGTTATTGCACACTGCTTTGGCTTGAATACTGCTCGTTTTGCGAAACAACACTCACAAACTGAGTCAGGTTTTTTTTAAATACAGTGCTCATATTGCGAAACGCTCGTTAACCGCGTTACTCGCAATCCGAGGTTCCACTGTATTTATTTATAACAGTACATGGTACAAAAAAGACTAAAGAAGAATTAAAAAAGCATATATATAAAATACATGACAGAAAATAGTATAGTGAGCCCCTGTGCGTCAACGCGTTTCGCTGTCTAGCTTCGTCAGGACACACTCTGGGATTGTTGGAGAGAAACAGGTCTCACTATCTTGCAAGGAGAGGGGTCCATGAAAGATAGTCTCACCCATAAAACTTAAAAAATCACATCCATTAGTATTGCAAATATTCTGGATATTCAGCCAGTGGCTCAAAAATGCCATATAACAAACTCTATTGTTCATATTATTAGCTAAAAAGCCATAGAAGAATGATACAGAGAATATGGGAAGAGGGGGATGGTGGTATGACTTTAAACAACTGATTCAGAGGCCGATATATATATATCTGAGTTTGAATTAACTCCCTTTCAGTCAGGCAAAAAACAGATGTACAATCAAATCGGGTTTAAACAAACCCTTGAGGCCATTGTGACTAACAGGTTCCTCCAGCTTACCCCCCAAAAAAAATACGTCCAAAAAAGAGAGGTACACTCACCAAGTATATCTCAAATATATCTCTTTGGGAAGAAATATGTGTAGCACACAGACCCCCTTTTACCTGCCTGCTTCGGCTCCTCGCAGGAAGAAGGGGCACATCATGCCACAAGCCCGTACCCTCCTGTAATAAGAGGTTGAGCGGTGTTGTTGATGGGTCTTCCACAGTCAGATAACCAGAAGATGTTTCTCACCTCTGTGCATACATACAGAGATAAGTCCTTGTTCCCCCCAGTAACTGAAATGTCCACACTCGCTATAACTCCAACACAGAGTTTATTTTCTCTTTTAGTAGAACAACAGTCTCTGATAGGAAAGAGGTTGAAGTAAAGACAGGACAGCATAAGATATGGGAGAGGTCCAGGCACAATCTCAATCACTTCACTGTTCGGCTTCTCGAACAGACTCAGCCTCAAATGGATAGTCTACTTAGGACAAGACTAGCAGCCAAATTACACTCCAACTCTACCCAAGGCCTCTGCCACAGACCTGGTGAACTCGGTCTCCGTTTAGGGAGAAGACGTCCCTCCGGAGAGTTACCGGGACCCTTCCTTCACTGTGACTTCCGCACCAGTCCCTCGGAACGGTTCCTCCCCCGGCCTCCTCTTCCAAGATACGGGCCTCCTCGCAAGGCGGCACCCTGAGACTCCTCCATCCCCGGTGGGCTCCAGACGAAGGTGCTGGGCCCAGGCCTCTGTTGCAGCCCCAGGACTAAAGGTGCCTGGGACTGATCCACCGACCACAAACTGCAGACCCGCCCCTGTGCCAAAGGTGCCCAGGGCGGACGGGAACAAGAACCCTGGGGTAGGACCCCCGACAACGAACCCTCAACAGGCAGCGTCTGCACCTTTTATATCCTCTCCCAGCAAGCCCAGCAGGTAGACCACACCCACTGGATGGCTGCCGAGAGGGGACACACAAGGCACAGCACTGTATCAGCGGTTCAACCCTGGCCCACCATGGCAGCGCCACCTGCAGGCCACAGGGAACTGTACACCAATACTCCACCTGTGAACCAAAATGGTTGCAAGAACGCTAACAATTAGGGTGTTTGGGTACAACTACCACCCAAACACTTCCCCTAAATTCAGCACCCCGCTACATATGGTTTTAAAGGATTGTAAAGGCAAAAGGTTTTTTATCTTAATGCATTCTATACATGAAGATAAAAAGCCTTCTGTGTGCAGCGGCCCCCCCAGCCCCCCTAACACTTACCTGAGGTCCCTCTCTGTCCAGCAATGTCCACGAGTGTCTCAGCTGTCCGAGATTCTCCCTCCCGATTGTTAAAACACAGCTCGGCTCGGGTGCCCCCATAGCAAGCTGCTTGCTGTGGGGGCACTGAACAGGAGGGAGGGGCCAGGATCACAGAAGAGGGACCCGAGAAGAGGAGGATTGGGGCTGCTCTGTGCAAATCCACTACAACAGAGCAGGTAAGTATAACATGTTTGTTATTTTTAGGAAGAAAAAAAAAAGACTTTACAATCACTTTAAGAAAGGAAAAAGCAAGGTGCCAAATGCAGTAACCAATAACAGCTAATCAGCAAATATTATTCTGGCTACTCTAATCCAATGAAAGGTGAAATTTGATTGGCTGCTATGGGCTACTAGACTTTGCACATCATCTCTGCACATCATTGTTGCTCTTTGCAATGCCTTATTAAATAAGCCAGATTATGCAGAAAGCTGTGAAAGGCACTGTCCCCTGCAGCAACAAAGTGCTATGCGAGTTTGTGTGTGAAAGACAGACAGATATTGAGCTTCTGGAGGGTGAGAAGTGAGGATTCTTAAAATTATTGTCAGTAAATGTTAGTACAAGAGGAATCCACATGTGTGGGATTTAATGCATTTGTCCGCAGGTAAAGCACAAAATACTTTTTCCAGATAATTGAAGGATTTCACAAGTAGACTACAGACTCTGTGAAATCATTTAACTTATCTGTAGTGATAGATAATGGCTCAGCATAAAAAAAAAAAGTAAAAGCACTCTGAAAAACAGTTCTAGTCATAGTATATAAGCAAAGAAAATTGTACTGTATACAGTATATATACAGTACTGTGCAAAAGTTTTAGGTAGGTGTAAAAAAAAATGCGGTAAAGTAAGAATGCTTTTAAAAATATATACAGGGGAACCTTGGATTGCGAGTAACGCGGTTAACGAGCATTTCGCAAAACGAGCACTGTATTTTAAAAAATCGTGACTCGGTTTGCGAGTGTTGTCTTGCAAAACTAGCATGATTCAGGCCAAAGCGGTGTGCAGTACTGCTTTTGGTCTGAGGTGGGGGGGCGCCGGAGCCGAGCAGAGCCGAACGTCGCCGTTTGGAAATGCACGGAAAGCCACGAGGACAGCACAGCTGACCGCGGCAAATCTCGGGTAGGAAGTCTTTCCGAGGTTTGCCAAGGTTAGCTGAGGTCAGCTGAAGTGTCCTCGGGCCTTTTCGGCTGTTTCTGAGGCTCTCAGGCGCCCACCCGCCTCTGGCCGCATGCGGGATTGCATCCCATTGAAGTCAATGCGGAACAAATTATTTTCGTTTCCATTGACTTCAATGGGGAAACTGGCTTTGATATGCGAGTACTTTGGATTACGAGCATTCTCTGGAACAGATTATGCTCGTAATCCGAGGTTCCACTGTATTGTAATTGTTTATTTTTATGAATTTACAAAATGCAGCGAACAGAAGAAAAATCTAAATCAAATCAATATTTGGTGTAACTACCCTTTGGCTTCAAACCAGAGTCAATTCTTCTAGGTACGCACAGTGCTTGCTCACACAGTTTTTGAAGGAGCTCGGCAGGTAGATTGTTCCAGACATCTTGGAGAACTAACTACAGATCTTCTGTGGATGTAGGCTTCCTCAAATCCTTCTGCCTCTTCATCCCAGATGGACTTTATGATGTGGGGGCCAAACCATAATTTCCAGGACTCCTTGTTCTTTTTTACGGTGAAGATAGTTCTTAATGACATTGGCTCCCTGATGGTATGGCATGATGGATAAGTATCTGCCTGCATTTCTCAGCATTGAGGACACCATTGATCAGGCGAAGACCGTAGATGCAGTTAATGGCCAAGGAAGCCTAATGCAGAAGATGAAAGACACATCATGCTTACTTCCCTTTGACATCTAGCTTGAGTTGGAGACCACGCTGAACTGACTGGATAGGTCACTGGCCCTGAGTGGGTACTCGTTTGGGCAGAAAGAAGAAATGTCTTTCAGTGGATAGTCCCCAGTGATGGGTGGAGGTGACGGGCCCTCTGGGGGATTGGGCTGCTCCCTTTCCTGTGCGACCTTAAGGTTGTTTCAGCATGTAGACTTAGATAAAAAGAAAGGAGCGCCTGGTGTCCAGAGCAATGTGACTTCTAAAATATGGTCCATGGATCTTTAATAAAAATAAGCAACATGTACATCAAGCCAACGCATTTCGGGGGAATAGAGTCCCCTTTCTTCAGGGCTGTTGCTGCGTACTATTTGGTGGGAAAGATTCCCATGAGTGGTTATGTTGGATCAAAGTTTCTGAATGCGAGATGCCAGCTTTCTTTGTATAAGCAGTGTAGCACACCGACCCTTTTCTCCTGCCTACCTTCACTTTGCAGGGATAAAGGCACACTGTGCCACATGCCCGTATCCTCCTGGTATAAGAAGTTGAGCAGTGTTCTTACAATTTTGGGTCCTGCAGCGAGTTACCTCCCGTCCATTGGTTCTCGTCCCCAGAATATAGGGAAAAGTCTGTTCTTTTCCCCGAAAGAAGGCCAATGTCCAAACAGTGTTTAAACTCCAAACAGACGAGTTTATTTTATCTTGCTTGAAACAGATTTGGGAATAGGTTGAAGATAGCAACAAAAGCAGGTAGGGAGATAGGTTCAGGCACGCGGCACCCAGTTACCCTATTCTTCACTCAAGCCTGAGTGTGAATTGCTCACCCGGATAGATCCTTCTCACAGTTCTAGCAGCCGGAGTGAAGCACCAACAGTTTCTTTAATTTAGTCCCCTTCACGGACAAGTCTAAAAGATCCTCTGCCACAGAATCCTTTAGTTACTGAATTAGAACTTTGAAACCCCCATAGATTAGTAAAGACCATAGGTGCCAATGGGACACACTACAGGAGCTATACTGCAACTCACAAATCCTTCCCTCTGATAGGCAACCAGGCCTCTCCTTCGCTGTGAAATCCTTCACCGATCCATCGGACAGGTCCTCCACCGGTTTCCGCTCCTTCAGAGCGGGCCACCCTCACACGGGTTCCCTGGGACTCCAGTGTGTTGGTTGTAGACCCAGTTGAAGGTACTGGGCCTGCCTGGAACTCTGTAGCCTCGGGCTAAAGGTGCCCAAGACTCCTCGACCAGTTCACGCACCCCAGGCCAGCAAGCCCAACGGGCGCGACTTTGCCACCAACAGTAGCACAGACACACCGCAAGCAGAACCGAGAGGAGACGAGCTCGCCGCTCGTAAGGATACCAGACCCGTTATCCAACTTTTAAATGTGAGTTTTTTTATTTATGTATGAATAAATACCCCTAGGGGTTTACAGACCCACACTATATTTCCCTTCTTTTTTATTACTACAACTTTGTGATTGCTGCTGCGGACACCTGAGGATCGCACTGCATTGTTTGCATTAAGACACCAATCCACTGTTCCATTGGTACGAGCGCGGTGCTCGTTTGGATTGAGGTCCACGCTCACTATCATTCAAGTGAGTGTGTGAATATATATTCTTCAGCGATTCACTTTGCCGCACCCACAAAGTTGTGCTATTGATGCCTCTCTGCTTTATATCTTTTCATATGCATTCCAATGAGCTATAAAGAAACTGTGAAATAAAGACTGCATTACAAGGACGCTCCATCACCCCTCATCATTAAGATCCATCATATACTGCTCCCCCTCCTAGGAGGGAGTCACCACAGCGCAGTCACCATCACGATATTTTTTGCCACCATGGGTCCTCTCTGGAATCCCCCCGGCACACCACCCCAGTGGGGCACACTCCTCCCTAGATCATGGCGTCTGCCATTTATGTACACTCTCCCGGCATGCACAGCAGGCCAAACCCGCCCACCGCACGGTAGCTGAGAGAAGACACCCAATCACACCACAATGCCACCCGTGGTTCAACCCGAAACCTGGGCAACAGCGCCACCACAGGCCCAGGGGAACTATACACCAGGCAACAACACAGCAGAGCAGAGTCCATTTTAAACAGAATCGTAGAATCTAAGCCATACTATTGCTCAGGCTGCCCCTAAATTTACAGCATAGCGACCCCATTTTTGGGGGTCCCGTTACAGCAGCAATACTTATAATCCATGTATGGCCAGCTTTAGGTACCAATGCCCCAGGCATCAGACAAGGTAAATTTGCTGCTGTGGGGATTAAATTGGTGTTAAAATATGGGTTATGGATTGGATTAGGTTAATATTAGGGTCACGGGTAGAGAGCAGGATTAAGGGCCTGTTCACACCAGGTGCTTTGGGCACAGCCCCAACGCATAGACAAGGCAAAAGCATTGTTCTCTATTATTTCAGATCCCACCACTTGTCTCCTGATGACTTCCAAAATGCAGTAGAGAAGATGATTACGTTTTGGTGCACAGATTAATTTTGCATCATTTAATTATCACAGAGGCTTTTGTTGCATATTTTTGCTGCCAATATCTCTACGATAGTATTAATAGCCTAAAACATACATACATTTCACATGAGTTTTAGGGTTAGGATTAGGGGTTAGGTTTAGGAGTTACATTGAGGATAGGGGTTGCTTTACTAAAAATAAAAAGTCTGTTCACTTTTCAAGGGATATTGCCCCAAATCTTAGTGAATGTGGTGAAGTGTCAATTTGCAAAGAATACCCAAGGAAAAAAAGAAATAAAAAATGTTGTTGCATGTGATTGGATGATGGAAGTCACCAGGTCTTTATGTCATCTACTATGCTCTAAGACAAATTATTTTGCAAAATGCAATTTCCCTTGCAAAGCAAACAGCCTCTTTGTCTTTAGTAAATTAACTTCTAATGCCACGTACACACGATCGGAAATTACAACAACAAAACCGTGGATTTTTTTCCGACGGAATGTTGGCTCAACCTTGTGCTGCATACACACGATCACACAAATCTTGTCGGAAATTCCGAACGTCAAGAACGCTGTGACGTACAAGACGTACGACGAGACGAGATCAATGAAGTTCAACAGGCAGTTTGGCTCTTCTGCTTGATTCTGAGCATGCGTGTTTTTTTGAGCGTCGGAATTGCATAGACGATCAGAATTTCCAACAAGAACTTTTCTTGTCTGAAAATTTGAGAACCAGCTCTCAAATTTTTGTGGTCGGAAATTCCATCAGCAAATGTCCGATGGAGCCTACACACGGTCGGAATTTCCGACAAAAAGCTCACATCGGACATTTGTTTTTCGTTATTTCAGATCGTGTGTATGCGGCATAAGAGTCAGTAACTATCTTTTTTCATAATGGCTATTTTTTAATTAGGGGTTATGTGTCTATAATACATGTGTCAATGGCTATGAAGTTGTATTGTACAGTTTAGGAAGCACTATACTATAATCCAAAAATTATTAATATGTATTCAAATGACAGATTGTTCCCTTGCTTAATGTAGAACTAAAGCCAAACCTTTTTTTCACTTTGGATAGAGTAAGGGAGGGTTATAACCCCTGTCAAGTTATTTTTTCCATCTGTGTCCCATTGGGGAGATTTTCCTTCACTTCCTGACCCATAGCCAAACAGGAAGTGAGAGGAAGTCCCTCCAAAATGTCCTCATTGGAAGATTTCCCCTCTTTATTGTTCTGGGGACAACCCAAAATGTGGGATTTTCTTTAACTTTCGGTGATAATAGTAAACAGGACAAATAGAGATGGTGAATCTCCCTAATGAAGTCACAGACAGGAAAAAAACCTGACAGGTGCTCTAATCCCTCTCCACTCCAGAACTAAAGACAAAGTTTTGCCTCTAGTTATACTTTAACCACTTAACGACCGCTCACTGTATATATACGTCGGCAGAATGGCACCGACAGGCACAATCACGTAGAGCATACGTGATTGCCTTTGTATAGTTGGGGGGTCCAATCGGACCCCCCTCCTATACAGTGAGCGGTGGCTAAGTGTCCGGGAGCGTTCCGGGATGAGGGGGCAGCCATTAGTTTCCGGCCACCCCCTCGCGATTGCTCCCGGCGAATAGAAATGCCCCCTCTGTCTGTGTCAGGCAGAGGAAGCAGGAGGAAGTGATGTCATCTCTGGTGCGGCGCTCACATATACCGAGCGCCGTACAAGAGAAGACATCAGGTCAGTGTGCACACAACACTACACTGACACCAGGACACATAGGGACATAAATCGCCCCCCCCCAGGCCCCCCCAGATCACCCCCCCAGCCCCCAGTCACAGTGTCACTGATTGCAGTGACCATTTATTTACTGATCACTGCAATCAGTGACATTTGTGACTGTAAAAGTGTCAGTACATTCAGTTTTAGGTCCAGTGCAGCCCCCTAACCCCCCCTAATAAAGGTTTAACCCCCTGATCACCCCCCAGATAACCCTTTCACCCCCTATCACCACTGTCGCTAAGCGATCATTTTTTTGATCGCTGTCTTAGCGTCAGTGATGTCGATCGGCAGCCAGTAATTTTTTTTAGGTTCGCCGCATGTTTTTATAGCGTCAGGTACCCCAATAAATTATCTAATAAAGGTTTAACCCCCTTGATCGCCCCCCAGGTAACCCTTTCACCCCCTATCACCACTGTCGCTAAGCGATCGTTTTTCTAAACGCTGTCTTAGTGTCGGTGATGCCGATCGGTAGCCGGTAATTTTTTTTAGGTTCGCTGCAGGTTTTTATAGCGTCAGGTACCCCAATATTCTATCTAATAAAATTTTAACCCCCTTGATCGCCCCCCAGGTAACCCTTTCACCCCCTATCACCACTGTCGCTAAGCGATCGTTTTTCTAAACGCTGTCTTAGTGTCGGTGATGCAGATCGGTAGCCAGTAATTTTTTTTAGGTTCGCCGCATGTTTTTATAGCGTCAGGTACCCCAATATATTATCTAATAAAGGTTTAACCCCCTTGATCGCCCCCCAGGTAACCCTTTCACCCCCTATCACCACTGTCGCTAAGCGATCGTTTTTCTAAACGCTGTCTTAGTGTCGGTGATGCAGATCGGTAGCTGGTAATTTTTTTTAGGTTCGCCGCAGGTTTTTATAGTGTCAGGTACCCCAATATATTATCTAATAAAGGTTTAACCCCCTTGATCGCCCCCAGATAACCCTTTCACCCCCTATCACCACTGTCGCTAAGCGATCGTTTTTCTAAACGCTGTCTTAGTGTCGGTGATGCAGATCGGTAGCTGGTAATTTTTTTTAGGTTCGCCGCAGGTTTTTATAGTGTCAGGTACCCCAATATATTATCTAATAAAGGTTTAACCCCCTTGATCGCCCCCAGATAACCCTTTCACCCCCTATCACCACTGTCGCTAAGCGATCATTTTTCTAAACGCTGTCTTAGTGTCGGTGATGCAGATCGGTAGCCAGTAATTTTTTTTAGGTTCGCCGCAGGTTTTTATAGCGTCAGGTACCCCAATATATTATCTAGTAAAGGTTTAACCCCCTTGATCGCCCCCCAGGTAACCCTTTCACCCCCTATCACCACTGTCGCTAAGCGATCGTTTTTCTGATCGCTGTCTTAGTGTCGGTGATGCAGATCGGTAGCCAGTAATTTTTTTTAGGTTCGCCGCAGGTTTTTATAGCGTCAGGTACCCCCATATATTATCTAATAAAGGTTTTAACCCCCTGATTGCCCCTAGATCACCATATAAGTGTTACGGGTGATGCTGGTTAGTTAGTTTGCTTTTTATAGTGTCAGGGCACCCGCCGTATATAACCCAATAAAGGTTTAACCCCCTGATCGCCCGGCGGGTGATATCAATTAGGTTTTAGCGTCAGAGAGGGTCTGCGTCACACCCCAGGCAGCGTCAGGTTAGTGCCAGTAACGCTAACACCCACGCGTGAAGCATACACCCCCCTTAGTGGTATAGTATCTGAACAGATCAATATCTGATCTGATCAGATCTATACTAGCGTCCCCAGCAGTTTAGGGTTCCCAAAAACGCAGTGTTAGCGGGATCAGCCCAGATACCTGCTGGCACCTGCGTTTTGCCCCTCCTTCCAGCCCAGGCCACCCAAGTGCAGTATCGATCGATCACTGTCACTTACAAAACAAAAACACACATAACTGCAGCGTTCGCAGAGACAGGCTTGATCCCTGCGACTCCAGTGCTGTAGGAGGTGATTTCACCACCACAGTTAAATAAAAAAAGCATATATGCCGAAGCATTGGGGCAGCAGGAGCGGAGGAGTGATTTTGCTCCTAATGCCGCGTACATACGGTCGAAATTCCGACGGAGGCTTGCCCGTGGAAAAGTCCGACCATGTGTGTGCGGCATAACTTTTTTGCGGGAGGATGCCCCCATGCTTCGGCATATATAAATGGTGCGTGTATGCCCATCATTGGAAGTGGGTGGATGAAGGGCGGTATTCTAATGGTGGGCATACCCACCGATCAATCTCTTTTTTCGTTCAGCCAACTGGCTGCATGAAAAAAAAAAGATTACAATACATGTCCAACAAGGACCAGCAACGTACTGGTATGTTGCTGGACTTTGAATGTTTATACCAGAATGATGCCTGCGGGTTTAGGTATCATCTTGGTATCATTCTTTTCAGCCTGCGGCCGGCTTTCATGTAAAAGCAATCCTAGCGGCTAATTAGCCTCTGGACTGCTTTTACAAGCAGTGGGAGGGAATGCCCCCCCCCCGGATATAAAAAGCGCCATTGGGAAATTGGGAAAGCATTTTATCACACCGATCTTGGTGTGGTCAGATGCTTTGAGGGCAGAGGAAAAATCTAGGGTCTAGAAGACCCCAGTTTTTTCAAAAAAAGAGTACCTGTCACTACCTATTGCTATCATAGGGGATATTTACATTCCCTGAGATAACAATAAAAATTATAAAAAAAAAAAATACTTGGAAGGAACAATTTAAAAAGAAAATAAAAAAGCAAAATGAATAATAAAAAATAAAAAAAGCACCCCTGTCTTGCCCAATGGCGAACGCAAGCGTCGGTCTGGCGTCATATGTAAACAGCAATTTCACCATGCATGTGAGGTATCACCGCGAAGGTCAGATCGAGGGCAGTCATTTTAGCAGTAGACCTCCTCTGTAAATCTACTGGGGTAACCTGTAAAGGCTTTTGAAGGCTTTTAAAAATGTATGTAGTTTGTCGCCAATGCGCGTTTGTGCGAAATTTTAAAGCATGTCGTGTTTGGTATCTATGTACTCGGCCTAAGATCATCTTTTTTATTTCATCAAACATTTGGGCAATATAGTGTGTTTTAGTGCATTAAAATTAAAAAAAGTGTATTTTTTAACTCAAAAAATGCGTTTGAAAAATCGCTGCGCAAATACTGTGTAGAAAAAAAAATGCAACACCCACCATTTTAATGTGTAGGGCCTTTGCTTTAAAAATATATATAATGTTTGGGGGTTCAACATAATTTTCTTGCAAAAAAAAAATGTTTTCATGTAAACAAAAAGTGTCAAAAAGGGCTTTGTCTTCAAGTGGTTAGAAGAGTGGATGTAAGCTTCCTAATGTTGTATATAAAATGCAGAACAGTTCAAGACCCCCCCAAATGACCCCATTTTGGAAAGTAGACACCCCAAGCTTTATACTGAGAGGCATGTCGAGTCCATGGAACATTTTATATGTTGACACAAGTTGCGGAAAAACGACATTTTTTTTTTTTTTTTGCACAAAGTTGTCACTAAATGATATATTGCTCAAACATGCCATGGGCATATGTGGAATTACACCCCAAAATACATTCTGTTGCTTCTCCTGAGTACGGGGATACCACATGTGTGAGACTTTTTGGGAGCCTAGCCGCGTACGGGACCCCAAAAACCAAGCACCGCCTTCAGGCTTTAAGGGTGTAAATTTTTGATTTCACTTCTCACTGCCTATCACAGTTTTGGAGGCCATGGAATGCCCAGATGGCACAAACCCCCCCAAATGACCCCATTTTGGAAAGTAGACACCCCAAGCTATTTGCTGAGAGGTATTGTGAGTATTTTGCAGATCTCGCTTTTTGTCACAAAGTTTTGAAAATTGAAAAAAAAAAAAAAAATATATATATATATATATATATATATATATATATATATATATATTTTCTTTCTTCATTTTCAAAAACAAATGAGAGCTGTAAAATACTCGCCATGCCTCTCAGCAAATAGCTTGGGGTGTCTATATTCCAAAATGGGGTCATTTGGGGGGGTTTTGTGCTATTTTGGCATTTTATGGCCTTCGAAACTGTGATAGGTAGTGAGGAGTGAAATCCAAAATTTGTGCCTAGAAATCCTGAAGGCGGTGCTTGGTTTTTGGGGTCCCGTACGCGGCTAGGCTCCTAAAAAGTCCCACACATGTGGTATCCCCGTACTCAGGAGAAGCAGAAAAATGTATTTTGGGGTGTAATTCCACATATAACCATGGCATGTGTGAGCAATATATCATTTAGTGACAACTTTTTGTAATTTTTTATTTTTTTTGTCATTATTCAATCACTAGGGACCAAAAAAAGATATATTCAATGGGCTCAACAGGCCTCTCAGCAATTTCCTTGGGGTGTCTACTTTCTAAAATGGGGTCATTTGGGGGGGTTTTGTGCTATTTTGGCATTTTATGGCCTTCGAAACTGTGATAGGTAGTGAGGAGTGAAATCAAAAATTTGCGCCCTTAGAAATCCTGAAGGCGGTGCTTGGTTTCCGGGGTCCCGTACGCGGCTAGGCTCCCAAAAAGTCCCACACATGTGGTATCCCCGTACTCAGGAGAAGCAGCAAAATGTATTTTGGGGTGCAATTCCACATATAACCATGGCATGTGTGAGCAATATATCATTTAGTGACAACTTTTTGTAATTTTTTTTTTTTTTTTTTAGTCATTATTCAATCACTTAAGACAAAAAAAAAATTCAATGGGCTCAACATGCCTCTCAGCAATTTCCTTGGGGTGTCTACTTTCCAAAATGGGGTCATTTGGGGGGGTTTTGTACTGCCCTGTCATTTTAGCACCTCAAGAAATGAGATAGGCAGTCATAAATTTAAAGCTGTGTAAATTTCAGAAAATGTACCCTAGTTTGTAAACTCTATAACTTTTGCGCAAACCAATAAATATACACTTATTGACATTTTTTTTACTAAAAACATGTGGCTGAATACATTTTGGCCTAAATGTATGACTAAAATTGAGTTTATTCGATTTTTCTTATAACAAAAAGTAGAAAATATCATTTTTTTTCAAAATTTTCGGTCTTTTTCCGTTTATATCGCAAAAAATAAAAATCGCAGAGGCAATCAAATACCATTAAAAGAAAGCTCTATTTGTGGGAAGAAAAGGACGCAAATTTCGTTTGGGTACAACTTTGCATGTCCGCACAATTTACAGTTAAAGCAGCGCAGTGCAAAATTCTGAATTCACCTCTGGTCCTTTAGCTACCAAATGGTCTGGGGCTTAAGTGGTTAAGGCAGGGTTTCTCAACCAGGGTTCCGTGGAACCCTTGGGTTCCTCTAGAGCAGAGATATGCAATTAGCGGACCTCCAGCTGTTTTAAAACTACAAGTCCCACCATGCTTCTGCCTCTTTGTGTCATGCTTGTGGCTGTCAGAGTTTTGCTATGCCTCATGGGACTTGTAGTTCTGCAACAGATGGAGGTCCGCTAATTGCATATCCCTACTCTAGAGGTTGCTAGGGGTTCCCTGAGCAATGGTTAATTTCTGCATCTTAGCTAAAAAGATCAATAGTGTCATTGAGAACTTACCTATCTGTAAGGGGGTAATTCTTCCCACTGACCACAAGTGTAAGAAGCATTCTTCCCATTGACCATCACTAATGTAATATGAGTTGTAGATTTTTCATTTTTAGCAGGGGTTCCCCAAGACCAGAGAATTGTTTCCAGGGCTCCCTTGTGTTGAAAAGCTTGAGAAAGACTGCTTTAGGGTGTCAATGCAAAAGAACGCCTGTGCTAAAGTAGCCAGTGTCATGGATATGCATTAATGTCTGTCTGCCATCTTACCTTTCCTCCTCATGTGTTCATCTTAGAGGCCAGACTCTCTCTCACCTGGCTTCCTTTATAATCTCCTCCCAGCCTGACTCCACCCCAGGCCCTATCACAGAACACTATATTAACCTGTGCACTGCAAGCCTGCTTTGCTGATCAACGTGTTTGTTTAAGCATTGTGTGTTTGGGTTCCTGCCTGCCGTGTGCTACGTCTGTCTCTCTGTTACGTTATTGGCTTGTCCCCGACTATCCCTGTCTGCTTGTGATCCTTGACCTTCGGCTTGTCCTTCGTTATCCTTGTCTGCTTGTGACCCTTGACCTTCGGCTTGTTGTTCGTTATTCTTGTATCTCGTGCTGCTGCTTCCCCTCTTCTCCCCTTACCCTACGGGGCGTGAGCTAGGAGACTCTAGGGGCCGCGACCTGGACCTAGCCTGCAGCGTAACATCCTCACCACTAGAGGCTCTGGAGAAGACCTGCTGGGTCTGATGCCGCGTACACACGATCGTGATTCACGGCAGTGAAAACACCGCCGTGAATCACGACATGAAATTAAATGAAAAACGAGGGAACGGCATTTTCCCACACACACGACCGTTTTTCCCATAATTGTTTTCTTTGTCGAGAAAAACGACCGTCTGTGGGCTCCGCGGCAGTGTCTCCCTATGGGAAAACTGCCGCGGAAAAAAAAGATGGAAAAAACGATGAGAAAATTTAGAACATGTTCTAATTTTTCTCGTCGTTTTTCCTGCCGTTTTTCTCAACGAGAAAAACGGCATAAAGCCCACAGACGATCGTTTTTCTCGGCGAAAAAAAAAAGTCATTTTTCCCGACGGGAAAAATGATCGTGTGTACGCGGCATTAGACTCCGCGCCCTGGGGAATCTTGGCTCCAGCTTCCTGTGGGATCCCGGTTGTGCTCCTCTGGTCCCGCTTTCCACAACCACCCAGTTTCCTATCCGCAGCAGTCAGCCATAGGGTTCACTATCTTGTGGTGCACTCCTGTCCCCCTACGGTGTGCACCTGTCATCTGGCCACAGGTGACCTGACAGTTTGATCAGCCATGGACCCGGCTGATATGCCGCTCCCCGCGGATGATCCATTGCGGGGCATAGTCCGCAGACTTGAAACCCAGGAATCGAATCAGACTAAGGTGATGCGATTCCTCCAGGATCTGGCTTCTCGATTCGAGCAGCTTCAGGCCTCCTTGGGAACCCCGAATCCGCAACCTCAAGTACAACCAGCAGCTGTACCTATCGCACCAGTCGCAGCCACACACTCACTAAAACTGCCAGCTCCGTTCCGTTTCTCTGGGGACTCCAAGGCCTGCAGGGGGTTTCTCAGCCAATGCACGATTCATTTTGAGCTTCAGCCTCAAAACTTCCTGTCTGACCGGGCTAAGGTAGCCTATATCATTTCCCTCCTCTCCGGTGAAGCTTTAGCCTGGGCTGCCCCCCTGTGGGAGAGGAATGATCCGGTGGTTTCCAGCCTGTCCGACTTTTTGAAGCTCTTTCGTAATATCTTCGAAGAGCCAGCTCAGGCTTCTTCAGCGGCTAGTGCTGTCTTACGTCTTCGCCAAGAATCTAGTTCAGTGGGACAATATGCTCTTCAGTTCCGTATCCACACAGCTGAATTGAGCTGGAATAATGAGGCCCTGGTCGCTACCTTTTTACATGGCCTCTCTGACCGAGTAAAAGACGAATTAGCGGGAAGAGCCATTCCCGTCGGTCTGGACGATGTAATTTCGTTATGCAATCAGATTGACATTCGTTTTTAAGAGAGGTCCCTAGAAAAAAGATGCCAGCACTCTCTGGGTCCTAGCCAGTCTGAGCTCCCCTCCCTTCGTCCCGTGGAGCATCCTCCACCTGCTGAGGAACCTATGCAGCTGGGCCGGACCAGACTAACCCCCAAAGAACGTGCTAGGCGCAGAACTCTGGGCTTGTGCCTCTATTGTGGGGGCAAGGGTAATTTTCGTGACTCCTGCTCGCTTCGTCCGGGAAACGCTCGGGTCTAATACATTTGGAAGGTGGAGTATTGGACCCAGAAACATCACCTTCTCGCCTTCTCTTGCCAGTGTTCCTTCATGTAGGCACTTCTCCTCAGTCAACCCTTGCATATCTGGATTCCGGGGCTGACGGCAATTTTATGGATTGGAGAACTGCTTCTTCTATGAAGCTTACACTTTCACCTCTCACTACCCCATTGGTAGTCTCGGCAATTGATGGCACTGTTCTCCCAGGGGGCCCTATTCGCTTCCAGACGCTACCCATTAGGATGTCGGTAGGGATTCTCCACCAGGAGTGGATATCCTTTCTCATTCTACCCAAGGCCTCTACCCCCATTGTATTGGGCCTCCCTTGGCTACAGCTCCACTCTCCACATGTGGACTGGGTCTCTGGGCAGATCCTGGCCTGGGGTTCCTCTTGTTTCTCGTCGTGTCTTCTCAAGGTGGCCCCCAAGGAGAGTCTTCCGGTTGCTGCCACTTCTGTTTCTTCTGATCTTCCCGCTGCATACAGCGATTACCGGGATGTGTTCTGTAAGAAATCAGCTGAGGTGCTTCCTCCCCACAGGTCTTTTGACTGTGCTATTGATCTTGTCCCCGGAGCAACTCTACCCAGGGGTCGTACCTACCCTCTGTCCATCCCAGAGACCCAGGCCATGTCTGAGTATGTCGCAGAGAATCTGGAGAGAGGTTTCATCCGGAAATCCTCATCGCCTGCAGGGGCAGGGTTCTTTTTTGTTGCCAAAAGACCCTTTTTTGGTACCTTAAGACCCTGCATCGATTATCGAGGTTTAAATGCGGTTACTATTAAAAATCGATACCCCTTACCCTTGATATCTGAGCTATTCGATAGGTTGAAGGGTGCCTCCATTTTCACCAAGTTGGATCTCAGAGGCGCGTACAATCTCATTCGAATACTGGAGGGTGACGAATGGAAGACTGCATTCAACACTAGAGACGAGCATTACGAATACCTGGTGATGCCTTTTGGTCTGTGTAATGCTCCAGCCGTGTTTCAAAACTTTGTCAATGAAATCTTCAGAGATCTGCTGTACCAGTTTGTTGTCATCTATCTGGATGACATTCTGATCTTTTCTGAAAATCTGCTCGTCCACAGAAACCATGTCCGCACTGTACTTCAGCGTCTTAGAGAGAACAATCTCTATGCCAAGCTGGAGAAATGTTCCTTTGAATGTTCTGAGGTCCTGTTTCTGGGGTGCTTTGTCTCATGTTCGGGTCTTCGTATGGATCCTGGGAAGGTCTTAGCTATTACTAACTGGCCTCTTCCTGCTAGCCTCAAGGCCACACAGCGCTTTCTTGGCTTTACAAATTATTATAGGCAGTTCATAAGGAATTACTCTTCCATTGCCGCACCTATTATCGCTTTGACCAAGAAGGGTGTGAATGCCAAAGACTGGCATCCCGAAGCTGTCTCTGCATTTCACAACCTGAAACAGGCCTTTGTTTCTGGCCCCCTCTTGAGGAGACCAAATCCTGGGAATGCATTTTTTATTGAAGTGGACGCTTCCTCAATGGGGGTGGGAGCTGTGGTTCTTCAAATCTTTGAGAAGAGACGTCAACCATGTGCGTTCTTCTCCCAAAAAAATTCTCAGGCAGAGAGGAATTATGCCATCGGTGATCGGGAACTTCTCGCAATTAAATTGGCGTTAGAGGAGTGGCGTCATCTCTTGGAGGGTTCCCCTCACTCCATAACGATCTTTACTGATCACAAAAATTTACAATATTTACAGAATGCTAAACGTCTGAATCCTAGACAGGCCAGGTGGAGTCTCTTCTTTGCCCGTTTTAATTTCACGATTACCTACAAACCTGGTTCCTGCAACGGTCGGGCTGATGCGCTCTCTAGGTCATTTGACACTTTGGACAAGGAGTCCGCCCCTGAACCTGAGTCGATCATTCCAACCTCGTGCATTGTTGCCCACTCTACCACCCTAAAGTCAAAAATTCCGCCTGGTAAGACCTTTGTCCCCACTGAGCTAAGAGCTAAGATCCTTCATTGGGGACATGATTCCAAGGTGGCAGGGCATTCTGGATTCCTCCGATCCTTCCTACTCATCAGTCGTCACTACTGGTGGCCTAATCTCCGCTCAGACGTCAAAGACTACGTTAAAGTTTGTCATGTCTGTGCTCAGTCCAAATCCTCCACACAAGCTCCTGCTGTTCTCCTTATGCACTTGCCAATTCCTAAGGAGCCCTGGGCTCATATTGCCATGGATTTTATCACCGACCTCCCACTGTCTGAGAATAATACAGTCATTTGGGTGGTAATCGATCGGTTCTCCAAGATGGCTCATTTTGTTCCTCTTCCTGGTCTTCCTTCTGCCCCTGCCTTGGTTCCCATTTTCATTCGAGAAATTTTCCGCCTTCATGGGGTTCCTTCTCATATTGTTTCCAACAGGGGGGTCAAATTCACGTCTCGTTTTTGGAGAGCCTTTTGCAAATCCCTCAATATTGTCTTGGATTTTTCCTCTTCTTACCATCCCCAATCCAATGGACAGACTGAGAGGGTTAATCAGGAGTTAGAGGTCTTTCTTCGCACCTTTGTGTCTTCTCACCATGACGATTGGTCCTCTCTACTCCCGTGGGCAGAATGCTCCCATAACAATCATGTGAATACCAGTTCGCAGAAGACACCCTTTTTCACAGTTTATGGAAAACACCCTCAACTTCCTCTTCCCATGATCTGTTCTCCAGACATTCCAGATTTGGCTTCGGTTCAGGAGTCTCTCAATTCCGTTTGGGGTGATGTTCATGATTCCCTCCGGGCAGCTGCTGAAAAATTCAAAGGCTTTGCCGACCGCCGCAGGCGTAAACCGCCTTCCCTTCAGCCAGGGGACAAAGTCTGGCTCTCTACCAGGAACATCAAGCTCCAAGTTCCTTCTCTGAAGTTTGCTCCACGATTCATTGGTCCATACACTGAAACTGCTAAACTGAATCCGGTTTGTTTCAAACTCCAGATTCCTAAGAGCCTTAAAATCACTAACACCTTCCATGTTGCTCTTCTAAAGCCTTTAGTCCTCAAATTCTCTCGTCCTCTCCCTACCGTGGCGCCCGTCTCTGAGGATAATCAGGAGTACGAGATCAGTCAAATTCTGGACTCCCGACTCTGAAAAGGCGTTCTTCAGTACCTCGTTCATTGGAAAGGGTTTGGTCCTGAGGAGAGGTCTTGGATCACTGCATCTGAGGTCTTTGCACCTCGTCTGTTAAAGGAGTTTCATCTGAAGTTTCCCTCTAAACCTGGGCCCAGGCGGGGAAGGGGGAGGCCTCGTAAGAGGGAGGGTACTGTCATGGATATGCATTAATGTCTGTCTGCCATCTTACCTTTCCTCCTCATGTGTTCATCTTAGAGGCCAGACTCTCTCTCACCTGGCTTCCTTTATAATCTCCTCCCAGCCTGACTCCACCCCGGGCCCTATCACAGAACACTATATTAACCTGTGCACTGCAAGCCTGCTTTGCTGATCAACGTGTTTGTTATGCATTGTGTGTTTGGGTTCCTGCCTGCCGTGTGCTACGTCCGTCTCTCTGTTACGTTATTGGCTTGTCCCCGACTATCCCTGTCTGCTTGTGACCCTTGACCTTCGGCTTGTCCTTCGTTATCCTTGTCTGCTTGTGACCCTTGACCTTCGGCTTGTTATTCGTTATTCTTGTATCTCGTGCTGCTGCTTCCCCTTTTCTCCCCTTACCCTACGGGGCGTGAGCTAGGAGACTCTAGGGGCCGCGACCTGGACCTAGCCTGCAGCATAACATCCTCACCACTAGAGGCTCTGGAGAAGACCTGCTGAGTCTTAGACTCCGCGCCCTAGGGAATCTTGGCTCCAGCTTCCTGTGGGATCCCGGTTGTGCTCCTCTGGTCCCGCTTTCCACAACCACCCAGTTTCCTATCCGCAGCAGTCAGCCATAGGGTTCACTATCTTGTGGTGCACTCCTGTCCCCCTACGGTGTGCATCTGTCATCTGGCCACAGGTGACTGACAGCCAGTTATGCAAGCAGGGAGCCAAAACGCATGCCAATTGAGATGGAAATGCTTGGATATGGAGCGGGTGGTTGTCCATGAAAGGTGAGTAAACAAGAACTACAAAGATTACAGTAGCAGTGATGGAAGAATATAAAGCAACAGAATACAAATAAAAGCTACATTTTTTGATTTTATTTATAGAATTGCTTTAAAGTAAGATTATGCACCAGAGTAGAATTAAGGGTGGGCATTGAGTGCACATTTTAGTTAAAATGGAACATCCAAATATAATAGAGCAACCTTTTTGAATTGTATATTTAACAGTCTCATAATTTGGAACCCCCCTAACAGCAATATACCTTACAATATTTAGCATAAACATAGGTAAGGTATACACTTTTTCAATCTAAAAAATATAACAAATACCAAATGAATATTTAGAGCGCCCCAACCTACATTATTTGTGCTTATTTTCACCTTTTCGGATGTCCTGCAAGCATGACAAAAGCTTACTCTGCCATTAATATTAACAGAAATCTCGCAAAACCAGCAGAATATCCAGAACTGAAAATATAGAAATATATACAATATGCATTACAGGCAGTGAGGAATAGGCAACAAATTATTTTATGGAGATTATATGTATTTTTCTTGGTGGGAAGCAATAGCGGAGATGTGTTCAGGTAGAGATTTGCACTTAAAACAGTCAGCACATGCAGTGCTAGATGCGGCATTATGGAACAAGTCACGGTGAAGTGAATCTGACATCTGCCAATAAAGGCTTCCAAATAAGCAGAACCTTACTTCCATCTCCTGACAAATACACTACAATCAGAGATAGTGGTGGACAACCTGTTACATTTAAGGGTAGCACATGACACCCCTGACTTACCTAATAAGGGTAAACTATGAAAATAAATGATTTAATTATATTTATTTAACCATTAAAGTATATATAGCCAAAAATTTTTCATTTTTTTTTTGCTAAAGGTGTTTTTTTAATTTTAAAGAGTAGACGCCTTTTTGGAGCAAATCATGTCAGAAGAGAAAAGTTGCTGCAGAGTGTGGTTAATATTTTTTTTTTTTTTTCAGCTAATTTATCACAGTGCAAACAAGATGGACCAGCACCCGGTGACTTTGCAGTGGAGCCTGTGATGTCAATCACTTTGAGAGGTGTACATATTTTTTACTAGACCTTTTGTTCTTCCTGCTTTTCTAAGACCTGAAGAAGCGGGCCCACTGGAGCCTCGAAACACATTGGCTTTTTTTTTTTTTACCGAATGCAACAATAAATACACTATATTATCAAAAATATTAGAACACCTGACTTTACACGCACATAAAGTTTAACCACTTCCATACAGGGCTTTTTATACCACTTCAATACCGGGCCTATTCTGGCACTTCTCTCCTACATGTACAAATCATCATTCTTTTGCTAGAAAATTACTCAGAACCCCAAAACATATATGTTTTTTTTAGCAGACACCCTAGGGAATAAAATTACGGTCGTTGCAACTTTTTATCTTGCACGGTATTTGCGCAATAATTTTTGTAACGCCTTTTTTGGGGGAAAAAAATGGTTTTATAAATAAAAAAATAACAAAACAGTAAAGTTAGCCCAATTTTTTTGTAAAATATGAAAGCTTATGTTACGCCGAGTAAAAAGATACCTAACATGTCACGCTTTAAAATTGCGCACACTCATGGAATGGCGGCAAACTTCTGTACTTAAAAATCTCCATAGGCGACGCTTTGAAAATTTTTACAGGTTACCAGGTTAGAGTTACAGAGGAGGTATAGTGCTAGAATTGTTGCACGCACTCTAACGCACATGGCGATACCTCACATGTGTGGTTTGAACAGCGTTTACATATGCGGGCGGGACTTGCGTGTGTGTTCGCTTCTAAGCGCGAGCTATTGGGGACGGGCGTTTTAAATAAAAAAATATATATATTTTTTTTTATTATTTTACTTATTTTTTTTTATTTTTACTTTTTTTTTTTTTTGCACTTTTTTTTTTTTTTTTATCACTTTTATTCCTATTACAAGGAATGTAAAGATCCCTTGTAATAGGAATGTGTGTGACAGGTCCTCTTTATGGAGAGATGCGGGGTCAATAAGACCCCACATCTCTCCTCCAGGCTGGAAAGCATGAGATCAGTGAATTTTTTTTCACCGATCTCATACTTACTAGCCGCAATGGCGGCTTCGTTTACATTTGAGGACCCGGGCGTGACGTCATCACATCGCGCCCGGGCCTCCGACGATCATAGAGATGACTGGTGACCATCTGGTCACCAGTCATCTCTATGCTCATCACGTGACCCACCACCGGCGCCGACGATTCTCTCCGGGTCCCCGATCGCACGGGAGAGCCCGGAGAAGCACCGGATGGCGGCGGGAGGGGACGCTATGATCGTTCTTATTGTGCGCAGGATCGCCGGCTGAAAAAAAGGATCTCTGAATGATGCCTCTAGCTGCAGGCATCATTCAGATATCCCCCCACAAACCCAGGACGTCATATGATGTCCACCCGGAGGGAGAGAGGGTTCCTGCCGGCGTCATTTCGCTATGGCCCGGTATGGAAGGGGTTAATGACATCCCAGCCATAGTCCGTAGGGTTCAATATTAAGTTGGCCCACCCTTTGCAGCTATAACAGCTTCAACTCTTCTGGGAAGGCTGTCCACAAGGTTTAAGAGTGTGTCTATGGGAAAGTTTGACTACTCTTCTGATTTTTATTTTTTGTATAATGTGAAAGATGATGTTACGCTGAGTAAATAGATACCCAACATGTCACGCTTCAAAATTGCGCATGCTCGTGGAATGGCGCTAAACTTGAACTTAAAAATCTCCTTGGGTAACGCTTTCAATTTTTTTACAGGTTACCTGTTTAGAGTTACAGAGAAGGTTTCGGGCTAGAAATGTTGCGCTCGCTCTACCGTTCGCGGAGATCCCTCACATGTGTGGTTTAAATGCCATTTACATATGTGGGCGCGGCGTACGCATGTGTTTGCTTCTTCTTGTGAGCAAGTAATGTAAACATCCCTTGCAATAGGAATAGGGCATGACAGGTCTTCGTTACAGAGAGATGTGGCTGAAAAGCCTGAGATAAAAAAAAAAAAAGCACTCTCAGCCTTTCCTGGTAAAAAACGGCAGTGTTTACATTTGCTGAGGCTGGACTTGACGTCATAATGTTGCGACCGACCTCCAAAGTTCATAGAGATTGCAGGGGACCATCTGGTCCGTGGTATTCGCTATGGTGAACTTCCGCCGCCGGCCGATTTATTCTCTGACTCGCCAATCGCATGGGTGAGCCGGTAGAAGCACCAGAGGGCGGCGGGGGGGGCGTCCCCTGCAGCTGCACCCATCATTTAGATTCAACCACTCAAAATCTAGGATGTCATATGATGTTCAGTGGGCAGGAAGTGGTTAAAGGCAGGTGTCCCAATACTTTTGACAATATAGTGTATACTTGATCTGAACAAAACCTTCTGAGTTGCTACTCAGTTGCTACCCCTAAGCAACCAGTTCAGTGTTACACATACATGCATGCTGTGGCACAGTGATGGTCTTTCTACAAGCGTTCCCACTGATCCAGCCTCCTCCAGCTTCAGATTAAAATATACTTCAAATCTTTCTCATTAAAACATACCTACCCCTGAAAAAAATAATATCAATTGCAAATTACCAGTCCTTGAATGTTGTACCTGCATTAGTTTTCTTTTTTTCAGAATTTGTTTCCTTTAATTTTTTTCCTTTATTTTTACCTGGTAATCCGGCAAATAACACACTTCCTTTGTATCAACGTTTTTTCTCCACTGTATCTGTCGAAGGAGCCATGGTTATCATACAAACTGAACTTCAGGGGCGTTGCTAGGTCTGCAAAAGATCTGGGGCTAGAGCCCATAGCAGCGGTCACCAACCTTTTTGCAGGCCCGTGGGGGGGGGGGGGGGGGGCACGCCGGTGGTAAGCAATTTTTCGCAGGCAATGGCTGGTGTTGGCGCTTCAATCATTATGGCACCATGGATGATATGGTGTCAGGATGATTGAAGCGCATTGTTTCTATTGTTACAGTCTAATATATAATGAAGTGGTTCAACTCACCATAATGCAGAATCAGTGGAAGCCCTGGGCATGTCACTTGCCACATCTCCTGTCACCAGATGCAGCGCGTCACTTGCCACCGTTGCCTGTCACCAGATGTGGATTGTCATTTGCCACTTTCACCTGGCAGCAGATGCGGATTGTCACTTGCCACGTCACCTGCCACCATTTGCAGATTGCCACGTCACCTGCCACCATTTGCAGATTGTCACTTGCCACGTCTCCTGCCACCATTTGCAGATTGTCACTTGCCACGTCTCCTGCCACTATTTGCAGATTGTCACTTGCCACCTCTCCTGCCACCTCACCTGACACCATTTGCAGATTGCCACGTCACCTGACACCATTTGCAGATTGCCATGTCACCTGCCACCATTTGCAGATTGTCACTTGCCACGTCTCCTGCCACCATTTGCAGATTGTCACTTGCCAAATCTCCTGCCACCATTTGCAGATTGTCACTTGCCATGTCACTGGCCACCAGATGTGGATTGTCACTTGCCAACTGATGTGGATTGTCACTTGCCATGCCAGCCAGTGTCACCAAATGTGCATTGACGCTGCATTGGTGGCAGGCTGGCAGCACTGGCCCATTTAGTGAGGGCAGGAGAGCGGTGATGCGGGCGGGCAGTGAGAGATGATGTCATCTCGCTGCTCCCCGCCGCACCTCTGACATTGAAGCAAGGGGGTCTGGCTGCAAAGTGGAGCTCCAGCGATGACCGGACGCACGTGACCTCCACTCCACCGCGCTGTGAGGGCGGAAGAGTGCTGATGTGTGGCGGGCAGTGAGAGATGATGTCATCTCTCTGCTCCCCGCCGCACCTCGCTCCCACATTGAAGAGGCCCGGCTGTGAAGAGCGTTGATGTGGAGCGGGCGGAGAGAGATGTCATCTCTGGTTGTCTGCCCGCTCACCCCTCTCCTCTCCTCCACCTCTCTCATGCAGTCAGCCTGCCGCGGCCGCAACCCGCTGGTTAGGCAGGGACCCTGCGGCAAGAGACTCGGGGCTATGGTCCCCAGATTCAGGGCTATAGCCCCAATAGCCACCCCCTAGCGACGCCCCTGCTGGACTTTAAACATGTTTGCCTTTGTCCATCTTCATTACATAGTTTACACAATAAATATATGGGGTATTTTTTTGTATTTCTTTATTTTAGCTGACAGGGAGTAACAGACACTGCATTTCTTGCTAGATCAAAAGGTATTTGCTGTGCTTGCGGAAAATGTTCTTAACCTTAAAATTTAAAATGAATGCAACCACCACAACAGGGACTGTTAAAGGAAAAGTGTGGAGTTAGAAAAAAAAAACATACAGTACACATTCACCTCCATGCTGAAGCTGTCCCCCCCAAAGATAAGCCAGAGAAGCTATATTGGCCATACTTCTCCTGTGGGTCACAGCGGTGCACTTAGTTAAAGCCCACTGTCGACTGACATCACAGAGCCAGTCCAGACTCTGCAAGGATCCCTGAGTCAAGTGCTCCTTCACTCCCCACAGCCCAGCACGCTAGTGAGCACTGGAGGGGCAGAGCACAAGTTGGTGCCTGTCAGTCACCACTCTGTGCTCAAAGCGGACCTGGGAACTGAGCGATCAGCGGTCTCTGACCCCACCCACAGCAGCACCTTTGCTTTGTTCCCACGCCACTCAGTATTAGCTGCCAGGAGTAAAACAAAAGCCTAATAATTCCGAGAATGGAGTACAATGTGGATCAACCCCTGTGACAGTGCTGGCCAATCACCAAAGCAATCAAAACACCAGTGCTGTTACATGGGAATAGTCAGGAGCAGATAAGGTAGAGTCAGGAACTAGCACAAGTACCCTCTGGAACTTTGGTGCCCAGTTAAACTAGATAAGAATCATGAAGGTTCTGGAAACTCCTTCACCTGCCATGTAGACCTAGACACTGCTCACTTCAAAGTACAGATTGTTGATAGGGCTACCCTTCAAATCTATCTATCACTTGAGCGATTTGTAACACACAGTTTGGCTTCTTCTGCCCCCAGAAGCTGGAAGGGGGGGGGGGGGAATTAGAGAAAACCTAATGCTTAGGCCGGCCATACACGGCAATACCACGGCCATACCATGGGTTGCAGGATTTTTTTTTGCACAATTCCTCCATCAACACAGGCAGTGCTGACAGGGGAATCAGAAAGACAAAAATCTCCTGCGCTCTCGGTGTATCGTCAAAACACGGGTAGTGTGGTTCCGTCTAGAGGCAAAGTCTAAAGTCTTGCAGCCCTCCTCAGAACAATGGGTGTTCATGTGGCTAGAAAAAAGAAGAAAGAAAAAAGGAGGGCGCACCGACCTAGTGTATTACCACTTAGACGTTTTATTTAAAATATAAAAAAGCAGTAATCTTACTCACAAACAGAGCTTAAATAAAAGCTTATCGGACAAATCAGCTGGAAATTCTTTGGCACCTGCCGACTGGACTCGATGACAGAGAGGGTCGGACAGTACTTCAGACAACTGGATAGCTGACGCGTTTCTGGGGCGCACCCCTTTCCTCAGAGCCTAGATGGTCCATGATTTGTCATGGACCATCTAGGCTCTGAGGAAAGGGGTGCGCCCCAGAAACGCGTCAGCTATCCAGTTGTCTGAAGTACTGTCCGACCCTCTCTGTCATCGAGTCCAGTCGGCAGGTGCCAAAGAATTTCCAGCTGATTTGTCCGATAAGCTTTTATTTAAGCTCTGTTTGTGAGTAAGACAGGGGAATCAGCCATTGTCTTCTCCCGGTGGGGGTGCGCAAGCAGCCAACCCCATCGGGAGAAGACAGTGTATATCGCTAGCGGCTATAGCCGCCACTTGTGATAATCGGAAGCTAATCTGGCAGGCTGGTTGTGCCCAAGTTGATTGATCCATCAACTTGGTACATTTAGCCTGCCCATTAACGGTTCAAATCTTGGCTATGGCCTGGGCAAAGCACAGGTTCATTTGAAGCTTTTCTAAAAAAAATCTAAAAGTCAGATTTAAATACAATGGGGTAATTACATGAAACCTCATGTTTTACTGATATAAGTTGGTAGGTAAAAGGAGGAAAGGTAAGCTCAGTCTTATCTGTTTAACATCACCAATTTGGTCAAGTCCACTTCCTGTCCAAAGAGCATGCAGGAGGTGGTACTGCTTTAAAAAGTTTTTAGCAAGTTAAGAAGTGTGTATGTGTCATCACTGTGTAATTTGCTGTTTTGTTGTAGTTGCTCTTTCAAGTTATGCTTTTGCATAACTGCAGTCAAGTAGCACCGAAAATATTTTCGAATGCCTTAATCAGTGTTAAAGCGGAGTTCCACCCAAAAATGGAACTTCCGCTTTATGGTGACCCCCTGACATGCCACATTTGGCATGTCATTTTTTTGGGGGTGAGCGGAAACCCTCTTTTTTTAGAGGCTTCCAGCTCCCACTTCCTCCCGGGCCACCGCGGCGGCACAAGTAAGCTCACCTCTCCTCCCTCCCTCTCGTCAATCATCTGGGACACGTCACAGGTCCCAGATGATTGCTTGGCCAGTCACGGTGCGCAGCGCGGCTCGCACATGCCCAGTGCGTGCCCGGCTGTGAAGCCACAGCCAGGCGCCCACAGTGACAATGCCGGTGCCGCGGAGAGGAAGGGGAGAGGAGCGGGGCTTCGTTCCCCCACATCGCTGGACCCTGAGACAGGTAAGTGTCCGATTATTAAAAGTCAGCAGCTGCAGTATTTGTAGCTGCTGACTTTTAATATTTTTTTTTTTTTTAGTAGTAACACTTCTTTAAAATGCAATAAATTGTAATAATTGAATTCACAGATTCAAACTGTAGAAATATAACATTATGTCTTAAAGTAATTTATTATTGTAAGTGATCCTATGCAATGCAGTTAGTAGTGTTATATTAAACGCAGCTTAACTGTCAGTTAGTATAGATCCTGCATGGGTCCCATGGGGTGCTGTCTTCCCTTTCGCTTACACCTACTAATCCCAGTTCTATGCGAGGCAGAGATGCTCTACCTGAGTGGGCAACCAGCTTCCAAAAGAGCTGAGGTGAACTCGTGTAAAGGGAAGGGAAGACCCAGCCAGAGCAACCTAGGTGTACACCATAGTGGCTGACAGCTATTTATTCCAGTCATTTAAGAACAGTGGTTTTAGAACAGGAGCATGACAATTAGGTCATATTTTGACCTAAAGCGGAGTTCCACCCAAAAGTGGAACCTCCACTTATCTGCTTCCTCTCCCCTCCGGTGCCACATTTGGCACCTTTCAGGGGGGAACGGATACCTGTTTTTGACAGGCACCATACCCCACCTTCGGGAGACTGCACCACGGCGCCATCCCTCGGAAGTTCAGCCCCCCTCCTCCTTTCTCTACCGCTGGGCCAGTTAGAAAGTGCAGCACGCTTCGCGCATGTGCAGTAGTTTTCCCTTACCATGAATGGTGGCAGCAGCACCCGAGAGCCGATCCGAAAATCGTCTGGGGTGCGGACATAGAGGGAACCCTGGACAGGTAAGTGTCCTAATATTAAAAGTCAGCAGCTACAGTATTTGTAGCTGTTGACTTTTAAATTTTTAGGGGGGGGGGGGGGGGGAAGGAACTGCTATTTAAAATGAGCTGGAAAAAAGAAGGTGGGAGTAGGGAGTGTTAAAAACAGACACAGATCCATAGACTAACAAGCCTCAAGTTTAATATATAACTGAAATTCAGCTTCAAGTCTGATATGCCTGGTCTAGTTCCTAGAGGAGAAGTCAACATCAGCTGCCTTGAGTAGCATAGAGTGATTATCATAATATTCACAAGAAAATTAAACTTTAAAAATCCTAAGTTTTAATTACGCAGATTTCTTCATGCATTTGTGTGTAGTTTATACACTTGTAACTACAGAAAAAATGTACAGCTGTGAAAGGGGCCTAATGCTTTTAAGGCTGGGTTCATACCTATGCGTTGTTTTTTTGAGATTGGAGTCTTTGCCAAGTTCGCAATCAGTCGTTCAGTGGTTCCTTCGCATTTTTAGCTGCGGACTTGCCGACCTGGGAAGTCTCGCCGCTGTTATCATGAGGGGGAACTCCACGCCAAATTTTAAATAAAAAAACGGCATGGGTTCCCCTCCAGGAGCATACCAGGCCTTTAGGTCTGGTATGGACTTTAACAGGAACCATTACGCCGAAAAAAAACGGCGTGGGGGTCCCCCCAAAATCCATAGCAGACCCTTATCCGAGCACGCAACCTGGCAGGCCGCAGGAAAAGAGGGGGGGATAGAAGAGAGCGGCCCCCTCCCTCCTGAACCGTACCAGGCCGCATGCCCTCAACATGGGGGGTGGGTGCTTTGGGGCAGGGGGCGCCTTCGGGGTCTCTTCGGACTTCGGGGGTCTCCGGTTCTTTCATCCTTCTGCCGGGCCTCCGCAATCTTCTTCCAGCTCTTTTACTAGCGGGGGCCCGGTCTTCTTCATCGCCTTCTTCCCTCTTCTCTCCTGGAGATGTTGACTCGTCGCTGTCTCTGGCTGTAATGCCGTGTGCGCGGAGCGCATTCACTTATATAGGCATGGGCGTGGTCACCGGGTGATGCCACCCAGTGACCCCGCCCCATATGACATCACAGTCCCATCATTCCCCGGGACTGTCACATCATATGGGGGCAGGGTCACTGGGTGGCATCACCCGGTGACCACGCCCATGCCTATATAAGTGAATGCGCTCAGCGCACACGGCATTACAGCCGGAGACAGCGACGAGTCAACATCTCCAGGAGAGAAGAGGGAAGAAGGCGACGAAGAAAACCAGGCCCCCGCTAGCAAAAGAGCTGGAAGAAGATAGCGGAGGCCCGGCAGAAGGAAAAAAGAACCGGAGAGCGAGAGAAGAACAGGAGAGCGCGGAGACGACACCGGAGACCCCCGAAGTCGGAAGAGACCCCCGAAGTTGGAAGAAGGCTGTGTAATAAATTAATTTAAAAACCCGTGTAGGGTTTTTTATTGACATTTTTTTTTCCACCAGGTGAATGGGTAAAGGTACGATGTGCCCTATACTCATTCACATAGGGTGGGGGGCCAGGATCTGGGGCCCCCTTATTAAAGGGGGCTCCTGGATTCCGATAACCCCCCGCCCGCATACCCCGACAACCAACGGCCAGGGTTGTCGGGAAGACGCCCTGTCCTCATCAACATTGGGGCAGGGTGCTTTGGGGTGGGGGGGGCCGCCCCAAAGCACCCACCCCCCCATGTTGAGGGCATGCGGCCTGGTACGGTTCAGGAGGGAGGGGGGGGGCGCTCTCTCGTCCCTCCCTCTTTTCCTGCGGCCTGCGAGGTTGCGTGCTCGGATAAGGGTCTGCTATGGATTTTGGGGGGACCCCCACGCCGTTTTTTTTGGGCGTAGGGGTTCCCGTTAAAGTCTATACCAGACCTAAGGGCCTGCTATGCTCCTGTAGGGGAACCCATGCCGTTTTTTTATTTAAAATTTGGCGTGGAGTTCCCCCTCAAGATCCCTGTTCAGAACGCAACACATGTGCGAATCAGATGCGTGCCCATAGAACATAATGGGCCTGAATTCGCACCTGAGCTGCACCGCAATGCCTAGAGAACGCACACATTTTTTCGGCAATGCGCAGTGCGAATGCATCGCACATATGTGAACCAGCCTCATTGAAATCAATGTATTTTATAATGTTATGCGAATTGGATGCGGTGTAAGCCGCAACCAATTCGCATAGGTGTTAACGGGGCCTAAAGGTTGGCTTCTTAGCTGAGGATAAGATCCAGATGGGAAGAACAGCCTTCTCCGTCCTTTGCTGGTGGATTTGTTACTTTTCTACTGAAAAAAGAACACCCCTGTAAATAATTGCTTAGTTTCACCATATTATAAGGAACTTTTTAATGTAAATTAGGTTCCATTTGGGTGGCCCTTTAAATATCATTAGTGGAAACAATACAGACAACAGACATCATTTCTCACATACTCAAACCTAATAAATCAACCACATGGAAAAATCACAGATTAAAAAGGGTGTTTTCCAGCTTTACAAAGCAAATAATAATTCAATTAGATCTATGAATACATGCATTATATAATTTTGATGGGTTTGGAAGTGACAGGTATAGTAAGAGCCATTGTCTTTATTCAAAGTCAAATTAACCATCACATGCTCTGGCATATTTAATCTGTGCAGTGCAGAATTCCATACATGTGAGATTTCAAAACATTGTAAATAGTTAGAAACTTTTACCTGTATTTATGCAGGAACAGTCCAAATAATAGAGCCCCTCCATTAAAGAAACAAAAGCATCTTTTCCATGTATTCTAAAGCAGATCGTGGCAGTAGCAGACAGAACATATCAGACTTAATCTCCCTATCTTGGCCAATGACCAAAGCTCTTTCAAAAGCCTCTAGACCAGTGATTGAGAACCTTGGCATCCCAGATGTTTTGGAACTACATTTCCCATAATGCTCAACTACAATGCAGAGTGCATGAGCATCATGGGAAATGTAATGGAATACTAGCCAGTACCAGTATGCAAAAGTGTATTGGCTTTGAAATAATAAATCACCTCTAATGTTGGGTGTCCTACGTGTGTTGATGTTGCCGCATTATGTAAAACTATTAGAATAGTTTTTTACATTTTAGAATGGGTGCCCTGAGATTGTTCATAATTTTAAAGGGTGCCTTGAGATTGTTCATCATTTTAAAGGGTGCCTCGACTGAAAAGAGTTTGAGAAACACTGATCTAGAACAACAGCACAGTAGCTGGTTGGTTAACAGCTCAGTCTTGCAACACAAGTGTAGCGGGGTGCTGAATTTAGGGGAAGTGTTTGGGTGGTAGTTGTGCCCAAACACCTTAATTGTTAGAGTTCTTGAAACCATTTTGGTTCACAGGTGGAGTATTGGTGTACAGTTCCCTGTGGCCTGCAGGTGGCGCTGCCATGGTGGGCCAGGGTTGAACCGCTGATACAGTGCTGTGCCTTGTGTGTCCCCTCTCGGCAGCCATCCAGTGGGTGTGGTTTACCTGCTGGGCATGCTGGGAGAGGATATAAAAGGGCAGACGCTGCCTGTTGAGGGTTCGATGTCGGGGTTCCTACCCCAGGGTTCTTGTTCCTGTCCGCCCTGGGCACCTTTAGCCCAGGGGCGGGTCTGCAGTTCGTGGTCGGTGGATCAGTCCCAGGCGCCTTTAGTCCTGGGGCTGTAACAGAGGCCTGGGCCCAGCACCTTCATCTGGAGCCCACCGGGAATCGAGGAGTCTCAGGGTGCCGCCTTGCGAGGGGACCCGTATCTTGGAAGAGGAGGCCGGGGGAGGAACCGTTCCGAGGGACTGGTGCAGAAGTCGCAGTCACCGGGTCTGTGGCAGAGACCGAGTTCACCGGGTCTGTGGCAGAGACCGAGTTCACCAGGTCTGTGGCAGAGGCCTTGGGTAGAGTTGGAGTGTCATTTGGCTGCTAGTCTTGTCCCAAGTAGACTATCCATTTGAGGCTGAGTCTGTTCGAGAAGCCGAACAGTGAAGTGATTGAGATTGTGCCTGGACCTCTCCCATATCTTATGCTGTCCTGTCTTTACTTCAACCTCTTTCCTATCAGAGACTGTTGTTCTACTAAAAGAGAAAATAAACTCTCTGTTGGAGTTATAGCGAGTGTCAACATTTCCGTTAATGGGGGAAACAAGGACTTATCTCTGTATGTATACACAGAGGTGAGAGACATTTTCTGGTTATCTGACTGTGGAAGACCCATCAACAACACCGCTCAACCTCTTATTACAGGAGGGTACAGACTTTAATTAACACAGTATTTACACAGAGCTTATAAGTTCTTACCATGTTTGTGTTTCCTCTTGTGATCCAAAAACATGCTTGTACATTACTGCCATCAAACTGTTTTTCTACAGGTAAATGTATAAATATAGTAGAAGGGTACATCTACATGAACCCTATATCTCAATTTTAGACTGATCTATAGACGGAATCAACCACAGTTGGTATATTTTATGTCCCTGAAAATGTATACTCATCAGTTTGAGGCTCCACCAAGCTGCCTTGGCCATACTAAGGGCTCTTACTATTTCCGTTGAACTTTTCAGTAATGCTAAAAGTATCTTTCAAAATTCTTCAAACTTTTTAGACTGGAAACAGGGACACCTCTAAGTACAGAATTTTTAGGCAATTGATACCCTCACCAATCCCACTGACCATGATGGGTTAAAGTAAAAGAATGATCAATTAATCCCACTGGGGCTTTTTATGTTGTCATTTTGCCTTTATACAAGCATTTAAAAATAATTTGAAGGATGACTGAAAAGTTTTGTTCAATAAAAAACACATTTTGGCAATTAATAAATTATATATATATATATATATATATATATATATATACACACACACACACACAAACACACACACACACACCAGTCTCTTCACAAAAACTAAAAAAGGACCAAGACTCCATACTTGGCTGACACAGCCAGAAATTCTAGTGGTTTATCCCTTTTTTTTTCATAATATTTTTATTATAAAGTAAGTGCAAAAAAACGAACAAAAAAGAAAAACCTAACATAAAACCAAAGCAGGACCCCTTCAAGGTACTGGCACAAGTATGAAAGTCCTCAAAACAATGGGCCGTCATCGACCTAATAAGACCAACCAGAAATGTAGTGCTCACAAGTTGTTACAAAACAAAGTAAAAAAAAATAAACAAAATTAAAAGTATAAGCAGAAACAGAAAACCATATTGATAATATAAAATGAACAAATATTCAAGGGTGGACCCCGAAGTATCTGGAAAGCAGTAGTAACTCAAAATAATACATAGAAAGCCCTGATGTCAGCAAGAACAGTGCACATAGTTGGAGTTCAGAGGAAACTTCCTTGAGCCCACAGTAAAAAAAAAAAAGGGGGGAAAAAAGGGGGGGTGGACTGAGGAGGGTGGGAGGAGAGAATGGTAAAATAGGATTTTTATAACAGCTTACCTGTAAAATCCTTTTCTTGGAGTACACCACGGGACACAGAGCTAGTCATTACATAATGGGTTAAGGGTCACCAGCGGTGATTGGACACTGGCACAACCAATGGAAGACAGTTCCCCTCCATATAACCCCTCCCATCAGGGAAGTACCTCAGTTTTGTAGCAAAGCAGTAAGGTTCCCATAAGAAGGGGGGGATCTCTGTGTCCCGTGGTGTACTCCAAGAAAAGGATTTTACAGGTAAGCTGTTATAAAAATCCTATTTTCTTTATCGTACACCACGGGACACAGAGCTAGTCATTACATAATGGGACGTCCCAGAGCAATGCTCATATGAAGGGGGGGAGACACAGATCAAAACAGGCCGCTTGCGGACCAGAAGCCCTATACTGCTGCCTGCAGCACACTTCGCCCAAAGGCGGAATCCTCATGTCCTTTCACATCTATTTGATAGAATTTGGAAAATGTATGGACTGAAGACCAAGTTGCAGCTTTACAGATCTGAGCCATCGAAGCCTGGTGGTGCACTGCCCATGAAGCACCTATCGCCCTGGTAGAGTGCGCCTTAACAGGAAAAGGAGGAGTCCTGTTCTTTAAACCATAAGCTTGAATAATTACTTGTCTAATCCACCTGGAAATGGTGGATTTTGATACCGCTTGGCCCTTCTTGGGTCCATCTGGTAAAATAAACAAAACATCTGTTTTACGTATCTGAGCGGTTGCTTGCAGATACACCTTTACCGCTCTCACTAGATCTAGAGAGTGTAATAATTTTTCCCCCGCCGTCCACGGGTTTGGAAAAAAGGAAGGCAGAACAATGTCTTGATTCAAGTGAAAAGCCGACACCACCTTAGGTAGAAAAGCCGGATGGGGTCGTAGTACGATTTTGTCCTTGTGACAAATTAAATAAGGCTCTTTACAAGAAAGAGCTGCTAGCTCTGATACTCTCCTAGCAGAAGCTACAGCAATCAGAAAGGCCAACTTCCTACTCAATATAATTAAAGGAATATGGCGAATAGGTTCAAAAGGTTGCTTTTGCAACACTGACAATACCAAATTCAAATCCCATGGACACAAGGGAGTCCTAACTGGAGGATTTATCCTCAGTACCCCCTTAATGAATGTCCGAACTAGGGAGTGAGTTGCCAATGGTCTCTGAAAGAAGACTGATAGAGCCGATATTTGCCCTTTGATGGTGCTAAGGGCTAATTTCATATCCACTCCTAACTGGCAAAAAGCAAGAATCCTACTTATTTCATATTTCTGAGGATTCCAACATCTGGATTCACACCAGGAAACGTATGCTCTCCAGACTCTATGATAGATGAGTCTGGAGGCTGGCTTTCTAGCATTAATGAGCGTAGAAAGAGCCGGACCAGAGACCCCTCTCTTTTTAAAAATGTGGGTCTCAGCAGCCAGGCCGTCAACTTTAGCCTTTGTAAGGAAGGGTGGAATACTGGACCCTGTGACAGCAGGTCGTGTCGAAGTGGAAACTTCCAGGGCCTTCCTATCGCCATTTTTACAATCTCGGCGTACCAAGGCCTCCTGGGCCAGTTTGGGGCCACTAGGATTACTGGTATTCCCTCCTCCTTGATCCTGCGAAGCAGTCTTTGTAGAAGAGGGATCGGAGGGAATGCATAGATCAGTGAGAACTGATTCCATGGAGTTATTAGAGCGTCTGTATTATTAAAGCGTCTGTCCCGTAGGCTAGAGGATCTCTCGTTCTGGACACAAAGTTGTCCAATTTCTTGTTGAACCTGGCAGCTAGCAGGTCTACATCTGGGTTTCCCCATCTCAGACATATGGCCTGAAAGATCTCGGGGTGAAGAGACCACTCTCCTGGTAGCAGCTGCTGACGACTCAGGTAGTCTGCTTGCCAATTTTCTATCCGTGGAATGAAGATTGCAGAAAGGCAAGGTACATGCTCTTCTGCCCATGCCAAGATCCGGTTCACCTCTCTCTGGGCTGCCCGACTGCGGGTGCCTCCTTGGTGATTGATGTAAGCTACTGCAGTAGCATTGTCGGATTGAACCCGAACTGGGTAGCCCTGTAACCTGTATGTCCAGGTTTTGAGGGCTAGATATACCGCCTGGATCTCTAGCACATTGATGGGCAGGATCCCCTGAGTCTTGGCCCAGGTTCCCTGGGTAGAAGCCTCCTCGAATACTGCACCCCAGCCCGCTAGGCTGGCATCCGTAGATACCACCTTCCAGGCCACTGGGAGGAAGGACTTTCCCTTCCGTAAATTCCTGGCTTCTAGCCACCAATCGAAGCTGTGGCGTACTTGTGAGGACAGGCGCATGGGTATATCCAGAGCTTGGCTCTTCCTGTTCCAGGAAGCTAAAATATTGCCTTGAAGTAGTCTCAAATGAAACTGGGCGTAAGGGACCGCCTCGAAGGAGGCTACCATCTTTCCCAATAGTCTCATGCAAAGGCGAATAGACGGCCTCTTGTTTGCTTTGACCATGTGGATCAGGTCTTTCAGAGACTGTATCTTCGGTTCTGGCAGGTATACCCTGTTTTGGGCTGTATCTATGATCATGCCCAGGTACCCTATCCTTCTTTGGGCCTGGAGAGAGGATTTTTGTAAATTTATAATCCATCCTAAATGCTCCAGGTATCCTACTGTAGTGTGTACAGCGTGACCCAATCCCTCCTTTGACTGATCTATTACTAGTAGATCGTCCAGATAGGCTGTTACCGCAATGCCCCGTGTTCTTAGGTTTGCTAACAGAGGAGCTAGCACCTTTGTGAATACTATGGGCGCGGTGGCTACACCAAACGGCAGAGCCACAAATTGAAAGTGGCGATCTTCTACCGCAAACCTTAGGAATCTTTGGTGAGCGGGGAGGATGGGTATGTGTAAATGTGCGTCCTTGATATCTATGGGCGCCATGAATTCTCCGCCCTTTAAAGTGGCGGCCACGGATCGGATCGTTTCCATTTGAAAATGGCGAACGTTCAGGAACCGATTTAGGGATTTTAGATCCAGGATGGGTCTGACATCTCCATTTGGCTTTGGAATCACAAAGAGGTTTGAGTAAAAACCTGAACCTCGCTCTTTTTGGGGTACGTCTGTAACTGCCCCTTGAGCCATTAAGTGATTCAAACCTTTGAAGAAGGATTCTCTTTTTTTGTGGATCCTTGGAGAGTCTTGAACCTCGGAATTGAGAAGATGGGATCTCTCGAAATTCCAGTTTGTACCCTGAGGATATTGTGGATACCACCCAATTGTCCTGGATTTCTGACCGCCAAGTCGCTGAGAACTGACAAAGCCTTCCTCCCACTCGGCCGAGCGGGGGCGCCCCTTCACTGAGAGGTTTTGGGGGCTTGCTTATTAGCTCTTGCACCCCACGGCTTCTTGTTCTTCTGAGCTTGCCCCTTGGCTTTTGTGGGCGGCTAAAACAGGCCGCCGCCACTGGTTGGAGTCAGATTTCCCGGGAGCTGGGGAGAGAGAGCGTTTAAAACAAGGTCTCTTGTTTTTCTTTCTCTCAGGTAAAAGTCGTTTTACCACTTGATATCTTCTGTATATATTTTTCTAAATCTTCCCCAAATAGGCGTTCGCCATGGAACGGGAACTTGCCAACAGCTTTTTGCATGGGGTTTCCGCTGACCAATGCTTAAGCCAAAGTACTCTGCGCATCTGTACCAGCTGGAGTGTAAGGCGTGATGCCTGTATGATAGAATCTCTCATGGCATCCACTGTGAAGCATAAGGCTTTAGGCAAATTTTCCCAATTTCTAGCCTGCTCCGAAGGCAGTTCCTTCAGCCCCTGCTTTACCTGTTGGCTGATGACCTGACACATACCGACTGCTGCTACTGCAGGTTGGGTAATTGAGCCGGCCAAAAGGAAGGAGGATTTCAACTTCTTCTCAGAAGGATCTTTTAAACCCTTGTACATTATCCACCGGACATGTCAGGTTTTTATTTACACAAGAAATAGCCGCATCTACCGGAGGCAGGCTCCATTTCTTTAAAAAAAAAAATTTCCCCCATAGGATAAAGAATGTTAAACCTTTTTGGAGGTGAGAAACGCTTATCTGGATGTTGCCAGTTTGCGTATATTAGATCCTCTAGTAACGGATGAACCGGGAAGGAGCATGCACCTTGCAGGGATCTTAATGACCCTAGGGAGGAGACAGGTAATTCCGTTACCTCCGCAGAGGTTAACTTAAATGCACTGCTATAGCATTGTACCTGTGACCTTAAAATCTGGCTCCTCATCCTCTGCTGAAGTAGCCTCCTCCTCCTCATCCTCCTCCCTCAGGTACTTCTGAAGGGAGGTCCAATACTGGAAGAGACCTGCTTCGCTTATTGTCCTTTTTAGAGGACTTAGCGATTAAGGTAGCAATTTTTTCCTCCAGATTATTTAGGGCAGCTGATAAAGTGTCCTCAGTGACATATACAGGCCCAGGCTTCACTGGGGAAGCCGCCATACCTGACAGAGGTAATGGCTCATCCTGTACAGGTGCATTTAGCAACACAGGAGAGAAAGGTACCGAGTCAGCACAGCTAGAACCTCCTCTCAGGCGGCGGTGCTTTCTTATCTCTTTTTGTCCGCATTACTTCCCCTGGAAGGCTTACTGTTTAGACAAAATACAAGGTACCTAAATGCATATACTACCGTGTTCAGTTTAGCAAATACATTAAGTATGCAACTTTTAACACATAACTATGCATAACATGGATGTCTTCTAGGAAGTACCCAATCCAACCACATGGAGTCTTACGTCCCTGTATAGCTGCTGTGTTTCTCTGCCAGGAACAAGAGAACTAACGAGCTTGCTTGCTGCTGCAGTGCTTCTCACACTGACAGTCTTTTAAATTTGGCACCGTTTCTGTGCCTGCGCGCGCCACGTGCCCGCGCACGCCTTCGAACCCCCCCCCCCCCCCCCTCCGATAAAGCGTGCTCCCGCGCGCGCGCGGCCCTTAGCGCTATGGCGGTGGCCATAGTGAGAGAGGACTCTCATAAGCCCTTGTTCCCACTTACCTGCATCTGCAGGTGTCTGGTCGGCCACCGAAAGGAGGATCGGGGTGCCCCAGCAAGCTCAGCAGCGGAGGTGACGAGCAGTGTACTTCGCCGAAGCCGACACTGAACAGAGTGAGGTGAGTATATTCAGCTCTTTACTCCCCCCAGTGGTGGAAAAAAAGAAGACATCCACTTTTTGAAAAAGGTCCCAACCTAGTTATGGACCTTCTAATCTCACCTTATCCACGCCGCAGGTTTTTCTGCTGAAAGATTTCAGACAGATACCAAACTTCACCCTTCACGGTGGGCTATGTGTGCCAACCTTCAGGGATATGGGTTCCTATTTAAAGGATACCTCTCCCCTGGGCCTTGTACAAGACTCTTACCAGGACTTTATAGCGAAATAGCGAAAGTGCTGGATCTTAGAGCCCAGTCCTCCGAAGAGAGACATTACAGGCGACGCCTCATGGATGAGGCCCGGATCCCATCCAGATTCAGCTCATTTGTAGGCGTCTTGGATGGATCCGAAAGCATAGCTCTTTTACCCCCAGAGGGTCTCTTTGGTAGAGCTTTCCTTTAGCACCTCCTACCGCGTCCAACACCTTTCGACACTGGCGAAAAAACTGAGGTACTTCCCTGATGGGAGGGGTTATATGGAGGGGAACTGTCTTCCATTGGTTGTGCCAGTGTCCAATCACCGCTGGTGACCCTTAACCCATTATGTAATGACTAGCTCTGTGTCCCGTGGTGTACGATAAAGAAAGTAAGCAACTAAAAGTAGGAAAGGAAAATATTAGTTTATTCTTAACATTGAAGATCCAAAAAGATAAAAAGCAAGTAGGTGATTTAATTCACCAACGCCATCATAATTAACATCACTATTGGGTTAAATGCACCTCTGGCCTAGTTTGCTGCTTTGGCCATGCTCATATTTTAGACAGTTTTAGATTATTATTTTTTTGAGAAACTAATGGAGCACATCATACACAAGGTCATTAAACAAAAACCCTAATCTATATTATCTGAAAATAATGATCTCATAGATTTAAAAGCTAGTATCTGTGATTTTCTGTTTTCAAACTTTCCAAAATCATCTGTTCACTCTTAGCAAAATCATCACTACTGCCCCAGTTATGCCCTCTCACCAATGGTGTTCCGTCCTTCACCCAAGTTAAAAGTAGAGTTACCCTTTAAAAAACATATACGTGTATGATATATATAAATGTGTGGAACTATATATATATATATATATATTGTGACAGCAGGAAGGTAAAGTCACCTGGTTGCATCCAGGGGGGTAGATATATTTCGCCCAGATTCAGGCTTTACGCCGACTTATACAACTAGGCGGAGAGTTGTATAAGCCCAGCTGGGGCTAGTGGGCTCATGGATGACTCATACCTCTAGGGAGAGGGCTGGGCGTCGTGCAGGCAGGGAGTTGATGAGACCAGCTGAAGCCTGTCAGTTCGTTTAAGGCCTCTATAAAAACTCCCAGATTCATTAGGTGTTTTCTCATGCCTGGAACCAGACCTGTGTGGACTGTCTAGGGAGAGTGAACCCCTGTGCGGTGAGACAAAGCCTGTGTGGCTATTTGCTTGGACATTTAAAACCAGGGACTTAGGGACTAGGACAGCACTAGGCTGATCCCAGTTGTTAGTTAGGAAACCTGTATGTTTAGTTAGAGGTCAAGTTGACCAGGATTTATTTTGTTTATGTTTCTTTTGCTTTGCTGTGTTTTGTCACTGTAAATAGAAAATAAACCGCACCTTTTTGATTTTGAAAACCACAACCTCCGTTTGCTGGGCCTGTTTTTGTGTGGGGAGCCCATCCCGGGGTTCACCCACACCCGCTGCCGAGCTAACCCCCTCACAGTTGGTGGAGAACCAGTGGCAGTTTTTTTTTAAGCCAGCATGGAGGAGATACTGAAACAGCTGGCTCTAGCAAATGCCAATCAACAGCAGACAAATGCAGGTTTGCAAAAGAGCCTTGCAGCTCATCAACAGAGCCTTGCAGCTCATCAACAGAGCCTTGCAGCCCAGCAGCAAGCTCATCAACAGAGCCTTGCAGCCCAGCAGCAAGCTCATCAACAGAGCCTTGCAGCCCAGCAGCAGACAAACGCAACTTTGCAACAGAGTCTGGAGGCTCAGCAACAAGCCCAGCAGCAATCTGAGGCCCGCTTCATAGACCTGTTGCAGAAGCAAGAGCAGAGACTACAACAACAGATGGAAGCAGTAATGCAGCAACGTCCGCAGACCAGTGAGGAAAGCCGTCCCACTAATACCGCGTCCTTTGGGGTCAGTCGTTTATTGACAAAAATGACTGGAGAGGATGATCCAGAGGTATTTTTGACCACATTTGAAAGGACCGCTGAAAGAGAAAAGTGGCCTGAGGAGCAGTGGGCTGGACTGGTGGCTCCTCTGTTAACTGGTGAATCACAGAAAGCTTACTATGACCTAGAGCCTAACCAAGCAAAAGACTATGTGATGCTAAAAGCTGAAATATTGGCAAGGCTGGGTGTCACCCTGGCTGTCCGGGCTCAGCGTGTGCATAACTGGACTTTCCAGCTTGGAAAACCCCCCAGGTCTCAAATGTATGATCTCATTCACCTGAGCAGAAAGTGGCTACAGCCAGAGACTTTGTCCGCACCAAAGATTGTGGAACGTGTTGTAATGGATCGGTTTTTGAGAGCTCTTCCTACTGCCATCCAAAAGTGGGTAAGCCATGGAGACCCAGAGACGGCCGATGGTCTTGTGGATCGTGTGGAGAAATACTTGGCTACAGAGAACCTGACGGCCTCTTCCAGAGACACTCGGACTTTCCACCCTAAGACCAGACCATCCCCAGGGGCGGATAAGAGGATTCCAAGGGGTGAGGGTGGAGAGAGTGAGAGGGTGGGAGCTCTACCCCAAGTTTGGCGAGAACAGCCTGGGAAATCAGCGGCTCAAGAGGCGGCAAGAAGGATCGTTTGCTACCGCTGCCGGCAAGCGGGACATATTGCAGCCAATTGCCCGGTTGTGGAGGAACCCATGCAGTGTGACTTTCTGACGGGCAGACGTCAGTCGCTGTGTGCGACAGTCGCATGCACTGCCATTCGAGGAACTGAGAAACATTTATGCAAAATGTGTGTTAATGGTAGAAATGTTGTGGTATTGCTGGATTCAGGTAGCCTTGTGACCCTGATAAAGGCTGAGTTAGTTAAAACAGAGGTCTCTGGGAATAGCAAGGTAGCTGTTATTTGTGTGCATGGGGACACCCGAGAGTATCCAGTGACTACAGTGTGTTTCGAGACCCCCAAAGGTACCCTCTTTCATCCAGTGGGCTTAGTATCTCAGTTACCGCATGACGCTATTGTGGGAAGGGATTTTCCGAAGTTCTGGGAACTGTGGGATGATCCTGAGCCCCCCACTGGTGCCCCTATGTACCAGGAATGTGATAGCCAGAACTCCCCTGAGAGTGGTGAGGACTCTCCGGAATTTCCCTTATCAGTATTGGCAGGGGAGACTCAAGAAACTGGAGAGGAGCCCGCCTCCTCAGATGAAAACCTACCGTCTGTGGAGTTTTCTGATCTTGAGGTTCACAGGGAAAACTTTGCCACAGAACAGTTGAAAGACCCCGCCCTAATAAAGGCACGGGAAAACGTAGTGAAAATAGATGGCGAGTTAGTGAACCCAGATAATACCTGCACTTACCCATACTTCAGCGTAGAGAAGGACCTACTGTATCGGGTGGCAAAAAGGGCAGAAGAAACCGTTGAGCAGCTTGTGGTGCCCAAACCTTACAGGAAGTTGGTGTTGGAGTTGGCTCATGGGCACATTCTTGGAGGTCATCTGGGGACAGAGAAAACCCGAGAGAGGGTATTACAGAGATTCTATTGGCCGGGGGTGATGAAGGACATAGAAAATTATTGTTCCTCCTGCCCTGTGTGTCAGAGGTCGGCCCCGATGCCACATTTCCGTAGCCCGCTGGTCCCTCTACCCATCATTGAGGTCCCGTTTGAGAGGATCGCCATGGATTTGGTAGGTCCTATAATCAAGTCCGCTAGGGGGCACCAGTACATATTAGTTATAATGGACTATGCCACCCGTTATCCAGAAGCGATCCCTCTCCGAAATACCTCGGCCAAAACCATAGCCAAAGAGCTATCTCTTGTGTTTAGCCGGGTGGGTATTTGTAAAGAACTGCTTACGGACCAAGGTACACCCTTTATGTCCCGGGTTATGAAGGAGCTGTGTAAATTGTTCAAAGTGACGCAATTACGTACATCTGTGTATCACCCCCAAACCGATGGGCTGGTTGAAAGATTCAACAAAACCCTAAAACAAATGTTGAAGAAAGTGGTGGATAGAGATGGAAAGGATTGGGACTGTCTACTTCCTTATCTGATGTTTGCTATTAGGGAGGTGCCCCAATCCTCTACGGGATTCTCCCCCTTTGAGTTACTGTATGGGAGACACCCAAGAGGGCTGTTGGATATTGCCAAGGAAACTTGGGAAAGTGAGAGTTCTCCCCACAGGAGTGTGATTGAGCATGTCGCCCTGATGCAAGACCGAATTGCACAGGTAATGCCCATCGTGAAGGAACATTTGGCCCAAGCGCAGTTAGCACAGCAGAGAGTGTACAACCGTGGAGCCAAGACCCGTACCTTTTCCCCGGGGGATAGGATACTGGTACTTGTCCCTACGGTTGAAAGTAAATTCCTTGCCAAATGGCAAGGCCCCTACGAGATAATGGAAAAAGTGAGCGAAGTGAATTACAAGGTCAGACAACCAGGAAGGCGAAAGCCCGAACAGATCTATCACGTTAATCTGTTGAAAGCCTGGAGGGATAGAGAGTCCCTAGTCGCAGACACTTGGTCACCAGCTCAAACTGGTTGCGTGATTCCTGAGGTTGGAATAGCAGCCACCTTGTCACAACCCCAACAACAGGAGGTTAAGGAGTTTGTGCTTCGCAACAAGGAGGTATTCTCTGAGCTGCCGGGACAAACATCTGGGGTAGAGCATGACATCATTACCCCGCCCGGTGAAAGGGTGAAGTTAAAACCCTATCGGATCCCAGAGGCCCGACGGGAGGCAATACGGGAGGAAGTACAGAAAATGCTGAACTTAGGGGTGATAGAGGAGTCCCAAAGTGATTGGTCTAGTCCCATTGTGTTGGTGCCTAAACCGGATGGGAGCTGGCGATTTTGTAACGATTTTCGTCAGTTGAACAAAGTTACAAAATTTGACACCTACCCCATGCCACGTATAGATGAGTTGATCGACCGGCTGGGAACAGCCCGATACATGACGACTCTTGACCTCACAAAAGGGTATTGGCAAATCCCCCTGGCCAAGTCGGCCAAAGAGAAAACCGCATTTGTAACCCCAGACGGGGCGTTCCAATATAAAAGAATGCCGTTCGGGTTACAGAATGCGCCGGCCACATTCCAGCGGAAAATGGACCAGATGCTGAGGCCCCATCGGAAGTATGCTGCGGCTTACCTGGATGACGTAATTGTCCATAGCACAGATTGGGCCTCACATCTGCCAAAAGTGCAAGCAGTCCTGGACTCTGTTCGGGAAGCGGGGTTTACGGCTAACCCCAAGAAGTGTACCATTGGGCAGGAAGAGGCCAAATATCTTGGGTACACCATTGGGAGGGGAGTAATAAAACCCCAACTCAACAAAGTCGAGGCCATCCAGAGTTGGCCACGTCCCAACAGCAAGAAGCAGGTACGAGCCTTTCTGGGAATCGCTGGGTATTATCGGCGATTCATTCCCCACTTTGCTTCTAAGGCTGTGCCCCTAACCAACCTGACGAAGGGGAAAGGGTCGGTCATGATTAAATGGACCCCCGAGGCTGAGGCAGCATTCCAATTCTTGAAACAAGCCTTATGTAGCCAGCCAGTGTTGTACTCACCCGACTTCTCTAAAGACTTTGTCGTACAAAGTGATGCGTCAGATGTGGGGTTAGGAGCAGTATTGTCCCAGGTCTGGAACGGGGAAGAGCACCCAGTCATTTACCTCAGCAGGAAGTTGAAGTCCCATGAGGTAAATTACGCCACCGTTGAAAAGGAGTGTTTAGCGGTGAAGTGGGCTCTAGATTCCCTTCGGTACTACCTGCTAGGTAGGCACTTTGACTTGGTTACGGATCACGCTCCGTTAAAGTGGATGGCTCAAAACAAGGAAACAAATAGAAGAGTGAATAGGTGGTTCCTGGCCCTCCAGGAATTCAACTTCACAGTAAAGCATCGCCCTGGCGTTCAAATGGGGAATGTGGATGCTTTGTCTCGAGTACATGAATGCCTGATTGCTGGTGTTCCAACCCCGAGGTTAAAACAAGAGGGGGGGGGTATGTGACAGCAGGAAGGTAAAGTCACCTGGTTGCATCCAGGGGGGTAGATATATTTCGCCCAGATTCAGGCTTTACGCCGACTTATACAACTAGGCGGAGAGTTGTATAAGCCCAGCTGGGGCTAGTGGGCTCATGGATGACTCATACCTCTAGGGAGAGGGCTGGGCGTCGTGCAGGCAGGGAGTTGATGAGACCAGCTGAAGCCTGTCAGTTCGTTTAAGGCCTCTATAAAAACTCCCAGATTCATTAGGTGTTTGCTCATGCCTGGAACCAGACCTGTGTGGACTGTCTAGGGAGAGTGAACCCCTGTGCGGTGAGACAAAGCCTGTGTGGCTATTTGCTTGGACATTTAAAACCAGGGACTTAGGGACTAGGACAGCACTAGGCTGATCCCAGTTGTTAGTTAGGAAACCTGTATGTTTAGTTAGAGGTCAAGTTGACCAGGATTTATTTTGTTTATGTTTCTTTTGCTTTGCTGTGTTTTGTCACTGTAAATAGAAAATAAACCGCACCTTTTTGATTTTGAAAACCACAACCTCCGTTTGCTGGGCCTGTTTTTGTGTGGGGAGCCCATCCCGGGGGTCACCCACACCCGCTGCCGAGCTAACCCCCTCACAATATATATATATATATATATATATATATTGTGAGGGGGTTAGCTCGGCAGCGGGTGTGTGTGACCCCCGGGATGGGCTCCCCACACAAAAACAGGCCCAGCAAACGGAGGTTGTGGTTTTCAAAATCAAAAAGGTGCGGTTTATTTTCTATTTACAGTGACAAAACACAGCAAAGCAAAAGAAACATAAACAAAATAAATCCTGGTCAAGTTGACCTCTGACTAAACATACAGGTTTCCTAACTAACAACTGGGATCAGCCTAGTGCTGTCCTAGTCCCTAAGTCCCTGGTTTTAAATGTCCAAGCAAATAGCCACACAGGCTTTGTCTCACCGCACAGGGGTTCACTCTCCCTAGACAGTCCACACAGGTCTGGTTCCAGGCATGAGCTAACATCTAATGAAGCTGGGAGTTCTTATAGAGGCCTAAATGAGCTGACAAGCTTCAGCTGGTCTCATCAACTCCCTGTCTGCACGACGCCCAGCCCTCTCCCTAGAGGTATGAGTCATCCATGAGCCCACTAGCCTTATACAACTCTCCACCTAGTTGTATAAGTCGGCGTAAAGCCTGAATCTGGGCGAAATATATCTACCCCCCTGGATGCAACCAGGTGACTTTACCTTCCTGCTGTCACATACCCCCCCCTCTTGTTTTAACCTCGGGGTTGGAACACCAGCAATCAGGCATTCATGTACTCGAGACAAAGCATCCACATTCCCCATTTGAACGCCAGGGTGATGCTTTACTGTGAAGTTGAATTCCTGGAGGGCCAGGAACCACCTATTCACTCTTCTATTTGTTTCCTTGTTTTGAGCCATCCACTTTAACGGAGCGTGATCCGTAACCATGTCAAAGTGCCTACCTAGCAGGTAGTACCGAAGGGAATCTAGAGCCCACTTCACCGCTAAACACTCCTTTTCAACGGTGGCGTAATTTACCTCATGGGACTTCAACTTCCTGCTGAGGTAAATGACTGGGTGCTCTTCCCCGTTCCAGACCTGGGACAATACTGCTCCTAACCCCACATCTGACGCATCACTTTGTACGACAAAGTCTTTAGAGAAGTCGGGTGAGTACAACACTGGCTGGCTACATAAGGCTTGTTTCAAGAATTGGAATGCTGCCTCAGCCTCGGGGGTCCATTTAATCATGACCGACCCTTTCCCCTTCGTCAGGTTGGTTAGGGGCACAGCCTTAGAAGCAAAGTGGGGAATGAATCGCCGATAATACCCAGCGATTCCCAGAAAGGCTCGTACCTGCTTCTTGCTGTTGGGACGTGGCCAACTCTGGGTGGCCTCGACTTTGTTGAGTTGGGGTTTTATTACTCCCCTCCCAATGGTGTACCCAAGATATTTGGCCTCCTCCTGCCCAATGGTACACTTCTTGGGGTTAGCCGTAAACCCCGCTTCCCGAACAGAGTCCAGGACTGCTTGCACTTTTGGCAGATGTGAGGCCCAATCTGTGCTATGGACAATTACGTCATCCAGGTAAGCCGCAGCATACTTCCGATGGGGCCTCAGCATCTGGTCCATTTTCCGCTGGAATGTGGCCGGCGCATTCTGTAACCCAAACGGCATTCTTTTATATTGGAACGCCCCGTCTGGGGTTACAAATGCGGTTTTCTCTTTGGCCGACTTGGCCAGGGGGATTTGCCAATACCCTTTTGTGAGGTCAAGAGTCGTCATGTATCGGGCTGTTCCCAGCCGGTCGATCAACTCATCTATACGTGGCATGGGGTAGGTGTCAAATTTTGTAACTTTGTTCAACTGACGAAAATCGTTACAAAATCGCCAGCTCCCATCCGGTTTAGGCACCAACACGATGGGACTAGACCAATCACTTTGGGACTCCTCTATCACCCCTAAGTTCAGCATTTTCTGTACTTCCTCCCGTATTGCCTCCCGTCGGGCCTCTGGGATCCGATAGGGTTTTAACTTCACCCTTTCACCGGGCGGGGTAATGATGTCATGCTCTACCCCAGATGTTTGTCCCGGCAGCTCAGAGAATACCTCCTTGTTGCGAAGCACAAACTCCTTAACCTCCTGTTGTTGGGGTTGTGACAAGGTGGCTGCTATTCCAACCTCAGGAATCACGCAACCAGTTTGAGCTGGTGACCAAGTGTCTGCGACTAGGGACTCTCTATCCCTCCAGGCTTTCAACAGATTAACGTGATAGATCTGTTCGGGCTTTCGCCTTCCTGGTTGTCTGACCTTGTAATTCACTTCGCTCACTTTTTCCATTATCTCGTAGGGGCCTTGCCATTTGGCAAGGAATTTACTTTCAACCGTAGGGACAAGTACCAGTATCCTATCCCCCGGGGAAAAGGTACGGGTCTTGGCTCCACGGTTGTACACTCTCTGCTGTGCTAACTGCGCTTGGGCCAAATGTTCCTTCACGATGGGCATTACCTGTGCAATTCGGTCTTGCATCAGGGCGACATGCTCAATCACACTCCTGTGGGGAGAACTCTCACTTTCCCAAGTTTCCTTGGCAATATCCAACAGCCCTCTTGGGTGTCTCCCATACAGTAACTCAAAGGGGGAGAATCCCGTAGAGGATTGGGGCACCTCCCTAATAGCAAACATCAGATAAGGAAGTAGACAGTCCCAATCCTTTCCATCTCTATCCACCACTTTCTTCAACATTTGTTTTAGGGTTTTGTTGAATCTTTCAACCAGCCCATCGGTTTGGGGGTGATACACAGATGTACGTAATTGCGTCACTTTGAATAATTTACACAGCTCCTTCATAACCCGGGACATAAAGGGTGTACCTTGGTCCGTAAGCAGTTCTTTACAAATACCCACCCGGCTAAACACAAGAGATAGCTCTTTGGCTATGGTTTTGGCCGAGGTATTTCGGAGAGGGATCGCTTCTGGATAACGGGTGGCATAGTCCATTATAACTAATATGTACTGGTGCCCCCTAGCGGACTTGATTATAGGACCTACCAAATCCATGGCGATCCTCTCAAACGGGACCTCAATGATGGGTAGAGGGACCAGCGGGCTACGGAAATGTGGCATCGGGGCCGACCTCTGACACACAGGGCAGGAGGAACAATAATTTTCTACGTCCTTCATCACCCCCGGCCAATAGAATCTCTGTAATACCCTCTCTCGGGTTTTCTCTGTCCCCAGATGACCTCCAAGAATGTGCCCATGGGCCAACTCCAACACCAACTTCCTGTAAGGTTTGGGCACCACAAGCTGCTCAACGGTTTCTTCTGCCCTTTTTGCCACCCGATACAGTAGGTCCTTCTCTACGCTGAAGTATGGGTAAGTGCAGGTATTATCTGGGTTCACTAACTCGCCATCTATTTTCACTACGTTTTCCCGTGCCTTTATTAGGGCGGGGTCTTTCAACTGTTCTGTGGCAAAGTTTTCCCTGTGAACCTCAAGATCAGAAAACTCCACAGACGGTAGGTTTTTGTCTGAGGAGGTGGGCTCCTCTCCAGTTTCTTGAGTCCCCCCTGCCAATACTGATAAGGGAAATTCCGGAGAGTCCTCACCACTCTCAGGGGAGTTCTGGCTATCACATTCCTGGTACAAAGGGGCACCAGTGAGGGGCTCAGGATCATCCCACAGTTCCCAGAACTTCGGAAAATCCCTTCCCACAATGGCGTCATGCGGTAACTGAGATACTAAGCCCACTGGATGAGAGAGGGTACCTTTGGGGGTCTTGAAACACACTGTAGTCACTGGATACTCTCGGGTGTCCCCATGCACACAAATAACAGCTACCTTGCTATTCCCAGAGACCTCTGTTTTAACTAACTCAGCCTTTATCAGGGTCACAAGGCTACCTGAATCCAGCAATACCACAACATTTCTACCATTAACACACATTTTGCATAAATGTTTCTCAGTTCCTCGAATGGCAGTGCATGCGACTGTCGCACACAGCGACTGACGTCTGCCCGTCAGAAAGTCACACTGCATGGGTTCCTCCACAACCGGGCAATTGGCTGCAATATGTCCCGCTTGCCGGCAGCGGTAGCAAACGATCCTTCTTGCCGCCTCTTGAGCCGCTGATTTCCCAGGCTGTTCTCGCCAAACTTGGGGTAGAGCTCCCACCCTCTCACTCTCTCCACCCTCACCCCTTGGAATCCTCTTATCCGCCCCTGGGGATGGTCTGGTCTTAGGGTGGAAAGTCCGAGTGTCTCTGGAAGAGGCCGTCAGGTTCTCTGTAGCCAAGTATTTCTCCACACGATCCACAAGACCATCGGCCGTCTCTGGGTCTCCATGGCTTACCCACTTTTGGATGGCAGTAGGAAGAGCTCTCAAAAACCGATCCATTACAACACGTTCCACAATCTTTGGTGCGGACAAAGTCTCTGGCTGTAGCCACTTTCTGCTCAGGTGAATGAGATCATACATTTGAGACCTGGGGGGTTTTCCAAGCTGGAAAGTCCAGTTATGCACACGCTGAGCCCGGACAGCCTGGGTGACACCCAGCCTTGCCAATATTTCAGCTTTTAGCATCACATAGTCTTTTGCTTGGTTAGGCTCTAGGTCATAGTAAGCTTTCTGCGATTCACCAGTTAACAGAGGAGCCACCAGTCCAGCCCACTGCTCCTCAGGCCACTTTTCTCTTTCAGCGGTCCTTTCAAATGTGGTCAAAAATACCTCTGGATCATCCTCTCCAGTCATTTTTGTCAATAAACGACTCACCCCAAAGGACGCGGTATTAGTGGGACGGCTTTCATCACTGGTCTGCGGACGTTGCTGCATTACTGCTTCCATCTGTTGTTGTAGTCTCTGCTCTTGCTTCTGCAACAGGTCTATGAAGCGGGCCTCAGATTGCTGCTGGGCTCGTTGCTGAGCCTCCAGACTCTGTTGCAAAGTTGCGTTTGTCTGCTGCTGGGCTGCAAGGCTCTGTTGATGAGCTTGCTGCTGGGCTGCGAAGTTCTGTTGTTGAGCTGCAAGGCTCTGTTGATGAGCTGCAAGGCTCTTTTGCAAACCTGCATTTGTCTGCTGTTGATTGGCATTTGCTAGAGCCAGCTGCTTCAGTATCTCCTCCATGCTGGCTTAAAAAAAAACTGCCACTGGTTCTCCACCAACTGTGAGGGGGTTAGCTCGGCAGCGGGTGTGTGTGACCCCCGGGATGGGCTCCCCACACAAAACAGGCCCAGCAAACGGAGGTTGTGGTTTTCAAAATCAAAAAGGTGCGGTTTATTTTCTATTTACAGTGACAAAACACAGCAAAGCAAAAGAAACATAAACAAAATAAATCCTGGTCAAGTTGACCTCTGACTAAACATACAGGTTTCCTAACTAACAACTGGGATCAGCCTAGTGCTGTCCTAGTCCCTAAGTCCCTGGTTTTAAATGTCCAAGCAAATAGCCACACAGGCTTTGTCTCACCGCACAGGGGTTCACTCTCCCTAGACAGTCCACACAGGTCTGGTTCCAGGCATGAGCCAACATCTAATGAAGCTGGGAGTTCTTATAGAGGCCTAAATGAGCTGACAAGCTTCAGCTGGTCTCATCAACTCCCTGTCTGCACGACGCCCAGCCCTCTCCCTAGAGGTATGAGTCATCCATGAGCCCACTAGCCTTATACAACTCTCCACCTAGTTGTATAAGTCGGCGTAAAGCCTGAATCTGGGCGAAATATATCTACCCCCCTGGATGCAACCAGGTGACTTTACCTTCCTGCTGTCACAATATATATATATATATATATATATATATATAACTATAACTATATATATATATATATATATATATATATATATATATATAAGGCCAGTATGGTGGCCTGAATTTATAGGAGGAGTCCGGGGGGGTAATTTAAGCAGCACACTCACCTGTATCCCTTGTCGGTTCCGGTGCACGATACGTCACCAGGCCAGTTCTTCCCAGCTCACTACACGGTTCGTAAGTCCCTGCGTTCGATTCCAGTGTGTTGTGGCTTCTATATTCGTGGTCTTCGTCGGGTGTTCTCGCTCGCTGTTGCAGGTAGGATTCAAATCTTTTGTATCATACGCAATGCTGCGATTTGTTATGTTTCCTATCCCGCATCACTTTCGTAGTTAGCTGCCTCAGAGTCGTTGTCGGTCGTGTCCCGACATCATTCGGCACAGGCCAGTACATTCGTAGGTTCCCTCTGCCTTGTTTGTCACCCCTTTACAAACATACGATTCGTTCGCAGATCCAAGCCTCCGAGCCGCTGTCGGTCGTTGTCCGACATCACTCGGCACAGGCTTCGCTGGTTGTAGGATTCACAGTCTATGGGGATTGCAGCCTCATCCCTTTGGAGCTGAGCATGTATTGATTGCACGGGTACTGTGGCTGATTGTGGTGGTAATTAGACTCACTTGGTGTCTTGTCTACATTTTGATTAAGCCTCGGGGGCTGGGCGATTGGTATGTGTTCGGTTTGGAGGGGGTGGCACCCTAACAATCTACGGGAGCCCGATTTGAATCCCTGTCGCATCGGCGTACCACGTACGGAATCGTTTGTAGTTTCATTAAAAACCTCCAAGTCGTTGCCAGTCGTTATCTGACATCGCTCAGCTCAGACATCACTAACTCGTAGTCTATCGCCTCCATAGCATATTTCGTTACTCCCACAAGCCATGCACAGGTCCCCCACAAAACGACCACGCAACACCACATTAGGCCATGCACAGGCCTCACAATTGCCGATTCATGCACCCCATAGCCCGATTCAAATCCAGTCGCACCAGCGGCACAATGATTCGTATCCTCGGCACCACACATCACGATTTTATCTATCACACAACATACTACAGTTCGGTCTCTATCGTGAGGCAGCTGCCATAAGCTACTAGTCGTTACTTAGACCAATCCATTTGTACGCTCATACGTACTCATAACTCAGCCGATACTCTGCTTCACATACTCTGACAGGTCATTCAGACACTCTACAGCCAGGTTCGAATCTAGTCGCGTCGGCGGCACAACAATTCAGATCGGGTCCATTCATACACCACAGCCCAATTAAAATCTAGTCGCATCGGTGGCACAACGATTTGAATCGGGTCTATTCATACACCCTACAGTCCGATTAGAATCCCCGGCACTATACAAATTGATTCCATCTATCACACACACCACAAGCTTCCTGCAGCTCGGTCTCTCTCGTGAGGCACCTGCCACAAGCAACCTATCGTTACTCAGATCATTCATACTCATGTTTTTTGCACCTATTCACAAACGCAGACGATACTCCTACTTCATAACCCCGACTCGTGTCGGCACGATTCGTTCATTTCCACAAACATACGATCACGACTCACGATTGCACACGACCATGGTTCATCCCCACATGCTCCAATTTCTCTGCTGTCCCTGTTTTTGCCTCCCTGATGAGGCTACTTTCTTGCAATCGTTGCAAGCACTTCTCCAGTGGCACACAATCCGGGCCACTTATTATCTCCAGTGGCACACAATTCGGCCACTCATAGTCTTCAGTGGCATACAACCCGGCCACTCACCGTTTGTCTGTCATTTCTCCATTAGGTCAGTCGAGTTCAGGTCGTTCCATCCTGCACCAGGTTGGACATCATTTTCTCAGGTAGAAATAAAAAACAAAAAAACAAAAAAAAAAACCTTTCTTCATTTAGAAAAAAAAAAACACACAAAACAAGCATAGGGTCTGCATCTTCACTCATGGGGGTCAGTCACATGTTAGGGGGTGGGTCAGGATTCATCCCATGCCGGGTTAAAACCTGGACTTTTATGTCACCTTTTCTACAGGTACTCGGTGGACTAGGTTTCTCGTCCTCAACCAGGACTTTACAACTAGAGCGTTGAGTTATGGGTTCCACCCTCACATCATCCTACAGCATCCTTTCAATACGTTTACTTCACATACACGATTTGGGATGCTCATCGTGCATTAGTTACTGTCACACGTTTCTTTGCATTACACTCTGTGTTCGAGGGGCGACCCTTCACCTACGCAGACAAGGTCGCTAAACGTTGAGCTGGCAGTGCAAGCGTTAGTAGGCCGAGCACACGTCACAAACTACAGAACACAACATTTCTACTTAGGCCATACCAGACTTCAGCTTCTCGCCCCAGTACGCCTTGGGGCTCTGGTCCACAGGTTTGTGCTTAGATGGGCACCTAAGCTATCAGTCACCTGACCAGTCACCTCCTGGCTCACCTCGGTTGCCACGCACTCTTGAGTTTTCTAAATTTCCACTCAACAGCGTTCAACACTTCAGAACGCAAATCGGCTTCCTCACTGCGCCTGTTGTTCCTTGTTCTGTCTTTCACAATAATTTCTTACTTGTTTTTGTGTTTGCAACTCTTCTCCTCCATTCTTATTTTGACGACTCTCCTCAAAAACATACTTCCTCCCCTCTGTCACCCTCCGCAGGTCCAGAGCACCGCTGCACACACACCATGAAGGGAAGGGCCATCCCCAAACTTGTCACGGAACTATGGCATAGAAGGTCTCGCCACAATAGGCGTGTCAATTCCGCTCACCCACCATAGCTTGATTTGAATCCCAGTCTTATCTGCGACACAGCGATTTAAATCCTTGACACGATTCAACACATCCTGTCTTACACACACTACAAGCTTCCGCAGCTCGGCCTTTCCCCTGAGGCACCTGCCACAAGCACCCAGTCGCTACTAGTACCATCTCATTCCTACGTTCACTCTCACTCGCAACTCACACAATGCTTCGGTTCGCAGTTCTGAGTCGGCACGTTCCGTTCTCATGTTACAAACATACAATCACAACAAGGACTAGCATGGTCTATGGTTCCTCCCCACGCAGAGTCCGATTTCTCTGCCTCCCTCATGAAGTTCTTTTTGCAACACGTTATTGCAACTCATCTTCCAGTGGCACACGTTCATGGCCACTCATCATCTACCAAGTGGCACACATTCACGGCCACTCATTCGCATGTCTATCTTCCTCTCTCAGGTCAGTTGGGCGCCAGCAAATTTCAGACGTTCCCTGGCCCTCCCCTCCACCTCTGGTGCTGTCCAGGGCACGCCGGCCCCCACGTGGCAGTCCCAGGTGGACAAATTGGGACGACCTGTCCTGTCACTGGGGGGTACGCAGATCTGCAAAGGGCAAGTTCTCAAGCGTTCAAACTGCTTCCCATGGAGCCGTCTTTCTGGCAGTGGCATGGCTTTTGGCTCTAAGAGCAGTCCGTGGCTGTTCAACACTCTCGCTCAGTCCCTTACCTGAATCCTGTCCCATGAAGCGCAGTGCCAGAAAGTCATCCACTATCTTGATGACTTCCTGCTGATCGAACGACCCGGCGAACCCCCGTTAGACCTGGACAAATTAAGAGTAGTATTTGGCAATCTCAATGTGCCCATAGCAGAGCATAAAGTGGAAGGCCCGGCACAGTCCATCCCCTTCCTAGGCATCACTCTTGACACTCGCTCCAGGCAGGCTAGCCTACCTCCCGACAAGTTGCCCCGGATTAGGCCGGTCATTCACGCCGTCACCCTTAACAAGGGTGTACCAAGACACATGTACAGTACCTGTGAGGGATGCTCAATTTTGCCATGAGGATTATCTCTATGGGGCGATCATTTCACAACACCTGGTTTCCTCTCTCACGCATAGGACCCCAATCAAGTCCTAAGGCTGGACCAAGCAGCAAACTGAAACAGCATATCCATGTTTATTCCATTAGGCATCAGCTTTGTCACCTCAAGTAGTCAGACGCAGCACCCTCCACAGGCTTCACTGGAATTTTTGTCCCTCATTGGTTCACGGGGCCGTGGCCACAAGAGGTCCTTCTGATCCATGGGTTTAGCCAGTCGTCCTTCCTTTTCAAACTCTATCCCACCGTGACAGCAGCTCAGGTCTGGGGCCACACTTAGCCAGGACAGACGGTGGTCTTTGCCACAGACAACCTAGCCACGGCTGAAATTGTCAACAAAGGCAGGTCCAAGTCTCTAGCTGTCCTGTCCTTCGTGCGCAGGCTGATGCAGTTGTCCCTTCAGCATAAATTTGATGCGCACCGTACCTACATCTCAGGCAAGTGCAATGTTGCAGCAGACGCACTGTCCCGTCTAACTTCACATTGTTCTTTCACAGAGACCCGGAGCCGACCCGACCACTTCTCATATCCCACCTTGCTCACAGCTGACTTTGGGCTAAATGAACACCTTCACAACACGACCCATCTCATTAACCAGTCATTATCACACAACACACTGAAGGCCTTTCACACCGCCTGGAACGCCTACTGCAGGTTTCTAACCTCGTACCCCGGGTCTGTGACAGGAGACATCAAGCACGTCCTGGCCCCCTTGTCATTTGTCACACACAGCTGGCTTTGTCCTACAACACCATCAGGCTGTACTTGGCCAGCATCCATCATTTTCTGTCCTTGCAGGACCCCGGCATGCCTTCCTCGTTCGCAGCACACGCACAGTCAAAGCTATCCTACCTTGCATTCAGAAGAATCAGCCAGTACCCAATAGCAAGTGCTTACCCATTTCAAGTGCCACGTTCAGGGACACGTCAACCATCCTGTCTTTTTGCGTCTTTATGTGATCCCATATCTGTCTCGGTTGAAAGACTTCAACCATAAATAAATAGATAGATAGATAGATAGATAGATAGATAGATAGATAGATAGATAGATAGATATATCTCAACAGAACAGCATGCATTCATATCCAATAATATTATAGCTATGGTAGTTAATAACAGACTGCACTAAATGCAATGTCCATCTCATATCATACAAAGATATCAAACCTTTTTATATATCTGATATATTATGTATTTGTTTATATTATTTCTGATTTATCGAAAGGTAATAACTATTTAATCTATTGCACAATCACATTTGTAATGCATGGAAAATAAAAGCAAAAGGACAAAATGTCTATGTGTTCATTTCACGTATACTGCCTTAAGAGAGGCTACTCTCAGAATCAATCGGATTCTTAAAATGTAATTAAAGTATGATTTACACAGCTATGGTTCCACAGTCATGGGACCAAAAAAATAAAAATGCTTGTTATTATAGAATTAGATTTTAGGTTTTGTTGTACTCGTTGGCATTCATAAGTTAATACAGTAATTACCTTACTTTGAAATGTTTCTGAATCTAGTGTTACATGCCTAATGGGTTGTGTCTGTTAGGTGTCACTGGAACTAAACAGCAAATTCAATAATCTGTGATTTAATTTATTATATTTTTCACCATTTAACCTCCTGCAGGCTCCCTAATGTCTTTTCAGATCTATATTAAATTAGGCACGGATGCTAATGAAGGGCAATAAACGAGCCTGTCAGTGGATTTGTCTTTCATTAGGCACATTATACTCTTACTGAGCTGTAAATGAGTAAACATTAGTTTTGTTAAACCAAGCAAAAGACAGAGTGAAATCAGTCTTAATTGTAGACCCTAAAGCCATACACATTTTTCTGTACCTTTAACATTTTTCAGAGGATCTATGAAAGACTCTCCAGAGGAGATATAAATATCAGCATCGCGGGGAATGTCTTTGGGTTCAATAGCTTCATTGCCGTCTGACAGGAATATACGGCGGGCGGCCATGTTTAGCTTTAATTTCTCGGTGCATCTCTCCAGTAACTGCGACATACAAGGTAAGAGAAAATGCCATTCTGTTACTGACAAGTTCACATATTTAACATTTTAGAATTATTCAATAAAGCATGGAAAAAGAACAGTAACCCACAGCAAATGGTTATACGGTAATTTATTTTTGTGTGAACTTTTTTTTTTTCATCCAATAAGGAACCGAGCAATTAAAGCCTTCAACAAAATTACCTTTGCCATTCAGGAACTGCACTTTGAATTAAAAAAAAAATGTGTCATGGACATGTCTAAACTACCAAACCTACTGTGGATTTAGGGAATTAAAGTGTGCATGTGTCATGTATATATCCTTTTCTATTTGTGTGCTTTTTTTTTACATCCTCATTTCAGTTCTAAGTTCTTAGGACAATAGAATACCGGTACTTAAAAAAACTTGTTTGACAATTTTAGAAGCCTAGTAGTAAAAATACAAAGACTCCTGATAGTAATAAAAATGAATAATAATATAATTATATAGGTTGGCTCTGATTGTTTAAAAATCACAAAATGCGTTTATCTTGATTTTCTTCACTTTTGTACTTGAGGTGATTGTAGCCGTATTAATGCAATCGTGACAGAGAAAATTGAGTACTGTCCGTGATACTTTTTTTATTTGCACTAACATATAATTTTTCAGGATGAGCTTTCGGGGTATGTTCCCCTTCTTCAAGGCCCAAGCAGTACTGATTCACAAAAGTTTTAGTAGAATGTTAATGTAAAAAAAAAACAAAAAAAAAAACTTTTGTAAAAACGTCAAGCAATACATATATGCCTGTATGTGTTTATGCTCCAACTACCAAAAAGGACATACAATTTTCTATGGGACATCACAAGGCAGTAGTAAAAAAAAAAAAAATTACAAAAGCTTTATTTACAATTAAGTGACACATAAAATATAAAATACAGTGGCTGGTATATGGTACTTATAAAGAATACAGCATGTCTAGATAAATACCCAAAGACAGTCCCCATTGAGGAATATCATATTATCATATGACATCGCATGATAATATGATTTTTCCCAATGGGGATTTTCTTTGAGTTTTTATCTTGACTCCTTAATAAGAAAAACTCCCGATAGTAAGAAAAATGAATAATATTATAATTATATAGGTTGGCTCTTTATTTTTAAGAGCAGAACATTATATTTTTATGTGTCACTTAATTGTAAATAAAGCTTTTGTACTTTTTTTTTTTTTTTTACTATATCTACCATGATTACTGTCTTGTAATGTCCCATAGGAATTTGTATGTTCTTTTGATAGTTGGAGCATAAACACATACAGCCATATGTATTGCCTGACCTTTTTACAAAAGTGAACAAAATTAAGGTAAACGCTTTTTGTGTTCTTAAGCATCCAGAGCCAACCTATATAATTATATTACTATTCATTTGTATTACTATCAAGAGTTTTTGTATTAAAGTGTCAAGATGAAAACTCAAAGAAAGTCCCCATTGGGAAATATAATATTATCATAAAAAATACGAAATACAGTGGTATTTATCCTGACATGCTGTATTCTTTATAAATACCATATACCACCCACTGTATATTTTTATGTGTCACTTATTTGTAAATAAAGCTTTTCTACTTTTTTTTTTTACTATATCGACCATGATTACTGCCTTGTAATGTCCTATAGGAATTCATATGTCTTTTTTGATAGTTGGAACATAAACACATAAGAATACAGCATGTCAGGATAAATACCCAAAGAAAGTCCCCATTGGGGAATATCATATTATCATGTGATATCACATGGTAATGTAATATTTCCCAATGGGGACTTTCTTTGGGAATTTATCTTGACATGCTGTATTCTCTAAGTACCATATACCAGCCACTGTATTTCATATTTTTTATGTGTCACTTAATTTTAAATAAAGCTTTTGTACTTTTTTTTTTACTATATTTACCATGATGACTGCCTTTTAAAGTCCCGTGGGAAATTGTTCATATTTTTTATGTGTCACTTAATTCTAAATAAAGCTTTTGTACTTTTTTTTTTACTATATTTACCGTGATGACTGCCTTTTAAAGTCCCATGGGAAATTGCATGTCCTTTTTGATATGTAAAATGAGGACGTGGGCAGTGTAAAATAAGGTTTGGCTGCTATACAATTGTTTTATCAGTTATGCTCTAACTAGGGTCTAAAAAATGCAATGGCGTTGTCTTTAGTTTGGGTTTCAAATATTTTTACAAACTCATTTAATGGCTTTGCTGGACCCATTCAGAGAAAAAAAAAAAATACGTAATTGTCTTTAAATTCACTTTATATCTATTTTAAAGAAGAATGGAGTTGGCTCCATTGTATCCAAATTGCTTCTGACTCAAGCCCCACATTTGATTTAAATATTAAAATAAAATTATAATTAAACATGTAATTGCTAATGTATTAATTAATGACATACAAGAAATATAAAATGATTCCATGCAATTTTGACCTTTTATACAAGAGAACTACATTGAAAGTGGGCACGTAAACATGTATAACTATGACACCTCTGTAATTACCAGTGGAATTGTTGGTGCAGACACTTTAATGGGTGTGCCGTGGTCTCCATTTTTGTAAGCTGTGGCTCTGATGACCCAGGACAGCCGTTTAAAAACTGGCACTGCTCTGTATCCAGCAGGAGACATGTGATGTTTTTTCACTGAATACCTGAAAACAATCAGAATGTCGTTAAACCAAACCTTACACTGTCACACAAAATTTACACACACGTAACTGAACACTATAATAACGGGAAGCTGTTATTAAAAGGAAGACAGGTCATCTCATAGTTTTGATGACAAGTGCACTTCATTTAAAAAAAATCGACGGAAAGCTGTGACTTCAGGTTCTAAGGCAGTTGTGGTGTTTAACAATATTTAATGTGTCTACACCAGGATTTCTCAACCTGTGGTAGTAGGACCCTCAGGGAAACACAGGGATGATTTTAAAAACAGTTTTTAGTATTAAAAGGAACTATGGAAAATCATATATAAATGCTGTAAGAAGTGTATTGTGCTGTGCATATACTACATTATATTTATGAAAATGACAAATTTGTGAACATTTTGATAATTTAAAGGATAGTATAATAGCAAGCTTTGAAAATAATTGAAACTAAACTAGAGGAAAAAGAAAAAGCATTAACTAGCATTGAGACTAGCATTAACACAGCAGTTTTTGTTTTATTGTGACCCCCATGTAATGTAGTTTTATTACCTGTTCAGTTTTCCCTTTCCTGTAATAAGATGACAACACTATTCTTTCTGCATTGAAATTAAACAGCAGCATTGTCACCTTCTGAACAGGGTAGTCTTAGATGGACTATACAGTGCCCTGAAAAAGTATTTACACCCCTTGAAATTTTCCACAGTTTGTCATGTTACAACCAAAAATATAAATGTATTTTATGTGATAGACCAACACAAAGTGGCACATAATTGTGAAGTGGAAGGAAAATGATAAATGGTTTTCATTTTTTTTTACAAATAAATATGTGAAAATTTTGGCGTGCATTTGTATTAAGACCCCCTGAGTCAATACTTTGTAGAACCACCTTTCGCTGCAATTACAGCTGCAAGTCTTTTTTGAGGATGTCTCTACCAGCTTTGCAGAGAGTGACACTTTTGCCGCGTTTTCTTCGCAAAATAGCTCAAGCTCTGTCAGATTGGATGGAGAGCGTCTGTGAACAGCAATTTTCAAGCCTTGCCACAGGTTCTTATTTGGATTTAGGTCTGGACTTTGACCGGGCCATTCTAATACATGAATATGCTTTGATCTAAATCATTCCATTGTAGCTCTGGCTGTATCTTTAGGGTCGTTGTCCTGCTTGAAAGTGAATCTCCACCCCAATCTCAAGTCTTTTGCAGACTAACAGGTTTTCTTCTAAGATTGCCCTGTATTTGGCTCCATCCATCTTCCCATCAACTCTGACCAGATTCCCTGTCACTGTTGAAGAAAAACATCCCCACAACATGATGCTGCCACCACCATGTTTCACGCTGGGTATGGTGTGTTCAGGGTGATGCGCAGTGTTAGTTTCCCACCACACATAGCATTTTGCCTTTAGGCCAAAAAATTATAATTTTGGTCTCATCTGACCAGAGCACCTTCTTCCACGTGTTTGCTAGGTCCCCCACTTGGCTTCTCGCAAACTGCAAAAGGGACTTATTATGGCTTTTTTTCAACAATGGCTTTCTTCGTGCCACTCTTCCATAAAGGCCAGATTAGTGGAGTGCACGACTAATAGTTGTCCTCTGAACAGATTCTCCCACCTAAGCTGTGGATCTCTGCAGCTCCTCCAGAGATACCATGAACCGCTTGGTTTCTTGTCTGATTAATGCTCTCCTTGCCCGGCCTGTCAGTTTAGGTGGACGGCCAGGTCTTGGTAGGTTTGCAGTTGTGCCATACTCTTTCCATTTTCCGATGATGGATTGAACAATGCTCCGTGAGATATTCAAAGCTTGGGATATTTTTTTATAACCTAACCCTGCTTTAAACTTCTCCACAACTTTATCCGTAACCTGTCGGGTGTGTTCTTTGGCCTTCATGATCCTGTTTGTTCACTAAGGATCTCTAACAAACCTCTGAGGGCTTCACAGAACAGCTGTATTTATACTGAGATTAAATCACTAATTCTGTGACTTCAGAAGGCAAATGGTTCCACTCGATTTTAGTTAGGGGTATCAGAGTAAAGGGGGCTGAATACAAATGCACCCCATACTTTTCAGATATTTATTTGTAAAACATTTTGAAAACCATTTATAGTTTTCTTTCCACTTAACAATTATGTGCCACTTTGTGTTGGTCTATCACATAAAATCCCCAAAAAGGGGTATAATACTTTTTCAAGGCACTGTAAGTGCAAGAAAAACAAACTAAAGTCCAAATTCAGCTCCAACAGAAACTTCTGTGTTAATGCTATTGACAGACTGCACAATATATGTCACTATGTTTTAAATTGTTATACATTCTGCACTAACTACTGGCTATCTGTTCTATCAAGCTGGAAATGTTCAAATTTTTCCCAATACCATTAAGGTTATTTTTCATTTGTCAACAGTTTACTATGGAATGCTCCCATATTGATGCTTATACCATGTCATTCTCAACCGTAAGCTGCAAGACTTTCAACAAGCATAACGCAAGAAAAAGGAAATGCGACTAACCAACTTTATTATTTTGCCTCCCTGGCTTCAAATATGTCACCCTTAATGGAAAAGGTGACAGTGAATCCTTCAAGTAATTTATAGTGGTTTTGCAAATAATATATTTTTTGGTTATAATGGCCAGGACAGGAAAATGTAATTTAAGTGAGGTAACAATATCATGTTGCATATGAATATTGTACATTCTCATTTTTTAGCAAGTGAAGCTTTAAGCTACATTTACATCTCTGCATTTTGGGGTTTAGATGCATTTTGAATGTATTTCCTATGGCAGGTGCATTTTGAAAGAAACTGTGCCAAAGATGCAGCAAACAGGATTACTTTTGAAAGCATAAGACAACAAAACGCTGAGGTGTTAATACACCCTTGAGCTTCTTCTCACATATTTACCTGAATATCTTTATCTGCTTTGTTGAAAAATAAAAGCCTTGTTGTTTATAGTGATCAATAGTGCAAGCTTATATGTTACATGTTCCACCTGTATTTAGACTTGGTTCACACCTATGCAGTTTCCTTTTTATCTGTTTCTGTAGTGCATTTTGCAGTGCATTTTGCATACGTTTTTATGCATTTTTCAAGCAGTTTTCAAATTTTTTATGCTTTTTTTGGCCCAATTTGTTGTTAGGTGGATCAAAAAATGCAAAACGCAATTTGTGGCAAAATCATGGTGAAATGGCAGCAAAAACAGTAACCTTTTCTAAAGTTGGAGTGACTTGTTCAGTATCAGTTAAGACGGCTCTTATAGGGAAACATTGAATTTGACATGTCATGCAACTTGGGGGTCTCACAAGTCGGATCATATGTCACAGCAGTGTAAACCGAGCCTTAACCACTTGCCGACCGGGTCACGCACATATACGTGGGCAAAGTGGTTCGTTCCCGCGAATCGACGTACGCGTACTTCGGATACTTTAGAAGCCATAGCAGGCACGCGTGCGCCAGCTGCATGGTGGGGGGACCCGATGTGCGTGGCCGGCAGGTGCATTTGCCGCTGGTCACCCACGATGGCCGCTATTTTGACAGGACACTGCCACCCCCTATTCAGGCGTCCGTACCCTTTCAGGACTCGTGAATTACAGCGATGGGGGTGTTTAGAGCCAGAGGCTCTAACAGGCTTCAAAATAGGGTCGGCTCGTGGCGCAGAGCATTGTGCCAGGAGCCCACCCAGGTGTTACAACAGCAAATGAATATTCGCTATTGAAACACTGATCCTCAATCCGGCCAATCAGAAGCAGTTTTGAGACCCGTTTTCCGATTGGCGAAAAAGAGAAGAGTCCCAATTGGCCGCAGAGCAGGAGGGAGGAAACGGAAGCTGCCGCAATGCCCGTGGAGAGCAGGGGAAGGGAAAGCCATCGCTACCGCCTAGCAAGGGAAGCCGTCTGTGAAGCCCGGGAGAATCGCTGCCCACCATAGATGGGGTAAGTGCACCAGGCCCACCCAACCGACCAGGGAGGGGGGGTTCTATTGTTTGCCGCCCCCCCAAAACATTTTTTACCACCGCCAGCTGTTTGCCAAGTTTAGCTTGAAATCTTGAAATATCATTTAAGAATGTTGATTCTGTGTGGTTATTTGGTAAAATAATACGACTACATAATTTCATTGTGTCTATCTTACTGAGAAGCATTCACTTGACCTGAAACATTACAGTCTGCAAATGCTTTTACTGTGTGTCGACAATAAAGTGGAGGAAGCGGAAACACAATACCAGTGTTAGACATATAAATGAACTTTGCTTAACATGTGTAATTTCTTGGTAGAGGAACATACAAGTGTAAGCCCAGAACAACAAGGAAATGCTTTTGTTTGATTACCTAACATGCCCCTGAGGAGCACTGACGGGTCTGTTTCTCTTGGACTGGGATGAGAGGTAGGGACTGCCAGCTACATCTGACTTGTTGAGGTCGTCATCTGAATCTGCGTTACTGTACCAAGCTGATGCTTTTTGATGTGTGGAACAATCTTGAGAAGTTGATCTTCTTGCTACACGCACTGATTGAGGAGGAGAGGCTGAGCCATGTTTAGGTGTATTATTATATTTTCTGTCTTTACGATGTCTGGCTGAAGTCTTTGCATAAGGAGATATGTAATTTCTATACAAAACAATGAAAGAGGAAGCTGTCAGTCATAGCTAAAGAGCAATAGCAGGTTATCAAAAATATACACTAATTCAATTGTTTTCTTTTATTTTCCTTAATCTAACAGACAATTGCACAGAGATTCTGTGTATAGTCTATGTACAGTACTGTGAAAATTTGTCACACTTAAATGATTCAGATCATCAAACAAATTTCGATATTACACAAAGATAGCCCGAGTAAATACAAAATGCAGTTTTAAATGATGTGAATATATACAAATTCATACAACGTTTTTAACCGTGGCAATAAAATCCAATGTGCAGACATATGTTCACCACCACCTGATTAAGAGTTACCTGCTCACCTTCTAAAAACAATTAATACGTGCCATCAACTTAAAGACACCTATCCTTATTGCAATTAGTACATAGATCGATTTCCAAATGGTAGCTCAAAGTTCTATCTTGGATTCTCTGTGTGCGATGGTTCTCAAATAAAAACAAAATATCATCATTGCGCAAGATTGCTGTAATGATATTAAATCTAGGGTTCAGGTAATTCCACTCACATTTGTTCAGTAGTAAAACGCAAATAAAACGATCAGTTGCAAACAGCAGGTTCCTTCTTACTGCACATCCAGCACAAACAAGCACCGTAGATGTCTTCACTGGCTCCTCCCGACGCGTTGCATCACATGTCACGTGACTTTCTCAAGGGTAGCCATGTGACGAACGTGATGGGTTTTTAAGCCATGGTTAGCGTGCCGGTTGCCATAGTGACGTTGGAGTCATTGCATCATCATGCCGTCAGTTGCGTTTTGGCAAATCTCATTTAATTCACAACTTGATGCATAATAAATTACATTGCACAAACCTTTGTTTAATACTTATTTGACATACACAACTATTTTAAACTTTCTAAACCAATTAAAAGAACCAATTTAAAACCCCTTAATTGAAACTTATGCAGTTACAATCACGTCAGTATAAAAATTCCCTCCAGTGGTGATCAATATTAGTACACGTTACAAATAACACAAAATCAGATATGAAACAATTTAGATTGAATTATAGACCCCACATCTCTCCTCCAGGATGGAAAGCCTGAGATCCCCAAAAAAATGAACGATCTCAGGCTTTCCAGCCGAGTCCCCGGCATTGTCTACTTCTGCCGGCCTGGACGTGACATCATAACGTTGTGCCTGGGCCTCCGAGAGTCATAGAGACTGCCAGGGACCATCTGTCCCTCGGAAATCTCTATGGCTAATTTCCGCCGGCGGTGGATTCTTTCTCCGGCTACCTTCCCACTGCCTGTAAGAACGATCAAGCGACTGAACAGCTGCTATGATTGTTCTTACGGTCTTATAGACCCCACAGCTCTCCATAAAGAGGCCTTGTCACGCACCTTTCCTATTACAACGGATGTTTACATTCCTTGTAATAGAAATAAAAGTGATTCAAAATTTTTTTTTTAAAGGGAAAGTGTAAAAATATTAAAAAAATAAAATAAAAAATGAAAGCACCCCCGTCCCCGCACACAGAAGCGTCTACATACGTAAGTCGCGTCCACATATGTAAACGACATTCAAACCACACATGTGAGGTATCACCGAGAACGTTAGAGCAAGAGCAACAATTCTAGCACTAGACCTCCTCTGTAAATCTAAACATGTAACCTGTAAACATTTTTGAAGTGTCGCCTATGAAGATTTTTAAGTACCAAAGTTTGGCACCATTCCACGAGTGTGCACAATTTTAAAGCGTGACATGTTGGCTATCTATTTACTCGGCATAACATCAATTGTCACATTTTACAAATGAATCGGGCTAACTTTACTGTTTTGTTTTTTAAATTTTTTTTATTCAGGAAAGTGTTTCCCCCACCCCCAAAAAAACGCGTTTAAAAAACTGCTGCGCAAATGACCGCCATTTTATTCCCTAGGGTCTCTGCTTAAAAAAAACCAAAAAAATAATAAATATATATATATATATATATATATATATATATATATATATATATATATATATATATATAATATGTTTGGGGGTTCTAAATAATTTTCTAGCAAATAAACTATGATTGTTACATGTAGGAGAGGAGTGCTGGAATTTGCACGGTATGGAAGTGATTAAGGGAAAAAAGCTGTCCGAACATGTCTATGTAAAAAAGTAATTGCCCCTAAACCTAATAACTGCTTGTGCCACTTGGCGGTGGCAATATCTGGCAATGAGTCTCTCACATCGCTGTGGAGTAATTTTGTCCAACAGAATTGTTTTCATTCAGCCACATTGGAGGATTTTCCAGCATGAACAGCCTGTTTAAGGTTATATGATTCAGGTGATCTTCCTCCTCTAGTGCTTCAATCACTAGCTCGTATTTATCTCCTCTATCCGAATCACAGGACCCTCTTCAGAATGTATCCAAGTGCATGGATCATAACTAGGAAGTTTTATTTCTCATGGTAAAAACAGCTCAGCATATCCCATCCACAGTAATAAGTCACCAATGACAAGGAAGAAAAAATTCCATGGTGCAGTATTTATTGGCAAACCAGCAAAAAAAATAAAAAATATATATATATATATATATATATATATATATATATATATATATATATATATATACAGTGGGTACGGAAAGTATGTGTGTACAGTAATGAGGGGAAAAAATGAACTTAAATGATTTAAGCAAATGGCTGCAATATAACAAAGAGTGAAAAATGTAAGGGGGTCTGAATACTTTCTGTACCCACTGTATAATATATATATATATATATATATATATATATATATATATATATATATATATACCTGAGGTTTAATCATCATATAAAAACTGCATTTTGTATTTACTCAGGCTATCTTTGTGCAATATTAAGATTTGTTTAAAGATCTGAATCATCATTCTATGCATTAAGGTGAAAAACCTTCTGTAGTGCTGCAGCCCCCCAGTGCCCCCGTTTTACTTACCTGAACCCAGTTTTCTTCTCTCTGGGGAAGAGCACACCAGCTGTAGCTGGTGTCTCATGTCCTGATTGGATAGATTGATAGCAGCGCAGCCATTGGCTCCCGCTGCTGTCAATCAAATCCAATGACACGGGCACTGGAGGGGCGGGGTCAAGTCCTGCTTTCTGTGTCAATGGAAGCAGAACTCCAGTGTCCCATAGGAAACCACTTCTCTGACAGGGCACTCAATGCGGGGAGGAGCTACTAGCGCCACTGAGGGACCCTAGAAGAGGAGGATTGGGGCCACTCTGTGCAAAACGAACTGCATGGTGGAGGTATGTATGATATGTTTGTTATTTAAAAAAAAAAATAGGGTTTAGTAACCCTTTAAGTGTGACAAACATGCAAAAAAAAGAAAAAAAAGCAGGAAAGGGGCAAATTCTATTTTACAGCACTGTATGGTGCATCCTTTTTTAGCATTATTATAACTAAATTTACTATTGTACTGTTGTAGTCAGGTCATGTTGGAAGATGCAGTGTTCCAAGTTTGTAAAGGATGAAAAAGAACTGTATTGTGATCACTTCCAGCTTTCAGGTCATGTTTGGCGTTATGGTGTTCTAGGTCTGCACAGAATGAAATACACCATAGAACCGTATTATGCATGGGCGTAGCATAAGGGGTTGCAGGGGTCACAATCGCAACCTCGCCTCTAGCTCCAGGGGGCCCCTTCAGCCTCCCTGTCATATTATATCCTCCACAAAGTCCAGCTCCGATCTGCCCTAGGGCCCAACAGCCATGCTCCAGTACTGGGCTTCCACTTTGCCTTCCAACATCCACACCCCTCTGTTCTCATTGGCTGGGGAGAAGCTGTGAGCCATTTCCTGAATGGAGAGGAGCACATGGTGAGAACAGCCCAGGATGGGGAAGTGTCTGTGCTGTGTGCTGGCAGCATGGAATGGTAACCGAGCTTAGCGAGTTAAGAGGAGGAGAGTGCCGTCCTGTAGCCACAATGGGACCAATGTCACTGCGGAGGTAAGACACCGCTCAGTGTCTCCAAGTCACCAGCCGGGATTCTCTGTACCCCCCCTCCACCCAGAGATGTCTGCTTACCCCACTTCCCTGACAACTGGGGAAAAGACCCACACCTCTGGGAGGTGACCTTCCCCCAACACCTGCCAACACTGACAGAGAAACCTTCAGAAATTGCTAAAATAAATCCCCTAACACCTCCTGAGGGGCTGCAGGCTCCAGATTGTGTCACGCGGCTTTCCTCCCCCAGATCTAAGTTGCGCCCCCTGACCACCCTCTCCGCTCTGGAGGCTATGCCTGGCTGCTGAGCTCCTTTCCCATTACGGTACTCGATACTGCTTCTCCTCTGCAGGGCTGAAATCACATTCCTTTGCGATGCATACTAGCACGTTATGTCTTTACTTTGCATATGCCCACACAATGTTCTAGGTAGACGCAAGACAGACACTTTTGCGTCCACAGTCACTTCACACGTTTATTATATGAAACACTTTACCACCTGTGTATTACGTTTTATTTAATCTTATTTGTCTTTATATGCATTTAGTATTCTGTCATTTTTACTATTATGTTCATCAAATGAACACGGTTATGACTTTGCGCTGTTGGTAGTACAAGTTCATCTCTGGCGGCACTTTTTGTTGTATACCAGTTTTCAATACCAATTGGTACTTGATGTAATCCTGTTTGTGTTTATTAAGTTTATAGCTAATATACTATTGTCATTTTGTTTGTGGAGACCCCACATTCTTTGTTTAAGTTGATGTATTTCCGAATAAATATATTCCTTTCAATGCAACCATAGGCCATGTATAATCCCTCCATTTAACTGTCCAATTACCCGTTCAGTGATGACAACATTGCTTGTACATGTATTCCCGGTGACCAATGTGTGGTGATGTCCTGTCCCTGGTATCAGGCACTGGGGCTCATTTGATACTTCACCCACCGAATACATGCACCTTAGTGGCCGGAGAAAGATTCATGTTGTCTTGACATTTTCAGCATTTGGTTCCCTATTGGCCGCTGACCATGTCAATTATGTCCCTTTCCCCAGCAGACGCGGAGCCTAGGTGATATTTACTGTATACGCCGATGATGACGTCATCGGTGCATGCGCTCTGAAGGAACGCCCGCCCGTGCCATTTCTTCAGAGCCCTGTGCCATACCGGTGGCTCCCAGGCGCATGCATGGGAGTGACATCACGCAGCCACGGTCGGTCCCACAGCCGGAGTCCGCGGACCTGGAAATGAAGACAGACGACGATGGAATGCGCCCTCCAGCGGGGACAAGGAGGGCTTTTTTGCAGGTAAGTTTCACATAATGTGCTAGTATGCGATGCATACTAGCACGTTATGCCTTTACTTTGCAGGTCACAAAAAAAAAGGCAGTGTTTATGTCCTCTTTAACAGAAGTCTAAGCAAATCACAATGAAATTGGTAAAAAGTAGTGCATGAACCTTTGTCATAATCGCTGCAACATGAGTCGAGGCAATATGAACGGTTCCACTGCTGGCAATGGGGGTGCAGCTTGTCATGCAATTTGGAGCTGTCAAATCGCATGATAAGTCGCATCGGGGGCTAAGTAAGTCAACCCCACTGTCATTTTAACCAGTTCAGATCTTTGGACATACTATGTATGACCAAAGAGTGAACCTTTAATCACAAGCTGACGGTTGCAGTAGCAGCCATCAGCTTGTGTGGGTTTTGTTCAGCCGGCTCCCGGTTTCAAAGTGAAAGTGGTGTGGCATCTCCTTAGCAGCCGATCACTTTGAGGCCCCCTCCTCCCGTGGTTCCTGGGCTCTGCCGTGCTTACTGGTGCCCGGGAACACAACCACTGGCTGGGAGAGAGAAATTGCTGTGAGACCGTGCCTCGATGTCACATGCAAACAATGAAACAGATTCAGATGCACCCTTTCCTGGCCAGTACAGCCAGGGGACGCATCTACCCAAGCCGATCTGTGCTTGGTTAGATGGTGCGAAGGGCAAGGGGGACATTGGGGGTCACACACAGTCATGCGTAACGGACGTGTGACAGGAGCTCTGGCCATCCGGCCATCCAGGACTCATGCTTGGATTCCTGTGTTTCTCTCCCCCAGAAAACGTGAACCTGACGGCCGTGGCTTCCCCTGGACACCACTCTCCCCACTCTCCCCTAGCTCAATTCCCCCAGCTCACCATCGCGCCGCCCGCAGACGCCGCCTGCCGCCACCTGGGCGCCCGCCGCTAGACCTGCAGTACAGACCGCGGCTGCGGCCTAGCTCCGGCCATCCCATTATCCTCTCCCCAATTGACTTTCAAGTGGGCCCATAAGGGCAGACCTGGTAAGTACATCGGGGCACCACCAACCAGTAGGAAATTGATCCAGGGTTCACCAGATCGCCTCACGGGGGTCAGGAAGGAATTTTCACCTGCTGTAGCAATTGGCCTAGGCTCAGCTGGGGTTTTTCGCCTTCCTCTGGATCAACGGGGGGGCGGTTTAGGTCATTTGGGCCCTATTCACCATCGCCATTAACTTTCACATCATGTGCAACTTTAAATACTCAGCGGACAACCTCCACAGGCTAAGGAATACCGCCTCAACACTATAAACCTCCACCCAAAAAATACTACGAAAAGAACAACTGCTAAGGATCAATCGACAATCGACCATCAAAAACGCGAAGGCACCACTTCAACTACAACACTTAGCGTGCGCCCTGATCAACACCAGATCTGCAGTCAAGCACAGACAGGAAATCCACGACTTCATCACCCAAAACGACATTGCCTCTTTATCACGGAAGGCTGGCTATCTAACACCTGACTGTAACACCATCCTAACAGAATTGGTGCCTGAGAACTACTGCATCCTAACCGAGCATAGAATAGGACAAAGAGGAGGAGGCCTAGCAGTGATCTTCAAAGCTCACCTCTCTCTCATCAAACCGACTATACAGAACTCATTGCCTTTCATGGAGACACTCACTCTGCATCTTCAAACAACACCTCAAGACACCATCCACATACTGCTATGCTACAGACCACCAGGACCAAAGACAAATCTCCTCACATCCTTCACGAATTCATCTCGACACACACCTTGAAAACCAAAAACTTTATGTTACTCGGGGACTTCAACTTCTGGGCTAACTCCACTCAGGACCCCATCGCCACCTCCTGCATCAACCAACTGGAAGAACTAGGACTGCAGCAACTGATAAATGCCCCCATGCATGGGTCGGGTCACATTCTTGACCTCATCTTCCAACAAAATATGGACATCAACACACTGGACAATATGCCATTACCATGGACGGACCACCACGCTATCAAATTTAAAATCACCACCAACACCATCTCTCAAAAACCGAAACACTCAAAAACAACATACTGGACAAGATCTCAGAAGAAACTACACTCTGAACTCTTCAAAACCATGCTATCAAAAAAAATAAGAATGCTAAATCAAATCCACTCAACGGAACAAACACTCAACTCCTTAAACAAAGCATTACTACAAACAGCAGACATAGTCGCTCCGAAACGTAAAGCACTCATCCGCAAAAACAACTCGGGCTGGTTTAATGACACTCTAATGCCGCGTACACACGATCATTTTTCCCGTCGGGAAAAATTAAATTTTTTCCTTTGGACGAGAAAAACGATAGTCTGTGGGCTTTTTGTCATTTTTCCCCGACGGGAAAAACGGCATTAATCACGACGAGAAAAATTAGAACATGCTCTAATTTTTCTCGTCGTGATTCCTGTAATTTTTTTCCGCGGCAGTTTTCCCATAGGGAAACACTGCCGCGGAGCCTACACACGGCCGTTTTTCTCACCAAGAGAAAAAATGACGGGAAAAATGACCGTGTGTGGGGGAACAAGCCGTTCCCTCCTTTTTCCTGTCGTGATTCACGGCGGTGTTTTCACCGCCGTGAATCACGATCGTGTGTACGCGGCATTACTCTACTGAAGCAAGAACGCAGAAGAGCTGAAGGAGCCTGGAGAAGAAACCCAACAAAAGAAAACCACACAAACTACAAAGCACTCACTAAAAAATACCACAAAGCAAACTTGAAAGCAAAAAAGGAACATTTCTCAAATACCATAAAAAAAAGCCCTAAAGCGACCTCGTGAACTTTTCAAACTAGTCGCTCAGACTATGAACCCTACCTGCCTAGAGCCTCCAGCAAACGAAACCCAAGAGTTCTGTAATGAGCTATTGGATTTTTTTATATCGACAAAATTGAAAACATTCATGAAATAATTCAACAGAAAAAAACAACCAACCTCACTCAGCCAAAGCAAACAGAGGAAATCAATACGAACATTATACAATCGACGAAATTTTCGCTGGTCCCGATCACCACCGACACCACCAAAAACATCACCAGAAGCCTCCGAGACAGCACATCACCAAATGACATAATTTCTACAAAACTCCTGAAAGAATGTACCGACATTTTAGCACCTACCAGAACACATCTCGTAAATCAATCGTTCAAAGAAGGTATTGTTCCGATCTCCCTCAAACAAGACATAATCAAACCCCTCCTAAAGAGACCCCAAAGACCCAAACTACCGCAGACCGGTAACAAGCCTCAACACCATCTCCAAGATTATGGAGAAAGCAGTAGTACAACAGCTACAACTTCATTTGGACACCCACAAACTCTTGGACCCACTACAAATCAGGATTCCGCCCAGGCCATGGCACAGAAACAGCACTTCTCAAAATATGGGATGACGCCCTCGAAGCAGCAGATGAAGGAGAATCATGTCTCCTGGTGCTGCTGGACCTCAGTGCAGCGTTCGACACAGTAGATCACAAAACTCTACTCATTCGCCTTAAAGAAGTAGCAGGAATCACAGACTCAGATCTACCCTGGTTCGCATCCTTCCTAGATAATCGTTCAGACAGTGAAACTAGGAGCCTTCACCTCTGAAACTCGTGCAATTTCTTGCGGAGTCCCTCAAGAATCACCCCTGTCACCCGTGCTCTTCAACATCTACCTCTGCCCACTCTTCAAAATCATTAGCAAACAGGACCTGTGCTACTACTCATATGCTGATGACACTCAACTCTACTTTCGCATCACCGGAAAAATAGGACTTTTGTACTCACCGTAAAATCCTTTTCTCTGACATCCATGGACCGACACGGCAGCTCTTATTCACTGAACGTGTGGGTTATGTCCCTGCTTGCAGGAGAAGACCTAGGCAGAATGCGAGATGTTTATACATACATTCTAAAAGCCAGAGCTGAACAGCCCCGCCCAGGGGGCGGTCCCTCCGGACATAACCCACCCCCTGCAGTCCACAGACCACAGTTAGTAACAAGCAGTACAAACTTAAAAGGAAGGGTGGGTGCCGTGTCGGTCCATGGATGTCAGAGGAAAGGATTTTACGGTGAGTACAAAAATCCTATTTTCTCTTATCATCCATGGACCAACACGGCGGCTCTTATTCACTGAACGTGTGGGATGTCCCAAAGCAGTGTCAAGAGGGATGGGAGCAGTATAAATGGAAAAACCAAAAACTTCACTCCAAACAAGGCAGAGCTCCTCAACGGAGGAGTTGCAACTTTAAACAGTGGCCTGCAACACCTTGCGGCCGAAGGAAGCATCCGAAGATGCAGCCACATCAACCTTCTAAAATTTAGAAAAAGGTATGAACAGACGACCAGGTCGCCGCCTTGCACACTTGTGCAACCGACGCTTGATGTCGGAAAGCCCAGGAAGCACCAATTGCCCTGGTGGAATGCGCCGTAATCGGAAAGGGAGGTGCCCGCCCCTTGAGAGCATAGGCTTGAATGACGGTTTGTCTGATCCACCTAGAAATGGTGGCAGACGAAGCCGCTTGGCCCTGTCTTGGACCAAGACAGTCACAAACAGTGAGTCAGACTTCCGAATAGAAGCAGTAGCAGACAGGTACACCCGCAAGGCTTGTACCACATCCAATGTGTGCAGCGCAAATTCTCTGGGATGCGATGGGTGAGGACACAAGGACGGGAGGACAATGTCCTCAACTAGGTGAAAGGTCGAGACCACCCTTGGCAAAAGAGAAATCGCGAATGCAACACCGCCTTATCCATATGGATGACTAAATATGGCGACTTGCAGGACAAGGCCACCAACTCAGACACTCGTCTAACAGAAGTGATTGCTACTAAAAAGGCCACCTTCTGAGACAAAGTCAAGAGGGGAATATCCCTGATATTCTCAAAAGGAGGTTCCTGGAGAACCGAGAGTACCAATTCAGATCCCACGGGGGGAGAGGAGACTTGACAGGAGGGAGCACATAGCGAACCCCCTGCATAAAGGTGCTAACCAAGGAATGACCCGCTAGTGGTCGCCGAAAGAAGACGGCCAAGGCTGAAATCTGACCCTTAATGATACTCAAAGCGAGTTCTAGGGCCACTCCATGCTGCAGGAAACGCAGGATTCTAAGGACGGAATACGTCCGAGGACGTCAGTCCAGCTCTTCGCACATGACGATGTAAGCTGTCCAGGTACGGTGATAGATCATTCTGGAGGAAGACTTCCGTGCCCTTAATATGGACGAAATGACCGAGTCCGAGACCTCGGTCTCTCAACCCCTGGCTTTCAACAGCCATGCCGCTAAAGCCAGAGACTGTAAAGCAGGATGAAATATATGACCCTGAGACAGAAAGTCCTTCCTTATTGGCAACCGCCAGGGAACGTCCACGACAAGACGTACCAGATCGGTGTACCAGTAATGCAGAGGTCAATCCGGATGTCAGGGTCACCTGTGGCCAGGTGACAGATGCACACCGTAGGGGGACAGGAGTGCACCGCGAGGTAGTGAACCCTATGGCTGGCTTCTGCGGATAGGAAACTGGGTGGTTGTGGAAAGCGGGACCAGAGGAGCACAACCGGGATCCAAACGGAAGCTAGAGCCAAGATTCCCCAGGGCGCGGAGTCTAAGACCCAGCTGGTCTTCTCCAGGGCCTCTAGTGGTGAGGATGTTAGCTGCAGGCTGGGACCAGGTCGCGGCCCCTGGAGTTTCCTAGCTCACGCCCCGTAGGATAAGGGGAAAAGAGGGGAAGCAGCAGCACACGATAAGAGAGAACCGAATAACAAGCTGAAGGTCAGGGGCCACAAGCAGACAAGGATAACGAAGAACGAGCCGAAGGTCAAGGGTCACGAGCAGACAGGGATAGTCGGGGACAAGCCAATAACGTAACAGAGAGACAGACGTAGCACACGGCAGGCAGGAACCCAAACACACAATGCCTAACAAACACGTTGATCAGCAAAGCAGGCTTGCAGTGCACAGGTTAATATAGTGTTCAGTGATAGGGCCTGGGGTGGAGTCAGGCTGGGAGGAGATTATAAAGGAAGCCAGGTGAAAGGGCTCAGGCCTCTAAGATGAACACATGGGAAGGAAGGTAAGCTGACAAACAAACACTACTGCATATCCATGACACCGGAGCAATGAGGATCGCCGGAATTCCCTCAGTCGCCACCCTGCGCAGCAGGCGAGGGAGCAACTGCAGCGGAGGATAAACGTATATCAGGTGACAATGACCCCTTGGGGCCACTAACGCCTCCGAGGCATCCGCCCAAGGATCTCCGGATCCGGCCACAAACCTCGACACCTTGTGATTGAGTCGAGAGGCCATCAGGTCCACATCCGGCGTGCCCCACCATCGGCAAGGGAGTTGAAATACCTCCAGGTGCAAGGACCACACTTCCTGGTCCAGCGTCTGGCAACTCAAATAGTCCGCCTGCCAATTGTCTATGCCCAGAATGTAAACGGCCGACAGAGCCGGCACGCTTCTTTTAGCCCACTTCAGGGTACGGGCGACCTCGGAAGCCGCAGCTGAGCTCCGAGTCTTCCCTTGATGGTTTACATACGCCACCGCCGTGACGTTGTCCGACTGGATCCCAATAGAGTGATCCTGCAATCTCTCAGACCACGAGGAGAGGCACAGTCTGATAGCCCGTATTTCCAGAACATTGATCGGTAAACGGGCTTCGTCCGGAGTCCAAGCCCTTGGGCCGACAGGACTCCCCAGACTACACCCCAGCCCTTCAGGCTGGCGTCCGTAGTGAACACCGTCCATTGGATGGGGAGGAACGACTTCCCGGACCGAAGAGTCGGGGACCCCAACCACCATGTCAGGGATGCCCTGACCAGGTGACTCACCTGGATGGGAAGATCCAAAGACTGCAGGGATTTATCCCCAGTGAACAAGATCTCCTTATGCAATGCCCTGGTGTGTGATTGGGCATACGGAATGGCCTCGCAACGGGCCACCTTGAGTCCCAGGACTCTCATGCAAAACGGATTGACGACCATTTTCGGGATGTCAGCACCCGCACTGCAGACTGAAGTGTCAGTAACTTCCCCGGAGGTAGGAATACCTTTGCCTCTAAGGAGTCCAGAATCAGACCCAGATAATCCAGATGCTGAGTCGGGACCAGGATTGACTCCTGAATGTTCAGGAGCCACCCGAAGTCCCTGAGGGTCCAACTGACGATAGTCACATAGTCTTCCAATTCTGAGCCACTTTCTGCTCTGAGAAGATCGTTCAGATAGCCCACGACAGCGATGCCTTGCCGTCTCAGCAAAGCTAGAACCGGCGCAAGCACCTTGGAGAACACCCTCGGTGCCAAGGCTAGGCCGAAGGAAGAGCCACAAATTGATAGTGGACTTCACCGATCGCAAGCGCAGAAACTTCTGGTGACTTGCGCAGATCGGAACATGCAAGTAGGTGTCCTTGATGTCCAGGGTCGCCAGAGAAATAGGATTTTTATAACAGCTTACCTGTAAAATCCTTTTCTTGGAGTACACCACGGGACACAGAGCTAGTCATTACATAATGGGTTAAGGGTCACCAGCGGTGATTGGACACTGGCACAACCAATGGAAGACAGTTCCCCTCCATATAACCCCTCCCATCAGGGAAGTACCTCAGTTTTGTAGCAAAGCAGTAAGGTTCCCATAAGAAGGGGGGGACCTCTGTGTCCCGTGGTGTACTCCAAGAAAAGGATTTTACAGGTAAGCTGTTATAAAAATCCTATTTTCTTTATCGTACACCACGGGACACAGAGCTAGTCATTACATAATGGGACGTCCCAGAGCAATGCTCATATGAAGGGGGGGAGACACAGATCAAAACAGGCCGCTTGCGGACCAGAAGCCCTATACTGCTGCCTGCAGCACACTTCGCCCAAAGGCGGAATCCTCATGTCCTTTCACATCTATTTGATAGAATTTGGAAAATGTATGGACTGAAGACCAAGTTGCAGCTTTACAGATCTGAGCCATCGAAGCCTGGTGGTGCACTGCCCATGAAGCACCTATCGCCCTGGTAGAGTGCGCCTTAACAGGAAAAGGAGGAGTCCTGTTCTTTAAACCATAAGCTTGAATAATTACTTGTCTAATCCACCTGGAAATGGTGGATTTTGATACCGCTTGGCCCTTCTTGGGCCCATCTGGTAAAATAAACAAAACATCTGTTTTACGTATCTGAGCGGTTGCTTGCAGATACACCTTTACCGCTCTCACTGGATCTAGAGAGTGTAATAATTTTTCCCCCGCCGTCCGCGGGTTTGGAAAAAAGGAAGGCAGAACAATGTCTTGATTCAAGTGAAAAGCCGACACCACCTTAGGTAGAAAAGCCGGATGGGGTCGTAGTACGATTTTGTCCTTGTGACAAATTAGATAAGGCTCTTTACAAGAAAGAGCTGCTAGCTCTGATACTCTCCTAGCAGAAGCTATAGCAATCAGAAAGGCCAACTTCCTACTTAATATAATTAAAGGAATATGGCGAATAGGTTCAAAAGGTTGCTTTTGCAACACTGACAATACCAAATTCAAATCCCATGGACACAAGGGAGTCCTAACTGGAGGATTTATCCTCAGTACCCCCTTAATGAATGTTCGAACTAGGGAGTGAGATGCCAATGGTCTCTGAAAGAAGACTGATAGAGCCGATATTTGCCCTTTGATGGTGCTAAGGGCTAAATTCATATCCACTCCTAACTGGCAAAAAGCAAGAATCCTACTTATTTCATACTTCTGAGGATTCCAACATCTGGATTCACACCAGGAAACGTATGCTCTCCAGACTCTCTGATAGATGAGTCTGGAGGCTGGCTTTCTAGCATTAATGAGCGTAGAAAGAGCCGGACCAGAGACCCCTCTCTTTTTAAAAATGTGGGTCTCAGCAGCCAGGCCGTCAACTTTAGCCTTTGTAAGGAAGGGTGGAATACTGGACCCTGTGACAGCAGGTCATGTCGGAGTGGAAACTTCCAGGGCCTTCCTATCGCCGTTTTTACAATCTCGGCGTACCAAGGCCTCCTGGGCCAGTTTGGGGCCACTAGGATTACTGGTATTCCCTCCTCCTTGATCCTGCGAAGCAGTCTTTGTAGAAGAGGGATCGGAGGGAATGCCTAGATCAGTGAGAACTGATTCCATGGAGTTATTAGAGCGTCTGTATTATTAGAGCGTCTGTCCCGTAGGCTAGAGGATCTCTCGTTCTGGACACAAAGTTGTCCAATTTCTTGTTGAACCTGGCAGCTAGCAGGTCTACATCTGGGTTTCCCCATCTCAGACATATGGCCTGAAAGATCTCGGGGTGAAGAGACCACTCCCTGGTAGCAGCTGCTGACGACTCAGGTAGTCTGCTTGCCAATTTTCCATCCCTGGAATGAAGATTGCAGAAAGGCAAGGTACATGCTCTTTTGCCCATGCCAGGATCCGGTTCACCTCTCTTTGGGCTGCCCGACTGCGGGTGCCTCCTTGGTGATTGATGTAAGCTACTGCAGTAGCATTGTCGGATTGAACCCGAACTGGGTAGCCCTGTAACCTGTATGTCCAGGTTTTGAGGGCTAGATATACCGCCCGGATCTCTAGCACATTGATGGGCAGGATCCCCTGAGTCTTGGCCCAGGTTCCCTGGGTAGAAGCCTCCTCGAATACTGCACCCCAGTCCGATAGGCTGGCATCCCTAGATACCACCTTCCAGGCCACTGGGAGGAAGGACTTTCCCTTCCGTAAATTCCTGGCTTCTAGCCACCAATCGAAGCTGTGGCGTACTTGTGAGGACAGGCGCATGGGTATATCCAGAGCTTGGTCCTTCCTGTTCCAGGAAGCTAAAATATTGCCTTGAAGTAGTCTCGAATGAAACTGGGCGTAAGGGACCGCCTCGAAGGAGGCTACCATCTTTCCCAATAGTCTCATGCAAAGGCGAATAGACGGCCTCTTGTTTGCTTTGACCTTGTGGATCAGGTCTTTCAGAGACTGTATCTTCGGTTCTGGCAGGTATACCCCATTTTGGGCTGTATCTATGATCATGCCCAGGTACCCTATCCTTCTTTGGGCCTGGAGAGAGGATTTTTGTAAATTTATAATCCATCCTAAATGCTCCAGGTATCCTACTGTAGTGTGTACAGCGTGACCCAATCCCTCCTTTGACTGATCTATTACTAGTAGATCGTCCAGATAGGCTGTTACCGCAATGCCCCGTGTTCTTAGGTTTGCTAACAGAGGAGCTAGCACCTTTGTGAATACTATGGGCGCGGTGGCTACACCAAACGGCAGAGCCACAAATTGAAAGTGGCGATCTTCTACCGCAAACCTTAGGAATCTTTGGTGAGCGGGGAGGATGGGTATGTGTAAATGTGCGTCCTTGATATCTATGGGCGCCATGAATTTTCCGCCCTTTAAAGTGGCGGCCACGGATCGGATCGTATCCATTCGAAAATGGCGATCGTTCAGGAACCGATTTAGGGATTTTAGATCCAGGATGGGTCTGACATCTCCATTTGGCTTTGGAATCACAAAGAGGTTTGAGTAAAAACCTGAACCTCGCTCTTTTTGGGGTACGTCTGTAACTACCCCTTGAGCCATTAAGTGATTCAAACCTTTGAAGAAGGATTCTCTTTTTTGTGGATCCTTGGAGAGTCTTGAACCTCGGAATTGAGAAGATGGGATCTCTCGAAATTCCAGTTTGTACCCTGAGGATATTGTGGATACTACCCAATTGTCCTGGATTTCTGACCACCAAGTCGCTCAGAACTGACAAAGCCTTCCTCCCACTCGGCCGAGCGGGGGCGCCCCTTCACTGAGAGGCTTTGGGGGCTTGCTTATTAGCTCTTGCACCCCACGGCTTCTTGTTCTTCTGAGCTTGCCCCTTGGCTTTTGTGGGCGGCTAAAACAGGCCGCCGCCACTGGTTGGAGTCAGATTTCCCGGGAGCTGGGGAGAGAGCGTTTAAAACAAGGTCTCTTGTTTTTCTTTCTCTCAGGTAAAAGTCGTTTTACCACTTGATCTTCTGTATATATTTTTCTAAATCTTCCCCAAATAGGCGTTCGCCATGGAACGGGAACTTGCCAACAGCTTTTTGCATGGGGTCTCCGCTGACCAATGCTTAAGCCAAAGTACTCTGCGCATCTGTACCAGCTGGAGTGTAAGGCGTGATGCCTGTATGATAGAATCTCTCATGGCATCCACTGTGAAGCATAAGGCTTTAGGCAAATTTTCCCAATTTCTAGCCTGCTCTGAAGGCAGTTCCTTCAGCCCCTGCTTTACCTGTTGGCTGATGACCTGACACATACCGACTGCTGCTACTGCAGGTTGGGTAATTGAGCCGGCCAAAAGGAAGGAGGATTTCAACTTCCTCTCAGAAGGATCTTTTAAACCCTTGTACATTATCCACCGGACATGTCAGGTTTTTATTTACACAAGAAATAGCCGCAACTACCGTAGGCAGGCTCCATTTCTTTAAAAAAAAAAATTTCCCCCATAGGATAAAGAATGTTAAACCTTTTTGGAGGTGAGAAACGCTTATCTGGATGTTGCCAGTTTGCGTATATTAGATCCTCTAGTAACGGATGAACCGGGAAGGAGCATGCACCTTGCAGGGATCTTAATGACCCTAGGGAGGAGACAGGTAATTCCGTTACCTCCGCAGAGGTTAACTTAAATGCACTGCTATAGCATTGTACCTGTGACCTTAAAATCTGGCTCCTCATCCTCTGCTGATGTAGCCTCCTCCTCCTCATCCTCCTCCCTCAGGTACTTCTGAAGGGAGGTCCAATACTGGAAGAGACCTGCTTCGCTTATTGTCCCTTTTTAGAGGACTTAGCGATTAAGGTAGCAATTTTTTCCTCCAGATTATTTAGGGCAGCTGATAAAGTGTCCTCAGTGACATATACAGGCCCAGGCTTCACTGGGGAAGCCGCCATACCTGACAGAGGTAATGGCTCATCCTGAACAGGTGCATTTAGCAACACAGGAGAGAAAGGTACCGAGTCAGCACAGTTAGAGCCTCCTCTCAGGCGGTGGTGCTTTCTTATCTCTTTTTGTCCGTATTACTTCCCCTGGAAGGCTTACTGTTTAGACAAAATACAAGGTACCTAAATGCATATACTAGCGTGTTTAGTTTAGCAAATACATTAAGTATGCAACTTTTAACACATAACTATGCATAACATGGATGTCTTCTAGGAAGTACCCAATCCAACCACATGGAGTCTTACGTCCCTGTATAGCTGCTGTGTTTCTCTGCCAGGAATAAGAGAACTAACGAGCTTGCTTGCTGCTGCAGTGCTTCTCACACTGACAGTCTTTTAAATTTGGCGCCGTTTCTGTGCCTGCGCGCGCCACGTGCCCGCGCACGCCTTCGCCCCCCCCCATCCGATAAAGCGCGCTCCCGCGCGCGCGCGCGGCCCTTAGCGCTATGGCGGTGGCCATAGTGAGAGAGGACTCTCATCAGCCCTTGTTCCCACTTACCTGCATCTGCAGGTGTCTGGTCGGCCACCGAAAGGAGGATCGGGGTGCCCCAGCAAGCTCAGCAGCGGAGGTGACGAGCAGTGTACTTCGCCGAAGCCGACACTGAACAGAGTGAGGTGAGTATATTCAGCTCTTTACTCCCCCCAGTGGTGGAAAAAAAGAAGACATCCACCTTTTTGAAAAAGGTCCCAACCTAGTTATGGACCTTCTAATCTCACCTTATCCACGCCGCAGGTTTTTCTGCTGAAAGATTTCAGACAGATACCAAACTTCACCCTTCACGGTGGGCTATGTGTGCCAACCTTCAGGGATATGGGTTCCTATTTAAAGGATACCTCTCCCCTGGGCCTTGTACAAGACTCTTACCAGGACTTTATAGCGAAATAGCGAAAGTGCTGGATCTTAGAGCCCAGTCCTCCGAAGAGAGACATTACAGGCGACGCCTCATGAATGAGGCCCGGATCCCATCCAGATTCAGCTCATTTGTAGGCGTCTTGGATGGATCCGAAAGCATAGCTCTTTTACCCCCAGAGGGTCTCTTTGGTAGAGCTTTCCTTTAGCACCTCCTAACGCGTCCAACACCTTTCGACACTGGCGAAAAAACTGAGGTACTTCCCTGATGGGAGGGGTTATATGGAGGGGAACTGTCTTCCATTGGTTGTGCCAGTGTCCAATCACCGCTGGTGACCCTTAACCCATTATGTAATGACTAGCTCTGTGTCCCGTGGTGTACGATAAAGAAATCTCCTTCACGGAGTGTAATGATTACCGTGCGAATGGATTCCATGCCGAACTTTTGCACCTTCACAAAGGCATTCAGGACCCTGAGGTCCAGGATAGGCCGAACCCCGTCCCTCTTTCGGGACGACAAACGGATTTGAGTAGAACCTCTGAAATCTCTCCTGTGACGGAACTGGCACAATCACTCCGGACCTGATCATCCTGATTAGCCCCCATAGGGCTGCCAGACGGGCAGGAAGGAGATGAAGATTCGAGGGAAGAATCTGTCTTGGACCAGGAACGGAAACCTATCCTGTAACCTGAGGTGATCACCTCGCACACCCACCGGTAGGAGATTCGGCAGGTCCACCGATCCGTGAACCTGCAAAGTCATCCCCCCTACCCCAGAGTCGGGTGGGAGCAAGACTTTACGCGGAGGTGGGCTTGGGAGCTGGCATGTTTGGCTTACGCACCCAGTGGCGCTTGTGTCCACCAGCCGCACCGCTGTCAGAGTAGGAAGGCCAACCCGTGAACTCTGACTGATGAAAAAAACCCTTTATTGCTGGAAAGGAAGGACCCTGCTTACAGCGGCCTCCTTACCCTTGCTAGCCTAAGGAAGAAGAGTGCTTTTACCCCCCGTGACATCCTTGGTGATGTCATCCAGCGCAGCATTGAAAAGCCTACCACCTTTAAATGGTAGATCCGTCAGAAGCTTTTTAGAAGCTAGGTCGGCAGATCAGCATTTCAACCAGAAAAGACAACGCAATACCACCCCCAAGACAGAGGCCCTGAGTATTAAGGGGCCGCGTCTAACGTGGCGTCGCAACATAAACCAGGCCCTGCACCATTTGGTGGGCCAGAGCAATGGTGTCTGGAGGAAGATAATGCTCCTGTACAGTTTGGTGCAAAAAAAAATTGCCCATCCCGTGAGTGTCTGAGACACAAGGGTCACCGCTACCACAGGCCGTAGGGCAGACCCCAACAAGGCAAACATGGCTCTGCTCACCACTTCTGACCTCCTATCAGCGAGGTCCTTAATGCAGGAGTCCCCTACATCGGGAGAGTGGTGGCCTTGTTCAACCGGGCGACCAGAGGGTCGACCACTGGGGGAGAAGCCCACGTTTTAAGTAGGGCATCTCCAAAGGGGTATCTGATAGGAAAACGCCACGGGACCATAAAAGTCTTCTGCGGCTTTATTCAGACCTTATCAATGAGCTGGTCAAAGAAGGTACATATGGAAAAAACCTTTTTAGAAGGCCCGGCCTTAAAAGAACCAAAGGAGACTGTCCGACTGAGGTTCTGCATCCGCAGCATTTAGCTTGCGAGTGTCCCTCACTGCAGCAATGAGTTCACTAACAAGCGCCCTGTCATTTACTGACTCAGAACTGGAGTCTTCCTTGCAAGGAATGTCCTGTTCAAAACCATCAAACATATTCAGAGCTAGGGTCCTGAGCGGTAGTGGCTAGGCCCATATCCGAATCAGCGCACACCCCCTTATTTTTTTTAATTTTTTTAAATAAAGTGGGGAGAGGGGCTTTTTTGCTCCCTTGCGCTCACACACTGCTTCCCTCCTGGTCAGAATGATTCCAGGACTGCCGACAACTGGTCCCTAGGGACCGTAGGTGCTGGAGCACTGCCTGTTGCCTCATGCAAGGGGAAGCTGTGACACTGACTCCATGTTGCCCCTCTCTGAGACTCCTCAGATAAACAAAAGTCCACCCACAGGCTGGGCTGACTGAGGAGGGGTGCCCAGGGGACTCACCAGACTGGACCAGGACCACTCAGCTACGTTGTCTGTACCGCGCTGTGTCAGCGCGAGTGAGCTGTGGGGAGATTGTGAGGAGATTTGCGCTGTTACAGCTGCGATAGAGGCCAAACTAGTGCTGAAATGCGCGCGGGCTACAAGAAAATGGCCGCCGCACTTCACTGAGGCGATCCGTGGCAAAATGGCCGCCATGCGCAGATAAATGTAAAACACACCACAGCACACACACAGCGCCAAAAACGGCGCCCAGGCCCCAAAATAACACAAAAAGCCCCCAGCAATATGCAGACAAGCACGAGCCCCCCCCCCAGGACAGTATGACCCCCAGGCACCCCCCACAGCACAGCACCAGCAATGGTGACAGAGAGTGACAATAAAACACAGGGGGAGACAGGGAAAATCCCCCACAGAGAAACACACAAAGCAGTTTGTACTCACCTGTGGCAGGAGAGACTACTTACCCATCCCCTGAGGGACCCACTGGTGTGTTTCTGACAGACCTATCACAAAGTCGTACTGCGTAGCTGTCGGCCCGGTCCACCGCGAGAGAAAACAGTCCGTCAGGTACTGTTCAATCTTGAGAGGACCGTGGGAGCATGAAAGCAACCCGGCCACCCCTGGAGTCATGGGGCATGTCGTGAACTGAGTCTCACGCACACAAGGCGAGGATCAGCACGCTCGATGGTCGGACAGGGAAGACTACGAGGATACTAGTGTACCCAACCTGTTGCCCAGCCAACAGTTGATTAAAGGTCTCAAAAATAAAATTAAATTCCCAAAGGAATAAAAATTCAAGTAAAATCTTCCAGGAGACAGGCTCCTGAGAGAGCCACGTCTTCTCCTTCTGCTAGGCAGAAAAAAACGGAGGTCTGCAGACTGCAGGGGGTGGGTTATGCCCGGAGGGACCGCCCCCTGGGCGGGGCTGTTCAGCTCTGGCTTTTAGAATGTATGTATAAACATCTCACATTCTGCCTAGGTCTTCTCCTGCAAGCAGGGACATAACCCACACGTTCAGTGAATAAGGGCCGCCGTGTTGGTCCATGGATGATAAGAGAAAAAGGACCAATATCACGGACTAGAAAGATGCCTCACACTGATCGATGATTGGATGACTGAGAGCTCCCTCAAACTTAATGGATCCAAAACAGAACTGCTTTTTCTCCACGCAAACCGAAAGACAAAGGCTAAGACTTCATGGACACCACCCACCATCCTTGGACAGACCATCACGCCAAGCACCAAAGTCAAAAGTTTCGGAGTCATTTTTGAGAGATGTCGATGGATGCACAAATAGGATCAGTAGTCAGCGGATCCCACCACCTTCTCCGCCTGCTGCGTAGACTCATCCCCTTCATCCCAGAAGAGGAGATAGCAGTAGTAGTTGGAACAATCATCAATTCCCGACTGGACTGCGCAAATTCCCTCTACATAGGACTACCTAAATACCAGATGGCGCGCCTACAAGTCGTCCAGAACACGGCAGCCAGACTGGTAACGGGAAAAAACTCTGGGAATCCCTCACCCCATCCCTGAGGACCCTTCATTGGCTAACCGTAAAGGATCGGGTCTCTTTCAAGACCCCCTCCCTCACCCACAAATGCACACAAGGAAACGCTCCTCAATATTTATGCGAGAAAATAAAATACTACTCACCCAATCGCATTCTCCGATCAACTAACCAAAACCTCCTCTACATCCCCAAGTCCCACTACAAATCAAAGGGAGAACGAAGATTTGCAGTCCAAGGACCACAGCTTTGGAACACTCTACCCACAAACATCCGCAAGGAAGAAGACCACCGGGCCTTCAGGAAAAAACTTAAGACCCACCTCTTCTGAAGGATCAGGACGACACTGAAGGGAAAAAGCGCCTTGAGGCGATTTAGTTCCCATGTGTAGCGCTATACAAGTTATTCACTCACTCACTCCATAAAGAGTACCTGTCACCTACCCAATGCTATCACATAGGGGGTTTATTAACCCATTGTGATAGCAATCAAGTAAAAAAAAAAAAAAAAGTTAAATATATATATATATATATATATATATATATATATATATATATATATAAAATAAAAAATTTACAAAACCCCTGTTGCCCCGCACACCTGCGCAAAAGCAAGCCCACGATGTGCACATGCATGTAAACCACAGTCGCACCACACGTGTGACACATCGCCGCAAGTGCGACTGAGAACAATAATTCTAGCACAAGAGCTCCTAGTTAACTCTAAATTGATGAGCCACAAAGGCTTTTAAAGCATCACCTGTGGTGATTTTTGTGCACCAAAGTTTTTGGCGATATTGCGGGTGCATGCAATTTTAAGACATGGAATGTTTGGTATCTATTTACTCGATGCAACCTCATCTTTTATATTTTAACCAAAAATGGGTATTATATGTTGTGGTTTTGCACTAAAATTCATTTTATTATATTTTTTCCTGAAAATTTGCGTTTAATCAACAGTTGTGCAAAAATCACGTGAAACAAAAAATTTGCAACTATCACCTTTTTATTCTAAAGGGCCTCTGCTTTCTGAAAATATATAATGTTCTGGGTGTTGTGTAATTTTATTGCCAAAAATTAAGATTACATTTTTTTTTTTTGGAGCTGAACTGGATATTTGGATAACTGTAGATGTATTCCCAAAAGTCTTTGCAGACCCATTGACTGGACAACCTCAAATAAAAGGAACCCATTGCCCGTTCAGAAAATCAAAAAGTGGTCAGTTTATGGGGAAAACAGTACTGTGCACCAATTTAGGAGATGGAAATAAATAATTGCCTTTATTTACTGTTTAAAATTATGGCAATTAAATGATTATTACACAGTTAGCATTATTTCGTTTCTCAGTTATGAATGTTGGTCTGCCACTCACGGTATTAAAAAAAAAACAAAGTTTCCCGTGAAAAGCCCCATATAAAATCCAGTCGCCATGTCACTGTTTTGAATGTGATTATAGGAGCAGGAGAATGATGGTTGCCAGGGAGTAGTACTTGTCATTTTCTTGCTGCACAGCTTTCCCTGTCAAGCCTTTTCTTTTCAATTACAGTAACATTAGAATATTAATGGATTGTAATTATCCACCATCTACGGCAAGATCCATCGCATACACAAAGTGCTTCTACCATTAATGTCAATCTATATTTATACAACTGTGCTCAGATGCAATGGCCTATCCTAACAGAAACTGCCAGAGGTACAAAATATTAAGTAATATGTCTTTCTTTTCTTCAAGGAGGGTTTGTTAACAGAAAAGCACAACACTTACAATTTATTGCCAGGAATTAAACATTTACACAGCTAATCGGTAATCTGCTGTGTAAACACACGTTATTGTGCGTTTTCAATGAATAAACTGTGATTATTGCAAATCTGTTTTATATGCAATAGATGCAAACACAATACTGTATATGCAGTCATTGGTTTGGTCACAGCTATAGTTCAAAATGAAGTTTGGCTTTTAGAACAGATCTATGAATAATGCAGATCCATCAAAATATACTTTTCGAATATTAAAGAGCATGTAGAGCTAAACAATTATTTTTTTATTTTTGTTTAGATTTTTTTTTCCGGATTGTGTCTCGACTGGAAAGATTGACCATTGTCTTATGCCCCGTACACACGATCGGACCTTTGTCCGACCAAACTCACATCGGAATTCCAACGGAATTCCATCAGAGTAAAATAGAACATGTTCTATATTTAAACTCCGTTGGAATTCTTTGGAATTTCTCCAATGGGGCACACACAAGGTAGGAATTTCCGATGGAAAAAGTCAGTCAGACTTTTTCCATCGGAAATTCCGATCGTGTGTACAAGGCATTAGAAAGCCTTTCTCTGCCTTTTTTACAGAGGAACCCTTGAAATAGTTTTCAGGTCTCAGGGAGTCCCTGTTGAAACCAATTCTTTAATAGGTCAGTGTGAAAAATGCCCCCTGCATTAGTGGACAGTGGAGAAGATACCCTTTTACAGTGGTGGTTGGAATGCCACCCTTACAGACAGCTGAAAAGATGACTGTTATCATGCAGTTGGCTCAGACAAGTGGTCCTGGAACTATGCAGGCACCATCAAATGGATGTTTAAAGTGGTTGTAAACCCACTTTTGAAAAAGAAAAAAAAAAACACACCCGCAAGACAAAGACATAATGAGCTTTGCATTATGTAATACTCACCTGGGATCGAAGCCTCCGCTGCGGTGCCTGACACAGCACCGGCCGGCGACATGTCGTCCTGGACTACTTCTGGGTATCGCGGCTCCGGCGCTGTGATTGGCCGGAGCCGCGATCACGTCACTCCCGCGCATGCACGCAGGAGCCCCCAGTCACGGCATAACATCCTTTAAAAGCGGCACGATCGCTGTTTCTAAAGGGCGCCTGCACCGTTGTCTACGTAGACATCGGCGCACATCTCTTTTGTAAATATCTCCTAAACCGTGGAGGTTTAGGAGATATTTCCAGCACCTACACGTAAGCCTTAATCTAGGCTTACCTGTAGGTAAAAGTGGTTGTACAATCACTTTAATCAGCCACACCTCAAGGAACTCCTAGCAACCTCTGGAGAAAACCCTGGTTAACCACTTGCTGCCCACTGTCAAATGACAGAGGAGCAGTGCGGCTCTCGTTCTGGGACAACGTATTCCTAGGACACGGTGCGACCCCTTTCTCGGTAAAGATCAGGGCTCTTTAACCATGTGATCAGATGTGTCCAATCACAGCCGGTCACATGGAAATGCGGAAAAGCCATTTATCAGCTCTCCTCGCCTCACACTGACAGTGTGTGGCGAGGAGAACCGATCAGCGTCATCTCCTCACAGGGAGACCAGGACAGGTAATCAGGGCTCTAATCATCAGTGCCCTGATTACAGTAAAGCCCCAGCAGTGCCCATCAGTGACACCAATCAGTGCCCATTAATGATGACAGTCAGTGCTGCCTTTCAGTGGCCATCAGTGCCTGCTCATCAGTGCTGCCCATCAATGCCCATCAGTGCTCATAAGTGCCACCTCATCAGTGCCCATCAGTGCAGCCTCATCAGTGCCCATCAGTGCAGCCTCATCAGTGCCCATCAGTGAAGGAGAAAAATTACTTATTTACAAAACTTTCGTGCAGATATACTGTGGCAGGGCAGCCAGTCTGTGCCGGATCACGTACCTAGTATGTGATCTGACACTTCGAGGTCTGGGGCCAGTGCGCGCCACTGGCGACCCGCTCTCGCTGTGATTGGACACAGCGGGAGCCAATCAGCGGGTCTGGCAGACCTGATGTCCGCCAGGACCCGCCAATCGTTCTGGAGATCAGCAGAATGGCGGTCTGCCAGTGTAAACAAGGCAGATTGCCGTTCTTTGAGAAGAGAAGACAGAGGTCCTGTGTTTCTGTTAAGCAGGAACACCGATCTCTGTCTTTCCACAGTAAATGCACCCCACACAGTTATAAAACTCTCCCAGGGAACACAGTTAACCTTTTGATCGCCCCTGATGTTAACCCCTTACCAGCCAGTGTCATTAGTACAGTGACAGTGCATTTTTTTAGCACTGATCACTTTATTAGTGTCACTGGTCTGCAAAAAAGTGTCACTTAAGCCCTGTACACACGATCGGATTTCCGATGGAATTAAATCCCATGGATTTTTCCATCGGAATTTCGATGAACCTGACTTCCATCAGTCTTGCCTACTCACCATTAGACAAAATTCCGACCATCCCAAACGCCGTGACGTACAACACGTACGACGGCGCTATAAATGGGAAGTTCAAATCCAATGGCGCCACCCTTTGGGCTGCTTTTGCTGATTTCGTGTTACCGCGTGTTAGTAAAAGTTTGGTGAGAGCCGATTCGCGCTTTTCAGTCTCCGTGCTTTTCAGTCCGTTACAGCGTGACGAATGTGCTATCTCCATTACGAACGCTAGTTTTACCAGAACGAGTGCTCCCGTCTCCTAATTCAGTCTGAGCATGCGTGGGTTTTTTCTCCGATGGAGTTCCACACAGACGATCGGAATTTGCTATCGTTTTTTTTTTTTCATCGGAAAAATTGAAGACATGTTCTATTTTCTTTCACCGATGGAAAAAAGTCCGATGGGGCCCACACACGATTGGTTGGTCCAATAAAAACAGTCCATCGGACTGTTTTCATCGGTAAAACTGATCGTGTGTACAGGTCTTTAGTGTCAGATTTGTCTGCCGCAATCCTGCTAAAAATCAAAATTTTCAAAATTGTCTGTCTTTTTTTGTTTACAGCGCAAAAAATAAAAACCGCAGAGGTGATCAAATACCACCAAAAGAAAGCTATATTTGTGGAGAAAAAAAGGACATTCATTTTATTTGGGTACAGTGTCGCATGACCGTGCAATTGTCAGTTAAATTAACGCAGTGCCTTATCACAAAAAATAGCCTGGTCATGAAGGGGGTAAACCTTCAGGAACTGAAGTGGTTAATGGCCAGCCTAACGCATAATTTACCCTCCCTATGGCAACATTTCCTCTTACTTCCTGGTATGTCCCTTAGGCCCCATTCACACGTGTCAATTTGGAATGGCAGGCGGAATAGGCGCAATTCTGCTTGCGATTCCAAATTGTGTGGCAATTGCTATCAAATGTGCAATTGGGGGCATTCATTCTAAATGGCACCCCAAACGTGATGTGATTTTGCAGCGATTGTAGCGTGTCAATCGAAGCAAAACATGCCTTTAAAAATCGCATGAAGCCTGCTTGCCAAAAAACAGCAGGAGCTTCTTTTGGGCAACAAAACGCGCATAGGGCAGACCCCTGAAGTGAATGGGGCGCTCTATGTGCGAAGTGCGTTATCGTCCGAAAAGCGACCACACAAAATTGCGAGCAAGAAGGCAAGTTCCTGCTATGCGAAGTGTGAACCGGGCTTAAGAAATGTTTTTGACTTTACATACACTTTAATGGTTTATAAATTGTGACAAAATTTACATTTTAAATAGAACATTCTTTATTTAGAGTAAATATCTTGGAAAATAGTTTTCTTACCTGGGCAAAACGGGGCATTGTGCTTTCGGCTTTTCAATCTTCTCCAGATATTCTTGAACAATAATGTCTTCTAAGCTGCTTTGATGTGACCGTGCTGATGATGACAAATAACTGCGCAAAGAGACTGAAGACAATTGGCTCCCAACAGATGAGGCACTTAAAGGCCTTCTGTAACCTGCCATGACCTGATAAGAGAAGTAAATTCATTCAAATGGCTGTATAGTACCAATTCAACGTGTCATCAATTGCTGCTTTAATCAATCTACAAGCCCTTAAAATGAGAAAATATCAGTTAAAGAGCATGAGCAAAACAAAAATGCTAATATATAAAAGCCCAAATGGAGTTCAAAAGAATGTAATCCTTTTCTAAATAATTTTTAGGTAAATCTTTTAAGGTGTTTGTAACCCAGAAAAAATAAATCTGATTCTGGTCCCTTAACCACTTCAATACCAGGCACTTACGCCCCTTCCTGCCCAGGACAATTTTCAGCTTTCAGTGCTGTCACACTTTGAATGACAATTGCGCGGTCATACAACGCTGTACCCAAACTAAATTTTAATAATTTTCTTCCCACAAATAGAGCTTTCTTTTGGTGGTATTTGATCACCTCTGCAGTTTTTATTTTTTGCTAAACAAACTAAAAAATACCAAATGTTTGGAAAAAAAATTTTTTTTTTTTAGTTTCTGTCATAAAATTTTGTTTTCCCCTTCACTGACGGGCACTGATGAGTTGGCACTGATAAAGTGGCACTGATGGGCACTGATGAGGAGGCACTGATATGTTGAATTGATGGGCACTGATAGGCGGCACTGATATGCAGCACTGATGGGCACCAATAGGCGGCACTGATATGCAGCACTGATAGGCGCCACTGATCGTCACTGATAGGTGGCACTGATGGGCACTGACAGGCAGCACTGATGGGCACTGACAGGCGGCTGTGATGAGCACTGACAGGCGGCACTGATTGGCACTCGTAGGCGGTACTGATTGGCACTGATGGGCAGCACTGGTGATGAGGTACTGGCAGGTGTTACTGCTGGGCAGTGATTGGCACTGTGGTGGGCAGTGATTGGCAATGTGGTGGGCAGTGATTGGCACTGGTGGGCAGTGATTGGCACTGTGGTGGGCTGGGATTGGCACTGTGGTGGGCACTGGCATCCTTTATTATGGGGGAACTGGTTGGTAGGTGATCTTTTACATTTGAGGGGGCTGTGCTGATAATCAATGTGCTGATTATCAGCACAGACCCCCCCCTCTGACAGGGAGAGCCACCGATCGGCTCTCCCTGTCAGCGTGAATCGAGAAATGCCGTTTACCGGCACTTCCTGATTCACGCGATGATCAGCTGTGATTGGTCACAGCTGATCACGTGGTAAGAAGCCTCTGACGGATCGGAGATGCAGGGTGTCAGACTGACACGCCGCGATCGCCGTGATGCGCGCCCCCACTGACACGCGCCGGCATGTTATCCAGCTGGACGTCAATAGACGTCCAGTCAGGATAACAGAACCACTTCCCGGACGTCAATTCCCTATTGACCGGGCGGGAAGTGGTTAAAGCAGATTAAACAGCATAGTGCTTGTGCTGTGTAATTTGCCCCCTCTCTAAACTGTAAAAAAAAAACACCCTGAACCTGCCACTTCCTATATGCCATCTCTATACTGACCACGATAACCAGGGCTGCTCAGCCCTGACCACCGTGGTCAGAGCACGTCCCTCCGTCATACGTAGCTGTCCTATCTGCTCTCCTCTCTCCCCCTTCCCCCTCCTTCCTGCCTGTCAGCTCCTTCTCTCTGTCTTCGTCTCCTCTCCCCCCACCCACCACTATTATTAAAAATAAAAAACCTACAATTGTCACTGCCAGCCCCTTTATTAGAGGCTGGCATACCACACTATGTAAGTCCTGAGCGTTATAAATAGCTATTTAGAGCAGTCTTCAGGCTGGTCACATGACTCACGGCCGCTTTACAGCTCTGATACATGGCTTCTGCGGGAGGTCACGTGATCTCCCCGGCTGACGTCAGAGGCCGATCACGGCCCCTTCCGCAGAAGCAATGTCTCGAAGCTGTAAAGCAGCCGTGAGTCATGTGACCGGCCTGAAGACTGCTCTAAATAGCCATTTATAATGCTCGTTTTTACAAAGGACTTACATAGTGTGGTATGCCAGCCTCTAATAGAGGGGCTGATGGTGAATAATATTTTACACTTAACAAACTTTGGATAATTCCATCGGATTTTATTCCATCGGAAATCCGATCGTGTGTACAAGGCATAAAGGGAACCGTGCAGTTGAGAGTAGCATCCTCAATGCCATCCAGTGTGGGGATCCAGGTCAAGAGACTCTAATGCCCTGTACAAACAGTCGGTTTTTCCGATGAAAAAAGTCCGAAGGAAAAACTGATCGTGTGTGGACCCCATCTAACTTTTTTCCATCGGTGTTAAAAAATAGAACATGTTTTAAATTTTTCAGATGGAAAAAAAAAAACAATAGGAAATTATGATCGTCTGTGTGGAACTCTAACGGAGAAAAAACCCACGCATGCTCAGAATCAAGTCAACGCATGCTCAGAAGCATTGAACTTAATTTTTCTCGGCTCGTCTGAGTATTTTACATCGGAATTTTGTGTGATGGTGTGTAGGCAAGACTGATGAAAGTCAGCTTCATCGGAATTTCGACGGAAAATTTCATCGGATTTTATTCCATCGGAAATCCGATTGCATGTACAGGGCATTAGGCAGGGTTGACAATGCTGCTTGGGATTTTAGTGAAGCAGAAATAGTGTTGTGAGCCACAACAGAAAGTTAGAAATTTAGCGGATTTTTCTTCCAACATAAATTTTTTTTTACTTGCAGTAGCTTTAAAGAAGAACATCAAATGTGCAGATATTGAAGATTTTTATTTTGCCCATACATACACTTTAAATACAATAGTACATTGGCCATTGCCTTGCATTGGTGCAATATTTTACAGAAATGTGGCTACAGAATGGGTTAACTTTTTCAAGCTGGAAAGTTAATCAGACGAACATTTTTTTTTTTTCCATGCAGACTTTGAATCAGTGAATGAACAATTTCACAAATTAGGATTGATGAAGTATGTCAGCCACTGGAAAAATTGCACCTTTTAGATTTAACATTTACCTAACTAAGCAGAAAAAAACATCTGCAGAAAGGTATGTTCCTGATCTTTGCTTCTCTACATTTTGTTCTGACGATTTTTGTAATTACACACTGATGTACTGTATTGAGGAAAGTATGAAGAACATTAAGTAATTAGCATCTTCTGCTCTTGCTTTAATTAACTATACAATGTAAACATATATGGTCATTTTTTAGATTATTGGTTCATTTTCCTAATGCAGCATGAGCGCAAATTTCTGCATATTAAAAGGTAATACGACTGAAACTGATGTTTCCGATGTTGGTGGGTTGAACTGCACTCTGCTTTGTTTTTTCTAAGATCTCTTGGGGATTCAAGGAGCAAGAGCTGGAGTTTCAGTTTCTGCCCTACTGCTGCATCGTTATAAGATTATAAAGCAAGGAGGTACAAGACATATCAATCAAGGAGGTAAGTCAACCAAATGATTAGATTGTGACATATAAAATTTCAGTGGAGCAGTGTTACCTTTCAGCAAAAGCTCCAGGACCCAATAGGAAAAGAATAGCATTCTAAGGGTCTTTGTTAGGGGGTAGGTTATGGGTTGGGTCACGTTCTAGGGTAGAGTAGAACCTTTCCCCATAGAGGTCTACAAGGTGACTGCTCTAAAATTCTTGCCTGTCTTTCTGCCGTCTGTGCACATTTTATCTTTTAGAAGGTTAAATCCCTGTGCAAGCCCCCATGTGACAACTTCTAGCCCTCACAATTGACCACTGAGGCCTTATGGGACAAGGGGACTCGCTAACCAATAACTAGGCATATGAGGCTAGAAGGGACAATGGTTTCCTTATGTTTAAGGGCAACTTTAATATTCTCCATATCTCAACTTGTTTCTTCTGACAAGGTCTGAACATAGCCGAATATCTCCCCAATGTTTCCTTTTTTCAAAAAGCCCAAGTCTACACAAAATATTTTTGTGTTAGGAAGATTTAGAACTTTAGTCTTTGTTGCCAATAGGAAGATATTCTCTCACTTCATGTGTGTCCCAAAGAGAGGGTTCCACAGGGCAAGGAGGTGAAGTGAAACCTTTCGATTGAGGATAGAGAGAGCAACAGAAGCATGGTAAGAACCTCCATGAGGTTTTATTTTATTTGTATCTTCTTGTCCAAGTTCCCCTTTTTCCCCTTATTCTTTTGTCCTGGTGTCATAAGAGAGGAAGTGTGGGGCCCCACATGGTATACACTATAGCAGGGGTAATAAATTAAAATTCACAGAGGTCCGGTCAGCAAAATATTCTTCCAGCAGAGGTCTGAATATCATGTGGTTACCGGTGGTGCCTTTTCGCATGTGCCAAACCGCATGTTGCTGCCGCACTGTTTCTTGCGGGTAGTGCAGCCCATTAAAATGGGCTGACCTACCCATGACATGTGCACCTAATGCACATGTACAGGTCTGAACCCATTCTTACATCAGCATCCTCAGTCCCCAGTGCACATCAGAGTCCTCTCCCTCTGGATGAGTGTCCTCAGGTCCTCCTTTATATCACCCCCCTCCACAGTAATGTTCTCACACTTCCTTGACACCAACCCCCCACTAGTACTGTCCTTTGCCCCTATTTACATTATCCCCCCACATTACTATCCTCAACCCCCTTCACATTACTGTCCTCATTGCCCCCACATTACATTTCTCAGCTCCCCCACATCACAGTTCTCAGCCCCCCCCACTGTAATGTCCACAGCCCCCCACTGTAATGTCCACATCTCCCCCACTGTAATGCCCACATCTCCCCCACTGTAATGTCCACATATCCCCCAATGTAATGTCCACATCTCCCCCAATGTAATGTCCACATCTCCCCACTGTAATGTCCACATCTCCCCCACTGTAATGCCCACATCTCCCCCAATGTAATGCCCACATCTCCCCCACTGTAATGTCCACATCTCCCCCACTGTAATGTCCACATCTTTATTACAGAGCAGCTTCACTACCACCACAAACACATTTTGGCAGGCTATGAACTGGGTGTTCCTCACAAATTCCCACCACAACATCCCATAGAAAAGTATTTTTTTTTTACATTGGTAGCAAGGTAAACTTTCCAAATAAACAGCGAAAGCAATTCGATTCAAAATTTTAACTGCAAATTTATGTGTTTTTTTTTTTTTTTGTAGTAAATTCCCAATGAACTAGTAGAGATGATGTACAGTACATTCCATCGGATGGTAGCAACTATAATTCAATACAGTCTCCCCCACTGTAATGTCCACATCTCCCCCATACATCACAGTCCGCATGGCCCCCCCTCCCCACCCTGATGTCCTCAGCCCACCACATCACAGCCCTCAACAACTCCACTTTAATGTCCTCAGCGAGTCAGCACACACTTTCCTCCTTTTCAGCTTTCCAGACTAGTGTCCTCATTCCCTGTAACTTTGCCCCCTCCCTCACTTACCTTGCACAGACCAAAGATCGGAGGGAAGCACGGCATGTCTCGGATGGAGGGGGGCGGGTGTTGCAAGATGGTGATTGGTCACTAAGACTGCCCTTTATCTTAGCAGCCAATCGCCTGCTTGTTTACCGCCGGCAGCTCCGCCCTCCATCCAGAAATGTCCCGCCTCCCGCTGTTGGCTCTGTGTGAGGATTACACAGGAGGCAGGGGGAAAAAAGGCTGCTAAATAGCAGTACCGCGGCGAGCTGCATAGGAGAGTTAGGCGGTCCGCATTTGGCCCACGGTCCACCATTTAGTGATGCCTGTACTATAGGATTATAAAAGACCTGGGACCCCTTTGGATGACCCAAGAAAAGTAGTAATGCGGCGCGCATATCGCGCAGTGGCAAACGGTGGGTGTGGCCAAAATACTCTTGCTGACATCAAGGCCAAGCCTCCCAGTGATGCCGAACCTACTACCCGACAGCCACTCACAGCTCCCGGACATCAACAGATTTGTATGTGGCTATCTCAGTTACTCTGGGAGCCACAGCCTGGTCTGAATAATGTGTCCGGGTTTTAGGTGGACTGAAACCCAGACACATAATTCAAAACCTGGAGGTGAATTCTGGACAGGTTGCAACCCTACCTTACCCTCTAAGGGAAGCCCACCTTTTCCTATACATACTTTATTATTATTATTATAAAGGATTTATATAGCGCCAACAGTTTGCTCAATGCTTTACAATATAAAGGAAAACATGACAGTTACAATACATTAAAATACAAGAGGGTTAAGAAGGCCCTGCTCATAAAATCTTACAATCTAATAGGGTGGGGCAAGTGACACAAACGGTAATAACTGTGGGGAATGAGCTGACAGAAGAATTAAAAGTTCAGCTGTTTGTTGAAGGCTTCCCTAAAGAGATGAGTTTTCAGGGATTGCCTAAAGCAGTGGTGCCCAACCGCTGGCCCTCCAATGTGGCCCACCACCTCCTGCTCTGGGGTGGCGGGTCGACAAGCCCAGATCGAGGGTTGCTGACCCGCCATCCCTGAGCATCAGAGTGAAGATCGGATCCAGCGCTAGAGGAAGCAGAGCCAATGCTTCGTGTATAGCCCCGACTCCTGTCACAGGCAGTGTGATACCAATTGTACTTTGTCTGTGCCAGGAGTGATACAGGAAGCATCGGCTCTGCTCTCTACTGCAGGCGCATGCTTCCTCCATTGCCGGCTCCTGTCACACTGATGCTCGGGGATGGCGGGTCGGGAACCAGCTAGCAATACCCACTAACAGTACCAACCAGCAGTACCAGCCAGCAGTATCCTCCAGCAGTACTAGCCAGCAGCACCCGCCAGAAGTACCAGCCTTGGAGGACAGCCAGCAGCAGCCACCAGCCATACCCGCCTGGGGAACAGCAGCAGCCAGCGATACCTGCAGGAATCCTGAGGAAGAAGTGAAGATTGAGGTCAGTTGAGGCGCAGGTAAACCGCAGTGAATCAGTGTGAAAGCAGCCTTAGAGAGGCGTCGGGTCTGCCGGTTTGTTTTTCAGGTGGACCCAATCAGACCCTCTATTCACCTCTATAGAGCGGCATATGTAAACAGACTTGTGTACGTTTACACCTGCCTATCTCCAATCTGATCCACTTAAAAAAAACAGAAGGGGATCTGTCCCCTCTGGGCAGATAGGACTGGAGGGCCCATAGAGAAGTCATCTGCCTGCTCCGCTCATTGTGGCCTGCGATTACCAAGTTGCTAAAGTGGTCCTCCCTCCTCAAATGGTTGGGCACCCCTGGCCTAAAGCCTGGTACAACTAACAGTTTATTTTAATATTTGGAGACTTGGTGATGTAGGTCGTGGCAGACTTGTGAATGGCTTTGTATGTGGTTGTTAGTATTTTGAATTTAATTCTGCAGGAATTAGCAGAAGCTGAGCAGTTGACAAGGTAGATGAGTCTGGCAGCAGCTTTGATCCTTATTTCAGTGATCTTCACTGTGTAGCGGGGTCTTCAAAGTTAGTGGGATACACCTAGGGGTAGAGAGACCCAGGTGTGTAATTATGTCAGGGATTAGACCCCTTTTTGTTATTCGTGGAGGATTGGGTGGTGCAATATTCTCCTTGGCCTGTGGGTGGCGAGGTACCTACAGGCTCGAGGTAGAATCACTACCACAGTGCTACCCTTTTTGTCCCTTCCTGGAGATGGTACGGCTGGGGCGGGGAACCCGCCGTGGTGTTGATGGGAGGATATAAAAGGGGGAGACGCCCTCGCCACGAGGTCTGTCTTTTGGGGAGGATCATCTCTTCACGCACCCAGGCACCTTAGGCCTGGGTGCGGGCGGTTCAAGGTTCCGGCCTAGGCGCCCTAGGCCTGGCCGGAATGAAGATGGAGTCCATCCCAGGCACCTTCAGCCTGGGGTGAGGTACTATTGGGCCTGGGACCCGGTGACTCCGACTGGGTCCCGCAAGGGTGAAGTTGCTCCAGGGCGCCCCTTGCGAGGGGACCCGCATCTGAGGTGAGGAGGCTGGGGAGGTCACCCGTCCGAAGACCCGGTGCAGTGTTAACCCGGTGACGGATGGGCCTTCGGTAACTCCCTTGGAGGACATCTTCCCCTGATAGGGGCTACAGCGCAGCGGAGGAGCTTTAATCAGGAATCCTGCAACCCCTGGTCATAGCACAGGGAGTGTAGGGACTAGGAACCTGTACAGTGCCTCGACCTGCTTCCCCATCGTATCATGCCGTTGCATTTGACTGTATGTGGAGATACGCAATAAACCTGAGTTTGGACTTTGATGGGTGTATGGACTCTGTTGATGGGAACAAAGGGAGATTCTGGCACGGAAGGACTGACCCTCATAACCAGCACACATTTGGCCCGAGGAAAAGATTGGTACTGGCCTTTACCTCACCCACAGCCATGGGGAGGACATGGGCCGTAGCGCACCTCACTCTGTCGCTCGACATACCCCTAGCTAAAGAGGTCGGGGTGAGGCCGCTACAACTGTGTGACTCTGCATAAGGTGGCACAACCTTTCTTTCAAAAGCGTCACCGTTGGGTCCATGCTCATGGCAGCCACCAATGGTCCTGCACAGTACTGCCCCCTCAGAGGAATGTGTCGGGTTGGCAAGCATGAAAAGGATCAAGGCAGGATACTTTTGGATAGAAGGCTGTGTATCTCCAGATAGGGCTGCACGGTAAACAGCACTGTAATAAGGACAGAGGTAGGTATTGGACAAAGAGAGCTACACTTAAAGGAGGTAGTGCGTGCCTTACGAGACAGGTTGTACCAAAAGGTACAGTTGTCTTTTAGGTGTCCTTTTATGAAACTGCGGTAAAATACCGCTATTGTGTTCTCAGGCATTCTCAGATGAGATCGCTCTCCTCTGAGTGCCTGTGTATGAAGCTCTGTAGCTCGCTTCTCATGTTGAGTTGAGAGGCGAGCTACAAACGCCGGGAACTCCTGAGAAACAGCTCCTCTCATTGTAATCTCGCGGGATTACAGTATGAGGAAATGTAAAATACAAAAGTGAACACGAATTATACATCACATATTAATAAAATAATACATTTACATTCCCACCAAACAATATACATTAACCTAATTATTAAAAAACATTGTTTTTTATTAATATTTAAAGATCATACATGTGCTTATTTAAATGTGAATGGTGTATAGTAAATGAATGGAATCCACATATGTAATGCACCATTCATATAAATGAAAAATACATTTATAATTATTATAATTTCTTTTTTAATAAAGTATACAAATATACTTTTAGGGTTTACAATTTTTTTTTACTAATAAATTAAAAATTATATAAAAATTACTTTAATAATAGCATTTTAATGCAGGTAGAATTATATATATATATATATATATATATATAAAGAAAAGTTAAAGAGGAAGTAAAGCCATTTTTTTTAAAACCCTGCAAAAGAAAGGCATAATGAGCTAGTATGCATAGCATACTAGCTCATTATGAATGACTTACCTGAGATCGAAGCCCCCGCAGCGGTCCTCGGTCACCTCCGCCCCCGCCGCCATCTTGCCTCGATGTCCCGTCACTGCTGTCAGTGTATCGCCGCTCCGGCGCTGTGATTGGCCGGAGCAGCGATGACGTCACACGCATGCATGCTCGGGCCTGCAAGAACCCATTCAGAAAACCGTCAATGAAGCCGGCCCGCTAGTGCGCATGCATGTGACGTCATCGGCGCATCGGTTTATAGTAAATATCTCCTAGCATGAGAGACTGAGAGCGATAACACCAAATTTAAACACACCTGATCCCCATTCACACCTAAGACCTTGTAACACTAACAAGTCACATGACACCGGGGAGGGAAAATGGCTAATTGTGCCCAATTTGGAAATTTTTACTTAGGGGGTACTCACTTTTGTTGCCAGCGGTTTTGACATTAAAGCGGAGGTTCACAAAAAAAGTGAACCTCCGCTTTTTGGAACCCACCCCCCCTCCGGTGTCACATTTGGCACCTTTCAGGGGGGAGGTGGTGCAGATACCTGTCTAATACAGGTATTTGCACCACTTCTGGGTACCACATGCAATGTTTGTGCGATATTAATTTAAATCATATTGCATTTGCACCAAAATGATACAGGACCCTTTATGTGGCCCGCACTGAAACAAATCGCATGGGTGTTCACACCCATGCGATCCGATTGCTGCACCATTTCATAGTTCACACTGCGATCTGTGAAATGATCTGGGGGTGTCATTAACTTTACATTGACAGCCGCAGCGGTGCACAGATGTCAATGCAGGTGCGATGTGGAAACCGCACAGGATCACGCTGGTTCCCGCATCGCACAAGTGTGAACCCAGCCAGAGACGTGAACATGTAAATAAAAAAAATATATATAATATATCTATATATAGATATATATATCTATATGTATATAGATTATATATAGATATAGGTATATATATATATATATATATATATATATATATATATATATATATATATATATACACACACACACACACACATACACATTGAAATAAACACACACACACACACACACACACATATATATATATATATATATATATATATATACACAGTATAGATTGCTAACCTGCTCGTTTTGGGGTGTGTAATTGTAGGGAAGATGTATGGCTGCTAGTGGATGAAAGAAGGAAGTCAAAAGACTTCCTTCTTCCTCCAGAATACTCAGCCAGCTTTGCGCTTCTCTCTCTGATTCTCAACCTCTGAGATGGTGAATCAGAGAGTGAGAATTCTGTAAGAGATCACCAGTGAGGTGCCGAGAACACACCTTCATACACTGGCCGTTTCTGTGACAGTCAGTTACAGATTCTCACTGTGCTGAGATAATCAGTGGAGAACATGTTCTCCGCTGATTACCTCAGTTTCATACACTGCTAATGACCTGAGATCAGCGGTGAGACTCGGGATCGCCTCTGATCTCAGTTTCATAAAAGGACACCTTAACCACTTCAGCCCTGGACCATTTGGCTGGCCAAAGACCAGGCCACTTTTTGCGATTCGGCACTGTGTCGCTTTAACTGACAATTGCGCGGTCATGCGACGTGGCTCTTAAACAAAATTGACGTCCTTTTGGGGTTTTTATTTTTTACGCTATAAACAAAAATAGAGTGACAATTTTGAAAAAAAAAAAATATTTTTTACTTTTTGCTATAATAAATATCCCCCAAAAATATCTATAAAAAAAAAAAATTATCCTCAGTTTAGGCCGATACGTATTCTTCTACATATTTTTGGTAAAAAAAAATTGCAATAAGCGTTTATTGATTGGTTTGCGCAAAAGTTATAGCGTCTACAAAATAGAGGATAGTTTTATTCCATTTTTATTAATATTTTTTTTTTTACTAGTAATGGTGGCGATCAGCGATTTTTATCATGACTGCGACATTATGGCGGACACATCGGACACTTTTGACACCATTTTGGGACCATTGTCATTTTTACAGCGATCGGTGCTATAAAAATTACTGTAAAAATGACACTGGCAGTGAAGGGGTTAACCTGTATGGGGCGCTGAAGGGGTTAAGTGTGACCTAGGGAGTGCTTCTAAATGTTAGGGGGCGTGGCTTGCCGTGACACGTCACTGATCGCTGTTCCCGATGACAGGGAACAGACGATCAGTGTCATGTCACTAGGAAGCACGGGGAGATGTTGTGTTTACAATAACATCTCCCTGTTCTTCAGCTCTGTGACCCGATCGCGGGACACCGGCGGACATCGAGTCTGCGGGTACGGTCACGGAGCTCACGACAGGGTCGCGAGCGAGCTGCCGCTGGCACGTGCGAGACCACGCGGCCGGCAAATTAAGGGTACGTACAGTTAGGTCCATATATATTTGGACACAGGCACAGTTTTCATACTTTTGGCTCTGTATGCCACCAGGATAAAATTAAAATGAAACAATCCAAATGAATTTGAAGTGCAGACTTCCAGCTTTAATTCAAGGGGTTGAACATTAATATCAAGTACAAATTTTAGGAACTGCAACCATTTTTATACACACAGTCCCCCCATTTTCAGGGGCTCAAATGTAAATGGACAAATTAATATAATAATAAATAAAATGTAAATTTTTTATATTTTGTAGAGAATTCTTCACTGGCAATGACTGCCTGAAGTCTGAAATCCATGGACATTACCAAAAACTGGGTTTCCTCCTTTCTGATGCTCTGCCAGGCTCTAACTGCAGCTGTCTTCAGTTCTAGGTTTGTGGGTCTTTCTGTCTTTAGTTTTGCCTTCAGCAAGTAAAATGCATGCTCAATTGGGTTTAGATCAGGTGATTGACTCGGCCATTGCAGAATATTCCACTTATTTTCCTTCAAAAGCTACCGGGTTGCTTTTGCAGTGTGTTTTGGATCATTGTCCATCTGTACTGTAAAGTGCTGTCCAATCAACTTTGCTGCATGTGGCTGAATCTGGTTTGACAGTATATCTCTAAACACTACCGAATTCATCCGGCTGCTTCTGTCTTATCATCAACAAACAACAAAGACCCAGTGCCACTGGAAGCCATGCATACCCATGCCATCACACTGCCTCCGTCATGTTTTACAGTTGAAGTTGTGTGCTTTGGATCATGAGCTGTTCCAAGCCTTCTCCACACTTTTTTCTTCCCATCATTCTGGTACAGATTAATCTTAGTTTCATCCATCCAAGGAATGCTTTTCCAGAACTGCTCTGGCTTTTTTTTATATTTTTTGGCAAAGTCTAATCTGGCTTTTCTATTCTTCGGGCTTATGAATGGTTTGCACCTTGTGGTGAACCCTCTGTTTTTGCTCTCATGAAGTCTTTTCTTGATTGTAGACTTTGACAATGATACACCCACCTCCTGGAGAGTGTCCTTCACTTGTCTGGATGTTATGAATGGGTTTTTCTTTACCATAGAGAGGATCCTGCGATCATCATCCACCACTGTTGTCTTCTGTGGACGTCCAGGCCTTTTTATGTTGCTGAGCTCACCAGTGCGTTCTTTTTTACTCAGAATGTGCCAAACTATTGCTTTGGTCACTCCTAATGTTGCTGCTATCTCTCTGATGGGATTTCTAAAAAAAAAAAAAAAGTTTTACAATGGTCTTTTTCACTTGCATGGACAGGTCCTTTGAACACATGATGTAGGTTCACAGAAATAGATTCCAAATGCAAATACCACACTTAAGCCCCATACACACGGTAGGACTTTTTGACAACAAACTTCCAAATAAGCAGCTTTTCAAAAAAATCCTACGGTGTATACACTCGATCAGACAAGCGTTTTCATTTTTCATCGGACAAAAGTTCGCTCTGCAAACGGACAAACTTTTCGGCAACAAAAGTCCTACGGTGCAAAGTCCTGCCGTGTGTACAGAAATCCATCGGGCTTTAGTCCAAAGTACAAACACGCATGCCCAGAACCAATGTTAAAATCAACCAACAATAGTCCTACCGTGTGTATGAGGCTGTATGAGGCTTTAGAATCAACTCCACACCTTTTACCTGCTTAATTAATGAAGAAATAATGAAAGAGTAGCCCACACCTGGCCAGAAAACAGCTTTTGATTCAAATGTTCAATTACTTTTGGTCTCTTGAAACAGGGGGAATGGCTATTCTTAAAAGCTGTAATTCCTAAACCCTTTTTTCGATTTGGATGTACATAGCCTCAAATTAAACCTGAGAGTGTGCACTTTCAGCCCATCTTCATTATATAACTATAGCTTGAATATGTTTTGGTAATTACCTGAAAAAATCTAAAATTGTGTCCAAATATATATGGACCTAACTGTATAAATACGCCCATTTGCCTGTCCGTGCTATTCTGTCGACGTATAAGTTTGTGCGGCGGTCGGGAAGCGGTTAAATTAGAAGTCAAAAAATGGGAAATTAGCATTGTCCAAGCTATACCGGAGTCATTTGCCAGAAACAAACCTACACATGAAGCAGTTATCTTTCCATTAGCTGCTATACCTATATTGTATGGTCTCATTCTGCAGTGTTCCCATCTCTGCATGTTTATCAATCTGTCATCTTCAGCTTGTCACTATACTGTAGGTTCACCACGGTGAGATACTGTCACGTCAACATTCGTATGGTCCACTGCGCTCTTATAATAACTGTGAGTTATTATGGAAAGTGTTACTGTGTGAAGCAATCACGCTTAACATTCTTACTTTCCTACTTTGAATGCATGCTCATTTTTCAAACAAACATATTGCCTTTTTTCCAATATGAATATAAAAGCAAGGCTGTAAAATGTTAGAAATCCTGTCCAACGGAGATGTTACAGTGTATCGTGCCTGAGAGATTGAGTGCTTTTTAGACTGCATACATGTGAGTAGGAGATTTTTATACAATAAAGCATTATTCGTGTAGCGGCCTCACCCCCTTCACATGTAGTTCGGTTGTCCGAAAGCTCTTGTCTAGGGGTACCTGGGTTTCGAGAGTGAGGTGCGCTACGGCCCATGTCCTCCCCATGGCTGTGGGTGAGGTGAAGGCCAGTATCAACATCTTCCTCGGGCCAAATGTGCATTGGGTTGCGGAACTTAGCCCTGCTATGCTGGAATCTCCCTTTGCTCCCATCAACAGAGTCCATACACCGATCACAGTCCAACTGTTAGTTTTATTTCGTAGCTCCACAACAAACAATATATGGCAGGATACGGTGGGATGAGCAGGCCGAGGCACTATCCGGATTGTAGTCCCTACACCCCCTGTGCTATGACCAGGGGTTGCAGGAGTCTTGATTAGAACAACTTCGCTGCGCTGCGGCCCCTATCAGGGGAAGACGACCCTCCAAGGGAGTTACCGGAGGCCCGTCCGTCACCGGGTTGACGCTGCTCCGGAGTCTTCAGACGGGTGACCTCCCCAGCCTCCTAACTTCAGATGCGGGTCGCCTCGCAAGCGGCACCCTGGAATCACTTCACCCTCGCGGGACCCGGTCGAAGTCACCAAGTCCCAGGCCTTCTACAAAGTACCTCACCCCAGGCTGAAGGTGCCTGGGATGGACTCCAACTCCAGCTTCATTCCGGCCAGGCCTAGGGTGCCCAGGCCGGAACCTTGAACCGCCCGTACCCAGGCCGAGGGCGCCTGGGTACGTCAAGAGATGATCCCCCCAAAAGACCTCGTGGCGAGGGCGTCTCCCCCTTTTATCTCCTCCCATCGACACCACGGCGGGTTCCCCGCCCCAGCCGTACCATCTCCAGGAAGGGACAAAAAGGGTAACACTGTGGTAGTGATTCTACCTCGAGCCTGTAGGCACCCCGCCACCCACAGGCCAAGGAGAATATTGCACCACCCAATCCTCCACGAATAACAAAAAGGGGTCTAATCCCTGACATAATTACACACCTGGGTCTCTCTACCCCCAGGTGTATCCCACTAACTTTGAAGACCCCGCTACATTCGTTTAAACAGAGAGCCCTTTGATTCCTTTTTTACCCGCATGTGTCTGGGGGAGTTTTTGAAGATCATCACCTGCAATCTGGTTTTACTTTACCCCTAAGGGGACACACGCTGATGACTTCCTGTTAGCTCAGGGTCCATTTACTAAGGTGAGCGAGCAAGCATCTCGAAGGTGGAGGGATTGTCACATAATTCTTTGGGTCTCTGGATCTCCTTTCCCACATGTGGAGGATCTGTGTTATTGTTGTCTGGTCTTTGTGGTTCATCTTTCTGGACTTTTGGACATTTTTTAATTTTTACCTGTAGCGGGGTCTCTTTTAAGGCCCCGGGACTACGTTACCCAGAACCCCGTTCGGCACCCAGAGTGCAATTGCCCACCGCAGAGACTCATGGGGGGGGCTATTTAAGAAGGAGGCGAGGCGGAGCTCGGCCTCTTTGGACACCGCGCTGCAAGCAACAGTTTCTTCCTGTGCGGATCTGCTGCAGTGCAAGGCCTGAAGCCTGGGGCCTTGCGCAACTTCCGAAGAGCCTTCCACCCCACTGCGGAGCCTGGGTGGCACCAGACTTGTCGAGTGAGGACATCAGTTGGATCGGGGAACCGATCGTTGCAGACGCTGTGTGCGGAGACACAGCAGGTAGAAGTCCCGCACTGGGATCACGTCCAGAGTGGTGAGCGAGCACTTGCTCAAGCCAATAAACTGTACCGTGTTTAGGCCTATAGACTGCCTTGGCCCATCTATCGATTGTTTGTTGTTCCATTAGGAGACCAGTAGCAGGACAGAGTAAAAGGGTCTCCAGTATAGTGTTCCTTGGGACTACCTACTTGTGGATTACAAATACTGTTTCATCAAGTGCACCACCGAAAGTTTGCATGCGAAGAAATACTAAGTGAAAAGACTGAGATTTCTTCTATGTCAGGCCTGACCAGGGAGGGGAGATAGAATATTGTTTAGTGCACCACAGGGCGCGTACACCATAATAGCTGCGCGCTGGGCTGGGTTACCGCGCTGGGCCATTGTTGTGTGCTACACCTATTGCTACAGGGCTCTGTAAGCAAGTTGCATGTGTTCTGTTCTGCCTATGCCCTTTTGATATAAAAGTAAAACTATTATATTTGATCTCTCGCCTCAGTGTGTTGTCTTATTGCAAAGAGATTACTCCTTGCAATACTGTTGATTGTGATAAGTATAATCCCTAGACTAGCTGTGCCAGAGTGGGTCGAGTAAGATTGCAGGGGGTTGGCGGTGCTTTATACAGGGCCCGAAATCAAACCAGCTGCTCTCTTAACTGGGGGTAGCGCTACATACTCTTTTATTTTTATTGCCATTTTGCGCTGCACTTTATGTTTTGAAAAATTTTAGAAATTGACAGAAATCCTCAGAAAATTATTCATATACAGTAAAACCTTGGTTTGAGAGTAACTTGGTTTGAGAGCGTTTTGCAAGACAAGCAAATTTTTTTAATAAATTTTGACTTGATATACAAGCGATGTCTTGATATAAGAGTAGTGTCATGTCCCAACTGAGTATAAAATAGAAGAGAGGCGCCTCTAAGTGTAGCAATATGCTTACATTTAACCACTAGAGGCCCGCGCTATAGCCGAATGATGGCTACAGCGCGGACCTAGAATGCCGGGAGGACGTCAATTGACGTCCGCCCTTTTCCTCGTTCCTGGCGCGCGCTCCCGAGCGCGCATCGGGGAACTTACGTGCCCGCCGTGTCACGTGGGTACCGATGCACGTGCCTAGCGGCCGCAATGTCCGCCAGGGACCCGCAATCGGCATTTACAGAGCTAAACACAGAGATCCACGTCCTGTCAGGGAGAGGAGACACAGATCGGTCACCTCCCCCAGTCAGTCCTCTTCCCCCAATCACTCACTTAGGCACACTTAACCCCTTCACTGCCAGTATCATTTTTACAGTAACCAGTGCATTTTTTATAGCACTGATCGCTGAAAAATGACAATGGTCCCAAAATGGTGTCAAAAGTGTCCGATGTGTCCACCATAATGTCGCAGTCACAATAACAATCACTGATCGCCAGCATTACTAGTAAAAAAAAAAAATTATTAATAAAAATGCTATAAAACTATGCCCTATTTTGTAGACGCTATAACTTTTGCGCAAACCAATAAATAAACGCTTATTGCGATTTTTTTTACCAAAAATATGTAGAAGAATACGTATTGGCCTAAACTAAGAAATTTTTTTTTTTTTTTTTTTTTAAATGGGGATATTTATAATAGCAAAAAGTAAAAAAATATTGTTATTTTTTTCAAAATTGTCGCTCTTTTTTTGTGTATAGCGCAAAAAGTAAAAACGCAAAGATGATCAAATACCACCAAAAGGAAGCTCTATTTGTGGGAAAAAAATTACGTCAATTTTGTTTGGGAGCCACGTCGCACGACTGCGCAATTGTCATTCAAAGCGTGACAGTGCTGAAAGCTGAAAATTGGCCTGGGCAGGAAGGGGGTTTAAGTGCCCAGTAAGCAAGTGGTTAATGAAGGTACAACATTTAGAAACTCACATGGTTGATGATTAAAACAGGCACATCTAAGTATGCAGGCATCCGGGGTAAAGCTGTCCACATAGACCATTCTCCTCACCGCTAGTGATGAGCCGAACACCCCCGGGTTCGGTTCGCACCAGAACCCGCGAACGGACCGGAAGTTCGAACGAACATTAGAACCCTATTAAATACAATGGATGCGAACGTTCGAATTCTAAAGTGCTAATTATAACAACTATTATGCATGTTATTGTCCTAAAAAGGGTTTGGGAACCCGGGTTCTGCACCAGGGGACATGTATCAATGCAAAAAGAAGTTTTAAAAACGGTCGTTTTTCGGGAGCAGTCATTTTAATGATGCATAAAGTGAAAAAAAAAAAGTCAAATATTCCTTTAAATATCGTACCTGGGGGGTGTCTAAAGTATGCCTGTGAAGTGCCACGTGTTTCCCGTGTTTAGAACTGTCCCTGCACAAAATGACACTTCTAAAGGAAAAAAAAGCCATTTAAAACTGCTTGCGGCTTTAATGTAATGTCTGGTCCCGGTAATATGGATGAAATTCTTTAAGAAAAATGGCATAGCTACCCCATGACCCCCCCCCCCCTACCCCAGCCCATTACCAGCCCCTTTGGGTCTTGTATGGATATTAAGGGGAACCCCGCACATAAAATAAAAAAGGCCCTATATACTCTGAACAGCCGTATACAGGCGGTGCATACAAGACAGGGACTGTAGGTTTGTTCTTATGTAGAATCTGTTTGTAATTTTGAACAGGTACATTGTTGAAGTGTAGCTCCAGCCCAAAAATCTATTTTTAAACTTTTTGGAAAACATAGGTAAGGGTTATCACCCCTGTAACATTTGTTTTGCTGTCTGTGCCCCTGTTCAGAACATTTCACCTCACTTTCCGTCCCAATGACAACTGTTTTTGAAATGTGGTGTTTTTCTTGAAACAAGGATTGCTGATAAAGCATCAGTACAGAGGAGACACCTTTCTCCCATATTTATTCTTACAGGAGAGAATTTTCCTTCCTAGTGGTAGATTTCCTCTCACTTCCTGTTGTCTTCTTGCGTTTGCAAGTAGGAGTCGTTTGTAAGTTGGATGTTTGAAAGTAGGGACCTGCCGTATATACTCTGCAGAAATAGGCCCCTTAGTTGTTGGTGTTGGCACAACACTGTAAGCACTCACAGTTACTCTTGGTTGGTGCTGGAACGCCCTGCTGTCAACTATTATATCAGGAATTTTAATTACATATAATTGTTGAACAGTGGTAGTAAAAATTGGGCCTTTGATGGTGGTGCTGGTGCCACAACACTGTAAGCCCTGACAGTTACTCTTGGTGGGTGCAGCAATGGGCCCTGCTGTGAATTATTAGATCAAGAATTGTAATTACATGCCCCTGTTGAACAGGGGCTGAAAAATTGGGCCTTAGGCACTGGTGGCACAACACTGCAACCCCTCACAGATACTGTACTTGGAGCACAGCAATGAGCCCTGTTGCAAAGTATTGCTTCAAAAATTGTAATGACACGCCCCTGTTAAACAGGGGCTGAAAAATTGGGCCTTAGGCACTGGTGGCACAACACTGCAACTCCTCACAGATACTGTACTTGGAGCACAGCAATGAGCCCTGTTGCAAAGTATTGCTTCAAAAATTGTAATTACACGCCCCTGTTAAACAGGGGCTGAAAAATTGGGCGTTAGGCACTGGTGGCGGCACCCATAAACAAAAATGATCTTCCAAGCTATCATCATCAATCGTATCATTGAGGACTCGGAGGAGGAGGATAGCCAGTCAACATAACAGCACAGGCACTCAGCATCAGCATCAGTCTTGAAGGGATGTGACATTTTAAAATCAATTAGTCTGTTATATCAGCATCAGGTGTGTGGTAGCTGGTGGTGATCCAAGACTGGTTCATCTTGATGAAAGTCAGTCGATCAACCGAGTCGGTGGACAGGCGCACCCTGTGATCCGTGACAAATCCTCCAGCAGCACTGAATGTGCGTTCCGAAAGAACGCTGGATGCAGGACAGGCCAGTAGCTCAATTGCATACTGTGCAAGCTCTGGCCAGTGATCCATCCTCAAGACCCAGTAAGCCAGAGGATTTTCGGTGGGGAAGGTGTCCAAGTCTGACCTTGCCCCTAGATATTCCTGCACCATGTTTATCAGACGCTGGCGATGGTTGCTGGAACCAATCATACTTTGGGGCTGCGGACTAAAGAATTGTCTGAACGCATCGGTCAGACGGCCACCTTCCCCACCGCTCCTTCTTTGACTGGCCGAAGCCTCAGCAACTCGTTGTCCAGGACCAGGAGTTTGCAACCTCCCAGTCTCTGGGAACGCGTTGCACAGACCTTTCTGCAAGGCCTCCCGGAGTTGTCTCATCCTCTGCTCCCTCTGCGACGGTAACATAAGGTCCGCAACCTTACCCTTGTACCGTGGATCAAGGAGAGTGGCCAGCCAGTAATGGTCCCTCTCCTTGATCCGAAGAATACGAGGATCCTTCCGCAGACTTTGCAGGATCAGGGAGGCCATGCAGCGTAGGTTTGCTGAGGCATTCGCTCCGGAGTCCTCTGGGTCACTAAGGACGACATGATCCGCAGCCACCTCCTCCCAGCCACGTACAAGTCCACTGGTTTCTTGGGACTGTAAATCATCCCTAAAAGACTGCTGCTGATGATGCTGAGTGCCAGCCTCCACCTCCATGCTGACACAATCCTCCTCCTCCTCCTCCTCCTCCTCCTCTTCCTGTGCGATGGGTGGGACAGAAGGAACACTGTCTGGGTAAAGGGGGCCTTGAGAGGCAAGGAAGTCCTCCTCTTCCTGCCTCTGTTCTGCCTCAAGTGCCCTGTCCATTATTCCACGCAGCGTGTGCTCCAACAGGTGGACAAGAGGTACAGTGTCACTGATGCATGCACTGTCACTGCTCACCATCCTCGTGGCCTCCTCAAATGGTGCCAGGACAGTGCATGCATCCCTGATCATGCCCCACTGGCGTGGAGAAAAAAAACCAAGCTCCCCTGACCCTGTCCTGGTGCCGTAGTCGCACAGGTACTCATTGATGCCCCTCTGCTGCGTGTGCAGCCGCTGCAGCATGGCCAACGTTGAGTTCCACCTGGTGGGCATGTCACATATAAGGCGGTTCTTGGGCAGGTTCAACTCCTTTTGCAGCTCAGCCAGGCGAGCACTGGCATTATAAGATCTGCGGAAATGCACACAGACTTTCCTGGCCTGCCTCAGGACATCCTGTAAGCCCGGGTACCTGCCCAAGAACCGCTGCACCACCAGGTTAAGGACGTGAGCCACACAGGGCACATGGGTCAGTTGTCCCTGTCGGAGGGCGGAGAGGAGGTTGGTGCCATTGTCGCAAACCACCATTCCTGGCTTAAGCTGGCGTGGCGTCAACCACCTCTCGGCCTGGCCCTGCAGAGCAGACAGGACCTCTGCCCCAGTGTGGCTTCTGTCCCCCAAACACACCAGCGCAAGCACGGCATGGCATCTTTTTGCCTGCGTACTTGCGTAGCCCCGTGAACGGCTACGGAGCACCGCTGGTTCATAGGACAAACCACAGGAAGAGGCCATGGAGGAAGAAGAAGAGGAGGGGGTGGAGGAGAGAGGTGTGTCACAACCAGTAGTAGCATTTTGGAGGCGTGGCGGTGGGACAACCTCCAACACTACTGCACCTTGTCCTGAATCCTTCCCAGCTGCCAAAAGAGTGACCCAATGGGCCGTGAAAGAAAGGTAACGTCCCTGTCCATGCCTGCTGGACCATGAGTCAGCGGTAATATGCACCTTACCGCTGACCGCCCTGTCCAGCGAGGCCAAGACATTGCCTTCCACATGCCGGTAGAGAGCCGGAATAGCCTTCCGTGAGAAAAAGTGGCGTTTGGGAACCTGCCACTGAGGAACCGCACATTGCACAAACTCACGGAAGGGGGCCGAGTCTACCAACTGAAAAGGCAGCAGTTGAAGCGCTAGCAATTTAGCCAAGCTAGCATTCAACCGCTGGGCATGTGGATGGCTGGGAGTGAACTTCTTTCGACGGTCCAGCAGCTGGGGCAGGGAAATTTGCCTGCTAGAATCGGACGTCGGTGTACTGCTAGCAGAGTGGCCGCAAGTACTTGGCTGTGACACACCTAATTCTACACCTTCATTCCTCTCAGTGCATGTTTCAGAGAGGACTGAAGTTATAGTGGGGTTGGAGATCCCAGCTGATGCGGTGCAAGGAGAGGTCCGCTTTGTTCTTTGGTGTGGGTCTTTGAGGTAGGCTTGCCAACGAGCTGCATGGCAGGTCAACATATGTCTGGTCAGGCATGTGGTACCCAAGCGGCTGATGTTTTGGCCACGCGATATACGCTTGAGACATATGTTGCAAACAGCAGCTGTGCGATCTGATGCACTAGCCTCAAAAAAGGCCCACACCAAAGAACTTTTTGAATGACGGGCAGAGGCAGCGCCCTGCACAGGCGGAGCTCTGCGGTGTGATTCCGTCGGTGTACTGCCCTTACGCTGGCCACCAAAGGGCATCCTGCCTCGTTGGAGATGTGCCTCCTCCTCATCCTCCTCCTCCTCCTCTCTCCTATTAGGCACCCACGTGGAGTCATTGACCTCATCATCCCCTCCCTCCTCATCACTGGAGCCAATCTGGCAGTATGCTGCAGCTGCTGGAACATGACTGCCAGATTGGTGTCCTTCTTGAGCATCCCCTCTGTCTGCTCTCACGCTACTGCCTTCCTCTAGCTGGGTTTCATCATCAGACCCTTCGAAACGCTGGGCATCCTCCTGGAGCATGTACCCAACACTGTGCTGAAACAGTTCGGGGGACTCCTCAGGAGGAGGACATGGTGGGTCTAGGGAAGGAGTGACTGATGATTTGTCTGACATTGATACCAGGGAAGACGACGCTTTGGCAGCTGCTTTTCCAGTACCCTGAGCCTGGGTGAGAGAGGATGAGGAGGAGGAGGAGGGCTTGGTCATCCACTCTACCAAGTCTTCGGCATGATGTGGCTCAACATGTCCAGCTGCCGAAAAGAAGGACAAGCGTGTCCCATGGCCATGTGCTGATGACAATGCACCGCGTCCACGACCAGCACTGTTGCCCCCAGACACAGAGCCTGCTTGCCCTCTTTTATTGCCTCCTGACTGTCTGCCTCTCCTTGTTTGCCTTCCAGACATTCTAATAGATGGCCTGCAGGGAGATGGGAAAAAAGCAATAAGGGCTACCTTCAGGTGTCCTTCTCTGTCCCTGGAAACAAGGACTTGCAGAGTGAAAGAAAAAAAACACTCTCCCTACCTACAGTTTTCTGTCCCTAGAAAAAATGTTTTTTTTAATCACAATATAGCACAAGGAAAATTAACTCACTGTCCTTACAGGTCCCTGGAAACAAGGACTTGCAGAGTGAAAGAAAAAAAACACTCTCCCTACCTACAGTTTTCTGTCCCTAGAAAAAAATGTTTTTTTTAATCACAATATAGCAAAAGGACAATTCACTCACTGTCCTTCCAGGTCCCTGGAAACAAGGACTTGCAGAGTGAAAGAAACTGACACTGTCCCTACCTAGAGTTTTCTGTCCCTGGAATAAATGTTTTTTTCAGCACAATATAGCACAAGGACAATTAACTCACTGTCCTTACAGGTCCCTGGAAACAAGGACTTGCAGAGTGAAAGAAAAAAAATACTCTCCCTACCTACAGTTTTCTGTCCCTAGAAAAAAATGTTTTTTTTAATCACAATATAGCAAAAGGACAATTCACTCACTGTCCTTCCAGGTCCCTGGAAACAAGGACTTGCAGAGTGAAAGAAACTGACACTGTCCCTACCTAGAGTTTTCTGTCCCTAGAATAAATGTTTTTTTTAATCACAATATAGCAAAAGGACAATTCACTCACTGTCCTTCCAGGTCCCTGGAAACAAGGACTTGCAGAGTGAAAGAAACTGACACTGTCCCTACCTAGAGTTTTCTGTCCCTAGAATAAATGTTTTTTTAATCACAATATAGCAAAAGGACAATTCACTCACTGTCCTTCCAGGTCCCTGGAAACAAGGACTTGCAGAGTGAAAGAAACTGACACTGTCCCTACCTAGAGTTTTCTGTCCCTAGAATAAATGTTTTTTTTAATCACAATATAGCAAAAGGACAATTCACTCACTGTCCTTCCAGGTCCCTGGAAACAAGGACTTGCAGAGTGAAAGAAACTGACACTGTCCCTACCTAGAGTTTTCTGTCCCTAGAATAAATGTTTTTTTTAATCACAATATAGCAAAAGGACAATTCACTCACTGTCCTTCCAGGTCCCTGGAAACAAGGACTTGCAGAGTGAAAGAAACTGACACTGTCCCTACCTAGAGTTTTCTGTCCCTAGAATAAATGTTTTTTTTAATCACAATATAGCAAAAGGACAATTCACTCACTGTCCTTCCAGGTCCCTGGAAACAAGGACTTGCAGAGTGAAAGAAACTGACACTGTCCCTACCTAGAGTTTTCTGTCCCTAGAATAAATGTTTTTTTTAATCACAATATAGCACAAGGAAAATTAACTCACTGTCCTTACAGGTCCCTGGAAACAAGGACTTGCAGAGTGAAAGAAAAAAAACACTCTCCCTACCTACAGTTTTCTGTCCCTAGAAAAAAATGTTTTTTTTAATCACAATATAGCAAAAGGACAATTCACTCACTGTCCTTCCAGGTCCCTGGAAACAAGGACTTGCAGAGTGAAAGAAACTGACACTGTCCCTACCTAGAGTTTTCTGTCCCTGGAATAAATGTTTTTTTCAGCACAATATAGCACAAGGACAATTAACTCACTGTCCTTACAGGTCCCTGGAAACAAGGACTTGCAGAGTGAAAGAAAAAAAATACTCTCCCTACCTACAGTTTTCTGTCCCTAGAAAAAAATGTTTTTTTTAATCACAATATAGCAAAAGGACAATTCACTCACTGTCCTTCCAGGTCCCTGGAAACAAGGACTTGCAGAGTGAAAGAAACTGACACTGTCCCTACCTAGAGTTTTCTGTCCCTAGAATAAATGTTTTTTTTAATCACAATATAGCAAAAGGACAATTCACTCACTGTCCTTCCAGGTCCCTGGAAACAAGGACTTGCAGAGTGAAAGAAACTGACACTGTCCCTACCTAGAGTTTTCTGTCCCTAGAATAAATGTTTTTTTAATCACAATATAGCAAAAGGACAATTCACTCACTGTCCTTCCAGGTCCCTGGAAACAAGGACTTGCAGAGTGAAAGAAACTGACACTGTCCCTACCTAGAGTTTTCTGTCCCTAGAATAAATGTTTTTTTTAATCACAATATAGCAAAAGGACAATTCACTCACTGTCCTTCCAGGTCCCTGGAAACAAGGACTTGCAGAGTGAAAGAAACTGACACTGTCCCTACCTAGAGTTTTCTGTCCCTAGAATAAATGTTTTTTTTAATCACAATATAGCAAAAGGACAATTCACTCACTGTCCTTCCAGGTCCCTGGAAACAAGGACTTGCAGAGTGAAAGAAACTGACACTGTCCCTACCTAGAGTTTTCTGTCCCTAGAATAAATGTTTTTTTTAATCACAATATAGCAAAAGGACAATTCACTCACTGTCCTTCCAGGTCCCTGGAAACAAGGACTTGCAGAGTGAAAGAAACTGACACTGTCCCTACCTAGAGTTTTCTGTCCCTAGAATAAATGTTTTTTTTAATCACAATATAGCACAAGGAAAATTAACTCACTGTCCTTACAGGTCCCTGGAAACAAGGACTTGCAGAGTGAAAGAAAAAAAACACTCTCCCTACCTACAGTTTTCTGTCCCTAGAAAAAAATGTTTTTTTTAATCACAATATAGCAAAAGGACAATTCACTCACTGTCCTTCCAGGTCCCTGGAAACAAGGACTTGCAGAGTGAAAGAAACTGACACTGTCCCTACCTAGAGTTTTCTGTCCCTGGAATAAATGTTTTTTTCAGCACAATATAGCACAAGGACAATTAACTCACTGTCCTTACAGGTCCCTGGAAACAAGGACTTGCAGAGTGAAAGAAAAAAAATACTCTCCCTACCTACAGTTTTCTGTCCCTAGAAAAAAATGTTTTTTTTAATCACAATATAGCAAAAGGACAATTCACTCACTGTCCTTCCAGGTCCCTGGAAACAAGGACTTGCAGAGTGAAAGAAACTGACACTGTCCCTACCTAGAGTTTTCTGTCCCTAGAATAAATGTTTTTTTTAATCACAATATAGCAAAAGGACAATTCACTCACTGTCCTTCCAGGTCCCTGGAAACAAGGACTTGCAGAGTGAAAGAAACTGACACTGTCCCTACCTAGAGTTTTCTGTCCCTAGAATAAATGTTTTTTTTAATCACAATATAGCAAAAGGACAATTCACTCACTGTCCTTCCAGGTCCCTGGAAACAAGGACTTGCAGAGTGAAAGAAACTGACACTGTCCCTACCTAGAGTTTTCTGTCCCTAGAATAAATGTTTTTTTTAATCACAATATAGCAAAAGGACAATTCACTCACTGTCCTTCCAGGTCCCTGGAAACAAGGACTTGCAGAGTGAAAGAAACTGACACTGTCCCTACCTAGAGTTTTCTGTCCCTAGAATAAATGTTTTTTTTAATCACAATATAGCAAAAGGACAATTCACTCACTGTCCTTCCAGGTCCCTGGAAACAAGGACTTGCAGAGTGAAAGAAACTGACACTGTCCCTACCTAGAGTTTTCTGTCCCTAGAATAAATGTTTTTTTTAATCACAATATAGCAAAAGGACAATTCACTCACTGTCCTTCCAGGTCCCTGGAAACAAGGACTTGCAGAGTGAAAGAAACTGACACTGTCCCTACCTAGAGTTTTCTGTCCCTAGAATAAATGTTTTTTTTTAAGCACACTATAGCAGAAGCACAAAACACACTGACACTCTCCCTACCTATCCTTCTCTTTCCCTAAACTAAAGGAATCCAGGTTAAGCAAGAAAGAAATAACAGTCACTGTCCCTGCCTATGCTACTCTATCCCTGCTCCGGAACACACTACACTAGGCCGCCGTGCTGGCGGCCTTTTATAGTGTGGGGCGTGTACTAAACACCCTCAGCAATAATTGGCCACAGGCATCCTGCCTGTGGCCAATCATTGCTCTCCTCGCTGCCGGCGCTGTGATTGGCCAAGCATGCGGGGTCACAGTGCATGCTTGGCCAATCACAGCGCCTGGATGACACTGCGATGGCGTAGTGCATTGTGGGCCGTTCGCGTCACTCGAATTTGGCGCGAACGGCCCAAATCGTTCGATCTTCGTCGAACGATCGAACAGCCAATGTTCGAGTCGAACGTATGTTCGACTCGAACACGAAGCTCATCCCTACTCACCGCCATTGATGTCGTCCCTTCCATGAGCGGTTCAAGCCTCGCTTTCAGATCGCTCTACTGCAGGGTAGTCTTCCCGGTCACGATTGCAGACTGACAGTGGTGAGAGCCCGGCGGTGAGGAGGACAGTCTATGTGGACAGCTTTACCCCAGATCCCTGAATACTTAGATGTGCCTCTCTTAAATCATCAACAATGTGAGTTGCTAAATGTTGTACCTTCATTAAAGTGGAGGTCCACCCTAAAAAAATAAAATAAATTACACCAAAATGCTACAAAAAAAAAATAGAAAACATTTTTTTTTTTACTTACCAGAAATTGCGGTTGCTATGGCTTCTAAAGCCTCGTACACACGGTCGGACTTCAAACAAACTTTTCTGTGGATTTTTGTCCGAAGGGAGTTGGCCGGGCACACCCATAGCATACACACGGCAGGACTTTTCTGCAAACTTTCCCAAAACTTTTCCAACATCACGTGTTTTTTCTGCTCTTTTCTGCTCTTTACCGCCACCCTTTGGTCAACTTCTGCTATTGTTGGTTGATTTTAACATTGGTTCTGGGCATGCTTATTTGTCCATCGGACAAAAATCCGATGGATTTCTGTACACACAGTCGGAATTTGCTCCATCTGACTTTTGTTGGCGAAAAGTTTGTCCGTTTGCAGACCGAACATTTGTCCGATGAAAAACAAAAAAGTTTGTCCGATGCAGCGTACACACGGTCGGATTTTTTGTCAAAGTTGCTCATTTTGAAGTTTGTTGGCAAAAAGTCAGACCGTGTGTACGAGGCTTTAATCTTCCTAATCTGCCTCTTCCTATACCACGGCTGGTCGTCATCCTTGTGTTGTCTTCTGGGGAATGGGGCGCGCTGCCTTCTGGGAATTGTGTGTATCCCAGAGAGCAGCCGCCCATTCATACAGCGTCGCAAAACTCACGCATGCACAGTAGGAAACGGGCAGTGAAGCCGCATGGCTCCACTGCCTGTTTCACTTAGTGAGAATGGCGGCGCCGGGACCTGGCACAATCGAGGGATCGCTTTCGGGGGTCAACATCGTGGGGCGCCTAGGACAGGTAAGTGTCCTTATTAAAAGTCAGCAGCTACAGTGTTTGTAGCTGCTGACTTTTAAAAAAAAAAAATTGCGGGTGGAACCCCGCTTTAAATGTAACCATATTGCTACACTTAGAGGCGCCTCTCTTCTCTTTTATACTCTGTAGCTCCTGCTGGATTTTTCTTCTAATCCCCTTGGAGAGGCTGCCATTTGTGGTTGGACATTTTATGGTTACACAACCCATCACATTGCTATAATCTTTTTATATGGACTATAAACTGAAGGACTTTTGAATAAATGGTTCTGGAATTAATTATTTGAGTTTCCATTATTTCTTATGGGAAAATTTGCTTTGATATACAAGTGCTTTGGATTACAAGCATGCTTCCGGAACGAATTATACTCGCAATCCAAGGTTTTACTGTATATTATATTTTATATCTATCTATCTATCTATCTATCTATCTATCTATCTATCTATCTATCTATATATATACACACACACACACACACACACACGTATATTACATCATATAGGTTATACAGTGTAGCATTTTTTTTGTTATTGTAGCTACTGGAATTAAGTTTATATTCTGATAATTTCTGGTTTATTATTCAATATTTTTAGATATAAACATAATTTGTGCGCCCCTCTCCGTGTTTTGTGAAAGATTTGGAGATTCCCTCCTGAGAATTTTCATCTACAACAAATACACCATTTCCTGCGTTCTCTGCAGAAGAAAAGTCCTGATCTTGCAGTTCAAACACAGTTTGAAAACATGTATACAAGAGACTCTTCAATGAGGTTGCATCTCCATGTTGTAGAAATTCTTTGTTTCCCTATCAAATTCTTGTCGAAAACTTCCCCAACAAATTGCTTGGGAGGGGGACTTGGGTATCGCTCCTGAGTTGGAGGACTGGCGAACCTGGACTACACGCATAATTAAGGGCATCATAGTTTTTTATACAGATGGCACTGTCCTGTAGCGTATGTAGTATCAAGTCACCTTATGTATGTATACATGTTATACTGTGCACTGTTCTGTTTTTTTTTGGTTTTGCAAAAACATTAATAAAATTACCTTAAATTTTTTTATAAAAAAGGCATCATGAATGTTGCCCTGATTGAAGCAGGGTACAAGGCGCTCGAGAGATGGCACTTAGTGCCAGAACGCCTCTCTAAAATGCATATGTAGGTACAATGTAAGTGACGTCCCTTTAAAGTATATCCAAAGCTAAAGTACAGTGGAACCTCGGATTGCGAGTAACGCGGTTAACGAGCGTTTCGCAATACAAGCTATTATTTTTTTTAAATACTGATTTGGTTTGCGAGTGTTGTCTCGCAAATGAGCAGGATTCAAGCCTCTGCGGTGTGCAGTACCGCTTTTTGGCCAGAGGTGCGGGGGCACCGGTGACACTTAGAGCAGTTCGGAGCCGCTCGGAAATACTCGGAAACACTCCGTGTTTCCGAGGGTTTCTGAGTGTATCCGAGCAGTCTCCGAGTATTTCCGAGTCTCTCCGGCGCCCCCACCTCTGGCCACATGCGTTATTGCATGCAATAGAAGTCAATGTGGAACAAATTATCTTTGTTTCCATTGACTTCTATGGGGAAACTTGCTTTGATATGCGAGTGTTTTGGATTACAAGCTGTAACGGCACCCCAAATCTGAAAGGGGGTTAACGCCGTTTAAGATATCCCCTCTCCTGGACACACATTCGCTACCAATCCTCCACAGTCAGGCGACCACTTCCCATACACGCTCTGTATCTTCTTCCCAAGATAGACTCTGTTTATTAAAAAAACATTGCAACCTTTTATACACAGAGGGGAGTTTCTTATTTTCTTCTCACCATACATCTTTGACCATAGCTAATTTGCATGATCTACTAAACTACAGCTTGATGACTCAGACATATGACCTTTTAGGCTAGCTTTTGTCTCCCAATCCACATTTCAGTTTAAATGATTATGCATGACCTTTTAGGCTAGCTGTGCTGTCTCCCATTTCTCAAAAGACTTCACACAATAGATACATAACGAGCTCCCAATACACATCTCACAATGAAAGGATCTGTAGCATAATTGAGGTTCATTAACATTCCACAAGCAGACAGGTGACACATCAGCATCTCTTAATTTAACCTGTTGAGTTCAGGATCAACAAAATAGTTATTTACAGATCCTGGAAAAATAATATTTTAAAACAATCCAATACATATTCTCAATGTCCATTATTTCCTGGCTCACCCTGTGCCCAAAATGACCCCTGTCACAACAACGTATATATAGCATTGAATCTGATTAGTACAGATCATAGTGGGGTTTTCATTCACCCTGTGCCCCTAATATAGACACAGGGTGGTTTACACATAAGAGGCATTGGGGAAGCTGAAGCAAGGGTATCTCATACTTTCTAAGAGATTCTGGGTTCCCCTGGCCCTCCCGTTACACGTCTCCCCTTTCGGCAGGAGACTAACACAGGAGGAGACCCCAGACGGGTTGACTCTGAAGTTAGTCCATAGGTCCATTCCTCTAATGCCGGTATCCACACAGTACCCCAAATAAATTGCTCCAAACAGAGCATTACTTACCCAGCCAACCTCTGCCTCTCTCAGAGAACATACCCGCCGCTGGGGAGAAGCCTGGACTGACCCTTCTCCCTGGGGTCCTTTCAGCTGCTGGAGAGACGACAGGGTGACTGGGCTCAGTCCGTCCTGCTGTTGGGGATCTGGGCCGACTGCCCAGCATCCCTGGGGTATACAAGTGGAGACTGAAGTCCCATCCACTTGTGGTAGGTGAAAATCCCCCAGTGCTTGCAAAGCAAGGTTGACATCCTCCTGTCTCAGGGTCACACCATTTTCTGGGGTTGTGTCAGTGAAGACCGAAGTCCCATCCAGTACCACAGGAACTCCCTCTTCTGTTAGTTGAGAGCAGAGGCCCGCGGCACTCTGCTCTGTTGCCAGCTCTTCTGCTGGGTTGCTGTGAGTGGAGACCGCAGTCCCATCCACCGATATCAGCTCAAGTTGCAGTTGTATGCAGAGGCCAGTAGCATTCTGCCCTGCTGGCAGTGATTCAGCTGGGGGTAAAAGCTTTACCACCTCAGCTTGTTGCTGGAGAGAGGGGCCAACTGCCCCGACTCTCCGCAAACTCCACAGTTGTTTCCGGTGCTGGGCAGAGGTTGGTAGCACTCTGCCCTGTTGCCAGCACTTCTGCTGGGGACTCCACACCATCTGCTCTGGCTAACTGTTGGGGGAGAAAAAGGGCTGCTTCTCCTCCCTGCATCTCTGAAATCCACTGGGAAAGAGGACCCATCACCTTCTCACCTCGGGCCTCCAAAACTGCCACGGGTGTAGAGCAGGGGTCTGCAGTCCTTTTTCCTGCTGCCAGTACTTGAGCAGGCGATGCATAATCCCTAACATCCTCTGAACAGTCCCTTAAGTCCATACCTTCTGTAATCTGTGGCTGGGGAGATGAGCCAACTGCCCTAGCTCCCTGGAACTCCATATCATCCACTTCGGCTTTAGGGATGGCAATCTTCAGATTTTCCACTGCCGATTCTTCAGCCAGGATTTTAGAGTTGTCCACTGGTATTTCCTGATAGTCCCAGGCAAAGGTAGCACCACCCTGCTGCTGAGCAGATTCTAGCAGCTGTCTGTAGTCGACCTCCGATTGCCGTATTTCCGCCATTCTCCGCTCATGTTCCCGCTCTAGTTCTCTCTTTTGTCGCTCTCGTTCTCTCTCTTGTCATGCATCCTGCAGCTGGATGCCTTTTATGGCTTCCTGTATGGCGGTCTCTGATGGGTTAGCACCATATAATGCCAACCGCCGTCGAACTTGTTGCTGAAACAAGTCTTCAACTGACCGGGGTCCTGCATCACCATCCCTCTGATCCATCTCGGTTAGCTCCCTGATCAAGGTGGCCTTGTTCTTTGTCCCACCAGTCCCTCCACGGCTCTCAAGTAAGTCTTTCAGCGTGACTTTCCTGCAGGCTGCATAGCTGGTCCTTCACTGTGGTGGTTTGAAGTGTCCCAGTAACTGGAGGGAAGATCCCACCGTTGCCAACCAATGTAACGGCACCCCAAATCTGAAAGAGGGTTAACGCCGTTTAAGATATCCCCTCTCCTGGACACACATTCGCTACCGATCCTCCACAGTCAGGCGACCACTTCCCATAGGATTAATCCTTCCGGAAGAAGGAGACAACACACTCTGTATCTTCCCAAGATAGACTCTGTTTATTGAAAAAAACATTGCAACCTTTTATACACATAGAGGGGAGTTTCTTATTTTCTTCTCACCATACATCTTTGACCAGAGCTAATTTGCATGATCTACTTAACTACAGCTTGATGACTCAGACATATGACCTTTTAGGCTAACTTTTGTCTCCCAATCCACATTTCAGTTTAAATGATTATGCATGACCTTTTAGGCTAGCCGTACTGTCTCCCATTTCTCAAAAGACTTCACACAATAGATACATAACGAGCTCCCAATACACATCTCACAATGAAAGGATCTGTAGCATAATTGAGGTTCATTAACATTCCACAAGCAGACAGGTGACACATCAGCACCTCTTAATTTAACCTGTTGAGTTCAGGATCAACAAAATAGTTATTTACAGATCCTGGGAAAAATTGGGGAATAATATTACAGACCCATTTTAAAACAATCCAATACATATTCTCAATGTCCATTATTTCCTGGCTCACCCTGTGCCCAAAATGACCCCTGTCACAACAACGTATATACAGCATTGAATCTGATTAGTACAGATCATAGTGGGGTTTTCATTCACCCTGTGCCCCTAATAGAGACACAGGGTGGTTTACACATAAGAGGCATTGGGGAAGCTGAAGCAAGGGTATCTCATACTTTCTAAGAGATTCTGGGTTCCCCGGACCCTCCCGTTACGCAAGCATTCTCCTGGAACGGATTATGCTCGTAATCCAAGGTTCCACTGTATATCCAAAGCTTTTTCATTTTAGAGAAGGGAATGGTTAAAGCTGCAGTTAATTTTTTTGTCATTTTTTTTGTGTTTCATTAGAGGGGAACTAAACCCTCCTATCTTTACAGCCAAGGAAGCTGCCATCTTAGCCTCTGACCTGCATCTACCATGGCGCTACACATATAATCAGTTATAAAAAACCATCAGTCAAACTATTTGATGATTTGACAGTTTGGCTGAGAGCAGAAGTAACTGTTTAGAGGCATAACTACAACCTTCAGGGCCCAGTGCAAGAAACCATAAAGCCCCCCCACCCCATCCACAGTGGGCGAAACCCTGGTAGTTTCACCACTGACAGTATTTTTTTTATTTTCTTCTTATTTTTTACCATTTTATTTAATTATTTATTAATTTACAATTTATTTTTTATTTTTTTAGGAGCCCGGTTGGGGGGGCTTTGGTGGAATATCAGGGATCTAAACAGACCTCCGATGTTTCACTTTTGAGACTGAGCCCTCAATCTCCATCTCTGCAGCCTTATAAGCACAGAATGAATGAACAGGAATAGCTCTGTATAGAGCTTCCTGATCATTCACAGGCTAAAGCATAGTAAACACAGTTTACTATGCTTCCGTTATGAATAAACAGTCAGTGATTGGTACGGATCACTGACTTTATTCATTAGGCCAAGAAAGGGAAAATGGAGGGGATCAGCTCCTCTATATGCCACCCCTCCTATCTAGGTGTACAGGGGGGCCTAAATCTACTGAGACTTGTAGTCAGAGGCAGCAGTGTCTTAGATCCCACACTTGAGATATAAAGCTTTGAGGCTGCAGGCACAATATTGCCTAGGCCTACCTTCTCAAGCTTTTTAATGTGGTGAAGTCCTTTAAAAACAATTTCAGGTTTTAGGGAACCCCTTAAAATAATCATTATATCTACACCTTATGGAAGATTAGTGTGAACAGTAATTTGTGGCTATAAAAAATAAATAAAACAATTAGGTGTATGTTAAAAATCTGACTCCCAAAGCTGTTCTATACCACAAACGTATTTTAAAGTGGTTGTAAATAAATGTTCCAGCATACAGTAAGTTGTACCTGTTTATCTGCAGCCATTTCTTCACTACAGCCTCCTAAAGCACACATTTTATACAACATCTTTGTGATCTAGGCATCAACGGCCCGAGCAGGAGAGTGGCTAAGTGGGCAGCACACGCGCTTAGCAGCACTAGGATCATCGGTTTGAATCCCAACCATGGCACTACCTTAAATTGTTTACCTTGTATTTAACTGTATTGTAGTTTGCATGTTCTCCCTGTGCCTGCGTGGGTTTCCTACAGGTACTCTGGCTTCTTTCCACACTCCAAAGACATGCTGGTAGGTAAACAGGCCCTATTATCTATCAATGTGAGTTGGTGACTTTAGATTTTAAGCTCCTTGAGGGCAGGGACTGATGTGGAGGTGTAACACATACACTATATTACCAAAAGTATTGGGACGCCTGCCTTTACACACACATGATCTTTAATGGCATCCGTCTTAGTCCGTAGGGTTCAATATTGAGTTGGCCCACCCTTTGCTGAACTCTTCTGGGAAGGCTGTCCACAAGGTTTAGGAGTGTGTCTATGGGAATGTTTGACCATTCTTCCAGAAGCGCATTTGTGAGGTCAGGCACTGATGTTGGAGAGAAGGCCTGGCTCGCAGTCTCCATTCTAATTCATCCCAAAGGTTTTCTATTGGGTTGAGGTCAGGATTCTGTGCAGGCCAGTCAAGTTTCTCCACCCCAAACTCGCTCATCCATGTCTTTATGGGGCTTGCTTTGTGCACGCAAGTTCATTTGCGTGTAAAGGCATGTGTCCCAATACTTTTGGTAATATAGTGTATGTGTAAACCACTGTGTAAATTGATGGTGCTATATAAGTACCTGTAATAAATAAATGAAAATAAATAAATCTAGCAGGCAGGGGGTGCCACACTCCGCTGAGCAGGGAGTGTAAAGGAAAGAACCCCCCCCCCACACACACACACACACAAAGTTTCATAGGGAAACATGCACAGCTGAGGCTGTCAATCACCTTCTGTGTGCTGAGGGGTGTTGTCACCACAAATGACTAATGCAGATAGCAGAGGGATGAGAGAGCAGGTAGGAACCACATTAGGTGCTATAGAGGTATAAGCTTTGTTCACTTTTCACTACAGAGGTGTACAACCACTTTAAAGGATACGTTCACCTTTTAACAAAAATTATTAAAATGTGCATTCTTTGCAGGAAATTGTGCATTTACTATTTTTTGTTTAGGAGCCTGGAAAGCATTGCACTATCGATCAGCAGATCGCTGATGCCATGCAGGTCTCTTGCAGACTGTCAGTGTGAGCTGTCTGCCCCATACATTGTACAGACATGCAGTTTCACACTGACAGGAAAAATCTATGAAAGGCTGTCAGTAGTTGTAGTCCATTTGTTCACAGAACACTGCGAATAAATGACGCGCCTGGGCAGGCAGAAGCCTGCACGGCCATGTTTTCTTTAGACTGTGGCAGTGAGCGGAGGGGGGGGGAGATACCCCGCTTGCTGCCAAAGCAGAGGATTGGGGGAGTGTGGGAGCCAATGCTGTATCCTGGCCTAGGCCAACAAGGCCCAGGCCTAGGGCAGCACTTTGCAGGGGGGCAGCACGAAAAGAGTCCCCGCCGACTTGTGCTATACTGTTAGTGTAACGCAAGCTGCTTCTAATTTTGACTGTCCTATCAGCCTGGACCACAAACCTTCCTCACTGTGCTATGTTTTCTGTTGCACCATTGGCATGGTTATATCTTCTTAGTCCTCTCCATAAAATTATCAGAAATTTGTGCTTAAAGTAGAACTATAGGCAACACTTTTTTTTTTTTTTTCATTTTTGATAGAGTAAGGGAGGGTTATAACCCTAGTCAGTTTATTTTTTACCATCCCTGTCCCATTGCGGAGATTTCCCTTCACTTCCTGCCCCATAGCCAAACAGGAAGCGAGAGGAAATCTATGCAAATTAAGGGAATCCATTGCCCCCCCAGACCCTCAGAACTAGTGTCCCCACTCGAAAATTTCAGGGTGGGTCTTAAACAAAAAGGGGTGTGGCCTTGACAGGAAGGGGTGGGTCGTATTTAAATTAGGGGGTGCACGAGTTTAGCCAGGCCTAGGGCAGCACAAAACCTAAATACACTACTGGTGGGAGCTGGTATATTTGTAACATGTTACACTCTGAATATGGGTGTAACATGTTACAAAAGGTGAACATAGCGTTTAACTAATAAGGAAATTATGAATAATAATGATTGACTGACCACCAATGTAAAGAAATACTATATTGGCGATCAATGTAAGGGGTACTAAACTGACCACCAATTTAAAGAAGCACTTCATTGGCATCTAAACTGACCACCAATGACATGCTTCTTTACATTGGTGGTCAGTTTAGTACCCCTTACATTGATGGCCAATGAAGTGCTTCTTTACATTGGTGGTTAGTTTAGTACTCCTTACATTGATGCCAATGAAGTGCTTCTTTACATTGGTGGTCAGTTTAGTACCCCTTACATTGATGCCAATGAAGTGCTTCTTTACATTGGTGGTCAGTTTAGTGCCCCTTACATTGATGCCAATGAAGTGCTTCTTTACATTGGTGGTCAGTTTAGTGCCCCTTACATTGATGCCAATGAAGTGCTTCTTTACATTGGTGGTCAGTTTAGTGCCCCTTACATTGATGCCAATGAAGTGCTTCTTTACATTGGTGGTCAGTTTAGTGCCCCTTACATTGATGCCAATGAAGTGCTTCTTTACATTGGTGGTCAGTTTAGTACTCCTTACATTGATGCCAATGAAGTGCTTCTTTACATTGGTGGTCAGTTTAGTGCCCCTTACATTGATGCCAATGAAGTGCTTCTTTACATTGGTGGTCAGTTTAGTACCCCTTACATTGATGCCAATGAAGTGCTTCTTTACATTGGTGGTCAGTTTAGTGCCCCTTACATTGATGCCAATGAAGTGCTTCTTTACATTGGTGGTCAGTTTAGTACTCCTTACATTGATGCCAATGAAGTGCTTCTTTACATTGGTGGTCAGTTTAGTGCCCCTTACATTGATGCCAATGAAGTGCTTCTTTACATTGGTGGTCAGTTTAGTACTCCTTACATTGATGCCAATGAAGTGCTTCTTTACATTGGTGGTCAGTTTAGTACTCCTTACATTGATGGCCAATTAAGTCCTTCTTTACATTGGTGGTCAGTTTAGTACTCCTTACATTGATGGCCAATTAAGTCCTTCTTTACATTGGTGGTCAGTTTAGTACTCCTTACATTGATGGCCAATTAAGTCCTTCTTTACATTGGTGGTCAGTTTAGTACTCCTTACATTGATGGCCAATTAAGTCCTTCTTTACATTGGTGGTCAGTTTAGTGACCCTTACATTGATAGCCAATGAAGTGCTTCTTTACATTGATAGTAGACTAGAGCATAGCAATTCATATGTTATTTCATTTGTAATACTTAGATTTCAGCTTTAATCTGTGCCATCCTGCATTATTTTACCCCTGTAATAAAATTAGTCTTTGGATATCTAATTACATTGTTTATTAATTCACGCAGCAAATCTCAAAACGCATTTGGACTCCATCTCCAACATAAAACTCCTAATCCTCGACATGAGATTCAATGGGATCTACACTCGTTCCTACAGCTTCTCAAATTAACATATATGACTGCGCTTCATTCCTTTGCTTCAGTGTTCACCTGCATTACATTAGACAAGGTAATAATTTATGATAATCATATGAAAATATACAATTAATATTCATCGCCTCTCATTTCTCATCACTTTAGATGATCAGTAATGCAGAGTGAAAACGCTGTCAGGTTTCTAATTGCTTTGTAATGGGCCTGAAACAAGAAAATCATTAAAGACAAACAATCTGTCACTTGTCTGTTACTTTAACTATCTATCACTAAGAAAACTAATTAAAGAAATTGCTAATAAGATACGAACGACGGCGATGCTGAAAAGGTGATTCTGCCGCACACTTTAAAGACGCGTTCACAATGTGCTGCCTGTTCCTAAAAAGAGCATTTCAGGAGGTATCGATCGAAGCTCTGCGGGTGCCAAACTGCAGAAATTCTCATATATAAACCCAATTGGCAGGGGGAATCCTGATAAAAGCAAATGACGCTCTCTTTTATGTACTAGCGAATCAAGCATGGAATTCAGTGCACTGCTTGTTAAGGGTAATAAATTACATTTAGTACAACTAAATAATGATTTTATGTCAAGAACATGCAACGGAAACCTGTCATGGGAGGAACATGCCATTGCTGGCCTCTCTTTCTAAAAATGCCGGTTGCATGGTTGTCATGGTGACATGCGTGATATGATTATACAGGGTTGGGATTTTTTTATTTAATTTGAACTAGTATTAAAGAAGATGTAAGCCTAATTGGGTGGCATTTGCTAAAGCACTGACCTTTTTTTTATTTTTTTTATATACTTCTCACCTTTATTTTATTTGCTGCATCTCAGTGCTGCCTCTTTGCAGCCACTTTACATTTACATGCACTCCATTGATGACTGTATTGTATGTAGCGCCCCTTTACTTTTTAGGGGTGTTATGTGCCTAAATTTAGGGGTTGGTCTGAGATAGTAGCCAGGCTCGGACCACTTTGATTGCTAGGTATGTGCTTCTGCCTATGTGATGCTGCCTGGTGTGTGGTTCCCTGTGGCCTGTGGGTGGCGCTGTCATATCAGGTCAGGGTTGAGCCATGGGTGGCATTACTGCGCCTTAGGGTGTCCTCTCTCGGCGACGGTGCAGTGGGCGTGGTCGGCCTGCTGTGCATGCCGGGAGAGGGTACATAAGGGGCGGACGCTATTTCTAGGGGAGAGAGAGGGGAAGGAGTTGGAGAGTGGAGGAGTGGAGGAGCCGGAGGGGTGTGCCCCTTGGGGGTGCGATGACTGGCCGAGAAGTCTCAGGCACCTTTGGCCCGAGGCTGCAACGTTCCAGGTAGGCCCAGTACCTTTAACTGGGTCTACAGTTAGCCCATTGGAGTCCCAGGGTGCCCGGGAGAGGGTAGCCGCTCTGACCGAGAGGAAGCCAGGGGAGGATCGGTCCCACTGAGGAGATGAGTAATGGAAGATTGCGGTCTCGGGAGACGCCTGGTGACCTGTCAGAGGGAAGGATTCTTTATTCAGGAAAACCCACCTGTAGAGTGCCCATTGGCATTATCCTGTTCTTAAAGTCTACAGAGGTTAGAGGATTTTCTTGTACCCGTCCCAGGAGGGGATAGGGTGACAGAACTGTTCGAGCTCCACACCGGCTGCTAGGACTGTGAGAGAGAACTATCCGGGTGAGCTAAACCCACTCGGGATCGAGTGGCGACGAGGTTACTGGTTGTGCCTGGATCTATTCTTCACACTATTTCTTCTTTCATCCATCTGTCCCGGTATACTACGCAGCAAATAGAAAATAAACTCTCTGTTGGAGTTAAAGTACTTCTGGACATTGTTTTCTTTGGGGGAAGAAATAGAGACTTGACCCCATACTCTGGGGGAGAGAACCAGTGGAGGAAGGTAACTCGCTGCAGGACCCAAAATTTGTGAACACCGCTTAACCTCTTCAAACAGGAGGGTACAGGCATATAGCACGGTGTGCCTTGACTTGCAAGTGAGCCAGGCGAGAAAAAGGTCCGTGTGCTACATGTATTTCTCCTGATTTCCTGATGGTGACAACAGTGGACCATGCCTGTCTAATTTGTGTTGAAACGGTCACATGTGGTTTCTATTGGAAGGCCGTGTGGCAAAGCAAAAGCACTAATAGGAGACAGGGACAGAGCGTTGTCTATGAGCTGTCAGTCCATAAGGGGCGTGGCCCCCCTAGTTTGCATGCGGGGCGCCGGACTTAAAGGGGTTGTAAAAGGTAATAATTTTTTTTTAAAATAACAAACATGTTATACTTACCTCCACTGTGCAGCTCGTTTTGCACAGAGTGGCCCCGAACCTGGTCTTCTGGGGTCCCTCTGCGGCTGTCTCGGCTCCTCCCCGCAAGAATTCACCACCTATATGTGAGCGAGCTCACATAGTGGTGAGTTCTTACGGGCGCGCTCCCGTGATACAGCCGGCGGCTATAGCCGTTCACTGTATCACTCGACCCCGCCCCCGGCGTGCCGCATCATTGGATGTGATTGACAGCAGCATGAGCCAATGGCTGCGCTGCTTTCAATCAACCAATGAATGAGCCGAGAAGCCAGGCCAAGAAGCCAGCACGTTCACGGCGCGGGACTTTCGAGGGGTCAGGTAAGTAAACGGGGGGGCTGGGGGGCCGCTAATGCTCCGATGTTTTTTCACCTTAATGCATAGAATGCATTAAGGTGAAAAAACGTGTAACTTTACAGCCCCTTTAAAGGTTTCTATGAGCTTTTTTAATTTTTTTAAATCCACATGATTAGAGCCATGGGCTCTAATAAGATTGCAAAAAGGTTGGTCTCCGAACCGACCCACTTGTGACACTAGCGAATCAATGGGGGTTATTTACTAAAGGCAAATCCACTTTGCATTACAAGTGCACTTGGAAGTGCAGTCGCTGAAGATCTGAGGGGGACATGCAAGGAAAATAAAAAACAGCATTTTAGCTTGCACATGATTGGATGATAAAATCAGTAAAGCTTCCCCTCATTTCAGATCTACCCCTCAGATTTACAGCGACTGCAATTTCAAGTACATTTTCAGTGCACTTTGCACTTGTAGTTTGCACTTGTAGTGCAAAGTGGATTTACCTTTCGTAAATAACCCCCAATATTCGCTATTGTCTTCCAGCTTCTCCTCCCGGCCAATCAGGACAGGAGGCGGATCGGGTTGGCCAGGAGGAGAAGCCGAGGAAGCCCCGAAGGGCTGAGTGCGGGGGTAAAGTGGAGGGGTGAGTGCGGGGGGGACCGAGTGCGGACCTGGGGGGGGGGGGTTTGTTTGCCATACAGGCCTTTTTTTCAGCAGGAACGTGGGGGGAACACATGTCCGGCACCTCCAGCACTGAATGTATGCAATGGCAAGGGGTGTGATGGAGGGTCTATTGACGCTGGCTGCTGCGGGATCTATATTTTCATGGAAATCTATTGTTGCTGGTGGGGGGGTCTTTTGTTACTGGTTACTGGAGAGTCAATTGTTGCTGGAAGAGGTCTACTGTTTAGGGAGGGGTCTACTGTTGCTGGAGAGTATATTGATGCTGGCTGCTGGGAGATACTAAATTCAATACAATATACTTAGCACTACAAATTTATACTTGACTCTATTGTCTCTAAAAGGGTCAGTACTGGGAGCTGGGTAGGGGTGGAACCAAGGGACGTTTTTCGGAGGTGGTTAGGGGCGGATGGGAGTGGTAATATCAGAATTCTGACTGCAGCTGCAGCCATGATCCTGGTATCATTCTTTTCAGCCAGCAATTCTCTACAAAGGTAAAGTCATCCGAGTGGCTATACAGCCGCCTGATCAGTTTTACAGGCAGCAGAAATTGATCCTTCCCCCTTCCTCCTGCCTGCTGCCTTTCCTGGGCTCTCCCGTCCCACTGGGGAGCCTGGGGCTGATGCAACCTTCTGTTGTTCCTCCCCCTCTTTAATGTCAGAAATTGGAAGTGTCAATGATTTATTTTTTTACCAGCCTGTAAAGCAACTGATCAAAACAATCTCGGCTTATTTGGCTGCTTTGGAGGGCAGAGGAGAGATCTGGGGTCTACTAGACCCCAGATCTCTCCATAAAGAGGACCTTTCATGGCCCATACTATCACATGGGCTGTTGTCCATTGCCTGTTATAGCAATAAATGACAAAATATATACTGTAAATAGAAATTGTAATAAATACATTTAAATAAAACAAGAAAAAATAATGTTTTAAGTGCCCCCTCCCCCCTATGCTCACATGGAAATGCGAACACGTCCATAGGTCCTGCATGCATATGTAAATGGTGATCGCACCACACATATGAGGCGTTGTCACGAACGTCAGAGTAAATAATTCTTGCACCAGACCTCCTGTGTAACTCTAAACTGATAACCTGTAAAGCTTTTAAAGAGTCGCCTATGGATAATTGAATGTACCATAGTTTGTAGCCATTACACTGGCATGCACAACTTTAGAGTGTGACATTTTAGGTATCTATTTACTCAGCATAACATCATCTTTTCGATTTTAACAAAAAATTGGTATTATATTGTATTTTTAACTTAAATTCATTAGTGTTTTTTTCCTGAAAAAGTTTTATAAATAACTGTGCAAATAGTGTATGAAAAATTGCAACACCCACCATTTTACTCTCCAGGGACTTGGACAAACACATAAAATCTATCCAGATTGTGTTGTTGGTGGTGGGTAGAGAGCGCAGGATCAGGCAATTATTCTAATGATTTAAAGTGTTTATTACCCCAACACTTCTTATGCCTCATATGTCCCTGCTGTACCATGTACTTGTATGAGTGTGCTGCTGCTTCTCCTCCCCCAGCTCTTGTGCAGCTGAGAACAGAGGGAATATGATCACTTATAAAAAAGAGAAAAAAAAAGGTATGTAAATGTATTTTTTTTAAATAACAGACATGTTAGACTTACCTCCACTGTGCAGCTCGTTTTGCACAGAGTGGCCCCGATCCACGTCTTCTGGGGCTCCTCGGCGGCTGTCTCGGCTCCTCCCCGCAAGAACTCACCACCTATATGCGAGCTCGCATGGTGGTGAGTGATTGCGGGCGTGCTCCAGTGAGGCTCAGAAACGAGGAGGATGACGGGGGCGAGCGCAGGACTTTCGAGGGCTCAGATAAGTAAAACGGGGGCTCGGGGGGGGGGGGCGTTATTGTCGGATGTTTTTTCATCTTAATGCATAGGATGCATTACGGTGAAAAAACTTTTACCTTTACAACCCCTTTAATACAAAGGGGCATCTATTTATATAAAAAAAAAATCATTGTGCAACTGCAAATACTGTACATTCACACAGCTGTCAAAAATAATATCTGCACTTTGTGTAATATATTTACTTTCAATTATCATCATGTCTCAAGCATTTGCACAGCACACATCACAAATAATTCCTGCAATTTGTGTAATATGTTTACTTCTTATGATCGTCAGCTCCATCTAGTGGCTATAATGCAGCATTTTCTTGAAATACCCAAATCAGGAAAATACCACATTACGGCCACTAGATGACGCTGATGATCATAGGAAGTAAACCTAATGCACATATGACAGGAAATATTTGTGATGGGTGTGTGAATGCTTGAGACATTTTCACAGGATTTTTTTTTTTAAATAGACCATTAAGAGTGATAAAATAGGGCCAGGGAAAAAGTTGGTGGATCGTATGTGTAAGGGAATCAAGTTATTGTCAGTAGGACGTGTCCCGCTGACCACGTACGTGGGGACTGCCTACACCCACACACCCAAATTATCATCACGTAGCACTGTACTGTTAAACATAATTTTTAGAGAAAGTACTAATATTTTTACAAAGTAACAAAAAATAAATGTGTAGAATGAAAATGCTTTGGGAAATGATATCAGATGAAAGATGGACAACAAACCCCCGCCTCGGAAAACCCATACAGTTTAAAATAGAAATGAAAAGGCAAAATATTTGTGTATAGATATAAAAAACATTTTAAATAAATTTTTCCCTTTTTTATAAGGCTCCGTTCACATCTGGCATTTTGGGATCTCAAATCGTACTCGTTTTTGGGCGACAATCTTTGCGCGTTTGCCAACTGAAAGTCACAGCAAAACCGCACCGCATTTAAGGTGCCATTGAAAATGAAATGACACCCCAACGTGCGTTTTGTAATTGTAGTACGTTTTGAGATCGTGGGCAGAACCTAAGCGATTCCGCCTGAGATCCCAAATGTGAATGGAGCCTAAGTGATCACATGCCCTCTGTTCTGCATAAGAGCTGAGGGAGGAGAAACAGCAGAACACTGATCTACCCAGTGAATGGCTGTGCAGATGGGGAGGCGTGTCAGGACAAGTCTGATTATTGGAGAGTAGGCCGAGTTCCCAGAATAGCTAGAGAACTGACCACGCTGGGGTCTCATGCCTAGTGTGGTCAGTTTTTAATAGGAAAGTAGAGGTAATGGCAGGAACACCAGGGATTTCACACAAAGGAAGCAATACAAAGAGAACAGGAGACTTTTTCATACAAGTACATGGTACAGCAGACACATATCAGGAAAAGGAAATGTTGGGTTTACATCGGGGGTCTCAAACTGGCGGCCCTCCAGCTGTTGTGAAACTACAAGTCCCATCATGCCTCTGCCTGTGGGAGTCGTGCTTGTAACTGTCAGCCTTGCAATACCTCATGGGACTTGTAGTTTCACAACAGCTAGAGGGCCGCCAGTTTGATACCCCTGGTTTACATACTCTTTAAATTAGTTTCTGGCTCCACATTTAACTGGTTCCACATTTTTTAGGTTTAGCAGTTGTTTTCCTTTTCGTCTCTGTTGGCATATCTGATCATTGTGTTTGCTGAAAAAGAGCGGAGCTTCTGTCTTCTGCAGGCTGGGGGAAGCATTATTTCAGTTTCCTCTCCCACAGGGATCATGATGCAACATTGTAACTATGGCAACTAACAAGGTGAGAGGCTGCAGCAGGGGCTGATCTGTGTGAGACATTTGCGAACAATGGATGATAACTAAGCAAATATGGCACTGCCCTAAAAAAAAAAAAAAAAAGTTAGTTAAGGCATTATCAGGGGAAAAAACTGATCTGTGTGAGCAAGTGGTAAACTTACACATCACTTAGAATGAATGCACTTAAAGTGGTAGTAAACTCTTTTTTCCCCATAGGTGAGCTTATAATAAAGCTTACCTGTAGATTAAATGAATATCTCCTTGCCGTGCACTGTTTAAGAGATATTCTAGGGAGCAGTAGCCGGTGACGTTTCTGACGCATATGCTCTAAGCATGTCCAAAGTCCGGCCCGCGGGCCAATTGCGGCCCGCGTTCCAGTTTAGTACGGTCCCCTGGTGATTTGGAGATATATATATATATATATATATATATATATATATATATATATATATATCTTTTGTAATATATACTGTATTTATCGGCGCTGCCTTGGAGGGGACAGGGAGGGGGGCGGGACGAGCGCCTTTAGATTACATACAGGAGAATCTCCTGTTTACTCTGTGGCATCTGTAATAGGAAGTCCCATCTCCTGGGCTGCCATTGGACGACTGTTCTGTCTATCATAGAAGGCGGGACTTCGTATGAAATAGGCCACAGAGTAAACAGGAGATTCTCCTGTATGTAATCTGTTGGCGCTTGTCTTGCCCCCCTCCCTGACCCCTCCAAGGCTGCAGATGGGCATCGATCAGGCTGCACTGATGGCAATGGTATGGCTGCATTTATGGCAATGGTGAGGCTGCATTCATGGCAATGGTGAGGCTGCATTCATGGCAATGGTGAGGCTGCATTCATGGCAATGGTGAGGCTGCATTCATGGCAATGGTGAGGCTGCATTCATAGCAATGGTGAGGCTGCAGATGGGCACTGATTAGGCTGCATTGATGGGCACTGACCCTTAATTGGCGTCACAGTTCTTTATTTAAAATGTACGTTTTTTTCCTGAAACTTCCATCTTATAAATAAATACGGTATATCCAAAAAACACGCCCGAGCTAATCTCTTCACCACTCACAGCCACAAAGGCAAGAGAATTCTTGTTGGGCAGTGTATTAGTTCTCAGACAAACACACTTAAACCAAATTTTAATGGTTCAAAGAATGTCAGGCAAAATGGTCGGCCCTCACGCATGTTCACTTCATCAAATCTGGCCCTCTTTGAAAAAAGCTTGGACACCCCTGCTCTAAAGGAACAGCATGCCCGTGCCGCTCCTTCAGAGTTCTGTGCCACAACCGTGACTCCCATGCGCACATCACTGAGGCTCGGCCAATCAGACAGCCAGAGCCCGTGAACCCGGAAGGAAGACCGGGTGAAGATGGAAGCCTTTGCAGAGGCGACAGCATGCACTGGAGGGCTTCATTTCAAGGTAAGTCTTTTATAATGTGCTAGTATGCAGTGCATACTAGCACATTATGCCTTTACCTTGCAGGGAGAGATTTTTTTTTCTCCCAACGTTTACTACCATTTTGACACAAAAAATAGGATTTTGACTTAAAGCGGTATTAAACCCAAAAGTAAATATTTATTATTTTGCAGCTTACCAATTTTTAGGCCTCGATCACACTCGTGTGATCTCAGTTGTGACTTGCGACTTGATTCGCAAAATAACCACATGAGAATGGAAATCACATTGTTTTCAATGGTGCCTATTCACATTAATGCAGCACAGCACAGTGTGATTTTAGAAAAGGGTCCTGTGCTACTTTGGTGCGATTCCAGTGGGATTTTGGTCCCAGAGAATATGCAAAGCAAATCCAAAAAACTTAATCGCACTGAGAATCAGAACAAATTGCAGCAGCAGTAGTGTGAACCTAGCCTTAGATTTGATGGCTGCTTTCATTTTCTTTTTTAGGTTTTTTCATTCCTTTATTTTCACCTGGTGATCTACTCAATAAGTCTGTTGTTTTTCCAAGTTGTTCTGCAGATGTAGCAGTTACAGGCTTGAGAAAAACTATTTGCAACCAATAAGGGGTGCTTACAGCTTTTATTTATGTAAAACCTTTACGCCAAAAGGAAAAAAAAAATGTTTGGCCACTGCACATATACGGCCGTGTGGGTGCTTCCTCCTTCTGAGTGGACGTTCAGGAACGTCCCTCAGAAGGAGAGGGATCGCGGGCGCGCGTGCCCACACTGCGGCATGATCCCGATGCGCTTGTGTCATCCAGACACGGCAAATCTCCAATCGGCAGGAGGGCTCTGTGATTGGTCCTCCTGATCACATGACGGCTGTTTCCAACCAGAGAGAGCCGGTTGCTAGGCGATCGGCTCTCCTCACACGGAAGTTGTCGGTGAGGAGAGGAGAGCGGATCTCTGCAGCCGGCCGGTGATCAGTGAGTATGAGCTGTTTTTTTTACAGCTTTTTACACACTGATCACCAGCCTAGTGTCCCCACACATGTAAAACACAAAGTCCACAAAATAGTGTCCCCAAAACACCTGTCCCCCACATATGTAACAGTAAAATCATATGTCCCAATGATCATCTGTGTACATCTGTACATGATCACACAAACCAATTATTATACACTTAACGGGATATTTTTTTACCAAAGACATGTAGCATAATACATTTCGGCTTAAAGTGGATGTAAACCCACTCTCATCCTTTCTAAACTACTGCCATAGTGCTGATCTATAAGGATATAGAAGTCTCCTGCATGTATCCTTACCTGTCAAATGTCTCCCCTCTGTCTGTTATGAGACCTGAAAAACTGCAGATTCTGTGGGTGGATCTGTTGTCTGGAGCTCGGTGGGTGGAGTCATGATGACAGTAGACTCCCCGCCCTCCTCTACACTCCGCTTGTCAACATGCATTTTCTCCTGTGTATTTCTTACACTAAATTCTGCTATGATCACTAACATCCAGTCAAAACCCAGAAAAGTAACCACATGACTTCAGCATGCCCAATCATGCTGAGGTGTGGAACAGCCAATCCTGGGAGAGCTGCAGAAGAAAGCATTGGGGGTGGGAATTAAAAAATAATGCCTGTGTCAGGCTCCTGCATGAGATATATAAATCACCTGTCACTCACAGCAGGGGGGAAGAACAGACAGGGTTTTCTCTGTTTGTCTTTTTTTTTTTTTTTTTCAGTGAGATAAAACAGAGGATTGCTCAGAGCTGGATTAACTCTTTGTTGCAAGACTGAACACAGATGATCTGAAATCCTATACTATGCATTGTGCCAGCCAAAAAAAAAAAAATTTGGGTTTACATCCACTTTAAATTTATGACAACATTTGATTTTATTGGATTTCTTTTAAAATAGAAAGAAGAAAATATTGTTTTTTTTTCCAAATTTCTGAATAAATACCACCAAAAGAAAGCTCTATTTGTGTGAACAAAATGATAATTTGGGTACAGCGTAGCATGACCGCGCAATTGTCATTGAAAATGTGAGAGCGCTGAAAGCTGAAAAATTGGTCTGGGAAGGAAGGGGGTGAAAGTGCCCAGTATTTAGGTGGTTAATGTCTAAACCGCTGGCAACAAAAGTGAGTACACCCCTAAGTGAAAATGTCCAAATTGTCCGAATTAGCCATTTTCCCTCCCTGGTGTCATGTGACTCATTAGTGTTACAAGGTCTCAGGTGTGAATGGGGAGCAGGCGCTCTCAATCTCTCATACTGATCACTGGAAGTTCACCATGGCACCTAATGGCACAGAACTCTGAGGATCTGAAAAAAAATAATTGTTGCTCTACATAAAGATGGCCTAGGCTATAAGAAGATTGCCAAGACCCTAAAACTGAGCTGCAGCTCGGTGGCCAAGACCATACAGTGGTTTAACAGGACTGGTTCCACACAGAACAGGCAACTATAAAACAGGATGGTAAGCTTCTCCTTGGGACAGAAGATGTAAACAATCTGGAAGAGCTGCTTCAGAGTCGGCCAGGAGTCTGATAAGGTCTGAGAACCACATTGGCCTGAGCCCATTTTGTGCCAGTATGTCTTCAACCTCAATCCTTTGGAGCAGACGAAGCAGGAGCTGCCAAGGAAGAAAGGCATCGATCAGCTTCAACTGATCCCACAGAGTCACCAGAGCATCCATAACTATGGCCAGAGGCAACGCTGTATCCTGGCCTAGGCCAACAAGGCCCAGGCCTAGGGCAGCACTTTGCAGGGGGGCAACACGGAAAGAGTCCCCGCCGGCTTGTGCTACACTGTTAGTGTAACGCAAGCTGCTTCTAATTTTGACTGTCTTATCAGCCTGGACCACAAACCTTCCTCACTGTGCTATATGTTTCTGCTGCACCATTGGCATGGTTATATCTTCTTAGTCCTCTCCATAAAATTATCCGAAATTTGTGCTTAAAGTAGAACTATAGGCAACACTTTTTTTTTTTCATTTTGGATAGAGTAAGGGAGGGTTATAGCCCCTGTCAGTTGATTTTTTACCATCCCTGACCCATTGCAGAGATTTCCCTTCACTTCCTGCCCCATAGCCAAACAGGAAGTGAGAGGAAATCTATGCAAATTAAGGGAATCCATTGCCCCCGGCCCTCAGAACTAGTGTCCCCACTCGAAAATTTCAGGATGGGTCTTAAACAGAAAGGGGTGTGGCCTTGACAGGAAGGGGTGGGTCATATTTAAATTAGGGGGTGCACGAGTTTCGTCAGGCCTAGGGCAGCAAAAAACCTAAATACACTACTGGCCAGAGGATCAGTTTGTTGTTGAATCTAAAAGCCAGGAGGTCCACATATAGCGTTTTTTGACCTGTGAAAGAGGTCATGAAGAGATTACTCTCCTGGATCCAGGAGGTAGTCTACCTGCCAGTTTTTTTTGTTTTGTTTTGTTTTGTTTTTTACACGCCTGGAATGTGCATGGTGGACAGGGCTGGTACGTGAAGTCTGCCCAAATCAGAGTCTAGTTGGCTTCTCTTTGAGCCACAAACCTTCTGGTTCCTCCCTAAAGACAAATATGTCATGTTCACAATACAGTTTGCTTCTCTCTTGGGTTCCCTGCTCCTTCATCTCCTTTGTCACCTTGATCAGATGGTCCACACCATTCCTTCACTGTGGTTATGGGTGTTATCTCACTCCTCCTAACATTATATATTCTGATGGTATACATCATTCATACAAATATATTTTTTACTTCATGGAATCCCAATCATGGCACAAAGACCTTTCACTTAGGACACTCTGGGGAAACCAGGCATTTTGTTCCCAGCTTCTCCTTGGTTCCCCTCTTCAGCTCCCAGGCGATACTTTCCCGGTCGATCTCTGGCATATGGTCTCACACAGTCCCCCACATTGATTCAAGGCATGGACAGTCATCATTTTTATTTATCTTCATTTTCCCCATAGGGGTAGTCACATTGTATCACGGGTCTCCCTTATTCCCTTTCTTTTAGAAATTGATGCATCGTGCTCCTGACGAGTGGGTATAAGCCCACGAAACACGTTGAGATTACTTCTGATGCATCTATTATATTTCAACAATTTTAGATGGTTTTACCATACTGTTAGATCCTCACTGTGACCTTCTCCACCCATTATATGGGGGACCACATATGCAAAAAATCTTCTATACTATGCGCTGTATTGTTATATAATGTCATCAGCCTAAATGTATTTTTTTAGCTTGTATGCAAATTACATATTTTATAAAATGTTAATCATTGGTGTATTAATAAATGTTATTTATCTACACCCATTCGATCATGATTTGGTTCCACCACATACACCTCACACAAAGTCCCAACCTTTTCCCCCTTATGTCTAAAGATTTATGTATGCCAATGCTGGGGTATTGTACAGTTGAATCTGGATACAATGGTCTTGCAGTTGAGAGGTAGTGATGAGCCGAACACCCCCGGGTTCGGTTCGCACCAGAACCCGCGAACGGACCGAAAGTTCGTACGAACATTAGAACCCTATTAAATACAATGGATGCGAATGTTCGAATTCTAAAGTGCTAATTATAACAACTATTATGCATGTTATTGTCCTAAAAAGGGTTTGGGAACCCGGGTTCTGCACCAGGGGACATGTATCAATGCAAAAAGAAGTTTTAAAAACGGTCGTTTTTCGGGAGCAGTCATTTTAATGATGCATAAAGTGAAAAAAAAAAAGTCAAATATTCCTTTAAATATCGTACCTGGGGGGTGTCTAAAGTATGCCTGTGAAGTGCCACGTGTTTCCCGTGTTTAGAACTGTCCCTGCACAAAATGACACTTCTAAAGGAAAAAAAAGCCATTTAAAACTGCTTGCGGCTTTAATGTAATGTCTGGTCCTGGTAATATGGATGAAAATCTTTAAGAAAAATGGCATAGCTACCCCATGACCCCCCCCCCCCCCACCCCAGCCCATTACCAGCCCCTTTGGGTCTTGTATGGATATTAAGGGGAACCCCGCACATAAAATAAAAAAGGCCCTATATACTCTGAACAGCCGTATACAGGCGGTGCATACAAGACAGGGACTGTAGGTTTGTTCTTATGTAGAATCTGTTTGTAATTTTGAACAGGTACATTGTTTAAGTGTAGCTCCAGCCCAAAAATCTATTTTTAAACTTTTTGGAAAACATAGGTAAGGGTTATCACCCCTGTAACATTTGTTTTGCTGTCTGTGCCCCTGTTCAGAACATTTCACCTCACTTTCCGTCCCAATGACAACTGTTTTTGAAATGTGGTGTTTTTCTTGAAACAAGGATTGCTGATAAAGCATCAGTACAGAGGAGACACCTTTCTCCCATATTTATTCTTACAGGAGAGAATTTTCCTTCCTAGGGGTAGATTTCCTCTCACTTCCTGTTGTCTTCTTGCGTTTGCAAGTAGGAGTCATTTGTAAGTTGGATGTTTGAAAGTAGGGACCTGCCGTATATACTCTGCAGAAATAGGCCCCTTAGTTGTTGGTGTTGGCACAACACTGTAAGCACTCACAGTTACTCTTGGTTGGTGCTGGAACGCCCTGCTGTCAACTATTATATCAGGAATTTTAATTACATATAATTGTTGAACAGTGGTAGTAAAAATTGGGCCTTTGATGGTGGTGCTGGTGCCACAACACTGTAAGCCCTGACAGTTACTCTTGGTGGGTGCAGCAATGGGCCCTGCTGTGAATTATTAGATCAATAATTGTAATTGCATGCCCCTGTTGAACAGGGGCTGAAAAATTGGGCCTTTCGTGGTGGTGGTGGTGGTGTTGCCACAACACTGTAAGCCCTCAGAGTTACTCTTGGTGGGTGCAGGAATGGGCCCTGCTGTGAATTATTAGATCAAGAATTGTAATTACATGCCCCTTTTGAACAGGGGCTGAAAAATTGGGCCTTTCGTGGTGGTGGTGGTGGTGGTGGCGTTGCCACAACACTGTAAGCCCTCAGAGTTACTCTTGGTGGGTGCAGCAATGGGCCCTGCTGTGAATTATTAGATCAAGAATTGTAATTGCATGCCCCTGTTGAACAGGGGCTGAAAAATTGGGCCTTAGGCACTGGTGGCACAACACTACAACCCCTCACAGATACGTTACTTGGAGCACAGCAATGAGCCCTGTTGCAAAGTATTGCTTCAAAAATTGTAATGACACGCCCCTGTTAAACAGGGGCTGAAAAATTGGGCCTAAGGCACTGGTGCCACAACACTCCAACCCCTCACAGATACTGTACTTGGAGCACAGCAATGAGCCCTATGGCAAATTATTGCTAAAAAAATTGTAATTACACGCCCCTGTAAAACAGGGGCTGAAAAATTGGGCCTTAGCCACTGGTGGCGGCACCCATAAACAAAAATGATCTTCCAAGCTATCATCATCAATCGTATCATTGAGGACTCGGAGGAGGAGGATAGCCAGTCAACATAACAGCACAGGCACTCAGCATCAGCATCAGTCTTGAAGGGATGTGACATGTTAAAATCAATTAGTCTGTTATATCAGCATCAGGTGTGTGGTAGCTGGTGGTGATCCAAGACTGGTTCATCTTGATGAAAGTCAGTCGATCAACCGAGTCGGTGGACAGGCGCACCCTGTGATCCGTGACAAATCCTCCAGCAGCACTGAATGTGCGTTCCGAAAGAACGCTGGATGCAGGACAGGCCAGTAGCTCAATTGCATACTGTGCAAGCTCTGGCCAGTGATCCATCCTCAAGACCCAGTAAGCCAGAGGATTTTCGGTGGGGAAGGTGTCCAAGTCTGACCTTGCCCCTAGATATTCCTGCACCATGTTTATCAGACGCTGGCGATGGTTGCTGGAACCGATCATACTTTGGGGCTGCGGACTAAAGAATTGTCTGAACGCATCGGTCAGACGGCCACCTTCCCCACCGCTCCTTCTTTGACTGGCCGAAGCCTCAGCAACTCGTTGCCCAGGACCAGGAGTTTGTAACCTCCCAGTCTCTGGGAACGCGTTGCACAGACCTTTCTGCAAGGCCTCCCGGAGTTGTCTCATCCTCTGCTCCCTCTGCGAAGGTAACATAAGGTCCGCAACCTTACCCTTGTACCGTGGATCAAGGAGAGTGGCCAGCCAGTAATGGTCCCTCTCCTTGATCCGAAGAATACGAGGATCCTTCCGCAGACTTTGCAGGATCAGGGAGGCCATGCAGCGTAGGTTTGCTGAGGCATTCGCTCCGGAGTCCTCTGGGTCACTAAGGACGACATGATCCGCAGCCACCTCCTCCCAGCCACGTACAAGTCCACTGGTTTCTTGGGACTGTAAATCATCCCTAAAAGACTGCTGCTGATGATGCTGAGTGCCAGCCTCCACCTCCATGCTGACACAATCCTCCTCCTCCTCCTCCTCTTCCTCTTCCTGTGCGATGGGTGGGACAGAAGGAACACTGTCTGGGTAAAGGGGGCCTTGAGAGGCAAGGAAGTCCTCCTCTTCCTGCCTCTGTTCTGCCTCAAGTGCCCTGTCCATTATTCCACGCAGCGTGTGCTCCAACAGGTGGACAAGAGGTACAGTGTCACTGATGCATGCACTGTCACTGCTCACCATCCTCGTGGCCTCCTCAAATGGTGCCAGGACAGTGCATGCATCCCTGATCATGCCCCACTGGCGTGGAGAAAAAAAACCAAGCTCCCCTGACCCTGTCCTGGTGCCGTAGTCGCACAGGTACTCATTGATGGCCCTCTGCTGCGTGTGCAGCCGCTGCAGCATGGCCAACGTTGAGTTCCACCTGGTGGGCATGTCACATATAAGGCGGTTCTTGGGCAGGTTCAACTCCTTTTGCAGCTCAGCCAGGCGAGCACTGGCATTATAAGATCTGCGGAAATGCACACAGACTTTCCTGGCCTGCCTCAGGACATCCTGTAAGCCCGGGTACCTGCCCAAGAACCGCTGCACCACCAGGTTAAGGACGTGAGCCACACAGGGCACATGGGTCAGTTGTCCCTGTCGGAGGGCGGAGAGGAGGTTGGTGCCATTGTCGCAAACCACCATTCCTGGCTTAAGCTGGCGTGGCGTCAACCACCTCTCGGCCTGGCCCTGCAGAGCAGACAGGACCTCTGCCCCAGTGTGGCTTCTGTCCCCCAAACACACCAGCGCAAGCACGGCATGGCATCTTTTTGCCTGCGTACTTGCGTAGCCCCGTGAACGGCTACGGAGCACCGCTGGTTCATAGGACAAACCACAGGAAGAGGCCATGGAGGAAGAAGAAGAGGAGGGGGTGGAGGAGAGAGGTGTGTCACAACCAGTAGTAGCATTTTGGAGGCGTGGCGGTGGAACAACCTCCAACACTACTGCACCTTGTCCTGCATCCTTCCCAGCTGCCAAAAGAGTGACCCAATGGGCCGTGAAAGAAAGGTAACGTCCCTGTCCATGCCTGCTGGACCATGAGTCAGCGGTAATATGCACCTTACCGCTGACCGCCCTGTCCAGCGAGGCCAAGACATTGCCTTCCACATGCCGGTAGAGAGCCGGAATAGCCTTCCGTGAGAAAAAGTGGCGTTTGGGAACCTGCCACTGAGGAACCGCACATTGCACAAACTCACGGAAGGGGGCCGAGTCTACCAACTGAAAAGGCAGCAGTTGAAGCGCTAGCAATTTAGCCAAGCTAGCATTCAACCGCTGGGCATGTGGATGGCTGGGAGTGAACTTCTTTCGACGGTCCAGCAGCTGGGGCAGGGAAATTTGCCTGCTAGAATCGGACGTCGGTGTACTGCTAGCAGAGTGGCCGCAAGTACTTGGCTGTGACACACCTAATTCTACACCTTCATTCCTCTCAGTGCATGTTTCAGAGAGGACTGAAGTTATAGTGGGGTTGGAGATCCCAGCTGATGCGGTGCAAGGAGAGGTCCGCTTTGTTCTTTGGTGTGGGTCTTTGAGGTAGGCTTGCCAACGAGCTGCATGGCAGGTCAACATATGTCTGGTCAGGCATGTGGTACCCAAGCGGCTGATGTTTTGGCCACGCGATATACGCTTGAGACATATGTTGCAAACAGCAGCTGTGCGATCTGATGCACTAGCCTCAAAAAAGGCCCACACCAAGGAACTTTTTGAATGACGGGCAGAGGCTGCGCCCTGCACAGGCGGAGCTCTGCGGTGTGATTCCGTCGGTGTACTGCCCTTACGCTGGCCACCAAAGGGCATCCTGCCTCGTTGGAGATGTGCCTCCTCCTCATCCTCCTCCTCTCTCCTATTAGGCACCCACGTGGAGTCAGTGACCTCATCATCCCCTCCCTCCTCATCACTGGAGCCAATCTGGCAGTATGCTGCAGCTGCTGGAACATGACTGCCAGATTGGTGTCCTTCTTGAGCATCCCCTCTGTCTGCTCTCACGCTACTGCCTTCCTGTAGCTGGGTTTCATCATCAGACCCTTCGAAACGCTGGGCATCCTCCTGGAGCATGTACCCAACACTGTGCTCAAACAGTTCGGGGGACTCCTCAGGAGGAGGACATGGTGGGTCTAGGGAAGGAGTGACTGATGATGAGTCTGACATTGATACCAGGGAAGAGGACGCTTTGGCAGCTGCTTTGCCAGTACCCTGAGCCTGGGTGAGAGAGGATGAGGAGGAGGAGGAGGGCTTGGTCATCCACTCTACCAAGTCTTCGGCATGATGTGGCTCAACATGTCCAGCTGCCGAAAAGAAGGACAAGCGTGTCCCATGGCCATGTGCTGATGACAATGCACCGCGTCCACGACCAGCACTGTTGCCCCCAGACACAGAGCCTGCTTGCCCTCTTTTATTGCCTCCTGACTGTCTGCCTCTCCTTGTTTGCCTTCCAGACATTCTAATAGATGGCCTGCAGGGAGATGGGAAAAAAGCAATAAGGGCTACCTTCAGGTGTCCTTCTCTGTCCCTTTACTTAAGGATTTCTAAATATGGTTGAGGATTATTGCTTTTGCACAGAATAGCACAACGACAATTTCCCTGACTGTCCAAAAAACAAGGATTTCAAAGATGGTTGATGAGGAATGCTTTGGCACACTATAGCACAAGGAGAATTCCCCTCACTTTCCTTCTTTGTCCCTAGAAACAAGGACTGGCACAGTGAAAGAAACTGACACTCTCCCTACCTAGAGTTTTCTGTCCCTAGAAAAAATGTTTTTTTAAAGCACACTATAGCACAAGGAGAATTCCCCTCACTTTCCTTCTTTGTCCCTAGAAACAAGGACTGGCACAGTGAAAGAAACTGACACTCTCCCTACCTACAGTTTTCTGTCCCTAGAAAAAATGTTTTTTTAAAGCACACTATAGCACAAGGAGAATTCCCCTCACTTTCCTTCTTTGTCCCTAGAAACAAGGACTGGCACAGTGAAAGAAACTGACACTCTCCCTACCTAGAGTTTTCTGTCCCTAGAAAAAATGTTTTTTTAAAGCACACTATAGCACAAGGAGAATTCCCCTCACTTTCCTTCTTTGTCCCTAGAAACAAGGACTGGCACAGTGAAAGAAACTGACACTCTCCCTACCTAGAGTTTTCTGTCCCTAGAAAAAATGTTTTTTTAAAGCACACTATAGCACAAGGAGAATTCCCCTCACTTTCCTTCTTTGTCCCTAGAAACAAGGACTGGCACAGTGAAAGAAACTGACACTCTCCCTACCTACAGTTTTCTGTCCCTAGAAAAAATGTTTTTTTAAAGCACACTATAGCACAAGGAGAATTCCCCTCACTTTCCTTCTTTGTCCCTAGAAACAAGGACTGGCACAGTGAAAGAAACTGACACTCTCCCTACCTACAGTTTTCTGTCCCTAGAAAAAATGTTTTTTTAAAGCACACTATAGCACAAGGAGAATTCCCCTCACTTTCCTTCTTTGTCCCTAGAAACAAGGACTGGCACAGTGAAAGAAACTGACACTCTCCCTACCTACAGTTTTCTGTCCCTAGAAAAAATGTTTTTTTAAAGCACACTATAGCACAAGGAGAATTCCCCTCACTTTCCTTCTTTGTCCCTAGAAACAAGGACTGGCACAGTGAAAGAAACTGACACTCTCCCTACCTACAGTTTTCTGTTCCTAGGAAAAATGTTTTTTTAAAGCACACTATAGCACAAGGAGAATTCCCCTCACTTTCCTTCTTTGTCCCTAGAAACAAGGACTGGCACAGTGAAAGAAACTGACACTCTCCCTACCTACAGTTTTCTGTCCCTAGAAAAAATGTTTTTTTAAAGCACACTATAGCACAAGGAGAATTCCCCTCACTTTCCTTCTTTGTCCCTAGAAACAAGGACTGGCACAGTGAAAGAAACTGACACTCTCCCTACCTACAGTTTTCTGTCCCTAGAAAAAATGTTTTTTTAAAGCACACTATAGCACAAGGAGAAATCCCCTCACTTTCCTTCTTTGTCCCTAGAAACAAGGACTCGCACAGTAAAACACACTGACACTCTCCCTACCTATCCTTCTCTTTCCCTAAACTAAAGGAATCCAGGTTAAGCAAGAAAGAAATAAATGTCACTGTCCCTGCCTATGCTTGTCTTTCCCTGCTCCGGAACACACTACACTAGGCCGCCGTGCTGGCGGCCTTTTATAGTGTGGGGCGTGTACTAAACACCCTCAGCAATAATTGGCCACAGGCATCCTGCCTGTGGCCAATCATTGCTCTCCTCGCTGCCGGCGCTGTGATTGGCCAAGCATGCGGGGTCACAGTGCATGCTTGGCCAATCACAGCGCCTGGATGACACTGCGATGGCGTAGTGCATTGTGGGCCGTTCGCGTCACTCGAATTTGGCGCGAACGGCCCAAATCGTTCGATCTTCGTCGAACGATCGAACAGCCGATGTTCGAGTCGAACGTATGTTCGACTCGAACACGAAGCTCATCCCTATTGAGAGGTCCAGAAGAGATAACGATTTTTAAAAATTTGCTGTTTAAATTGGACATAATACACAGAAGTTACATGTGATCGTAAGCCGGATCAAACAGACAAGTCCAGGGTCAGTGAGCAGGGTACAATACAGAGATTTGTAGTATAGCACACAACTTCCCTAAAGAGGTCCAAAACATTGGCATAACCTGTTCTTTATATATGGTGCTCTGAATAGGTGAGTAAACAACTATTAGGCAGTAGTTACCATTCCCAAAATCCAACTTTTTTTTTTTGTTAAGTCAAAAAAAAAGAAAGACTTTGTTGTGCATAAAGATGGCACTGAAATCGTTAAGCCATTAACCATGGAAGCCATTGTGTTTTTCTGCTGTACATCTCCTTACGATTAGCAGTCCTGTGTATGGCCACAACATCTCACCTAAAGCCTGACACCTTATCTCCCCATAACAACTTCATATCCTTTGCTAATGGCAATGAAATGGTAACAAAGTCAATTAGCAGCTAGATGACAGGTCATAATTGCTGTCTGGCTGCTAATATTTATTTATATATTTACCTTATATATTGTGCAATGACGATGGCAATTCTTATCTGTTTCGATTTTTTTTCACTGAAATGAATTATCTACAGTGCATTGAAAAGTATTCAAACCCTTTAAAATTTTGTGATAGACCAACACAAAGTGGCACATAATTGTGAAGTGGAAGGAAACTGATAAATGGTTTTCATTTTTTTTTTACAAATAAATATCTGAAAAGTGTGGCATGCATTTGTATTCAGCCCCCTTTACTCCGATACCCCTAACTAAAATCTAGTGGAACCAATTGCCTTCAAATCACCCAATTAGTAAATAGAGTCTACCTGTGTGTAATTTAATCTCAGTATTAATACAGCTGTTCTGTGAAGCCCTCAGAGGTTTGTTAGAGAACCTTAGTAAACAAACAGGATCATGAAGACCAAGGAACACACCAGACAGGTCAGGGATAAAGTTGTGGAGAAGTTTAAAGCAGGGTTAGGTTATAAAAAAATATCCCAAGCTTTGAATATCTCACGGAGCATTGTTCAATCCATCATCAGAAAATGGAAAGAGTATGGTACAACTGCAAACCTACCAAGACATGGCCATCCACCTAAAACGGACAGGCCGGGCAAGGAGAGCATTAAATCAAAGAAGCAGCCAAGAGGCCCATGGTAACTCTGGAGGAGCTGCAGAGATCAACAGCTCAGGTGGGAGAATCTGTCCACAGGTGTCACGTACCTAGTAGATGAGCCCGAACTGCAGAGGAAGGCCTCTCTTACACCTCCAACTCGAGGCCCCTGGTAGAGTAAACAGGAGGCACAAGAGTGAGGAGTGGCACGAGCGCCTGGCAGGATCAAGAGGTAAGTCCAGAATTCAGGAGCCTCTGTGCAGGAGGTCAGCGGAACTGGAACAGCAGACTGGAACCTGTAACAGGCTGGATCAGCAGGCTGGAACTGGAAAAGCAGACTGGGACCTGGAACAGGCTGGATCAGCAGACAGGTGCAGCAGACTGGATCAGGTGACTTAGAGCTGGAAGGCAGACTGGAACCTGGAACAGGCTGGATCAGCAGACAGGTGCAGTAGACTGGAACTGGAACAGCTGACTTAGAGCTGGACGGCAGACTGGAACCTGGAACAGTCTGGATCAGCAGACAGGTGCAGCAGGCTGGAACTGGAACAGCAGACTGGGACCTGAAAACAGGCAGGATCAGCAGACAGGTGCAGCAGGCTGGAACTGGAAAAGCAGACTGGGACCTGGAACAGGCTGGATCAGCAGACAGGTGCAGCAGACTGGATCAGGTGACTTAGAGCTGGAAGGCAGACTGGAACCTGGAACAGGCTGGATCAGCAGACAGGTGCAGTAGACTGGAACTGGAACAGCTGACTTAGAGCTGGACGGCAGACTGGAACCTGGAACAGTCTGGATCAGCAGACAGGTGCAGCAGGCTGGAACTGGAACAGCAGACTGGGACCTGAAAACAGGCAGGATCAGCAGACAGGTGCAGCAGGCTGGAACTGGAAAAGCAGACTGGGACCTGGAACAGGCTGGATCAGCAGACAGGTGCAGTAGACTGGAACTGGAACAGGTGACTTAGAGCTGGACGGCAGACTGGAACCTGGAACAGGCTGGATCAGCAGACAGGTGCAGCAGGCTGGAACTGGAACAGCAGACTGGGACCTGAAAACAGGCAGGATCAGCAGACAGGTGCAGCAGGCTGGAACTGGAAAAGCAGACTGGGACCTGGAACAGGCTGGATCAGCAGACAGGTGCAGTAGACTGGAACTGGAACAGGTGACGTAGAGCTGGACGGCAGACTGGAACCTGGAACAGGCTGGATCAGCAGACAGGTGCAGCAGGCTGGAACTGGAACAGCAGACTACAGGAGGGTTCCCACTAGACGGGAACTCAGGAAGGTCAGACAAGCCGGGTCAGTTATCAGGCGGGCAGCAGAAGGACCAGAGGAGCAGGCAGAAGAGAACTCAGACAGGCCGAGGTCAGGTGCAGGCAGATGGCAGGGATGGACAGAGGCAAGCCGGGTAAAGCACAGGAACAGATTTCAGGTATCAAGGAACACACGGAACGCTGTAGAGCAGACAGCAAAGTTCCTGTGTGTCAGTCTGGTTTAAATAGCCTGCCTGGTGTTATTAGACGCGCGTGCACTCCCGTGCGCGCTCGCACATGCGCATTGGCGCCCGCGCACCAGCAAGTCTAGAACGCCTGTTACTGGCAGGATCTTCCTGACAACAGGACAACTATTAGTCGTGCACTCCACAAATCTAGCCTTTATGGAAGAGTAGCAAGAAGAAAGCCATTTTTGAAAGAAAGCCATAAGAAGTCCCATTTGCAGTTTGCGAGAAACCATGTGGGGGACACAGCAAACATGTGGAATAAGGTGCTCTGGTCAGATGAGACCAAAACTGAACTTTTTGGCCTAAAAGCAAAACGCTATGTGTGACGGAAAACTAACACTGCACATCACCCTCAACACACCATCCCCACCGTATATATGTTTTATGAATTTGATGTATTCTCCTTTCTGCCCTGTATAGTCCGATATGCGTTTGGTTTTGTTTACTTGCATATAAGATCAGCACTGGTTGTTCATTCATAATAGTGACAGATCACTGAGCATAGAAAGGGGACAGGCTCTGTGCTGGCTGTACCTCCCTCCATAGGAACACCTATAATTTGGACTTCAAAAGAGGGTAGAGCTACAGCCAGGATTAGGAGGTGTGTTTGATGAACAACAGGGTCACTGAGAACAACAGGGTCACTGAGAACAACAGGGTCACTGAGAACAACAGGGTCACTGAGAACAACAGGGTCAATTGCTATATGTGTAGCGGGTATGTACTTTCCCGGGTGTAAATTTGAACTTGGCAGAGACATCAGTGATGTGTAATTCCCTGCGGCCCTGTGGGTGGCGCTGTCGCCCTGGGCTGACATTGTTCAAGGTGACTCTTGGAGGGAGGACCCAGGTGCACAGCACTGACCCGAAGGTAATACAAGAACGTTGCTTATACCGCATTGACACATGTGGTGGAAGCCAGGCGTGGTGTCCCCGCTCCCTCCCCTCTAAGATACCCCTAGACAAGAGAAAGACGAGACGAGAGAAAGAGGGGAGTGAGGAGGCCGCTACATATGTATTTGGCTCCCTGAGGAAATAGGATAAAAATAAAATAATGAGAGTTCGTCTTTAAGCCTGCCAAACACATATCCCTTTTGCATGTTTTCTCCTGTGATTTGGGAGGAGTATTTGGTATTCATTATGTTTAGAAATTACTGTTTGAGCCATTACAGAAACTACTAATGCAATATAATACTGACCTCAACATAAAAAAAAATATAGAAAAAATCTAAATACTGCAATTGTTACCACGACCTAAATGTTTGTTAAATGCAAAAACAAAAATATAAGGCAAAGTATATATATATATATATATATATATATTGCAAACTAATGTTTCCTTCTCATGTTTTTTTCACAAATGTTTGCGCAGCTTCCACTGAAGTCTACTGGGGTCAAGAATGCTTGAAGCTTCTACAACTGAATGGAACAGATACATACAAAAAAAACGCGGAAATGGAAGAACTGATACATCAAGCAAATGACACACCCTCTTAAGCCCTGTACACACGGCCGGGATTCCCGGCGGTATAAAGTCCGCCGGGAATCCCGGCGGAAAAACTGCGGGGAGAGCTTTGGCCGGGAATCCCAGCCGTGTGTACAGGGCTTATGTTCCCTCGGCACTACCTCGCAGTGTTTTCCATTGGCAAGTGTAGTAAATATGGCGGAAGAAAAAAACGCCAGGAGTCCCAGCGGGAAAATAGAGAGCAGGTTCTCTATTTTTCCCGCCGGGATTCCCGTCAGTTTTCCCGGCGAGGGAGCATACACACGCCCGGTTTTCATGGCAAAAAGCTCTCCCAGCAGTTTTCTTGCTGGGAAAACCGGTCGTGTGTACGAGGCTTAAGTTTTGTAAATCGTGGTCTTGCTGGTTACACTTTACTACGACAGACGAGTATAAGCAAGCCATAACATGAATAATCCCTGAGAGCTGTGGCAGAGAATCGAGAAAACCGAGAAACCCCTCCCCAGCCTATCTCATCGCTCCTCCTTCCCTACCCGGATTTGCCCTTCATGTAAAACCTCAACACATGGCAACTGCCAGAGGCACCCTCCCTAGACCTCCCGGTACCCACGTTCCTTGCCCCCCCTCCCCGGCTTACCCCCACTTGTTTTTAAACACAATATACCCAGATTTAGGGTTCCCACACCCGAACCTGGATACCAGATCTATCATCACACTATCCATACTTGTCATTTACCACTGATAGCTGATAGAATATAAACCTGGTGCTTCCTTATGATTCGTACGCCTAATGACAAACGAAACCGGACATGTTATGTCATATATGATTTGTATATCTCCCTGAACGAATATACTGTTTCATCTGTATACTTACCATAGCGGCTGCATCCGCGATTTTGCACTTCATTGTTATGTTACGCATACTTTCAATAAAAATTTTGAAAAAAAAAAGAATGCTTGAAGCTTGTAGCATAAAATAAGCTCATGTACTTTTTTGAGTTACAAGCTTTTCTATGTGCTATGGCACCATTGAAAACCATGGGAATTTGGAGGTTGAAAGAGAAGTACGGGAATGGCAAAAAATAAAAAATACTCTCACCTAGATGGCTGCAGCACCAATATCAACTGCTGCTGTCCCCACTGGTTCTACCCTGAGAACTGAGCGATCAAACACTACTTATCGCTCTGTTCTCCCCTCCACTCTTAGCAGAGAGCGATTACTGTCACCGGCTCTGCTGGGCTGTGGAAGGGGTGGGGGGGGGGGGCTGGATCAGGCAGGCTCTAAGCGACCGATCTCACCTATGCAGTTGGGATCTTTTCAGAGCCTGGACCAGCAAAGTGACATCAGCCGTCAGTGGACTTTAGCCCACTGTTGGCTGAAAACGAGTCGCAGGGGTACAGAAGGAACTGCACTCCTGTGATCCATAGGAGAAGGATAGCCAAAAAAGCTTAGGCGCACCCTGTGATCCATGACAAAGCCTCCAGCAGCACTGAATGTGCGTTCCGAAAGAACGCTGGATGCAGGACAGGCCAGTAGCTCAATTGCATACCGTGCAAGCTCTGGCCAGTGATCCATCCTCAAGACCCAGTAAGCCAGAGGATTTTCGGTGGGAAAGGTGTCCAAGTCTGACCTTGCCCCTAGGTATTCCTGCACCATGTATATCAGACGCTGGCGATGGTTGCTGGAAACGATAATACCTTGGGGCTGCTGACTAAAAAATTGTCTGAACGCATCGGTCAGACGGCCACCTTCCACACTGCTCCTTCTTTGCCTGACCGAAGCCTCAGCAACTCGTTGTCCAGGACCAGGAGTATGTAACCTCCCAGTCTCTGGGAACGCGTTGCACAGACCTTTCTGCAAGGCCTCCCGGAGATGTCTCATCCTCTGCTCCCTCTGCGATGGTAAGATAAGGTCCGCAACCTTACCCTTGTACCGTAGATCAAGGAGAGTGGCCAGCCAGTAATGGTCCCTCTCCTTGATCCGAAGAATACGAGGATCCTTCCGCAGACTTTGCAGGATCAGGGAGGCCATGCAGCGTAGGTTAGCTGAGGCATTCGGTCCGGAGTCCTCTGGGTCACTAAGGACGACATGATCCGCAGCCACCTCCTCCCAGCCACGTACAAGTCCACGGGTTTTTTGGGACTGTAAATCATCCCTAAAAGACTGCTGCTGTTGATGCTGAGTGCCAGGCTCCACCTCCATGCTGACACAATCCTCCTCCTTCTCCTCCTCCTCCTCTTCCTGTGCGATGGGTGGGACAGAAGGAACACTGTCTGGGTAAAGTGGGCCTTGAGAGGCAAGGAAGTCCTCCTCTTCCTGCCTCTGTTCTGCCTCAAGTGCCCTGTCCATTATTCCACGCAGCGTATGCTCCAACAGGTGGACAAGAGGTACAGTGTCACTGATGCATGCACTGTCACTGCTCACCATCCTCGTGGCCTCCTCAAATGGTGCCAGGACAGTGCATGCATCCCTGATCATGCCCCACTGGCGTGGTGAAAAAAAACAAACAGAGCTCCCCTGACCCTGTCCTGGTGCCGTAGTCGCACAGGTACTCATTGATGGCCCTCTGCTGCGTGTGCAGCCGCTGCAGCATGGCCAACGTTGAGTTCCACCTGGTGGGCATGTCACATATAAGGCGGTTCTTGGGCAGGTTCAACTCCTTTTGCAGCTCAGCCAGCCGAGCACTGGCAATATATGATCTGCGGAAATGCACACAGACTTTCCTGGCCTGCCTCAGGACATCCTGTAAGCCCGGGTACCTGCCCAAGAACCGCTGCACCACCAGGTTAAGGACGTGAGCCACACAGGGCACATGGGTCAGTTGTCCCTGTCGGAGGGCGGAGAGGAGGTTGGTGCCATTGTCGCAAACCACCATTTCTGGCTTAAGCTGGCGTGGCGTCAACCACCTCTCGGCCTGCTACTGCAGAGCTGACAGAACCTCTGCCCCAGTGTGGCTCCTGTCCCCCAAACACACCAGCGCAAGCAAGGCATGGCATCTTTTTGCCTGCGTACTTGCGTAGCCCCTTGAACGCCTACAGAGCACCGCTGGTTCCGAGGACAAAGCACAGGAAGAGGCCATGGAGGAAGAAGAGGAGGGGGTGGAGGAGAGAGGTGGGTCACAACCAGTAGTAGCATTTTGGAGGCGTGGCGGCGGAACAACCTCCAACACTACTGCACCTTGTCCTGCATCCTTCCCAGCTGCCAAAAGAGTGACCCAATGGGCCATGAAAGAAAGGTATCGTCCCTGTCCATGCCTGCTGGACCATGAGTCAGTGGTAATATGCACCTTACCGCTGACCGCCCTGTCCAGCGAGGCATGGACATTGCCTTCCACATGCCGGTAGAGAGCCGGAATCGCCTTCCGTGAGAAAAAGTGGCGTTTGGGAACCTGCGACTGAGGAACCGCACATTGCACAAACTCACGGAAGGGGGCAGAGTCTACCAACTGAAAAGGCAGCAGTTGAAGTGCTAGCAATTTAGCCAAGCTAGCATTCAACCACTGGGCATGTGGATGGCTGGGAGTGAACTTCTTTAGACGGTCCAGCAGCTGGGGCAGGGAAATTTGCCTGCTACAATCGGACGTCGGTGTACTGCTAGCAGAGTGCCCACAAGTACTTGGCTGTGACACACCTAATTCTACACCTTCATTCCTCTCAGTGCAAGTTTCAGAGAGGACTGAAGGTATAGTGGGGTTGGAGATCCCAGCTGATGAGGAGCAAGGATAGGTCCGCTTTGTTCTTTGGTGTGGGTCTTTAAGGTACGCTTGTCAACGAGCTGCATGGCAGGTCAACATATGTCTGGTCAAGCATGTGGTGCCCAAGCGGCTGATGTTTTGGCCACGTGAGATACGCTTGAGACATATGTTGCAAATAGCAGCGGTGCGATCTGATGCACTCAACTCAAAAAAGGCCCAAACCAAAGAACTTTTGGAATAACGAGCAGAGGCAGCGCCCTGCACAGGCGGAGCTCTGCGGTGTGATTCAGTCGGTGTGCTGCCCTTAAGCTGGCCCCCGGAGGGCATCCTGCCTAGTTGGAGATGTGCCTCCTCCTCATCCTCCTCCTCCTGTCTCTCCTATCAGGCACCCACGTGGAGTCAGTGACCTCATCATCCCCTCCCTCCTCATCACTGGAGCCAATCTGGCAGTATGCTGCAGCTGCTGGAACATGACTTCCAGATTGCTGTCCTTCTTCAGCATCCCCTCTCTCTGCGCTCACGCTACTGCCTTCCTCTAGCTGGGTATCATCATCAGACCCGTCAAAACGCTGGGCATGCTCCTGGAGCATGTACCCAACACTGTGCTCAAACAGTTCGGGGGACTCCTCAGGAGGACATGGTGGGTCTAGGGAAGGAGCGACTGATGATGACATTGATACGAGGGAAGAGGACGCTTTGGAAGCTGCTTTGCCAGTACCCTGAGCCTGGGTGAGAGAGGATGAGGAGGATGAGGGCTTGGTCATCCACTCTACCAAGTCTTCGGCATGATGCGGCTCAACACGTCCAGCTACCGAAAATAAGGACAAGCGTGTCCCATGGCCACGTGCTGATGACGATGCACCGCGTCCACGACCAGCACTGTTGTCTCTAGACACAGAGCCGGCTTGCCCTCTTTTATTGGCTCCTGACTGTCTGCCTCTTCTTGTTGGCCTTCCAGACATAGTAATGGACTGCTGGGAGATGTGAAAACCAGGAATTGGAGTAGTGTATATTGTGCTGGAGGCACATAACACCCACTAACTCCTGCAGATGCCTTTATTATAGAACACCAGCAATAAAGGGTAGATACAGGTGTATACTGTGCTGTGCTGGAGGGACACAACACCCACTAACTCCTGCAGATGCCTTTTTTAGAGAACACCAGCAATAAAGGGTAGATACAGGTGTATACTGTGCTGTGCTGGGGGGGGGGGGGACAACACCCACTAACTCCTGCAGATGCCTTTATTAGAGAACACCAGCAATAAAGGGTAGATACAGGTGTATACTGTGCTGTGCTGGAGGGATACAACACCCACTAACTCCTGCAGATGCCTTTATTAGAGAACACCAGCAATAAAGGGTAGATACAGGTGTATACTGTGCTGGGGCACACAACACCCACTAACTCCTGCAGATGCCTGTATTATAGAACAGCAAAAAAGTGTAGATACAGGTGTATACTGTGCTGGGGCACACAACACCCACTAACTCCTGCAGATGCCTGAGAAAAGAACACACTGTCCCTGCCTATCTAGCTTAGAGAACAGTAATAAAGGGTAGATACAGGTGTATACTGTGCTGGGGCACACAACACCCACTAACTCCTGCAGATGCCTGAGAAAAGAACACACTGTCCCTGCCTATCTAGCTTAGAGAACAGCAATAAATGGTAGATACAGGTGTATACTGCGCTGGAGGCACACAACACCCACTAACTCCTGCAGATGCCTGAGAAAAGAACACACTGTCCTTGCCTGCCTATCTAGCTCAGAGAACAGCAATAAAGGGTAGATACAGGTGTATACTGTGCTGGGGCACACAAGACCCACTAACTCCTGCAGATGCCTGAGAAAAGAACACACTGTCCCTGCCTATCTAGCTTACAGAACAGTAATTAAGGGTAGATACAGGTGTATACTGTGCTGGGGCACACAACACCCACTAACTCCTGCAGATGCCTGAGAAAAGAACACACTGTCCCTGCCTATCTAGCTTAGAGAACAGCAATAAAGGGTAGATACAGGTGTATACTGCGCTGGAGGCACACAACACCCACTAACTCCTGCAGATGCCTGAGAAAAGAACACACTGTCCCTGCCTGCCTATCTAGCTGAGCCCCCTGAGCCACAGGCCTCCTGCCATCCTGCCTGTGGCCAATTATGGCTCTCCTCGCTGCCGGCGCTGTGATTGGCCAAGCATGCGGGGTCACAGTGCATGCTTGGCCAATCACAGCGCCGACAATTCAGTGCGATGGCGCAGTGCATTGTGGGCCGTTCGCGTCACACGAATTTGGCGCGAATGGCCCACAAAGTTCTGGCGAACAGGCGAACAGGCGATGTTCGAGTCGAACATGCGTTCGACTCGAACACCGAGCTCATCCCTACTTTTGAATAGGCGCTATGTGGAAATTTAATGTTATCTGAGCTGTAAATAGCTCAGAGTAATTGTGTAAAGCGATTTGCTTCTGATCCAGTTTGGCTGTGTTGAGTGCATTTCCCACTGTTGCCAGTAGGTGTTGCTGTCACCACAGGCAAGTGTGAGAAATACAGCAGGCCAAGTGCATTGACTGTTCTTTCCCAGAAACAGACCAGTGGGAGTGTTCTTACTGCTGTGCATTCTGGGAGAGGATATTTAACGGACAGACGCCATGTTTTCAGTCCCTTCTACCCAGGGGCCTGCTGGCTCTTCTACCAAAGGCCCTCCTGGCCTAAGGTATGTGGCTGCTGCTCTTTTCTACCTCGGGCCCTGCTGGCTCGAGGCTGTACTACTACTAGTAGGCCCAGAAGTTTGTCTGGGGCCTACTGAACTGAAGGTGGTCCTGTGCCGTCTTGCCTGCGGGGAGAAGTCACTCAAATGGAGAAGATTCCAGGGGAGGACCTTGCTGGAGAGAACCGAGCTGAAGGCTGGTTTCTCAGGAAGGGCCTGGTGACTCGTTTGGAGGATGCACTCAAGTTAACCTACCTCACAGTACTGCTGGATGGCTTAAAGATTCTGGTACTGTGCAGCTGACTTCTAACTAACTGACTGCTGGCTACAGAATCCTGTGGCAGAGGATTATCCAGGAGTTTCCATTTATCGATCGCTAAGTTTGTGGCAGAGACTTTGTCCGTGCTTCATACCGACTGCTAGGTCGGTGTGAGAGGCCTATCCGGTTGTCGCAGGATCCAGAGACAGAAAGCTGTTTGTCCTCTGGATTCAAGAATCTCATCAGCGATCTGCATTAAGGTATCTGAACTTCCCCTAACCCTCTATCCTTCTACTACTGAAGCTGTTTAATAAAGAATGAGAAAAAGACTGAAGTGACTGGCAATCACATCTACTCAAAACTACCTAACATAGACTCTTAGCATCTACTACGGTGAAAGGTGGGGTAATGGCAGGACCCAAATTTAATTCAGCAGCCCTCTAGGGGGTATCGCTACACCTACATGGATCGAAATTTGGCAAGTCCAGTAGGGACCAACTGAATTCCGATCCATGTATGGTCACTGTGGGTGATTGACTTCTATCTTTTAGAAAAAAGCTGCTCCATCAGCACGAAAGGCTATAAGACTGCAGCACTGATCTGTGTATTCTGAAGGTGGGGAAATCTCCCCGCTGTCAGAATACAATGACATAACGGGATGGATTCCCCCATCCACCTCGAATGTGTGGATGAGGGGGATCAGGTCAGTTTTTTTCTGTTCAACCCACAGGTTTAGAAAAAAACTGACAGATCTAGCACCAGCTTAAGTTAATGGGTTTATTCAATGGGGCAATACAAAGAGCAAAGTTGATGCACATATGGCAGCTAAGTATATCATACAAAGCAACCAGACAATAGTAGACTCAATTTGACTGTTGATATAAGCTCTTGAACCCTCCACTTAATTATCGGACGCGTCTTCTGAATAACTCTGATATAGAAATGTCAGTCAGAGAGTGTATGTACTGACCTGTGATTCCCCTTCAAATTCTAAAAACTAAATCTCAGACCCAAAAAGGTGACTTTGCCCATTTACCAAAGAGACATTTTCACTACACTGTTTAATTAAGTTAAATAGGCTGCATTTCAACTACTTAACACATTTTAACCTACAAATTATCACCTTTTGCTCATTCAGATTATACATTGGAGTGTAATGCAATTAATGACCTGCAATGAATGTCCTTTTATCATGCCAGCTTAACGAGAACAGTCAGATCAGGAATTTTCTACTGAAATAATATATTACTTAAAAGAAAACACTAAGAATATTCATCAAAAACCTCCCAGCTGCATCTGGAAGACAATTACCCACATGTACTACTAAATGCAAAGCATATTCAATGTCTTTGCTGAATTCTGTTTCCCAATATGACCAATATTTAGGTGAACTAGAAATAATGTTTGAAAATAGATTTACACAAGGCTTCATTTATTCTCTAAGTAAACCCGTAGTCTGTTTCTTAATATTCTATTTGACATATGTATCTAAACTTATGTGTATTTCCTTTCAATAAAGTTGGTTTTTCCAATAAAAAAAAAACCCTGTAGTCTGGCAAAAGAGGGTATAGTATATTTTCAGTAAATAATTATTGCATATTTTTGCAGCTTTAAGCACCGATTCTGAATTTTTTCTCATACACTCTCATGTAAAAATCAGCATTTAATTTTGCTAGAAAATTACTTGGAACCCCCCAAAAGTATATATTTAAGAGCAGAGACCCTGGAGAATATAATAGTGGTTGTTGCAATTTTTTTATGAAAAAATTTGCACAGCCATTTTTAAAATGCACATTTTCAGTAAAAAAAAAAAAAAAAAGACTTTAATGAGTTTTAGTTCCCATAAACACAATATAATACCCACTTTTTTTTGGTAGACTATTTAAGACACAGAGTAAATAGATACCTAACATCAAATCAAATACACGTCTTAAAGAAAATCTTTTAGAGCATTAGTAGCGCTCCCCCAGTTTAAAAAACACTGTGTGTATATAAATTCAATGTCTATAAATAAAATGTATGTGTAAGAATTGTTTTAATTGTTTATGCATGTGCGCTTTGGCAAGTGGTATTTTTTATCCATTTCTTTATGAGTTAAGACCCGTACACACAATACGAAAATCAGAAGTAAAATTTCGTCCGACGAACGATCTGCCGATTTTCGGATCGTTGGTACGGTGCTTTCAACAGCCGATTCCGGTTTTTCGTCCGACAAAAGCTGGATGTGCAGACTATAAAATTTTTAATTAATTCAATCTTATTTTATTTGTTTATGCAGTGAAACGACAGAAAAAGACATACATTGTCTTAAACATTACAAACATTAATAGGATACATCCTCAACAGGCATCATGTGTGTCAGAACAGAGCAGGGCTAAGTACTATCAGATGAAAGTATACACAAACCTATTTGGAGAGTATGAAGTAGGGTCACTCAATGGGTTATAGGTAGTAGGTAAATGGAAGCCCTGGTACGTTATCCTACTGGGTTCTTAGAGGTGTATTTATGTGTAGAGAAAAGAGAAAGAGTCAGAGTCAGGGGCAAATAGTAGGGGTACACAGATAGGGGACAGGGATCAGAATCACTCCATCAAGGTCCGAGAGTGGTCTCGTCCAGGGCACACTCCGCCCAAGAGATAAACTCCGAGGAGTACCGAAACACGGACCACGAAGTCCATGCGAGAGAGAACTGTTCACTTTTGTCATTTTCCTCCGCCACCAGGCGCTCAAGGTCCCTAATGCGGTCCACCTCAACAGCCCAATCCCCCAGGGAAGGCATGGTTGTCGTTCTCCAATGACGGGGAATCACTACCCTGACCGCCGCCAGAAAGTGTCGCAAGACATCATTTCTGATGGATTTAAATGATCCTGGGATAATAGACAAGAGAGCCACCTCAGGTGAAGGGTGGATAGAGGTCGCCATCAATTTGCAGTAGAGTGTGAAAATCCGCTGCCAGTACCTCCGCACAGGAGGGCACTCCCACCAGATGTGGAGCATGGTTCCCCGGGAGCCGAGGCACCGCCAGCAGGCATCCGACACCTCCGGATTGAAGTGGTGAAGAGTTGATGGACATCTGTACCATCTTGTTAACAGTTTAAACCCCTTCTCCTGGGTCTTGGTGGCTATGGACAATTTGTGCGTCAGGGTAAAACATTTTTGCCAGTCAATAGTGGAGATAGTGCGACGGAGGTCTGTCTCCCAGGCCACCGTATACGGTGGGAGGCCAGGGGAGTAAACATCGAGCAGAAGGGAGTATAGTTGCGATACAACATGCGTTGGAGGTTCCACCTGCAGGAGCAGTTCCTCGAATCCCGTCGGTTCAGCAAGAATGTCTGTAATAGATGGGAAAGTCCGGATGTAGGAGGCAGTCTGTTGCCTCCGAAGCCACTGCATGGGGTGACGGGAGGTCAGACCGGTAGAGGTATCTGACCTCAAAGTGGGGTCTGCACGAAGGACCTGGGCAAGTCGCCTATGATCCTCTCTTCGCCATGGTCCAAATCTTGCTACCGACATAGCTGGCGGAAAGGCCGGGGTCCCAAAGAAGGGAGTCATAGGCCCCATGCGGTTTGATAAGCCCCTTCTGGACAGCATGCAATCCCAAATCTGGATCGTTTGATGGGTAAGGTCATTAAGAGGGCCCGAACCCCCCCGTACCGTAGGTAAGGTCCAGGGGAGAGCGGAGAGCTCAATTGGGCTCATGTGGCTTTCCAACTGAACCCAAAGCTTGGTTGAAGAATGATGGAACCAATCTAGTATGCGGGTGAGCACTGCTGCTTTATGGTATAGGGAGGCATCTGGGGCTCCAGCCCCCCCCCCGAGCCTTTGGAAGAGAGAGTGTTTCATACCGTATCCTGGGACGGGCCGCATTCCAAATAAATTTGGAAAACAGTTGGCGTATTTTCTTAAAGTACGAATTAGGTATGTGAATAGGGATGGTCTGAAACAAATACAGGAACCTAGGGAGAACATCCATTTTCAGGGCATTCACTCTACCTAGCCATGAGAGCTGTTTGGACGCATAATTGATTAAATCTGCCTGGGTCCTAAGAAGTAGGGGGGCAAAGTTCAAGGAAAAAAGTTGGGAAGCATCCGCCGGTATTTGAATTCACCTTATGGAGGGGGAACCAGTTTTGAAGGGGAAGGAAGACGATAGTCTTTGCAGGGCCGACGTAGACAGAGATATGTTGAGGATTTCCGATTTATTGTAGTTGACCTTGAAGTTGCTAACTTCTCCAAATTTCCGAAACTCCTGCAATACCAAGGGCAAGGATGTGTGAGGGTGTGTCACGAACAGGAGCAGATCATCTGCAAAGAGGGCAAGTTTAGTATGTGTGGGCCCGACTGTTATGCCTTGGATAGAAGAATTGTTACGTAGAGCAATAGCTAGATGTTCCATAGTGAGAACGTAGAGGAGGGGGGACAATGGGCATCCCTGTCGCGTCCCGTTAGATACAGAGAAGGCTGGAGATAGCGAGCCATTTAGTCTAATCCTAGCATATGGAGAGGAGTAAAGGGACATTATTCTCGCCATCATATTGGTTCCCACGCCTATTTGTCGCAGGGATAGTCGAAGGAACTGCCAGTCTACTCGGTCGAATGCCTTCTCGGCATCGACTGTTAAGAGGCATAGTGGGATATCGTGGGACCGGGCATAGTTGGTTAAAAGAAGGGTCTTCAGGGTATTGTCCCTAGCCTCACGGCCACTCACAAAGCCGACCTGGTCTAGGTGTATTATCCCAGGCAACAATGGTTGTAATCTATTGGCTAGGATTTTAGCAAAGACTTTCAAATCGACCCCAATCAAGGAGATCGGCCTATAGCTTGCACAAAGAGTGGGGTCTTTGCCTGGCTTTGGGATGAGGGATATGTGAGCCTCAAGTGTTTGTGGAGGGAACACTGAACCCTCCGACAAAGAGTTGAACACCTTAGTTAGAAAGGGCGTGAGGAGGGTGGCAAAAAGTTTGTAGAACTTAGGAGTAAAGCCGCCTGGGCCCGGGCTCTTTCCACTCGGTGTACCCGCTATGGCTTTGGTGACTTCGTCTTCTGTGATTGAGGTTTCCAGATCAGCGATGACGTCATCGTCTAATGTAGGGAGCGCGGTTTCCAATACATATGACATCTGGTCCTCCACCCCGGAGGAAGGGGAACTTGTCCCTTGAGTCTTAGGGATATTGTACAGGGACTGATAAAAGTCCCTGAATTCCCCCGCCATCTTAGTGGGTGAGGATACCATTTCCCCCTGTGCCCCCCGAATATGAGGCACAAAGGCGGAGGTTGTTTTTGGGTGCAGGGAGCGAGCCAGTGGCCTACCACATTTATCTCGAAACTTATATTGATGGAAAGTGAGCTTATCTGCATATGTACGTGCAGAGGCTTCATAAAGTTCTCTAAGTTGTGATCGTGCCCTAGAAACGTCCGCCAGCATTGTCACTGTCGGGGATCGTTTGTGCTCAGTTTCTAAGTTTCTAAGCGTTTTATTTGCTGCCTCTATGGCGGCTGAGCGCTCCTTTTTAAGACGCGTACCCATTTGGATAAAGGTACCACGTAGGACAGCCTTAAGTGCCTCCCATTGAAAGGGCAACGATGTCGTATCCAAAGCGTGGTCCGCAAAAAAGTTAGAGATTGTATCTGAAACCCTTGTCACACATTCCGGGTTCGTAAGCAGCGAATCGTTCAAGCGCCATGACCATTCCCTAATCGGAGTGGAAGGGAGCGAGAATGTCATGTGTATAGGAGAATGGTCAGACCAGACCATTGGGTCTATGGTGCATTCCGGGGACCAGTCCAGGCAGCTATGGTCACTCATTAGGTAATCTATGCGACTATAGGTGTGATGAACATGGGAGAAGTGGGTATAGTTACGGGCCGTGGGGTGCAGCACTCTCCAAACGTCCACCAGACGCAGATCGTAGAATGCCCGTTTCAGAGCCCTCAGTTTGGGGAAGGAGATACACGATCGCGAGGTGGAGGAATCTAAAAGTGGTTCAAGAGGGGTGTTAAAATCTCCCCCCAATATGAGCTTACCCTCCCTGAATCCTGACAAAATCCTCATGTATTGTAACGCGGCCGATACTTGGTTAACATTAGGAAGGTAAATGTTAGCTACTGTAAATTTGGTACCCCATAACACGAATTTCACAAAAACATACCTCCCCTGGGGGTCCGAGAGATGGTCAAGCACCTCTATAGGGAGCGTCTTATGGAAGGCCACAGACACTCCCTTGGCTTTCTGGGTTGGGCTAGTGCTGTGGAACCACCTGTTGAAGTATCTGTTGGAACAGGAAGGGGTGGAGGCAGAGTGAAAATGTGTCTCTTGGAGAAGAAGCACATTGACTTGGCGTTTGTGCATTTGATACAGGATTTGTCCTCTTTTGGAGGCAATATTGAGCCCATTGACATTGTAGGAACAGAATTGTAACCTAGGGTGAGAGGTCACTGTGTGGGCCATGATGGAGCGATGGGGGGGAGGGGGGGGGAGAGAGAGAAGAAGAAAAAAAGAAAAGCGGGGAAGAAAAAAAAAGGGGGGAAACACAACAGGGGAGGAAGAGAGAAGGTAGAGCGAGGCGGGGGAGAGATTGAACGTAGAGAGCACCTGGGGAAGGCGGCTCAAGAATACTAAAGTGTGCGCAAAAACGTAACACTTCGTGAAATATCACGTAGTAGGCACTAACTGTGCCAATCCTATTTAGGGGGAGAGAACGGGGTTAGAACAGCTGAGTTGTGATCCCGACAACCTAACAGGCATATATAACATAACTGTAAGTGTAACACACCCAATGACCGTGGCATCTAATGCTCAACTGCCTAGTCACTAAAGGGCAGAGTGTCGGACTAATACCATTGGTACGCTGGAGTGTAATAAACAGTCTAAAATTACATAGAAAAATAACATCAACGTAGAACAAGGTGTACACAAACTGGTGACAGAATAAAGGCACAGGTATTCCCGCGTAAGCATGCGAGGGTTGGAAGCACCAATTACTACATTTATAGCAGCATTAACTATGATAGTTGTCACGGCTTAGCTCAGATATCTGTGTAAACGCACAGAAGGTGTCAGTGATAAGGCCAGTCAGTCCCAAGCTCCAGGGACATAGATGTCCAGAGCCCGAGGGAAGACCCGGAGGTCCCCGGACAAGCCAAAGGGCTATGCCCGGGAAACACCAAGCCAGCCAGTAGAGCCAATGCCGTGAAAGAACATATCAACACCACCAACCGCCTTTCCAAAGCCCCCGCAAGCACAACCGCACCAGCTGAGGGCAAGGAAACATTCTCCGTGCCAAGCGAGACAACTAAACCGTCAGCAGCACTTAGATAACAAAGTGAGCAAGAGTCAGCGGGGTGGATACGCAAGTAAAACCGTGAGTACAAAACAAAATAGAGAAAACAGTAGGCAAACATGGCCGGAGTCTCATAAAGGAACTGTAGTCACCTGGTGGACTAAAGGACATATCAAAAAAGAACCATTTCAGGTCTCGGACGACAGAATCTGGATCAGTCTTCTGGTGACGTGGCTCGCTGTACTCTAGGACCGGAAGGTACCGATCTAGACTGTGGGCGTCCTCGACGCTGTAGAGGAGGGCCCGGTAGCCGCTGACGGTCATCTGGGGGGTCCAACCAGTTCGGGATGACAATAGGGTCCCGGTCCAGGAACAGGAAGAAGGCAGGAAGCTGGTCCGGGTCTGACAGCACAAATTTGTGGTTATCTTCTCGGGTCACTTTGATGCTGAAGGGGTGGCCCCAAGTGTACGTGGCGCCTACTTGGCGAATCAAGTCCAGCAGAGGACGGACCGCTCGCCGCATGTACAGCGTGTTGCGGGAGAGGTCCGGGTAGAGGTGTATAGGTGATCCGTGAAAGTCCAGTGGCCCCAGGCGCCAGGCCTTGCGCAAAATTTCTTCCTTCAGGGTATAGTAGTGCACCCGGCAAAGTACGTCACGAGGGCGGTCCCTGCGGTCACCCCCCATGCCTCCCACTCTATGCACTCTGTCCAATTCAATGGGAGATGTAACTTCCCTGCCCAGGACCTGATTGAGGATAGCGATGACAGTGGGTTTGAGATCGGCACCTGATGTAGCCTCCGGGACCCCCTGCAGCCGGATGTTGTTCCTGCGGCTCCGGTTCTCACTATCTTCTATCCGGAGCTGGTGTTGCCGTAGACGGGAGAGGTGAGCCGTAGATGCATTTTCAAGCGCCTTTATGCGGGCTGAATGGTCCTCCTGGGTGGTGGCCATAGCAGAAACCGTGACCTCCGACGCGGAAACCCGTTGTTTGAGGGCATTCAGTTCAACATGGAGAGAAGTTTCCATTTTGGAAGCCCAGGAATCAAAGTCAGCTCGGAAAGCAGAAAGTACGGCAGCGGATGTGGAGCCCTGGGAGAGCATCTCTGCTGAGGCCGTGTTCACGCTAAGAGTAGCGGGATCCATCGGAGGGGTCGGGTGTACACCTGGGCCGGTCCCACCGACAGAGAAAGCTGCTGCAGCCGGGGGAGGAGGTGTTGGTTTGCCTGGGGTTCGGGCTGATGAAGCCCTGTCTTTCCCTGTACGGGAGTCCTGTGAGGCTGTGCGTAGCAGGTACCGTTGGATATTACCTGGTTGCAGTGCAGCGGAATCAGTAGAGGTAGAGCTGGAAGCCGCCATCAGCAGATTGGGCGTGATTGGTTGGGAACGCAGCCTGCGGTCGTCGGGAGAGCACAATGCTCAGCAGTACATGTCTTCAGCCGTCCATCCTCAGCCACGCATCCCCATAGGTGGAGTGGAAGAACAGAAAGTGCGACCCGTGTCGTACATGGGAATAGACGCTTGCTTTGTTGCTACTGACGTCTTGGAGCAGGCGCAGGGGAGTGCCAGTGTTTGCGTTACAGGACAGCGGTACGGCAGCCTGGGCAGCACTGGCGGCTGAGGAGGGGGCAGAGCAAGGCTAGTGGCAAGGGGGAGCACGGAGTCCGGGTGGAGCAAGATGGCCACTACACTGCTTGCTAGTCTGTGACTGGAGGGTTACGGGGAGGGCAAGATGAATGAGGTGGAGGCCCAGCCGCCCCGTACACCAGAGTAATCAGACCTTGATGGGTAGGGCGAAGCGGTTTTAAACGGGCAAGGGGGGACCCAGCAGTCCTATGGTCGGGTATAGCAAGATGGCCGCCCCTCGAACCTATGGGGTCAGGGCTCCCACCGAGTGCTCCTTTCTGACTGCCAGCTGGGGAGGGATCAGCCTACTTCTGGTGCCTTTTACTCTGCCCCCGCCCTGCTTACCCCGTGCGAGATGGTGCTTTGTGCTGGATGTTGCTCTGGGTGTATTGGGAGCAGCAAGATGGCCACCGACTTCCAGGAGTAGGCCGAAGCCGCGGACTTTCCTAGAACTGGCCGCCACGGGTGTGTCAGGCCGAACGTCCCGGGATCCCTCAGGTATGTAGACCAGACCAGTGCAGGCACACTTGCGGCTCAGGCTGCAGGGGGATTGAAGGCCTTGGAAGTTTGCCTGGGTGTACCAAAATGGCCACCGTATGCCAGCTCTGCAGACCTATGTAAGCCAGGCAGGTAGGTGGGTAGTGGTTATGGCACCCTCGGCTGAGGAAGGGCCCAGGATGGGTGTCTGGTGGATGCTGTGTGGGGACCCGCGCCCCTGGAGTGGAAGCGGACCGGCCGCGGAGCGCTCCGGCGGGGCACAGCTTCAGGAAACACTGGGGATCCGAAGGCCCCACTAGGCCGCGGCCTCCACGGAAGTCCCCGAGGCTCAGATCTTGCTCCGGACTGCTCCGGACTGCTTCAGGTGGGTGGAAGGGTGGTAGGGAAGGATGTGTGCTGGTTTATTTACCTTGGAAGGTGCTGGAATCAGGTTCCTCCAGAAGGCCGCAGGCCTGCAAGATGGCGGCAGCCTCGGGATCTGCTGATGGTTAAACTCTGGCGTCCTTTGGCCGAATTTCCCCCAAATAATTGTGAAAGGCACTACAGGGGACTGTGCTGATCATGCAGGAGTGCCTTTAGTTTGTGGATTGTTGATTGTGGCCACAGATGGTGGCGGATTGGACTTAGGTTTCCCGGAGCTCCTCCAGAACACGTCTGCCACTGCTCAAGTCCCGACTATAAAAATGTTGTTGTACGTGAATTCAATGTCCGATTTTCGTTTAATTAGCAAGGTTTTCGTCCAAAAAAAAATCGTAAGAGCAAGACTACGCATGCTCAGAAGAATACATACAAAACTATCCAACACTTTACGCCACTTCTGAAGTTGTATTCAACACTTTCCGCCACTTCTGAAGTTGTATTCAACACTTTACGCCACTTCTGAAGTCGTATGGTGAGTAACCTCTTCGCTTTCGACATGAGACTAGCAAAAAAAGAACGAACGGTCGTCCAAAAATCTGATCTTGTGTACGAGGCTTTAGATACCTAACTGTCACGTCTACCCCAACGCAGGTGGTCAGACACTATAGCTGGCTACTGTGTGCTTCACCTATAGCAGCCCCTTTCCCATAAGGCAAGCAGGCCTACCGGTACTTGGTTGCCCCCAGGACTTATACACAATGCTATAGTGCCTGGCCACCACGCCAGGGCAGATGCAAACTAAGCAAACAAACAGACTACTTGCAGTTAGCAGACAGATAGCGTGGTTCTATGACATTCCAGGTAAAAGGCAGGCTGAAATCAGGGAAAAGTCCAATATCCGATCCAGGTCATACACAGGGAAATCCAAACTAGCAAAACAGGGCAGACAAACGGGGGGCTCGATCAGGAACAATGCAGCTATCACTGTCTTTATCACAAGCAAGGCACAGAGCGTTTGGCTTGCTCATAACAGGTGACTGACCATATCAATCACCTTGCAGGTGGAAACAGATAGGGAGAATGCAATAGCCGAAACCCAGATGCTGGAATTAGGAGCAAGAGCACTTAAGTGATCCTGACACTAACATGTTAGGCTTTAAAATTGCACATGCCCAAGGAACAGCAACAAACTATGGCATATAAACCTATATAGGCGATGGTTAAAAAGCCTTTACAGGTTACCATTTTAGAGTTACACAGGAAGTCTGGGGCTATAATTATTACTATTGTGCTGATGTTCTTGGCGATACCTCACATGTGTGGCGCAATCACAGTTTACATATGCTTCCTGGACCTACCTATGAGTTCGCCTTTTGTGCACGTGAGCACAAAGGTTTTCCCGCATCCAATTCGCATGACAGGCGAGTATGACAGTATAACCAATTTTTTTATTTAATATGTTTTATAGCAGAAAGTAAAAAAAAATATATTTTTTTCAAATTTGTCTGGCTTTTTTTGTTTATAGCGCAAAAAAAATACAAAAAACGCAGAGGCGATCAAATACCACCAAAAAAAGCTCTATTTGCAGGAAAACAATGCTTGGACTGGCCAAGCATGTCTCCAGACCTAAACTCTATTGAGCATCTGTGGGACATCCTCAAATGGAAGGTGGAGGAGTACAAGGTCTCTAACATCCACCAGCTCTGTGAAGTCGTCATGGAGGAGTGGAAGAGGAGTCCAGTGGCAACCTGTGAAGCTCTTGTGAACTCCATGCCCAAGAGGGATTAGGCAGTGCTGGAAAATATTGACACTTTGTACCCAATTTGGACATTTTCACTTAGGGGTGTACTCACTTTTGTTACCAGCGGTTTAGACATTAATGACTGTGTGTTGAGTTATTTTGAGGGGACAGCAAATTTACACTGTTATACAAGCTGTACACTCACTACTTTACATTGTAGCAAAGTGTCATTTCTCCAGTGTTGTCACATGAAAAGATATAATAAAATATTTACAAAAAAGTGAGGGGTGTACTTACTTGCTGCCTGGCTCAGGGGTTACACAGCATTGCACATTGCTCTTTGGCTTAGCTAATAAAGCCCCAATATGACACTTTTTGCCTTTCAGTTAAAACATACTTAACAAATGTTGAAGGGAAAACTGACTGCCTATAAAGTATCGTTAACTAGGAGGGTGAATTACCTATTTCATCCTGATTGATTCTGAGTGAGTTATACGTTTAATAATTGCTTTAGTCTCAGTGTTGCGATACAAGCTAGACGTGGTTGGCATTTAATAAAAATAACTTGCAGCTATATTATAATTGACTAAACTGATAGATGGGTGTAAATTAACTCTAAAACGCGGCTTATAAAAAAAAAAAATCAAGCAATTTAGGAGATGATTCAATCAAAACTTGAAATGCATGGTTTTAAATAAGCGTTTAAGCAGAGCTAAAGGCACTATACTTACCTCCTCTCTCATGGCCTGGGTCCCTCACCAGAGATAGTGGTCTTTAATGCCCAGGTGCCACTCATATGCGTCCATTGGCAGCAAAGCATTCTGTGCTGAGAGCACAACTCTATAGCCTCGTACACACGATCGGATTTCCATCGGACAAATCCATGGGAAGGGCATTGGCCGTGAACTTGTTCTGCATACAGACGGCAGAACTTTTTCAGCCAACATTCACAAAACTACGTGGTTTTTCAGCTCTTTATCGCCACCCTTTGGGCAACTTCTGCTAATGTTGTCTTATGGTTAGCATTGGTTCGGAGCATGCGTGTTTGTACTTTGGATTTTAGTCCGAAGGACTCGTGTACACACGATCGGATAATCCGACGGCACACATTTGTTGTCGGAAAATTTGAGAGCATGACCACCCAACATTTGTTGTCGGAAATTCCGACAACAATTGTCCGATGGAGCGTACAAACGGTCAGATTATCCGACAAAAACCCTGCCATCACACAATTGTTGTCAGAAAATCCGATCGTGTGTACGGGTCTTAAAGCTGGACATACACCATACAATTTTCTTATTCAATTTTCTTTAGATTTACCTTCAACTTTGTAGTGCAAGGGCCTGCCTGATTGCATACAAATTGAAAGTGTTTAGATTTGACTTCATATTATATGGTTTTGGTAACTCTAAACAGTGGTCTCCAAACTGCGGCCCTGGGGCCGGATGCGGCCCTTTGCCTGCCTTTATCCGGCCCTTGGGTCACTACTCCCAAAGATACAAGACACTATTCTGCCAACTGACATCAGCAATGAAGCACAATATCTCCCACTGACACCAATAATAGGACACTATTCCTCCCACTGATACTAATGATGGGGCATTATTGCTTTCCAATGATACCATTGATGGGGTATTATTCCTCCCCTCCCAATGATACCAATGAAGGGGCACTGTTCCTTCCAATTAAACCAATGACGGGGCACTATTCCTCCCAATGATGGGGCACTGCTTCTCCCCCAATACCAATTATGGCGATGTTTACTCCCACCGATGCCAAGAAAACTTCCACTACCACTGGTCATAGTCCGGCCCCCATAAAGTCTGAAGGTCAATAAACTGGCCCTTTGTTTAGAAAGTTTGGAGACCCCTGCTCTAAAGGAAAGTTATACAAGATAATTGTATAATGTATGGCCTGCCTTAGTCCCTGCTAATGATAAGGAGCCGGCAGGCCCAAATGTTGACCATGTGACCATTGTGATAACCATTCACAGGGTTCACATGGTTGACCTATCCTTCCACACACACACACACACATAAAGACCTTGTTAGGGCCTGGTTCACACCTATGCATTTTTTAGTGCATTTTCAGAAACACACGACTGTCCATATAACATGGTTTCCTATGGGTCACGTTCACATCTGTGCATTTTATGGAAAGGGCCAGGGACTTTTTTCTGTTTTTTGGTTCCATAGACGTCGACTGATAAAAAGCATCTATTGAAAAACGCAAAATGCACCTGCAATATGCCAACTGCAACCTGCATAGGTGTGAACCAGGCCTTAACGGACATCAAGGCTAAAGTATAACTGAAGGCAGAACTTTTTTTTTAGTTTTGGACAGAGTGCAGAAAAATTAGAACATGACAGTTTTTATTGCTGTCTGTCTGAATAGGGAGATTCATCCTCTCTATTTGTCATGCAGTGAAATAAAAAAAAACAGAACAGGAGTAAGACTCGATTCACATCTATGCATGTTGCTTTTGAGCATTTCTGCAGTGCTTTTTGTGGCGCTTGCTGCGTTTTTACCACGATTTTACCGTGATTTTGCCACGATTTGCGTTTTTTTTTTCCCTGGTTATAGCTGGTTGCTAAGGAAGGGGCCAGGAAGCTGGCCGCCGCGTCCTTAACAAGTGATGAGTCATCAGCTGTCAGGGGCTTCCCGCTGAATGTAAAAAAAAAAAAAAAGAATTGCCAGCTAAATAAAAAAAAATAAAAAAAATAAAAATCGAGAAAAAAAACAACGTGGGGTCCCCCCCCCCAGGTCCATACCAGGCCCTTGGGTCTAGTATGGATTCAGAGGGGACCCCCAAGCCAAAATTTTAAAAAAAATGGCGTGGGGGTCCCACCAAAATACATACCAGGGCCCTTATCCGAGCATGCAGCCCGGCAGGTCAGGAAAGGGAGGGGACAAGCGAGCGCCCACCCCCCCTCCTGAACCATACCAGGCCGCATGCCCTCAACATGGGTGGATGGGTGCTTTGGGGCAGGGGGGGCTCTGGGCCCCCCACCTCAAAGCACCTTGCCCCCATGTTGATGGGGACAAGGGCCTCTTCCCGACAACCCTGGCCGTTGGTTGTCTGGGTCTGCGGGTGGGGGGACTTATCGGAATCTGGAAGCCCCATTTAACAAGGGGCCCCCCAGATCCCAGCCCCCCTATTTGAATGAGTATGAGTATTGTACTCCTACTCATTCACTAAAAAAAAAGTAGTGTAGTGTTAAAAAATACAGTAAACAGTTTTTGACAAGTCTTTTATTAAAAATATCTTCTTCTTCTTCCTCCGGTCTTCCTCCATCTTCTTCTGCATCTTCATCCTCCGGTCTTCTCCTTCCCCCCTGCTTCTTCTTACGCTCTTCTTCTGTCTTCTTTGTCCGGTGTTCTTCTTCCTCTGCCACCGCTCCCGCCGACGACCCTCCTTCGATGCTGTGTCCCGCTGATCTTTCAGCGCCAATGTCCTGCATTTCTTAAATAACGACGGGGGCGTGGCAATCGGATTACGTCATACAGAGGCCACGCCCCCTTGTGACGTCATGGACCCATCAAGCCTCGGACGGTGACATCACAAGGTGGTCTGATGGTTTGACAGTTAGGTTGAGGACACAAGCAATGTGACAGTTACATTCCTGTTATTCCGGGAATATAACTGTTTTTTTAAACTGTTAAATCGATGAGTTTAGTTCTGCTTTAAAAAGTGTTAGCTGGAGTTTGGCTTTAGTTTGTTAGGCAAGTCCATCTTACTGGATCACCAAAGAAAAAAAAGTGCTGGTTCACACCAGGATTGCGCAGGAACGCAAGCCGTGTTCCTGTGCGATTCCCACACATTCCTGTACAATGTGATTTTGCAGCCCTTCCATTTGAACCCGCGATCGCTCCGTAGAGAGCCAGAACAAGGATCTGTGTATGTAAACAGACAGATCCCCTGTTCTGACAGGGGAGTAGAGAGAGATCTGCTGTTCCTAGTGATCAGGAACAGTGATCTCTCTCTTCCTCCAGTCAGTACACTCCTCCCACAGTTAGAAACACCTCCCTAGGGAACACATTTAACCCCCTAGTGTTAACCCCTTCCCTGCCAGTGACATTTATACAGTAATCAGTGGCTATTTTTAGGTCTGATCGCTGTATAAATGACAACGGTCCCAAAAAAAGTGTCAAAACTGTCCGATCTGTCTGCCGCAATGTCACAGTCCCGCTAAAAGTTGCAGATTGCCGCCATTACTAGCAAAAATAAATAAATAATAAAAATGCCATAAATCTATCCCATAGTTTGTAGACGCTATAACTAGAAGAATACATATTGGCCTAAACTGATGAAGAAATTCGTTTTTTTGGGATATTTATTAAAGTGGTTGTAAACCCACTTTGTAAACAAACACCTACAGGTAAGCCTAGATTAAGGCTTACCTGTAGGTGCATGAAATATCTCCTTAACCTACACGGTTAAGGAGATATTTGCATTTAAAAGCGGCGACGCTGACGTCACGCGCATGCGCATGGGGTTAACCCCATTCACAAATTTGGCTAGGTCGCAGCATTCGACGACGTAGCCGAATTTGACGGCTCATGCGCGCATGCGCGGAGTCACGTCTTCGCCGCTCCGGCCAATCACAGCGCCGGAGCGGCGCTGTGATTGGCTGGTGCGGCGATACCCGGAAGTAACATTCCGGCTATCGCCGCAGCGATGGATGCGGCTAAAGAGGGAGACGAGGACGGCTTCGGGGGCCCCGATCTAAGGTAAGTGATGCATAATGAGCTATTATGCTAGTCATATTAGCTCATTATGCCTTTCTCTTACAGGTCGTTGGGGGGAAAAAAAATAAAAGTAGTGGGTTTACAACCACTTTAAAGCAAAAAGTAAAAAATATTATTTTATTTTTCAAAATTGTCGCTCTTTTTTTGTTTATAGCGCCAAAAAAAAAAAGAAAAACGCAGAGGTGATCAAATACCATCAAAATAAAGCTCTATTTGTGGGAAAAAAAGGACGTCAGTTTTGTTTGGGTACAGGGTTGCACGACCGCGCAATTGTGAATGTGCTGATGTGCCCATTAGGGTTGCCCCCTCAACCCAAACACATAATAATTACACAGGTTCTGTGTCTGATTAAGGTGGTAATTAAACTCACTTGGTGCCTTATCTGTATTAAATTAGCCTCAGAACCTGTGTAATTCATATGTGTTCGGGTTTAAAGTAGGGTGACCAGACATCCCCGGTTTCTGGGGACAGTCCCCGGATTGAGGACACTGTCCCCGGACCAAGTCTGTCCCCAGTTTTGTCCCCAGATTGGATTTGAACAGGGGCTGGGGCAATTTCAAAGACAGTCAGTGCAGAATTAAAAATAAAAATTCTGAATTTCAGACCCCCGCTCTTACTAGCTTAGGGGGGTGTATTTTTTTTCATTATCTGTGCCCCTTTCTGATAATCATGTGCTGGTCGGAGCGGAGGGAATATTTCTTCAGTTTCGGGCGCATTCCCATTCAGCTCCGCTCGCATGTTCTTCTGCCTTGGCTCAAGTCCCGGCCAGCCACCTGCCTGCCTATCTCCTTGTCTTTCCTGGCGAAGTGATCTTCCTCCGCTCCCTACCCAGTAGTAGCCGGGGCCCGAAGAGTAAGACTTGTGACGGCGATGGGCAGAGAGTCGCTGATTGCCGCCATCACTAGTAAAAAAATAAATCTGTCCCCGGATTTCATTTTAAAAATCTGGTCACCTTCGTTTAAAGGGATGGGGTGACAATCCTAGTGCCCACAGGCGCTGCCTGCTGATGTACAGGTCCATTGGTGCATATTCCCACGCACAGGGGACTTTCTATGACACGGAAGGTTTCAGAATTCCTTGGTAGTAGTCTTTGCTTGTGCGTGGGAAACCCCATGTGTGTGCGGATGGCTGGGAAAACGGGAGCATGCACAGATGGAACGCATGGCTCTATTCAGTCTATTGGGTGTGCATGTGATTTCAGCCATACAAACTGTACGGCTGAATTTGCATTGCACAGACATCGCATGTGGTCTGCACAGCAATGCGGTGCGAATGTTTGGCATCGCATTGGTGTGAACCCAGCCTAAGGCTCCGGGATACTTGTTACTTCTTAATGGCACCCCAATGGCGCCGCAATTTTTCCTGCGATAAATGGCGGCTGGGTGATGTCCCCTTTAGGGGGGGGGGGGGAGGGGCAGGGGCCGAGTAGCCGGCAGGCAATAAAAAGGCAGCTCAACCACATTTTTTTTTTTACCCCCTCCTCCAACTGTAAGTGGAAACAAACCCTAAGAAAGGGATTATCTCATTTTAGGCAATTTACTCTAACTTCCTGTTGTGTCTCTGGGACAGGAAGTAAAGGGTAAATGGGGGCAATGGGGACACAGACAGTGGAAAATCACCTGACAGGCATTTTTAACCTTTTCTATCCAAAACGTAAAAAATAATGGTTCTATGTGTAGATTTTATGAAAAAAAAAATTATTCAGCGACATAAATGCATGGCACTGATTGGGGTGACATGAAATGAATGTATTCTCATATCAGATAAAACAACACACACACCTTCTGTAGAGAAGTTCAGTATTGGATTCCTGTCAGTGTTCTCTGTCCTCAGTGTTCCGGCTTCACAATAACAATCCAGGAAAATAAGATTTCACACTATCGGCAACTTTCAGCTGCGGGTTGGGCCTTGTGGCGTGCTGATTGCCATGGATACCGTCCCAACAACAGCACGCTGGAGAGCGGTCGCTATGTACAATAAAGTTGGAAGCATTTTGAATGGAGGACTATGCTGTTCGCAGGGCATGGTGGGAGCTGTAGTTTTCTGGTGACCTGCGTACGAGTTGCGGATGGAGGCGCTGTGCTGGGCGGTGTGAGCTGGCGGTGGGTAGGTGGATGGTGAGTGGAGGAGGGGAGGTCAGGGAGGTGTTATTTTAGCTTTTTATTCTCGGGTTTGCTTTATATTTGCCAGAAATGGCGCCATCCATAGCCTTGCTGTGTGGCCTGGTTGTATTAGGTGGCCTCCTGGGGGCCAATGTGGGTGACAGGAAGTGATTGTTATCTGCAGATATGATGGTTTTTCAGGTTCACTTTTAAAGTGGAACTCTGGACTTCCCTCCCTCAGCTTTTTGCTGTTTTTTCCATCGACTCAATATGGCCATATTGGGTAAATGATGTCACAAGCGAGCCCCGCCCCTTTGTGGACATCATCAGTGAGGCGGGGAAGCTCATTGGCCCAGGAATTACAGCCACATTTTGTGTTTGGGCCCAACATAAGCTCCTCCCTCTTATCTACAAACACCATACTCACCCAGTGGTGTCCTGTAGGGATCTGCAGCTCACCTGGTCCCACTAGGATTTCCACCTCATCCCTTTAATCCCGAACACATATGATTTTCACAGGTTCTGTGGCTGATTAAGGTGGTAATTAAACTCACTTGGTGCCTTATCTGTATTAAATTAGCCTCATAACCTGTGTAATTCATATATAATCAGGTTTATAGAGATGAGGTGGCAACCCTAGGTCTCACCCTGACATCTTCAGGGGCAGTGATGAGCTCAAGCGTGAACGGATGCTCTTCTGAACCTATGTAGCCGTGTGTGTCCGGTAGCTGTCACCTGTAATGGACCAATCACCTGCAGCAAGGCCATTCTCAGCCGCACATATACAAGGGGTGTGTATACATGCGTCTGTGGGGCGAGGGAGTGCCCATGTGGCAGATGATTGGCTGATTGCAGATGACCGCTTCATGGTGGGCTTAGCCATGTGGGTTTCGGAAGAGGATCTGTACAGGCTTGATCTCTTCTCTAAGTGGGCAGGCGGTCTCTCTTCTGGGTTCTTGCAGTAGTCTGATGATGAGCATGCGCAGCGGTCCGTCATCAGGGGTCCAACTACAAGAACCAGGAAGAGACCGCTTGCCCACTGATTGTGCACTCCAAGGCCTCCCGGGATGTGTGATGTGAGTGTCCCAGGAGGCTGCGGGCAGCTGAATATGTCATTGTCACCTAGATGAGAAGCTAGGAAGTGCAGGGATGTGATCCCCAAAATAAAGGTGATAAAAAATGTTGATTTGTAAGAGAGGAGGAGAGATGGGAGGGGGAAAGAGGTCTGCTTTAGGCCTGCTTTACACAGGCTTCAGCTTGTAAACAGCAAGCTTTTATTACATTTTCAGCAAGCTTAGAGTAGCTTTCTCTAATGCCCCATACACACGATCCGAATATCGTACGACAGATCGTACGACTTTTTTCGCTTAATAGTCGCAAGAAAAATGAAATAGGTTATTAAAGTCACGAAAATTCTCGTACGACAGAAAAAAAAATCGGAAGTGATGTCATGTGTTGTAATGTATTTGTATTGTATTTTCGGACGACAACTGTACTGACTAAACGAAAATCGTACGATCTGGTATCGTACGAGGAAAATTTTCGTGCTTGTCCGATATAATAATATCGGATGAACTGTCATGATCGGCTCTCGAAGCTCTATACTAACGATCCGATTATCGTACGATTCTTCCTCGGACGACATTTTTCGTACAATATTCGTATCGTGTGTACGGGGCTTAAGCCTTAAAAGAGCCCTTCAGCTCCAGTTTGGAAAATAGTTATACACCGATCTTGACCCTTTGCGCTGGCGCCTCCCGGCCCTTTAAGAGGTTCCAGATGCCGGGAGTTAATGCAGAGGTAATGATCATGTGACTGCCATGATTGGCTGTCATGACGATCACATGATCGGAAAGCTCTCGATGGCAAGAACCAATCGGGAGCTTTTCATTAGGCACCAGTAACTGTGCCAGGAGCACGCAGGGCGCGCGCTCTGGGGACCGCTGTGTCGGCTAATTGATAAGCAAATATGTGGCCTCTTGACGCCAAGGCCCGTCTGCCAAGAAACCGCATATTTGTGTATTGTCGGCTCCTAGGGGTAATGAGAGTGCTGATTGTCACTTTAAACAAGCTGCTAGCAGGCTTCTCCAGGCTTTCAATAAGCTTCAAGTAGTGCTGAAGCCCACTAGCAGCTTGTTTAAATTGACAGTCAGCACTCCTATTAATAAGTGTTTAACATTGACAAACTGGAGCTGTATGGTACTTTAAGGAGTTGTTTACACTTGCTTCATAATGTGGCATTGGACACACTTATTTAAAGCGCTCTGAATGCCAATCAAAGCACCTGATACAAAATAAAATGGTTATCTTACAGTCCTGTTCACACATTGGGGTTGATTTACTAAAGGCAAATCCACTTTGCACTACAAGTGCACTTGGAAGTGCAGTCGCTGTAGATCTGAGGGGTAGATCTGAAATGAGGGGAAGCTCTGCCGATTATATCACCCAATCATGTGCAAGCTAAAATGCTGTTTTTTATTTTCCTTGCATGTCCCCCTCGGATCTACAGCGACTGCACTTCCAAGTGCACTTTCAAGTGCAAAGTGGATTTGCATTTAGTAAATAAACCCCATTGTGTTTGCTTTGTTTTGCTTTGCTTAAAAAATTATACCCATGTCACTTTCTTGGTGCTTCAAAGCGTCTCCAAAGCCTCCATAGAAGTCTATGACAAAGCTGGCTTACAACTCCTGAAGCTTTTGAGGGGCCTTTATTGAGTGTTAGCTTCCCTATGTTTTAGAGGTATTGCAGGTATGCTGTGCGGTTACTACTGAGTGGGGGATCAGCAGAGCTGTGCGGTTACTACTGAGTGGGGGATCAGCAGAGCTGTGCGGTTACTACTGAGTGGGGGATCAGCAGAGCTGTGCGGTTACTACTGAGTGGGGGATCAGCAGAGCTGTGCGGTTACTACTGAGTGGGGGATCAGCAGAGCTGTGCGGTTACTACTGAGTGGGGGATCAGCAGAGCTGTGCGGTTACTACTGAGTGGGGGATCAGCAGAGCTGTGCGGTTACTACTGAGTGGGGGATCAGCAGAGCTGTGCGGTTACTACTGAGTGGGGGATCAGCAGAGCTGTGCGGTTACTACTGAGTGGGGGATCAGCAGAGCTGTGCGGTTACTACTGAGTGGGGGATCAGCAGAGCTGTGCGGTTACTACTGAGTGGGGGATCAGCAGAGCTGTGCGGTTACTACTGAGTGGGGGATCAGCAGAGCTGTGCGGTTACTACTGAGTGGGGGATCAGCAGAGCTGTGCGGTTACTACTGAGTGGGGGATCAGCAGAGCTGTGCGGTTACTACTGAGTGGGGGATCAGCAGAGCTGTGCGGTTACTACTGAGTGGGGGATCAGCAGAGCTGTGCGGTTACTACTGAGTGGGGGATCAGCAGAGCTGTGCGGTTACTACTGAGTGGGGGATCAGCAGAGCTGTGCGGTTACTACTGAGTGGGGGATCAGCAGAGCTGTGCGGTTACTACTGAGTGGGGGATCAGCAGAGCTGTGCGGTTACTACTGAGTGGGGGATCAGCAGAGCTGTGCGGTTACTACTGAGTGGGGGATCAGCAGAGCTGTGCGGTTACTACTGAGTGGGGGATCAGCAGAGCTGTGCGGTTACTACTGAGTGGGGGATCAGCAGAGCTGTGCGGTTACTACTGAGTGGGGGATCAGCAGAGCTGTGCGGTTACTACTGAGTGGGGGATCAGCAGAGCTGTGCGGTTACTACTGAGTGGTGGATCAGCAGAGCTGTGCGGTTACTACTGAGTGGTGGATCAGCAGAGCTGTGAGGTTACTACTGAGTGGGGGATCAGCAGAGCTGTGAGGTTACTACTGAGTGGGGGATCAGCAGAGCTGTGAGGTTACTACTGAGTGGGGGATCAGCAGAGCTGTGAGGTTACTACTGAGTGGGAGATCAGAAGATCTGTGAGGTTACTACTGAGTGGGAGATCAGAAGATCTGTGAGGTTACTACTGAGTCGGGGATCAGCAGAGCTGTGAGGTTACTACTGAGTCGGGGATCAGCAGAGCTGTGAGGTTACTACTGAGTCGGGGATCAGCAGAGCTGTGAGGTTACTACTGAGTCGGGGATCAGCAGAGCTGTGAGGTTACTACTGAGTGGGGGATCAGCAGAGCTGTGAGGTTACTACTGAGTGGGGGATCAGCAGAGCTGTGAGGTTACTACTGAGTGGGGGATCAGCAGACCTGGGGGTTACTACTGAGTGGGGGGGTCAGCAGACCTGGGGGTTACTACTGAGTGGGGGGGATCATCAGAGCTGGGGGTTACTACTGAGTAGGAGGATCAGCAGAGCTGGGGGTTACTACTGAGTGGGGGTATCAGCAGAGCTGGGGGTTACTACTGAGTGTGGATCAGCAAAGCTGGGGTACTACAGAATGGGGGCTTCAGCAGAGCTGGGGGTACTACTGAGCAGGGGAGGGTACTAATAAGCTGGGGATCTGCTGAACAAAGGTACTAATAAACTAAGGATCTGATGAACAGGGGTATTAATGAGCTGGGGATCCGCTAAATGTGAGTACAAAAGCATCCAAAGCACCTCAAAATAGCACGTTGAAGCGGTAGGCGCTTTAATGTGTGGTAAAGTCAAAGCAAGTTAAATGGGCCCTAAAAGCTTCAACAAAACTTGCTGAAAGCTCTGCAAATGCATTGTAAAAGCTTGCTGTTTACACTTCTCTTATACCAGCCGAAGTCCATGTCAAACTGCTTAAAGCTGATCTCCAGGTTTTAATGAAGTTTAAATAGCTGGTCCAACCAAATTATTTCCTTCACTATCACACGTAGCAGCTGTCAGCACTCTATGAACTGTAGGTAGCCTCAGCTGTATACAATATACAGCGCTGTGCTCCAGTAACACTTCCCGTCCTGCTCCCAGAACAAAATCAAGTTAGGCTGAGTGCTGATCAGCCATTCACAGGAAGCTTTGTATTCTATGACTGAATGCAAAGCTTTTTCTGATTGGCTGAGGTGGAGATCATGAAATAATATGCCTGCCACAGCCAATCAGAGGAAGCTCAGCCCAACTTAGCTTTGTTCTGGGAGCTGGACGGGAAGTCTCCATCCTGCTACTGGAACACAGCTCCGTATATACGGTGCCTTGAAAAAGTATTCATACCCCTTGAAATTTTCCACATTTTGTCATGTTACAACAAAAAACGGAAATGTATTTTATTGGGATTTTATGTGATAGATCAGCACATAATTGTGCAGCGGAAGGAAAATGATAAATGGGTTTTCAATTTTTTTTTTTATAAATAAATATGTGAAAAGTGTGGCGTGCATTTCAGCCCCCATTTGCAGCACAGTGATGATGTCATTGCTATGTTTACAAGGGAATAACTTGGTTTGCAAGGGCATTTGGTTCACACAGGATGGGCTTGTACTTTGTGTCTAGTGAGGAATATATTTGAAAGAAATGTTTGTGCCTGGAGACAAAGCTATAAAAAGAAAAAAAACTATTTTTTGTTTATCTAGGTATTCGAAGATGTAAGATGAACATTTGCTCATGGCTTCGAATTCAGTGACACAGAAGGACTGGTACTGCATTCTGGGGGCAAATCCATTTGATAGCAAAGCAGAGCTAAAACAGAAGTACCAAAAGCTAGCTCTGTTAGTAAGTATATAACATGTTCTACATATGATGGATACCTGTGTATGAAATGAGCAGAATGCCTGTATTGCATAACCCTAAGCCAATGGAGCCAGGTAACACTGTTGTTCTACCTGCCTTAAGCAGGCAATAGATGGATCGAATCTTGGCTGGTTCAGCAGGAGATTCGATCCATGTATGGTCAGCCTGATTGTACCCAAGTTGATCCATCGATCTACTTAAAGCATAACTCCGCTTTTGTTGAGAAACACCCATTCCCCCCTGGGTGATCAACAGGGAACAGGTAAGATGGCGCACAGATCAATCGAGCACAGTCTCTGTAGATAAAAAGTCCAATATAATATATGGCAGGTGGCACAGTCTATAAGGGTATGCACTGGCGGCAGCTACCTTTAGAAGCAAGCTCTGGAAGATACAATAAAGAAAAGCAAGGAGCGCCAGACTAAGTGCAGTATAAGAGTTTTAATTTATAATGACAATACAAACAGCCAAATGACTACTCACAAGGCGAAGACATAAATAGGCATGTCAGCAAGTAATGGTCCGTAGTAACTCCGAGGTCCGTGAGATGGATGGATGGCTGTGTCCCAGAGGATCTAGCAGTGATGAAATGTCTGCAGGGGGGTCATGAGGCTTGACAAGCAAGCACGCCGTGTAGTAGCAGCTACCTCCGGAAACCCACGACAGGAACCGGAAGTGCGCTGCAGTGTGAACCGGAAGTGACGTAGGGAGAAATTGGGCCAATAGGATGACGCGTTTCACAGCATCCGCTGTTTCATCAGATCTACCATGCTAATCAGGAAATTAATGTTTTATAGAGAAGACGGTGTGCTGTAATTGGCCAGCAGCATATACATATTTAAAACAAGCAATACATTGGCGATTGATATGGATATAAGAACATAGTGGAACTATAATAAAAATAAGGAATAAAATAGAGATTTATATGTGAATTTAGAAAGATGCCTTTTAAAAAATATATATAAGAGAAATTTATAAAACAATTCTGACATTATTGGTGTATATGTATATGTACAAAAGGGGAAGAATAAATATCCAGTTGAACTATTCAGAGCAGAAAAGGGGAAATTTAAATGGGGTAATTAAATGCAGGTAGAGAAAAGTGACAAATCACTGTAGACAACGGCAATAGTACATGTGTGTGGATATGAGCATATAGAGCAGGGTTTCTCAACCAGGGTTCCGTGGAACCCTTGGGTTCCTCTAGAGGTTGCTAGGGGTTCCCTGAGCAATGGTCAATTTCTGCCTCTTAGGTAACTTCTCAATGACACTATTGATCATTTTAGCTATCTGTAAGGGGGTAATTCTTCCCACTGACCACAAGTGTAAGAAGCATTCTTCCCATTGACCATCACTAATGTGTAGCAATACCCCCAGTTAAGAGGGCTGCTGGTATAGATTTGGGCCTGTACACACTGCTGCCAACCCCCAGTTAACTGGCTCTAACCTCCCTTGGCACAGATAGTAGTAAAGATGGGATTATGAAACCCGTTAGCTATAGGGATCACAATGCCGCAATAAACATAACCACACAGTAAATTGGCTTAACCACAAGTACTTTTTACTGAATATATCGTATCAGGTTAACAGCAATACATGTGCATATGCAGAGCCCTGCAATGTTAACTATTAAGCATATAACAAGCACTATATTCCAATAGCAACTTCACACGCTAAATGTCACTTAACTATGCTCGCAAGCTTCCCCCTCATGGACAAGATGGTGCCCAAACAATGTCTACAGTTCTACAGTCAGGCCTGACTATTGCAGATATGGTGCTTCCGTTGGGAAGGATCTTCGCTAGCAATGGTGGTGCACTTTGTAGGTTATTTGTAATCCACAGGCAACAAAACAATTAACTTCTTGGCATGTACTAAAAAGTTCACTAACGCTGCAACGCACACTGTCCCTCTGGTGTGCAATATAACACTCTGGTAACGGTGGTCTCTGAACTAAGGACACTGGGCCTAAGATTAGTCAGTTAATCTCTGAGCAGGTGCTCTCGAACCCGACCGGACCAGTCCGTACAACCGACTTGCGTAGCTGGGGCTCCAGCACACCGTCTCACGACACCCGTAGTCTCTGATCCTCCCAACAATCCTTGAAGGGATGATGGACGAAAACGACACCTGGGTTCTCCCGAGAAGGTCGGAGGGCTCTCTGGATCTCAAAACCCAAACTCCTAGGCCCAGTCCAGCGACAGACTCGGCGTTGGTTCCACTTGCTAGGGGGGGCGGTGTCCAAAGAGACCCGCGTGTAGCTCCGCTCCTCCTTATATAGCCCTTCCCCAGCAGACCTTGCGCTGGGCAATGCACTCTGGGTGTTCCGCTGTACACTGGGTATGGTAGTCCTTTGAGCTCCTTAAAGTGACATCCCGCTACAAATGTATGATGAATTGTAGATTTTTCATTTTTGGCATGGGTTCCCCAAGACCAGAGAATTATTTCCAGGGTTCCTCTGCGTTGAAAAGGTTGAGAAAGACTGATATAGAGTGTATGGAAAAAGGAGGGAAATATATATATTATTATGTATGGGATACGGGAACACATGTACATGCACATTTGTATCCCAGATGATCAAAAGTTTTTATTTAAAAATCAAATTGATACATATATATATCTAAAGAATAGTCTTAAAATATTTCTTTATATGTATGTATGTATATACATATATTTATTTTTATTTTGATCTCTCCATTTTATCATAAAATCAACTGTCAATAATCAGTGAAATTAAATATTAATGTCATAAGTAATACCAACTACATATATGTAAAGGAATGTAAAAAAAAAAAGGTTGTCGAGCAATACCTTTTACTTATATGAATAAATAAATATAGATGAGACACGCAAGAAATTGGACCAGAAAGGGAAACCTTAAATGACGGTATTCATTTCTATTTCTTCATTTAGACCATGGGGCGACATAGTATTCAAAGAATATATCCAAAAGGTCTCTTTTCTACAAAGACGTTGGAATCTCTTAGCTGCAGTGGGTGTTTCAGGTATAGATTCAATGATCCAGATATGAAGATCATTAATATCCTTTTTGATGATGTGTAGCAAAATGACGTGCAGTACTGTATTTTGGGTTACCAGCTTGAACTGCACGACAGTGTTCCCCAAATCTAGTACGTAGGGCCCTAATAGTTCTGTCTACATATAAGAGGCCACAAGGGCACGAAATACAATAAACCACATATGTAGCGGAACACTTAAAAAAGGAACTAACGTTTAAAAATCTTGCCATTAGCTGTAAAAGTTTTTTTCCCCATGGGTGACATGTGAGGCATGCGGCTTTTTTACACTGAAACATCCCCACGAGTAGAATTAACGTGAGTTGTTTCAGCATTCTATTTTTTTTGGCTCCCTTGGGATTTGATTTTGCTTGGAGCAATTTTACTTTGAATGTTTGATGCCCTGGGATAGGCAAACTTAGGCAAGTCAGGTATAGATTTAGATAAGTGGGGATCATGGGTAAGGCTGGAATAGTGAAAGAAAGAGTTTCCCGCTGTCAGTTTAGTGAGTTTTCAGCTGTCACCACCCTAGGTGGGTTAACAATATACCTAAAAGTCAATTCCACCGCCTTAGACGTAACTGTACAAGATTGGAGGACTATATAATACAAAGTACTGTACTAAAGAAGACATTTCTAGATAAGGGGTACCCCGCCAACCTTATTGAAGAAGCTTTATACCACTTACCAACAAGACCTCCTGCCCGCTTCCAAAAAACAGAGCACAGAACCCATCACTCGTTACATCACACAGTACCATGCTAGTTATAAAAAATATGGAAAATATCTTTAAAAGGCATTGGTCCATCCTTACCCAAGATTCCCACTTATCTGAATCTATACCTGACTTGCCTAAGTTTGCCTATCGCAGGGCATCAAACATTAAAAGTTAAATTGCTCCAAGCAAAATCAAACCCCAATGGAGCCAAAAAAATCGAATGCTGAAACAACTCACGTTAATTCCACTCGTGGGGATGTTTCAGTGTAAAAAAGCTGCATGCCTCACATGTCACCCATGGGGGAAAAAAACTTTTACAGCTAATGGCAAGATTTTTAACCTTAGTTCCTTTTTTAAGTGTTCCACTACATACCGCATATACTCGAGTATAAGCCGAGTTTTTCAGCACATTTTTTTTGTGCTGAAAATGCCCCCCTCGGCTTATACTCGAGTCTGTTTCCGACTTCAACTTTGTGCACCTGATTCCGGCCATCCGTAGGTCTTGGCACACATGTAGCCCAACTATTCCTCTACAAGTGTGCAAAGTTTGGTGTCCGGAGGACCTATAGACGGGGAGCAGCGATTTTTCAAAGCCGGCACCCCTTTCCATAGACTCCAATGTTAAACGGTCATTTCTCCAGTGATTTTTTTGGGACCTGGTACCGGCCGGCCCTAGGTCCCCTGGACCCCAAACTTGGCACACATGTAGACCAACTATTCCTCTACAAGTGTGCAAAGTTTGGTGTCTGGGGGACCTAGGGCCGGGGAGCACCTATTTTTCAAACCCGGGCACCCCTTCCATAGACTCCCATGTTAAACGTCAGTCTAGTCACAGTGAGGCATTGGACACAGTGACAGTGAGGCATGGGCACAGTGAGGCATGGACACAGTGACAGTGAGGCATGGGCACAGTGAGGCATGGACACAGTGAGGCATGCACATGGACACAGTGAGGCACAGAGAGGCATGCAGATGGACACCCTAGGCTTATACTCAAGTCAATAAGTTTTCCCATTTTTTTTTGTGGTAAAATTAGGTGCCTCGGCTTATATTTGAGTCGGCTTATACTCGAGTATATACGGTATGTGGTTTATTGTATTTCGTGCCCTTGTGGCCTCTTATATTTAGGCAGAACTATTAGGGCCCTACATGCTAGATTTGGGGAACACTGTCGTGCAGTTCAAGCTGGTAACCCAAAATACAGTACTGCACGTCATTTTGCTACACATCATCAAAAGGATATTAATGATCTTCATATCTGGATCATTGAATCTATACCTGAAACGCCCACTGCAGCTGAGAGATTCCAACGTCTTTGTAGACAAGAGACCTTTCTTTCTCGTACATCACGGGACACAGAGCGACATAGTCATTACTATGTGGGTTATATAGATACCTTCAGGTGCTGGCACTGGCAACTTCCAAAACCGGAAGTACCCTCCCCTATATAAGCCCCTCCCATCCGGGAGTACCTCAGTTTTTTGCCAGTGTCTAAGGTGTTGGCCAAGAAGTAACATGTGTTTTTCACTGAGCTTGCGTACAGGTTCTTTTGGGCCTCAGTAAGCTATTCCGGATCCGACCAAAAAAGCTTCATAGCTAAATGGTCGGTACCCGGGCCTTGCAAGAGAAGAGCAAGGTTTTGCCTGTAATGCCTCTCTTAGGAGGGCTGGACCCTGGGATCCAGAGCTCTGGTCATACCCACGACCAAGATGTTTTCTATGCAGGGTGCTATACAGGTCCAGGGGAGTGGAATCCTTGGGAACCCGGTCCCTGAAGGTTTAATTACAATGCCTGCCGTGATAGGTGAAGTTTGGGCTTCTGTGGACCAAACAGAGTCCTGCAGCGAGGAAAAGGTAAGTGGGGGCCCTCAGGAACTTGGTTCTATTGGGGGACCCCCAAGCCTAATTTGTCTTTCTGCCTGTTACCTAAGGTATTCCCGCTAATATTCTGTGCATGCCTGTTACTACTAAGAAAATGTAAAAAAATTTAATAGTAGGCAAGAAAAAAAAAAAAAAATGGTAAGACTGCGGTACCTGTGTTAAACACTAGAGGCCGCTATGGTTCTTTTTTCTTGTAATGTGGATTTTTTTCTTCCAAAGTCAAATCCAGGCAGTTGGTAAGTTCTCTGCTGGGAAGCTGTCTCCTCTGCCCTGTTGCTGCGCTCATCCATCCCCGGGCCCTGCGGCAGGGACCCTGGCTCCCATCTAGCTCCTTATTTATTTTTTTTTTAAAAGAGCGCCGAAGGCGCACGTGCCCGCGCGCGTGCGCGTGCACGCACCTCTATATATAGAGGCGATCTGGAAAAAGGGGCGGAGCTGGTGGATGACGCTCGGTGTGCGCCGCGGTGCTACTGCGCATGTGCGGGCGTCCAGCGTGTTTAAAGGCACAATCACAGCTGGCTATTGAAGTGCACAGACAGAGCTAGCAACAGTAAATAAGGCACACAGAGGCGGTTGATGCAGGCATCCCCTAGAAAGGCACTTTAGTAGACACCAACTGTTATATAGCAGCAATTGTGCTAGACTATTATCAGTAAAAGTGGTGTATTACGGCTGGAATACCTCAGCTTTGGGCTTAGGAATATGCCGTCCAGAAGCTCCGGAACTAAATCTTCCAGGAAGCGAAAGGGGGTCTCCATCGGGCTCTGAGGATCTTGGGCATGCTTCTGCTGCACCAGTCTCCCCTGAAAATTCAGAGGTTAGTGACCGTAGAGACCCCGCAGGAGTACCTGGTACTGTGGCTGTCCTCAGTTTACCTGCTCCTGTGTATGTAACAGAGGAGGTTTTTTCCTCAGCTCTGGGAGGATTAGAATAGAGATTGTCAACATTGATCGCTGCCTCCCTGTCACAGGGAAAGCGCGCCTGATCTCCGTCTCCTCCTTCAGAGTACCTGTTAGCGGAGCAACAGTCCCATACAGGGATCGACCTGCCTGAAGGGGATCAGGATGAGGTTGATTCTGTTATAGAGGAATCAACAGTGGAGGAACCTTTCTCAGCATCTCAAGCTGAAAGATTATGGATTCAGTCTCTGACTAACATGGTCCGATCAGCATTTAAAATGCACCTTGCGGAACCATCAACCACTACTGTCTCCTCGCTGGGGTCGCTAAAAGCTCCCCAGACTGTCTGTTCCTTTCCACTTCACCCTTTACTGGAAGGGCTCATTTACCAGGATTGGGAACATCCTGATAAAAAATTTACTCCCCCCCAAGAGATTTCCGGTGGTCTATCCCATGGAGGATAAGTTCATCAAAAAATGGAGGGTCCCTACAGTGGACACAGCCATCTCTTGTGTGAATAAATCACTGACATGTCCAGTGGATAATGTCCAAATGTTCAAGGACCCAATAGATAAAAAATTGGAGTCCTTATTAAAATCTGCTTTTTCTACAGCAAGCTTGGTGACACAACCAGCAGTGGCAGCTATTGGGGTCTGCCAAGCAGTGAAGGGTCAGTTAAAACAGGTCTTAAGGGACTTGCCGGATCAGCAGGCCTTTGCCCTAGCTGATCTACCTAGAGCCTTATGCTTTGCGGTTGACGCCATAAAGGATTCAATCCATCAGGCCTCCCGCCTTACGCTGTCTGTAGTACATATGCACAGGCTTCTATGGCTCAAAAACTGGTCTGCTGAAGCTCCCTGTAAAAAATTGCTGGTTAGCTTCCCATTTCATGGTGAACGCTTATTCGGGGAAGACCTGGACAAATATATCCAGAAAATTTCCAGCGGTAAAAGTACACTCTTGCCGGTTAAAAACAGAGTTAGAGGTCCCTCTTTTAAGAGGCCTGCTTCTCCAGTCCCTGGGGCATCGGCTGTGAAACAGTTCCGACGGCCTCCTCGGTCAAATCCCGGGGGTAAAAATCAGGGACAATCGCAGGGTAATAAAAAACCCTGGGTCAGGAGAGGTACAAAACCTCCCCCAAAGACTCCAGTTGTTCGCAGAGACCTGGCGGGACACGATCAGAGACAGATGGGTGCTCTCCGCAGTAAGTCTGGGATACAGATTGGAGTTAAAAGACTCTCCTCCTTCCCATTTTATGAGGTCAAACGTGCCAAGGGATCCCCGGAAGAGAGAGTCCCTCCTGTTGGCACTAGAACAACTATTGCTCCAAGGAGTAATTATGGAGGTTCCCCTGGAAGAATGGGGGTTCGGGTTTTACTCAAACCTCTTTACAGTCCCGAAGCCAAACGGGGACGTGAGGCCCATATTAAATCTAAAAGGGCTAAACAAATTCCTACATATCAGGACTTTCCGGATGGAGTCGATCCGATCGGTGGCCACTGCCCTACAAGGGGAGGAATGGTTAGCCTCGATCGACATCAAAGATGCTTATTTGCACATTCCCATCTTTCCAGTCCACCAAAAATTTCTACGCTTTGCAGTAGAAGGGCGCCATTTTCAGTTCAGAGCCTTACCCTTCGGTCTGGCCACAGCACCACGAGTGTTTACAAAAATTCTGGCCCCATTATTGGCCAATCTAAGAACACAAGGTGTAACGATAATGGCATATCTAGACGACTTGTTGCTGATAGACCACTCAGTGAAAAAACTAGAAATGGTCGTTCACAAGACAATCAAGTATCTGGAATCTCACGGTTGGATTATCAACCGAGACAAGTCAGCCCTAAAACCAGTCAAAAGTCTGGAATACTTGGGGCTAAGGCTGGATTCAGGCCAGAGAAAAATATTCTTGCCTCGAGAAAAGGTGTTGTCTTTGAGAGATTTGATCCACCTAGTGGGTACAAAAAGACAGCCGTCCATACGCCTGTGCATGAGGCTGCTGGGAAAAATGGTGGCATCATTCGAAGCAGTACCCTACGGTCAATAACATTCAAGGAATTTGCAAAGGGCCATACTGTCAGCCTGGAACAAAAAAGTTCAGGCCCTAGACTTACCAATGTCCTTGTCCCCTTCTGTTCGCAAGAGCCTCCGTTGGTGGTTGGTTCTCCAGAATCTGGAAAAAGGGAAATCCTTCAGTCCGATTTCTTGGAAGGTGGTCACTACAGATGCCAGCCTTATAGGCTGGGGAGCAGTACTGGAGCAATGGTCTCTCCAGGGCAGATGGTCGGATGCAGAAAAGGCCCTGCCCATCAATCTCTTAGAGATACGAGCAGCCCGGTATGCCCTAGTAGCATGGACATCCAAACTCCAAGGGTCCCCTGTCAGAATTCAATCAGACAATGCCACAGCAGTGGCATATATCAATCATCAGGGTGGCACCAGGAGTCGTGCAGCCCAGAGGGAAGTAAATTACATCCTGAAATGGGCAGAAAGATATGTCCCAGCCATATCCGCGGTATTCATTCCAGGAGTGGAGAATTGGAAGGCGGACTTTCTAAGTCGCCAGCAATTATGCCCAGGGGAATGGTCCCTTCACCCCGAGGTTTTCCGGACAATATGTCAGCGGTGGGGAACACCGGATGTAGATCTTCTAGCATCCAGATTCAACGCAAAGGTGGACAGGTTTGTCTCTCGGACAAGGGATCCCCTAGCTTGCGGCTCGGATGCCCTAGTGTTCCCTTGGGATCAGTTCAAGCTGATATATGCATTTCCACCGCCACAATTGTTACCTCGATTACTCCGCAGAATCAGGGTAGAAAAGAAACCAGTGATTCTGGTGGCTCCAGCGTGGCCCCGAAGAGCATGGTACGCGGAGATTGTAAAAATGTCAGTGGGGAGTCCTTGGACTCTCCCACATCGTCCGGACCTGCTTTCGCAAGGACCGATATACCACCCTTCCTTACCAGCCCTAGGTTTGACGGCCTGGCTATTGAAGCCCACATTCTAAAAAAGAGAGGTCTCTCTAATCCTGTGGTAGCTACCATGATCAATGCCAGGAAGCCGGTATCCAGGCAGATCTACTATAGAATCTGGAAGGCGTACATCGCCTGGTGTGAGGCCAAGAAATGGCATCCACGTAAGTACGTAATAGGTAGGATTCTGGACTTCCTACAGTGGGCTGTAGATGGGAAGCTTGCCTTGAGTACTATCAAGGGTCAGATTTCGGCCTTGTCAATATTTTTTCAAAGGCCCTTGGCTTTGCATTCACTAGTCAAAGCTTTTATACAAGGAGTGATGCGTATTAGCCCTCCGGTTAATATTCCCATATGTCCATGGGACTTAAACCTGGTTCTGTCGGTTCTACAGAAGCAACCATTTGAACCATTACAGCACATTTCCTTGGTTCTTCTCACCAGGAAATTGATTTTACTAGTAGCCATTTGTTCGGCTAAAAGAGTGTCGGAATTAGCCGCTATGTCCTGTAAAGAGCCATATCTGGTTATCCATAAGGACAGAGTAGTGTTACGTCCTCATCCAGCCTTTCTTCCTAAGGTGGTATCGAGGTTTCATTTGAACCAAGATGTGGTTCTTCCTTCCTTTTTCCCCAAACCTAGTTCGGTAGAGGAAAAGTTATTGCATTCTTTGGATGTAGTAAGAGCAGTTAAAGCTTATCTAAAAGCCACTGCTCAGATTCGTAGAACGGATACTTTGTTTATTCTGCCGGAAGGCCCCAGAAGGGGTCAGGCAGCGTCAAAATCTACTTTAGCCAAGTGGATTCGACAGGTCATAATGCAAGCCTATGGCTTGAGAAGGAGACCGCCTCCGTTCAAAGTTAGGGCGCACTCCACGAGAGCAGTTGGAACTTCATGGGCAGTGCATCACCAGGTCTCCCTGGCTCAGATCTGTAAGGCCGCAACATGGTCTTCAGTACACACGTTTACTAGGTTCTACCAGGTGGACGTTAGAAGTCAGGAGGATGTCGCCTTTGGGCGCAGTGTGTTGCAGGCCGCAAAAGATCCTCATGTCTGATAGCGCTCAGCTTATGTATGGTGTATCCCCCCCCCCCTCATTGGGCATTGCTTTGGGACGTCCCACATAGTAATGACTATGTCGCTCTGTGTCCCGTGATGTACGAGAAAGAAAATAGGATTTCTTTATCGTACACCACGGGACACAGAGCTAGTCATTACATAATGGGTTAAGGGTCACCAGCGGTGATTGGACACTGGCACAACCAATGGAAGACAGTTCCCCTCCATATAACCCCTCCCATCAGGGAAGTACCTCAGTTTTTTCGCCAGTGTCGAAAGGTGTTGGACGCGTTAGGAGGTGCTAAAGGAAAGCTCTACCAAAGAGACCCTCTGGGGGTAAAAGAGCTATGCTTTCGGATCCATCCAAGACGCCTACAAATGAGCTGAATCTGGATGGGATCCGGGCCTCATCCATGAGGCGTCGCCTGTAATGTCTCTATTCGGAGGACTGGGCTCTAAGATCCAGCACTTTCGCTATTTCGCTATAAAGTCCTGGTAAGAGTCTTGTACAAGGCCCAGGGGAGAGGTATCCTTTAAATAGGAACCCATATCCCTGAAGGTTGGCACACATAGCCCACCGTGAAGGGTGAAGTTTGGTATCTGTCTGAAAACTTTCAGCAGAAAAACCTGCGGCGTGGATAAGGTGAGATTAGAAGGTCCATAACTAGGTTGGGACCTTTTTCAAAAAGTGGATGTCTTCTTTTTTTTCCACCACTGGGGGGAGTAAAGAGCTGAATATACTCACCTCACTCTGTTCAGTGTCGGCTTCGGCGAAGTACACTGCTCGTCACCTCCGCTGCTGAGCTTGCTTGAGCACCCCGCTCCTCCTTCCGGTGGCCGATACAGACACCTGCAGATGCAGGTAAGTGGGGACAGGGGCTGATGAGAGTCCTCTCTCACTATGGCCACCACCATAGCGCTAAAGGCCGCGCGCGCGCGGGAGCGCGCTTTATCGGAGGGGGGGGGGCCGGGGCGTGCGCGGGCACGTGGCGCGCGCAGGCACAGAAACGGCGCCAAATTTAAAAGACTGTCAGTGTAAAAAGCACTGCAGCAGCAAGCAAGCTCGTTAGTTCTCTTGTTCCTGGCAGAGAAACACAGCAGCTATACAGGGACGTAAGACTCCATGTGGTTGGATTGGGTACTTCCTAGAAGACATCCATGTTATGCATAGTTATGTGTTAAAAGTTGCATACTTAATGTATTTGCTAAAAGAGCACCGCCGCCTGAGACAGGGGGCTCTAGCTGTGCTGACTCGGTACCTTCCTCTCCTGTGTTGCCAAAAGCACCTGTACAGGATGAGCCATTACCTCTGTCAGGTATGGCGGCTTCCCCAGTGAAGCCTGGGCCTGCATATGTCACTGAGGACACTTTATCAGCTGCCCTAAATAATCTGGAGGAGAAAATTGCTACTTTAATCGCTAAATCCTCTAAAAAGGACAATAAGCGAAGCAGATCTCCTCCAGTATTGGACCTCCCTTCAGAAGTACCTGAGGAGGAGGAGGATGAGGAGGAGGCTACATCAGCAGAGGATGAGGAGTCAGACGGATCAGGGATATCGGATGAGCCTTTTTCGGTATCCCAGATTTTAAAGTCACAGGTGCAATGCTATGCAGGAGCCGTGCGAGCTGCATTTAGGTTACCCTCTTTGGAGGTAACAGAATCACCTGTCTCCTCCCTAGGATCATTAAGATCCCTGTAAGGTGCATGCTCCTTCCCGGTTCATCCGTTACTAGAGGATCTATTGTACGCAGACTGGCAACATCCAGATAAGCGTTTTTCACCTCCAAAAAAGTTTAACATTCTTTATCCTATGGAGGAAAATTTTTTAAAGAAATGGAGCCTGCCTACGGTAGATGCGGCTATTTCTTGTGTAAATAAAAACCTGACATGTCCAGTGGATAATGTACAAGTGTTTAAAGATCCTTCTGAGAAGAAGTTGGAATCCTTACTGAAATCCTCCTTCCTTTTGGCCGGCTCAATTACCCAACCTGCAGTAGCAGCAGTCGGTATGTGTCAGGTCGTCAGCCAACAGGTAAAGCAGGGGCTGAAGGAGCTGCCTTCAGAGCAGGCTAAAAATTGGGAGAATTTACCTAAAGCCTTATGCTTCACAGTGGATGCCATGAGAGATTCTATCATACAGGCATCACGCCTTACACTCCAGCTGGTACAGATGCGCAGAGTACTTTGGCTTAAGCATTGGTCAGCGGAAGCCCCATGCAAAAAGTTGTTGGCAAGTTTCCCGTTCCATGGCGAACGCCTTTTTGGGGAAGATTTAGAAAGATATATCCAAAAGATATCAAGTGGTAAAACGACACTTTTACCTGAGAGAAAGAAAAACAGGAGACCTTGTTTTAAACACACTCTCTCCCCAGCTCCCGGGAAATCTGACTCCAGCCAGTGGCGACGGCCTTTTCAGCCGCCCAAAAAAGCCAAAGAACAGGCTCAGAAGAACAAGAAGCCGTGGGGTTCAAGAGCTAATAAGCAAGCCCCCAAAACCTCTCATTGAAGGGGCGCCCCCGCTCGGCCGAGTGGGGGGAAGGCTTCGTCAGTTCTCAGCGACTTGGCGGACAGAAACCCAGGACAAATGGGTGGTATCCACAATATCCTCAGGGTACAGACTGGAATTTCGAGAGATCCCATCTTCTCAATTCCGAAGTTCAAGACTCTCCAAGGATCCACAAAAAAGAGGATCCTTCTTCAAAGGTTTGAATCACTTAATAGCTCAAGGTGTGGTTACAGAGGTACCCCAAAAGGAGCAAGGTTCAGGTTTTTACTCAAACCTCTTTGTGATTCCAAAACCGAACGGAGAAGTCAGACCCATCCTGGATCTAAAAAATCTAAACCAGTTTCTGAACGTTCGCCATTTTCGAATGGAAACGATTCGATCCGTGGTCGCTACTTTAAAAGGCGGAGAATTCATTGCGTCCATAGATATCAAAGACGCATATCTACACATACCAATCCTCCCCGCTCACCAAAGATTCCTAAGGTTTGCGGTAGAAGATCGCCACTTTCAATTTGTGGCCCTGCCATTTGGTGTAGCCACCGCGCCCAGAGTATTCACAAAGGTGCTAGCTCCTCTGTTAGCAAACCTAAGAACACGGGGCATTGCGGTAACAGCCTATCTAGACGATCTACTATTAATAGATCAGTCAAAGGAGGGATTGGATCACGCTGTAGACACTACAGTAGGATACCTGGAGCATTTAGGATGGATTATAAACTTACAAAAATCCTCTCTCCAGGCCCAAAGAAGGATAGTGTACCTGGGCATGATCATAGATACAGCCCAAAACAGGGTATACCTGCCAGAGCCAAAGATACAGTCTCTGAAAGACCTGATCCACAAGGTCAAAGCAAACAAGAGGCCGTCTATTCGCCTTTGCATGAGACTATTGGGAAAGATGGTAGCCTCCTTCGAGGCGGTCCCTTACGCCCAGTTTCATTCGAGACTACTTCAAGGCAATATTTTAGCCTCCTGGAACAGGAAGAGCCAAGCTCTGGATATACCCATGCGCCTGTCCTCACAAGTACGCCACAGCTTCAATTGGTGGCTAGAAGCCAGGAATTTACGGAAGGGAAAGTCCTTCCTCCCAGTGGCCTGGAAGGTGGTATCTACGGATGCCAGCCTATCGGGCTCGGGTGCAGTATTCGAGGAGGCTTCTACCCAGGGAACCTGGGCCAAGACTCAGGGGATCCTGCCCATCAATGTGCTAGAGATCCGGGCGGTATATCTAGCCCTCAAAACCTGGACATACAGGTAACAGGGCTACCCAGTTCGGGTTCAATCCGACAATGCTACGGCAGTAGCTTACATCAATCACCAAGGAGGCACCCACAGTCGGGCAGCCCAAAGAGAGGTGAACCGGATCTTGGCATGGGCAGAAGAGCATGTACCTTGCATCTCTGCAATCTTCATTCCAGGGATAGAAAACTGGCAAGCAGACTACCTGAGTCGTCAGCAGCTGCTACCAGGAGAGTGGTCTCTTCACCCAGAGATCTTTCAGGCCATATGTCTGAGATGGGGAAACCCAGATGTAGACCTGCTAGCTTCCAGGTTCAACAAGAAATTGGACAACTTTGTGTCCAGAACGAGAGATCCTCTAGCCTACGGGACAGACGCTCTAATAACTCCATGGAATCAGTTCTCACTGATCTATGCATTCCCTCCGATCCCTCTTCTACAAAGACTGCTTCGCAGGATCAAGGAGGAGGGAATACCAGTAATCCTAGTGGCCCCAAACTGGCCCAGGAGGCCTTGGTATGCCGAGATCGTAAAAATGGCGATAGGAAGGCCCTGGAAGCTTCCACTTCGACACGACCTGTTGTCACAGGGTCCAGTATTCCACCCTTCCTTACAAAGGCTAAATTTGACGGCCTGGCTGCTGAGACCCACATTTTGAAAAAGAGAGGGGTCTCTGGCCTGGTTCTTTCTACGCTCATTAATGCTAGAAAGCCAGCCTCCAGACTCATCTATCATAGAGTCTGGAAAGCATACGTTTCCTGGTGTGAATCCAGAAGTTGGAATCCTCTGAAATATGAAATAAGTAGGATTCTTGCTTTTTGCCAGTTAGGAGTGGATATGAAATTAGCCCTTAGCACCATCAAAGGGCAAATATCGGCTCTATCAGTCTTCTTTCAGAGACCATTGGCATCTCACTCCCTAGTTCGGACATTCATTCAGGGGGTACTGAGGATAATTCCTCCAGTCAGGTCTCCCTTGTGTCCATGGGATTTGAATTTGGTATTGTCAGTGTTGCAAAAGCAACCTTTTGAACCGATTCGCCATATTCCTTTAATTATATTAAGTAGGAAATTGGCCTTTCTGATTGCTATAGCTTCTGCTAGGAGAGTATCAGAGCTAGCAGCTCTTTCTTGTAAAGAGCCTTATCTAATTTGTCACAAGGACAAGATCGTACTACGACCCCATCCGGCTTTTCTGCCTAAGGTGGTGTCGGCTTTTCACTTGAATCAAGACATTGTTCTGCCTTCCTTTTTTCCAAACCCGCGGACGGCGGGGGAAAAATTATTACACTCTCTAGATCTAGTAAGAGCGGTAAGGGTGTATCTGCAAGCAACCGCTCAGATACGTAAAACAGATGTTTTGTTTATTTTACCAGATGGTCCCAAGAAGGGCCAAGCGGTATCAAAATCCACCATTTCCAGGTGGATTAGACAAGTAATTGTTCAAGCTTATGGTTTAAAGAACAGGACTCCTCCTTTTCCTGTTAAGGCGCACTCTACCAGGGCGATAAGTGCTTCATGGGCAGTGCACCACCAGGCTTCGATGGCTCAGATCTGTAAGGCTGCAACTTGGTCCTCAGTCCATACATTTTCCAAATTCTATCAAATAGATGTGAAAGGACATGAGGATTCCGCCTTCGGGCGAAGTGTGCTGCAGGCAGCAGTATAGGGCTTCTGGTCCGCAAGCGGTCGGTTTGATCTGTGTCTCCCCCCCTTCATATGAGCATTGCTCTGGGACGTCCCATTATGTAATGACTAGCTCTGTGTCCCGTGGTGTACGATAAAGAAAATAGGATTTTTATAACAGCTTACCTGTAAAATCCTTTTCTTGGAGTACACCACGGGACACAGAGGTCCCACCCTTCTTATGGGAACCTTACTGCTTTGCTACAAAACTGAGGTACTTCCCTGATGGGAGGGGTTATATGGAGGGGAACTGTCTTCCATTGGTTGTGCCAGTGTCCAATCACCGCTGGTGACCCTTAACCCATTATGTAATGACTAGCTCTGTGTCCCGTGGTGTACTCCAAGAAAAGGATTTTACAGGTAAGCTGAGTACATCACGGGACACAGAGCTCCCACCCCTCTTTTGGGGACACTTATTGCTTTGCTACAAAACTGAGGTACTCCCGGATGGGAGGGGCTTATATAGGGGAGGGTACTTCCGGTTTTGGAAGTTGCCAGTGCCAGCACCTGAAGGTATCTATATAACCCACATAGTAATGACTATGTCGCTCTGTGTCCCGTGATGTACTCCAAGAAAAGGATTTTACAGGTAAGCTGTTATAAAAATCCTATTTTTGTATATATTCTTTGAATACTATGTCGTCCCATGGCCTAAATGAAGAAATAGAAATGAATACCTTCATTTAAGGTTTCCCTTTTTGGTCCAATTTCTTGCGTGTCTCATCTATATTTATTTATTTATTAATGTGAAGGTATTGCTCTACAACCTTTTTGTTTTACATTCCTTTACATATATGTAGTTGGTACTACTTATGACATTAATATTTAATTTCACTCTGATTATTTACAGTTGATTTTATAATAAAATGGAGAGATCAAAATAAAAATGTATGTATGTGTGTGTGTGTGTGTGTGTGTGTGTGTGTGTGTATATATATATATATATATATATACATATATATATACAAGAATATTCTTAAAAAATATTTATATGTATCAATCTGATTTTTAAATAAAAACTTTTGATCATCTGGGATACACATGTGCATGTATGCATGTACATGTTTCCCCGTATTCCATACAAAAAATATATATTCCCCTCCTTTTCCATATACTTTATATGTTTATGTGTACACACATGTACTATTGTACATGTATTCCAGTATCCCATACATAATAATATATATTTCCCTCCTTTTTCCATACACTCTATATGCTCATATCCACACACATGTACTATTGCCGTTGTCTACAGTGATTTGTCACTTTTCTCTCCCTGCATTTAATTACCCCATTTAAATTTCCCCTTTTCTGGTCTGAATATTTCTACTGGATATTCATTCTTCCCCTTTTGTACATATACATATACACCAATAATGTCAGAATTGTTTTATAAATTTCTCTTTATATATATATTTTTTAAAAAGGCATCTTTCTAAATTCACATGTAAATCTCTTTCTTTTTCGTACATCACGGGACACAGAGCGACTTAGTCAAAAGGGGTCTCCATCGGGCTCTGAGGATATTGGGCATGCTTGTACTGCACCAATCTCCCCTGAGAATTCAGAGGTCAGTAGCCGTAGGAACCCCGCAGGAGTGCCTGGTGCTGCGGCTGTCCCCAGTCCACCTGCTCCTGTATATATAACAGAGGAGGTTTTATCCTCAACTCTGGGAGGATTGGAAGAGAGATTAACAGCATTGATCGCTGCTTCCCTGTCACAGGGAAAGCGCGTCCGATCTCCGTCTCCTCCTTCAGAGTGCCTGTTAGTGGAGGAACAGCCCCACACAGAGATCGACCTACCTGAAGGGGATCAGGATGAGGTTGATTCAGTTATAGAGGAATCAACAGTGGAAGAACCTTTCTCAGCATCTCAGGCTGAAAGATTATGGGTTCAGTCTCTGACTAACATGGTCCGATCAGCATTTAAAATGCCTCTGGCGGAACCATCAACCACTACGGTTTCCTCGCTGGGGTCGCTGAAAGCTCCCCAGGCTGTCTGTTCCTTCCCAATCCACCCTTTATTGGAAGGGCTTATTTACCAGGATTGGGAGCATCCTGATAAAATATTTACTCCCCCCAAGAGATTTCCAGTGATCTATCCCATGGAGGATAAGTTCATAAAAAAATGGAGGGTCCCTACAGTGGACGCAGCCATCTCTTCTGTGAACAAATCACTGACATGTCCAGTAGATAATGTTCCAATGTTCAAACACCCAATAAATAACAAATTGGAGTCTTTACTAAAATCTGCTTTCTCTACAGCAAGCATGGTGACACAACCTGCAATAGCAGCGATTGGAGTCTGCCAAGCGGTGAAAGATCAGTTGAAACAAGTCTTAAGGGACTTACCAGATCAGCAGGCTCTTGCCCTAGCTGACCTACCTAGAGCCTTGTGTTTTGCGGTGGACGCCATAAAGGATACAATCCAACAGGCCTCCCGCTTTACGCTGTCTGTAGTACATATGCGTAGGCTTCTATGGCTCAAAAACTGGTCTGCTGAAGCTCCCTGTAAGAAATTGCTGGTTAGCTTCCCATTTCATGGAGAACGCTTATTTGGAGAAGATCTGGACAAATATATCCAGAAAATTTCTGCCGGTAAAAGTTCACTCTTACCGGTTAAGAACAAGAGTAGAAGTCCTTCTTTTAAGAGGCCTACTTCTCCAGTCCCTGGCACATCGGCTGTGAAACAGTTCTGACGGCCTCCGCGGTCAAATTCAGGGGGCAGAAATCAGGGACAATCACAGGGTAACAAGAAACCCTGGGTCAAGAGAGGTACAAAACCTCCCCCCAAGTCATGAAGGGTTGCCCCCACTCAATCGGGTGGGGGGAAGACTTCAGTTGTTCACAGAGACCTGGCGGGACACCATCAGAGACAGATGGGTGCTCTCCGCAGTAAGTCTGGGATACAAGCTGGAGTTAAAAGACACTCCTCCTGCCCAATTTATGAGGTCAAACATGCCAAGCGATCCCCAGAAGAGAGGATCCCTCCTTCTGGCACTAGAACAACTATTGCTCCAAGGTGTAATCATGAAGGTTCCCCTGGAAGAAAGCGGGTTCGGGTTTTACTCGAACCTTTTCACAGTCCCCAAACCAAATGGGGACGTGAGGCCCATATTAAATCTAAAAGGGCTAAACAAGTTCCTAAATATCAGGACTTTTCGGATGGAGTCGATCCGATCGGTGGCCACCGCCCTACAAGGGCAGGAATGGTTAGCCTCGATCGACATAAGGGATGCTTATCTGCATATTCCCATCTTTCCGGCCCACCAGAAATTTCTACGCTTTGCAGTAGAAGGGCGCCATTTTCAGTTCAGAGCCTTACCTTTCGGTCTGGCCACAGCACCACGAGTGTTCACAAAAATTCTGGCCCCACTATTGGCCAATCTAAGAACACAAGGTGTAACGATAATGGCATATCTAGACGACCTGCTACTAATAGACCACTCAGTGGAAAAGCTGGAAGTAGATATTCACAAGACAATCAAGTATCTGGAATATCACGGTTGGATTATCAACCGGGACAAGTCAGCTCTAAGACCAGTCAGAAGTCTGGAATACTTAGGGCTAAGGCTGGATTCAAATCAGAGAAAGATTTTCTTACCTCCAGAGAAGGTGTCGTCTTTAAAAGATTTGACCCACTTAGTGGGTACAAAAAGAAAACCATCCATACGCCTGTACATGAGGCTGCTGGGAAAAATGGTGGCTTCATTCGAAGCAGTACCCTACGGTCAATTCCATTCAAGGAACTTGCAGAGGGCCATACTGTCAGCCTGGAACAAAAAAGTTCAGGCTTTAGACTTACCAATGTCCCTGTCCCCTTCCGTTCGCAAGAGCCTCCATTGGTGGTTGGTGCCCCAGAATCTGGAAAAAGGGAAACCCTTCAGTCCGGTTTCTTGGAAGGTGGTCACTACAGATGCCAGCCTCATAGGCTGGGGGGCAGTACTGGAGCAATGGTCTCTCCAGGGCAAGTGGTCAGAAGCAGAGAAGGCCCTGCCCATCAATCTCTTAGAGATACGAGCAGCCCAGTATGCCCTAGTAGCATGGACATCCAAACTCCAAGGGTCCCCTGTCAGAATTCAATCAGACAATGCCACAGCAGTGGCATATATCAATCACCAGGGTGGCACCAGGAGTCGTGCAGCCCAGAGGGAAGCGAATTGCATCCTGGAATGGGCAGAAAGATATGTCCCAGCCATATCCGCGGTTTTCATCCCAGGAGTGGAAAATTGGAGAGCGGACTTTTTAAGTCGCCAGCAATTATGCCCGGGGGAATGGTCTCTTCACCCCGAGGTTTTCCAGGCAATATGCCAGCGGTGGGGAACACCGGATGTAGATCTGCTAGCATCCAGATTCAACGCAAAGGTGGACAGATTTGTGTCTCGCACAAGGGATCCCCTAGCTTGCGGCTCGGATGCCCTAGTGTTCCCTTGGGATCAGTTCAAGCTGATATATGCATTCCCACCGCCACAATTGTTACCGCGATTAATCCGCAGAATCAGGGTAGAAAAGAAACCAGTGATTCTGGTGGCTCCAGCGTGGCCCCGAAGGGCATGGTACGCGTAGATTGTAAAAATGTCAGTGAGGAGTCCTTGGACCCTCCCACATCGTCTGGACCTGCTGTCGCAAGGACCGATATACCACCCTTCCTTACCAGCCCTAGGTTTGACGGCCTGGCTATTGAAGCCCACATTCTAAAAAAGAGAGGGCTCTCTAATCCTGTGGTATCTACCATGATCAGTGCCAGGAAGCCGGTATCCAGGCAGATCTATTATAGGATCTGGAAGGCGTACATTACGTGGTGTGAGGCCAAGAAATGGCATCCACGTAAGTACGTAATAGGTAGGATTTTGGACTTCCTACAGTGGGCTGTAGATAGGAAGCTGGCCTTGAGTACTATCAAGGGTCAGATTTCGGCCTTGTCAATATTTTTTCAAAGGCCCTTGGCTTCGCATTCACTAGTCAAAGCCTTCATACAAGGAGTGATGCGTATTAGCCCTCCGGTTAGTATTCCCATATGTCCATGGGACTTAAACCTGGTTCTGTCGGTTCTACAGAAACAACCGTTTGAACCATTGCAACACATTTCCTTGGTTCTTCTCACCAGGAAATTGATTTTCTTAGTAGCCATTTGTTCGGCTAAAAGAGTATCGGAATTAGCCGCCTTGTCCTGTAAAGAGCCATATCTGGTTGTCCATAAGGACAGAGTAGTATTACGTCCTCATCCAGCCTTTCTTCCTAAGGTGGTATCGAGGTTTCATTTGAACCAAGATGTGGTTCTTCCTTCTTTTTTCCCCAAACCTAGCTCGGTAGAGGAAAAGTTATTGCATTCTTTGGATGTAGTAAGAGCAGTTAAAGCTTATCTAAAAGCCACTGCTCAGATTCGTAGAACGGATACTTTGTTTGTTCTGCCGGAAGGCCCCAGAAAGGGTCAGGCAGCATCAAAATCTACTTTAGCCAAGTGGATTCGACAGGTCATAATACAAGCCTATGGCTTGAGAAGGAGACCGCCTCCGTTCAAAGTTAGGGCGCACTCCACAAGAGCAGTTGGAACTTCATGGGCAGTGCATCACCAGGCCTCCCTGGCTCAAGTCTGTAAGGCCGCAACATGGTCTTCAGTACACGTTTACTAGATTCTACCAGGTAGACGTTAGAAGTCAGGAGGATGTCGCCTTTGGGCGCAGTGTGTTGCAGGCCGCAAAAGATCCTCATGCCTGATGGCGCCCAGCTTATGTATAGTGTATCCCTCCCCTCATTTGGCATTGCTTTGGGACGTCCCATTAGTAATGACTAAGTCGCTCTGTGTCCCGTGATGTACGAAAAAGAAAAAGGGATTTTTATAACAGCTTACCTGTAAAATCCTTTTCTTGGAGTACATTACGGGACACAGAGCTCCCACCCCTCTTTTTGGGACACTTATTGCTTTGCTACAAAACTGAGGTGCTCCCGGATGGGAGGGGCTTATATAGGGGAGGGTACTTCCGGTTTTGGAAGTTGCCAGTGCCAGCACCTGAAGGTATCTATATAACCCATTAGTAATGACTAAGTCGCTCTGTGTCCCGTGATGTACTCCAAGAAAAGGATTTTACAGGTAAGCTGTTATAAAAATCCCTTTATTTTATTCCTTATTTTTATTATAGTTCCAATATGTTCTTATATCCATATCGATCGCCAATGTATTGCTTGTTTTAAATATGTATATGCTGCTGGCCAATTACAGCACTCCGTCTACTCTATAAAACATTCACGCTGCGCTCCACATTGAAGCGCACTTCCGGTTCCTGTCCTGGGTTTCCGGAGGTAGCTGCTACTACACGGCGCGCTTGCTTGTCAAGCCTCAGAACCCCCCTGCAGACATTTCATCGCTGCTAGATCCTCTGGGACACAGCCATCCATCCATCTCATGGACCTCAGAGTAACTACGGACCATTACTTGCTGACATGCCTATTTATGTCTTCGCCCTGTGAGTAGCCATTTGGCTGTTTGTATTGTCATTATAAATTAAAACTAATACTGCACTTAGTCTGGCGCTCCTTGCTTTTCTTTATTGTATCCCCCTGGGTGATCTATGTACATTGCAAAGATTATAACAACCTTTGTTGCAGATTCCTACCTTCTGTTATTCTGAAGAAATCCATGCGTGTTTGTCTGTGTCTCTGTGCCAAGTGGGTCTAGTGGTAGTGGTTTCATAATTATCAGTCAGTTGTGGCAGCTGCAGAGCACTAATGAGGAAAGCTGCTGGGCCTGCATCCCTTTAGACGTGTTCCTATTGGAAATCTCTCACCAAAAATGAATTTTTTGTTGCAGGGGATGACTAAAATCTGACTTGTATCTTAGAGCAGACTTCTAGGAAAATCAGTGAGTCAATCACACAGGCAGGAAATGATGTTTCTGGGGAGTGGTCAGTACACACTCTGTGTACAGAACACCTCCATGTAGCCATATTGCATTGCATTTATTGAAAATTACAGTGGCTGCAGATTGATAAGGAAAGGTAATTTAGAATAACATTCAATTACAATATGACTTTTATCACAACTGTACACGCTATATAATTTTTTCTTTATTTACTATTTTTTATTTTCCCCCAGAGAAGTGGAGTTACCCTTTTAAGTACAACCAGCCTGTCGGATTTTTGGCATGCAATTATTTCCCCAGTGGCTGTAGCCACTCGCAATAATCACTGTGTTCTCCTGGCTCCCCCCCCCCCCCCCGCGAGGAGAACACAATAGCTCAGCCGGAGGGATTTGGTTGTTTTTGTCTTTTTTTCATATTATGCTGCCTTGCACCTTTACAATATAAAACAATAACAAAATGATGAGCTCTCGCTACTATCTCACCTTGTCCATGGCCCTTGTCCCACAGGTTTCAGGAAAGAAAAATCGATTGATTCCCCCATCAACACACACTAAGACTCCTTTCCCACTGGAGGCATTTTTCAGGCGCGTTGGCACTAAAAATAGCGCCTGAAAAAAGCCTCAGCTGCAATCCCAGTGTTAAAGCCAGAGGGTTTTCACATTGGGGTGCTGCACTGGCAGGACATCAAAAAAAGTCCTGCAAGCCGCTTCTTTGCACCGCTCCTAAAGCGCCCCTGACCATTGAAATGAATGAGCAGCACCGGCAAAGCGCCGCTGCAGCGGTGCTTTTAACTCTTTTTCGGCCGCTAGCGCGGGTTAAAAGCACCTCTCTAGCGGCCGAAAAGTGCAGCAAAAACAACGGTAAAGTGCCGGTAAAAATAGCGGCGCTTTACCGCCGACACCTAGGTGCTGGCAGTGTGAAAGTGCCCTAAGGTAAGCGATTTTTCTTTCCTGTAACCTATGGGACAAGGGCCAGGGACAAGATGAGATAGTAGCGAGAGCTGATTTTTAATTTATTTTTATATTGTAAAGATGCAAGGCAACATAGTCTGAAAAAGACAAAAACAAACTGAAGTTCTGCTTTTAGGATGGGTCTTCCTTGCCCCCTGTTCCTCAGACTGATCCTGTCTGACATACAAGGAAAGTCCTCAGCTCTTCACTGGAGACTTGGAGAAATACAGAGGTACATTCTACGCTCATCTTCTGTTTGACATGCGTAGAGAATTGCTGAAGAATGGCCAGACCTCGGGATGTCTGTATGCATATGTAAATCAGCTTTTGGGTTCTATTTCCTGCTGGTGATCAGATGAGAACTCAGCTGCTGCCTGGTTCCTGTCAGATTTCACCTCCCAACTGATCTATGAGACTGGCACATGCATGCCGACTTAAATCTCCTCTTCTGTGCCAGCCAGGGCAGCTCACTTACTGCGGGTAAGGGGAAATGAAACTGCTTTCATAATCACAGATGTTCAGTTCTAAAGCTGGCAATGTCCCACAATGAACTGTATGACTGTACATCAACTTTAAAGCGGAGTTCCACCCAAAAGTGGAACTTCCGCTCATCTGATTCCTCCCCTCCTCCGGTGCCACAATTGGCACCTTTTGGGGGGAGGGGGGACAGGATACCTGTCTTTGACAGGTATCTTTTCCCACTTCCGGGAGTCCGGGCCGCGGCCCGTGACGTCACCGCGGAGCTCCCTCCTCCTCCCCCAGCCGCCGGGCCAGTAGGAGAGAGGAGCGGGCCTCGCGCATGCGCAGTAGGGTTCCGGGCATGAAGCCGAAAGGCTACACTGCCAGGTTCCCTTACCCCCAATGGCGGCAGCACCCAACATCTGATGGAAACATCAGCTGCGGATGCCGACATCGCTGAACTCCAGGACAGGTAAATGTCCTATTATTAAAAGCCAGCAGTTGCAGTATGTCTAGATGCTGGTTTTAATTGTTTTTTTGTTTTTTGTTTTTGGGTGGAACACCACTTTAAATGTATGTATTTCCAAAACTTTTTTGTTTTGGTTTAGGATAGGGAAGGGTTAGAACTCCTGTAAAGTTTTTATTGCCTGTGTCTCCGTTAAGTAAGTTAACCTTTTTTGTTCTGGTGTCACCGAGACAGAAAGTGATGGGAAATCCCACATTTTCCAGTTGCCACCAGAACAAGAGATGAGGGGGCATCTTCCAATGGGGGCACTTGTTCCTGTGACAACTGTATAAGAAGAGAATTCCCCTCACTTTGTAGATTCATCCTCACTTCTTTTTTTTTTTCTTCAGACAGGAAGTGAAGAGAATTCTCCCCAAAAAGACACAGATGCCCAAAAATAAGCTGACTGTCTTTTTAACCCTTCCCTTTTTATCTAAAATTGAAAAAAAATAAGTTTTTACTATACCTATACTTTAAACTTTTTGTTGAGGGAATAATAATCAATCCCACCTTGATCAACATATACTTTCCTAACAAACGTATTTTGCAGGTCCGTATGTGCCTCTGGTCTGTAATTACTTATATAAACCTTGAAGTGGTTGTAAACCCTTACATGTACCCAGTGAAGTGACTGGCCACATGTGATACATGCACATAAATCATCCTATATAAGTTGTACATGTTTATCTACAGTGTTCTCTTCTTTACATTTGTGATAAATGTATATAACTTCTCTGGGCTTACAGAAAACAGTGGGTGGGAAGCTAAAGTTACAACACTCTGCAGTACTCAGTGCGAAGAGCCTTGAGAGCTGATTGGAGGGAAGGTACACACTTCCTCCACACAGGAACAGAGCTGAGGCTGTCAATCAGCTGGAGGTCCCTCCCCTGTCACCTTTTTTCTCTTGCTGTCAGGAAAACTTGTAAGAAGTGATCATGCTGAACAGACAGCAAATAGAAATGACACTTTAGTGCTCTTAACTGAGAAAAGTACACACTACAGAGGGTTATGCTTTGTTTATACTTCATGTCTGAGGTTTACAACCACTTTAGGGCCCCGTTCACATAAAGCAGGGATAGGCAGCCTCGACCCTCCAGCTGTTTTGAAACTACAAGTCCCATGAGACATTGCAGAGTGGCCCCGAAACCTGGACTTCTGGGGTCCCTCGGCGGCTGTCTCGGCTCCTGCCTGCAAGAACTTTCCACCTTCATGCGAGCTCTCTAGCATGGTGGAAAGTTCTTGCGGGCGTGCTCCCGTGATACAGCCGGCGGCCATAGCCGCTCACTGTATCACTCGGCCCCGCCCCCCGTCGCGCCGCATCATTGGATGTGATTGACAGCATCGCGAGCCAATGGCTGCGCTGCTTTCAATCCATCCACTCTAGCCAATCAACGACCAGGCTGAGCGGCGAAGAGGACGTTGGGGGCGAGTCCAACAGGTGAACAGGCTTAGGTAAGTAAAACGGGGGGGCTGGGGGGGGCAGTATTGTCGGATGTTTTTTTACCTTGATGCATTAAGGTGCGAAAAACGTGTACCTTTAGTGTCCCTTTAAGCGGTAAGGTCTGTCTTATTCAGTCTCTAGCCACTTGATTAATATTCTAATGAGAAATCCTCGAAACCCACCATTCCTTTGGACATGCAGTACTGTTGCATATATGTTCTCAAAGATGTAAAAACATCATACATGCCATTGATGACTGTAATTTGCCCACAAGCTCTGAGCTGATTTCTGGGGAAACCAGAGGGCCTCCTGTGACTGATTATTTTTGGTCACATCAGGAAAGAATGAAAAGAAAAAAGATATTGGACTGTACAGGATAGAGAGGAACATAAATTCAATTGGTAAAAATTCCATATTTTATTTAAATATCATTGATGCCAACGCATCCATCTTCCTCTTTAAAACGCAACAATTACATGAAGCCGTTTCCTGCATGTGGTTTTATAGCAAGAGAATGAGCACTAGTGTATTGGGTCCTGGTAGTTTTAAAGCACTGAAAATTTGATTCCTATTCTCTATTTTTGGACATTTCAGATTTGTTTGTGATTGTGTTGTTTTGGCAGCGCTACACTATTTTATTTATATGAATCTTAGGCCCCTTTCACACTGAGGAGTTTTTCAGGCGTTTTAGCACTAAAAATAGCGCCTGAGGCGGTGCGCTAGCAGGACTGCTCCAAAAGTCCTGCCAGCCGCATCTTTGGAGCGGTGAAGGAGCGGTGTGTATACCGCTCCTTTACTGCTCCTGCCCATTGAAATCAATGGGACAGCGTGGCTATACCGCCGGCAATGCGCCTCTGCAGAGCCGCATTGCCAGCGATATTAACCCTTTTTCGGCCGAATACCGCCGCAATTCTGACGGTATAGCGCCGCTAAAAACTGCGGAGCTATACCGCCAGCGCTCCTCCCGCCCCAGTGTGAAAGGGGCCTTAGAAATGTGAGAAAGCTTCTCCACTGTTTTTGCAAGGCTTAAAGCCCATCTCCAGGCATATGCATTTTGTCTTCCACCCTGCCACCCAGCAGTGGCGGCTGGTGCTCAAAATTTTTGGGGGGGCGCAAACAAACTGAAAAAAAAATAAAAATCAATTGCTGCCACTGTGCCCATTAAACGCAGCCACTGTGCCCAAACGCCACCAGTTTGCCCCCTCAAATACAGCCAGTGTGCCCCCATATATATACAGCCAGTGTGCCCCCATATATGTGTAGCGGGGTGTTCCCCTTTAATGCAGAGAGACAAGAAGTTCCAGGTGAGAGGTGAGTCGGGAGGAAGTAAAGAGACATTATGGAAGTGAAAGCAGAGGAGAGAGAGACTACATCTCCCAGTACATCTTGCAGCACCCAGGGTGCATTGCTCCAGAACAGAGACTGCTGGGGGAGACTTTATAAAGGGGAGGCAGAGTTTTGGTCGGTCTCTTTGGACCCCCCTCTGCTAGCAAGAGGATGTCTGTGCTGAACTGCTGTGTGCACAAGGCCTGAAGCCTGGGCCGTGTGCTCCTTTCCAAAGAGCCCTCTGCCAGCCTAGCAGAGCCTTAGAGACATCTAATCCTCCTTGCTGCAGTACACCAGAAGGATTGAAGACTTGGATGTCGGTGGATTCCTGTTCCTAGACGAATCGATGGAGGAAACGGACTTTGACTTGCCCGGGTGGTGAGAGCTGTTTAAAGACAGATACCTTTATCTTTACTATTCGTTGGGATTACAAAGTTGTTCTTCAAGTGCACCACCGAAAAGATTGCTAGCGAATATTGTTTCACTGAACTTCCATTTAGATCAGTCAGGCCTGACTGCATAGGTAGACATTGCTGGGTGTTAGTCTACCCATGAGGGGAAGTAGCTGTAAAAGGGCAGCGCTAGAGTTGCATAGCAATACTTTATTATTCTGATTACTCTGTTTATCTTTATTACTGTTTATTGCAGGGATCTGCAACTTGTTATACTGTTGTTTATTACTTGCCCATTAGCCTCAGTAAAATATCTGGGTAAAGTACATTTGGTGTCAGTTCCGCTTACTTTAATAGGAGTTTTAAAGTATATTCTGTGTATGTTTGTTATAGGACTGCGTCACCAACAGTTGCGGTCACGCGGTCCTATCCCTCTATCACCAGCTGTGCCACGGGAGGTTAGAGCCGATTGCCAGGGGTTGACAGCAGTGCACTACAGGGCCCAAATCAATATCAGCGGCTCTCTTAACTGGGGGTAGCGCTACACGTGGGGGCTCGAGTCCGGGATCCTTGTACGTTGCACGCTGCAATCAAGCCGGTCAGAAGTACCAGCATGGACCCGCTGGCAATGTCACAGTGGTGCGCAGCGATTGGCGCCGATCCAACCGCGGCGGTAGTCATTGTACTCCCGGGGGAAAGATGGAAGGAAGAGGAGATAAAACAGCTCGTATTGTTACTGTCTCCGAGCCACAAAGCATGGGTGATGGATTTTAGGCCAGATCCAGTGATCTCGTTTACATACGCACTGGTAGAATGGAAAAACGAAATCCCAGAGCATTTTAAAAGTCAGAGTATACAAGCCATAGATAATCAGATCTATCACTTGATACATACGCTGCCAGTGAAGGAAGAATGGTTTCAGACACCAAAGCCATCACTCCCACAATTATCTCCACCACTATCCCCTAAAGCAGAAAAGCTTAAGGAACTATTAAGCCCGGGATCACCGCTGGCCGCTATAGGGCCTGAATTGTTGAATGCTCTAGGAGACCTTGTAATTAGTGTTGAGCGGACCCGAACTGTAAAGTTCGGGTCCGTACCGAATTTTGGCGTTTTCCCGACCCCGGACCCGGATTTTGCGCTAAAGTTCGGGTTCGGATTCGGGAATTTAATGGCGCAGTTAGAAATGCTTCAGGGGCCAGCCAATCACCATTTGATTAGCTGGTGTGCCCTTAGAAGCCATCATAGCCATGCCTACTAATGGCATGGCTGTAATTGGTCAGTGCAACATGTGACCCAGCATGTGACCAGCTTCTATATAAGAAAGAGGCACACAGCACAGATCGTCACTCTGCTTTTAGACAGTGTAGGGAAAGGATCCTGGCTGCTGTTGCTGTGAGGGAGAGAATAGGAGTTAGTCCTGATTCTGCAATCTACTGATAGAAAAGATAGGGAGACAGTGTAGTGTAGTGTAGTGTAGTGTAGTGTAGGGGCAGGATCCTGTTTGTGCTTTCAGGGAGAGAGATTTAGATAGGAGTCCAGATTGAGAGATATAATAGCTCAGCGATCTGCATAGGTTTATCTGTTTGTGTTGCAAGCTCAGTGCACCAGCACTGCATTACGTTGAGTGATACACCTATTCCATACTGTGGCTGTATTGTGCTCTTGCTAAAAGACCTATTTTGGTCAGAAAAAAAAAAAAAAGGCACTTTATTGTGCTTTTGCTAAAAAGACCCATTTTTGGGCCCCCCAAAAAAAAAAAGGCACTTTATTGTGCTGTTGCAAAAAAAAAAACGGCACTTTGTTGTGCGCAAAAAAGACCTATTTTTGGGCAAAAAAAATATTTTGCAGTGTATATCTCTAGTTGTGTGAAATAACCAATTTCTATATATTTTTCTTGTACTATGCTATACTAAAAAAAAACAAAAAACTTTTTTTTGAATAGCATTCTCTGCAGCTGTGCGATTCAGCGGTTATATACTGTGGTTGTGTTGTGCTCTTTCAAAAAACGCCATTTAGGGCCACAGAAAATATTTTGCAGTGTGAAATACACATGTGGAGGTGTGTAAAATAAACAATTTCTATATATTGTACAGTGCTATACTAAAAAAAACAACATTTTTTTTGAATAGCATTCTCTGCACTTCTATAGCTGTGCGATTCAGTGGTTAAATACTGTGGTTGTGTTGTGCTCTTTCAAAAAACGCCATTTAGGGCCACAGTAAATATTTTGCAGTGTGAAATACACATGTGGAGGTGTGTAAAATAAACAATTTCTATATATTGTACAGTGCTATACTAAAAAAAACAACATTTTTTTTTGAATAGCATTCTCTGCACTTCTATAGCTGTGCGATTCAGTGGTTAAATACTGTGGTTGTATTGTGCTCTTTCAAAAAACGCCATTTAGGGCCACAGAAAATAAATTGCAGTGTGAAATACACATGTGGAGGTGTGTAAAATAAACAATTTCTATATATTTTCCTTGTACTGTGCTATACTAAAAAAAACAACCTTTTTTTTTTGAATAGCATTTTCTGTAGCTGTGCGATTCAGCGGTTACGTGCTGTGGGTGTGTTGTGGTCTGGCAAAAAACGCCATTTAGGGCCACAGAAAATATTTTGCAGTGTGAAATACACATCTGGAGGTGTGTGTAAAAAACCAATTTATATATATTTTCCTTGTACTGTGCTATAATAAAAAAAACAACCTTTTTTTTTTGAATAGCATTTTCTGCAGTTCTGTAGCTGTGCGTTTCAGCCATTACGTACTGTGGGTGTGTTGTGGTCTTCCAAAAAACGCCATTTAGGGCAAGATCCTAAATTTGGAAAATATGAGGGGAAGGTCAAAGGGACGTGGTGGCCCCGGTCGTGGTGCTGCTGGTGGAGCTCCTGTTGCAGGGAGAGGACGTGGTGGATCTGTGCCAGCTACACGCACAAGTGAAACACCTTCCTCAGGTGCGAGTAGGCGACCGAGCCTGCGGCGGTATTTTGTCATGCCTAATGAGGCTGTACCAATGTTTAGGCCAGGACAAGTACAAGTAGATTGGGTTGCTGACAGTGCCTCGGGTTCCTTCACATTGTCTCCCACCCACTCTTCTGCTGAAAGATCAGAGTTGGCACCTGAAGCCCATGTCCATCAGTCTTTCACCTCACCCCCTTGCAAATCAGCCAAGCAGTCTGAGCCCCAAATCATGCAGCAGTCTCTTCTGCTTTTCGATGACTCTGTTAGCAGGGTTTCCCAGGGCCATCCACCTAGCCCTGCCCCAGAAGTGGAAGAGATTGAGTGCACCGATGCCCAACCACTTATGTTTCATGATGGGTACATGGGAGGACCATCGCAGCACGTCTCGGATGATGACGAAACACAGGTGCCAACTGCTGCTGCTTTCGCAATTGTGCAGACAGACATGGAGGGCAGGGGTGAAGACTGGGTGGAAGATGATGTGGAGGACGATGAGGTCCTCGACCCCACATGGAATCAACGTTATGCAGGTGACCAGTGTAGTTCGGAGGAAGAGGCGGTGGTCGCACAGAGCCACCAGCACAGCAGAAGAGGGAGCAGGGTGCAAAAACGGAGCATTCGTCCCCTAGACAGTACATCTGCTACTGCCCAACGCAGCAAGGGACCGAGCACACCAAAGCCAGGTCCAAGGACTTCCCTAGCGTGGCAGTTCTTCACACAGTGTGTTGATGACAAGACACGAGTGGTTTGCACGCTGTGCAATCAGAGCCTGAAGCGAGGCATAAACGTTCTCAACCTGAGCACAAGCTGCATGACCAGGCATCTAAGTGCAAAGCACGAGCTGCAGTGGAGTAGACACCTCAGAAACCAAGAAAGGTCTCTGGCTCCTCCTGCTTCCTCTTCTGCTGCAGTCTCGGCCTCTTCATCCACCTCTGTAGTGACAGTGGCACCTGTCACCACGCAAACAGAGGATCTGCCAGCAACACTACCACCTGGGTCACCGACCATCTCCACAATGTCCCATGGAAGCGTTCAGCTCTCTATCTCCCAAACATTGGAGCGGAAGAGGAAGTACCCCCCTAGCCACCCGCGATCCCTGGCCCTGAATGCCAGCATTTCAAAATTCCTGGCCTTTGAAATGCTGTCATTCCGTCTGGTGGAGACGCAGAGTTTTAAAAGCCTGATGGCATTGGCTGTCCCGCAGTACGTCGTGCCCAGCCGCCACTACTTTTCCAGGCGAGCCATCCCTTCCCTGCACAACCAGGTGGGGGACAAAATCAGGTGTGCACTGCGCAACGCCATCTGTGGCAAGGTCCACCTAACTACGGATGCGTGGACCAGTAAGCACGGTCAGGGACGTTATATCTCCCTAACAGCACACTGGGTAAATGCAGTGGCTGCTGGGCCTGAGGCAGATAGCGGTTTGGCGCATGTCCTTCCACCACCGAGGATTGCAGGGCGCTTCAGTTTGCCTCCTGTTGCTAACTCCTCCTTCTCCGCTTCCTCATCCTCTACCGCCTCCTCATCCATTCAGCGTAACACCTTCACCACCAACTTCAGCACAGCCAGGGGTAAACGACAGCAGGCAGTTTTAAAACTTTCCTGTTTGGGGGAAAATCCCCACACCGCGCAGGAGTTGTGGAGGGACATGGAACAACAGACCGATGAGTGGTTGCTGTCAGTGAGCCTCAAGCCCGGCCTGGTGGTGTGCGATAATGGGCGAAATCTCGTAGCAGCTCTGGGTCTAGCCGGTTTGACGCACATCCCTTGCCTGGCGCATGTGCTGAACTTGGTGGTCCAGAGGTTCCTTAAAAATTACCCCAATATGCCAGAGCTGCTGCAGAAAGTGCGGGCTGTGTGTGCGCACTTTCGGTGTTCTCACCCTGCTGCTGCTCGCCTGTCAGCGCTGCAGCGTAACTTCGGCCTTCCAGCTCACCGCCTCATATGTGACGTGCCCACAAGGTGGAACTCCACCTTGCACATGCTGGCCAGACTGTGCGAGCAGCAGCAGGCAATAGTGGAGTTTCAGCTGCAGCAATCACGCGTGAGTCGCTCTGCGGAACAGCACCACTTCACCACCAATAACTGGGCCTCCATGCGAGACCTGTGTGCCTTGTTGCGCTGTTTCGAGTACTCCACCAACATGGCCAGTGCCAATGACGCCGTTCTCAGCGTTACTATCCCAGTTCTATGCCTCCTTGAAAAAACGCTTCGTGCGATGATGGAAGAGGATGTGGCACAGGAGGATGAGGAGGAGGAGGAGGAAGCGGGATCATTTCAAAGGCTTTCAGGGCAGTCTTTCACAAGTGGCTACGAGGGTGGGTTCCTGCACCAACAAACGCCAGGTACACAATTGTCCGGCAGAAAGGGCACAGTTCTGGAGGATGACGAGGTGGAGGAGGAGATGGAGGAGGAGGAGGAGGAGCCATGTTCACAGCAGGGTGGCACTCAGACCAGCTCGTGGCCATTACTGGTGCGTGGCTGGGGGGATACAGAGGACACAGACGATACACCTCCCACAGAGGACAGCTTTTCTTTGCCTCTGGGCAGCCTGGCACACATGAGCGATTACATGCTGCAGTGTTTCCGCAACGACAGCCGAGTTGCCCACATTTTAACTGGTGCTGATTACTGGGTGGCCACCCTGCTGGATCCCCGTTACAAGGACAACGTACCGTCCTTAATTCCCTCACTGGAGCGGGATCGTAAGATGCGCGAGTACAAGCGCACGCTGGTAGACGCGCTGCTGGTGGCATTCCCACCTGACAGCGGGCGTACGGTGGAAGCACAAGGCGAAGGCAGAGGAGGAGGAAGAGGTCGCCAACGCAGCCGGGGCACCGGCAGCACCTCAGAAGGCAGGGTTAGCATGGCCGAAATGTGGAAAAGCTTTGTCAGCACGCCACAACAACCAGCACCACCAGCTGAGATGGAACGTCTTAGCAGGAGGCAGCATTTCACCAACATGGTTGAGCAGTATGTGTCCACAGGCCTACACGTACTGGATGACGGGTCTGCCCCCTTTAACTTCTGGGTCTCCAAATTGGGCACATGGCCTGAGCTTGCCGTTTATGCCTTGGAGGTGCTGGCCTGCCCTGCAGCCAGTGTATTATCTGAACGTGTATTTAGCACGGCAGGGGGCGTTATCACAGACAAGCGCAGCCGCCTGTCCAGAGCCAATGTGGACAAGCTCACGTTCATTAAAATGAACCAGGCATGGATCCCACAGGACTTGTCCGTACCTTGTGCAGAATAGACATGTATACCGGTGTTGTGACAAAAACTGTCCGGCCATCGGATTGTGCCCGGCCCGTACTGCGCAGGCGCAGCGCTTGCGCAGTACAGAGGACAAGGAGATTCACAAAATCTCCGAAGATGAACGGCGCCTGCGCTGTGAGTGCAGGTTCAAGCCCCACCATCCAAGAGGACATACGGTAGCACATAGTAACAGGGCCCCTCACGGGCTCGCTTCGATCGCGGCCTTGCTTGGCTCGGCTTGAACCACGGATGGTGTGGCCTTCACCTGAACTCAACACGCAGGCGCCGTTAGTCTTGGGAGATTTTTGAAATCCCCTTTTCCTACATACTCAGCAAGCGCAGTACAGGGCGGACACTATTCGACAGGGGACAGAATTCGACACATCACCGGCCTTACCCAGCCATTGTTGTATTTTTGAACCAGTGTTGGCTACCTCGTCCTCCTCCACCGCCGCTTCCACCTACACAGCCACATCCACCGCCACCTCAACCTCCTACTCCATATGGACCTCGTCCTGCTAGGCCAAGATTAAAATTTTTATTTTATTTTTTTGTAGCGCACAGATCCTTTCCCGCCTTTATGTTGTTGGCTCTTCGCAGGAGGGAGAAAGGCACACCGCACTACCAGCCCGTATCATCCTATATAAAGAGGTTGAGCGGTGTACTTGACGGGCCGTGTCCACAGCCGGAGTCAAAACTCCTCCAGAGGATGATTCTCACCTCTACTGTAGGTAGAGGCAAGTCCTTTAATTGCCAGTAAAGTCAATGTCCACACCAGCTGAAACTCCAACTCTTATTCTCTCATGGCAAAATAAACTGTACTCAGATAGAAAAGGTTAGAGCAAAGAAACAGGACAGCTTAAGGTGTGGAGGAGGTCCAGGCACAAACGTAGCACATTCACTTCACTGCTTAGGTTTCTCAAACAGTTTTTGGCGCACGGTCTCTGCCACAGACATTGAGGTTGGTCTCTGCCACAGACCGGGTGTACAAGGCCCCTGCCACGGGCCTGGAGAACTTTGGTCTCAGCCACAGACCAGGGTGTATAAGGCCCCTGCCACGGGCCGGTTGAATAAGGCCTCTGATACAGTCAAGGTGACCTTGAGCTTCTCCTTCTACGAACCTAGCCCATATCAAGGGGAAGACATCTCTCCAGGGAGTCAACAGACCATTCCTTCACCGTGACTCCCGCATCGGTCCATCAGAATGATCCTCCCTTCCCTGGAACAGGGTCCCCTACACGAGGCGGCTCTGGACTCCAGGCTTTACTCCCGCCCCTAGGCCTCCATACCCAGGGCAGCAAGAACTCCAGGATAGTACCTCAACCCGGGCTAAAGGTGCCCGAGATGGAACAGGAACACATGCACCCAGGCCGAAGGCACCTGGGCGCGGACCCCACTGGACATCAGCCCCCAGGCCAAAGGTCTGCCCCTTTTATATGCTCTCCCAGCATGCACAGCAGGTTCCCCGCCCCGCTGTACTACTGCCAAGAGGGGACACAAAAGGCGCCACCTGTAGGCCGCAGGGAACTGCACACCAATACTGTCCCCCGAGGACAAAATGGTCCATGAATCCTACAGAATTAGGGTATTTGAGCCTATTTACCACTCAAACACTTTCCTTAAATTTAGCACCCCGCTACATTTTTATTTCAAAGTATTTTATTTTCCCACTAGCTTATCCATTAAATTAAATAATTTATTCCAGAAAGGGCGTATTCTGGGGCATTCCCACCATATGTGTGGCATTGTGCCGTTGAGTTTCTGAGGTTCTTAATGACTTCCTGTACCTCTTCTGCTGAAAAGGGGGCCTCCAGCATATTTTTTTATTTTTAAATTTTTTTTTATGTTCTTTTAAGTTATTTCCTATCCACATTTGTTTGCAGAGCACTTGCCATGTTCTTAACAACATTTTGCTGCCATTTGCAGCCCTCTAGCCCTTTCCATTACTTTTTTAGAGCCTTTTTAGTCGTCAGAAGTCCGGGTCCCCATTGACTTCAATGGGGTCCGGGTCCGGGTTCGGGTTAAAGTTCGGTCCCGAATCCGAACTTTTTTCCGAAGTTCGGCCGAACCCGCCGGACCCGAATATCCAGCTACCCGCTCAACACTACTTGTAATTAAGTGCCAGAAAAGCAGTACGGTGCATGTGGAGGCCGGTTACCGGAAGCTTAGCACCTTCTCAGGGAAGCTCCCCGTCCCTGCGGGGGAGGAAGATTTTGACACTTGGGTGGAACAGGCATTGCAGGCAGTAGAAGCATGGGAGGTGCCTGAGGCACAGAAGAGACAGCGAGTCTTAGAAAGTCTGAAAGGTGCCGCGGCAGAAGCGGTGAAGAGCTTCCGGTTTGGAAATGAAAACTGTACAGCTCAAGATTGCCTGGCCATGCTGCAGGAAGAGTTTGGTCAGCTGGAGAAGGTGTCAGAGATGATTTATCAAATTGAACACACTCTCCAGCAGCCGAATGAGAAACTGTCAGAATATGTTAGAAGGCTGAACAGGCAGTTATGCAAGATTGTACTGAAGAAGGGAATGCTGCCCAAAGATGCAGATGAAGCACGCATGAAGCAGATCATGAGGGGAGCGCGACGCTCAGACCCGGTCTGGCTGCACCTGAAAACCTCAGGAGGAGGAATGTCACTAACCTACTCTGATCTAATAAAAATTATTAGGGACGAAGAGGCGCTGGAGGAAGATCAGCAGGTGGCCAAGGCGAATGTCACACCTGTACCAGTGTTGGTCCATTCGGTCAAGAGCCCAGAAAGAGATGCGGAGGTTGACACTCTGAAATCGCAAATGGCCCAAGTGTTGGAGATGCTGACCTCTTTGATGGAGAAAGATCAGAGAAGACGAGAGAAACCAAGCCCAAGAAAGGAGTTGTTCCCGAACACCTCAGCACCGGCCTCCCTACAGGACCGAGAAGAGGTGATTTGCTATAACTGCGGAGGGAGTGGCCACTTTGCTAACGTATGCTCCAGCCCAAAGAAGAAGAGAACAGATAATTGCAAGCCGGCGGGAAACTCCAAAGGGGCCCCGGTGAAGGAGTCAACCGGGTGCCCATCATCTTCAGTGCGCTCCAAACTAAAAAAAAAGGCCAAGAATGGAGGAGACAAAACTCCTAGGAGGAGGTATAGTACACCCCCACCAAGATGTACCCCAGAGGGAGGGGGCAAGACCCCTCAGTGGAAGTACAGCACCCCAAAGAAGGAACATCCACCTAAAAGGAACAATAACATCCCTCAGCGGGTTTGTGCCCCCATTGAGAGGGAGAAAGTCAATGCATGCCAGGCTCAGGAAAAATTAAAGTCCAAAAGGAGCAGGGCAAGGGTCGAAAGCAAAAAAAAAGAGGTGACCCCAGTCCGGCCATACCCAAAGGAACTGGTGGGCCCGTCTCCTACTGTGCCCATTCAAGTGGAAGGAGTCTATACTAAAGCTCTTTTGGACACCGGAGCACAGGTGACTTTACTATACCGGGACTTCTATGATAGGCACTTGAGTCATCTGCCTATCCAGAAGATAGAAGAGCTGGAGATATGGGGACTTGGAACCCAGAGTTTCCCTTATGATGGGTACCTGCCCATAAAGATGACTTTCGACCCATCCGTGGCTGGGAAGGCTGAAGTGTTTGACACCCTGGCAGTTGTGTGTCCCCGGCCGCCTGGAGCCAGCAAGATTTCCCTGATCATTGGGACAAACACGGATCTAGTCAGGAGACTCCTGACCCCTCTAGTGAAAGAGAAACCATTCAGCCACCAAAATCCATCCCATGCTAAAGACGGCCTACCAACGACTGGTCTTAGAGCAGAAGACCCCGGGAGAGGGGATAGGGAAGGTGTGGAGACTTGGCAGAGAAGGAGTAGTGCTACAGCCCGGAGAAGTAACCTGTCTTAGGGCCACTGTGAAGCTTTCGTGGGAACAACCTGGCCCCTTTGTCATGCTGGAATCAGACCCAAGGGAAGAGTCCTCAGGCCTGGAAGTGATACCAGAAGTGATTCCGTTCAAGGCCCTGAAAAAGGCCCATGGCAGAGTTCCGGTGAGTGTTAGGAACACTACGGGAGGACCCATGGAGATCCCTGCCAGAGTGTTGCTTGGTCAGGTGAGCCCTGCTGCCCCGGTCACTTGGTCCGAAGTCAAGGGGACGGGTGACGGAGGAGATGTTTGGGAGAAACTGTCCGTGGAAAACCCGAACCTACCCAGGGCTTGGAAAGAAAGAGCCAAGGCCCAGCTGACCAGGTGGGAGAAGATCTTTTCCGAAGATGAATTCGATGTGGGGTGTGCAAGAAGTGCCACCCATCGGATCCGCCTCCAAGAAGATAAGCCCTTCCGAGAGAGGGTCAGGCGGGTCCCCCTGGCAGATCTGGAGGATCTGAGGGAACAACTTGTAGAACTAAAGAAGACTGGTGTTATCCGTGAGTCTAGAAGTCCCTATGCCTCCCCAATCGTGGTGGTCAGAAAGAAGAATGGGTCGTTGAGGCTTTGTATCGATTACAGGACTCTCAACAGGAGAACCATCCCTGACTAATACACCACGCCAAGGATAGAAGATGCCCTACAAAGTTTGTCTGGAGCCAAATGGTTCAGTGTGATGGACCTCAAGAGCGGGTACTATCAAATCCCTATGCACCCAGAAGACAGGGAGAAGACAGCCTTCATAACCCCGGTGAGATTCTTCGAATTCAATAGGATGCCTCAGGGTCTGTCTGGAGCTCCTGCTACCTTTCAACGCCTTTTGGAGAAGACTGTTGGAGACATGAATCTTATAGAAGTCCTTGTGTACTTGGACGATGTCATTGTCTTTGGAAGAACCTTGGAAGAACATGAAGCCAGGTTGGAGAAAGTATTGAGAAGACTCAGCGAAGAGGGACTTAAGCTTTCCCCCGAGAAGTGTCGGTTCTACCAGTCTTCTGTGAACTATCTGGGGCACATAGTGTCTGAAGAAGGGGTGGCCACAGATCCTGAGAAGTTGGAAGCAGTCACTTCCTGGCCACGACCCACCACAGTAACAGAGCTCAGATCCTTCCTGGGGTTCTGCTCCTATTATAGGAGGTTTGTGGAGGGGTTTGCTCGGATTGCCCGCCCGTTGAATGAATTGCTAAAGGCAGAAGGGGAAGAGGATGACTCAGGGCCCAGGAGGCCTGGTGAGTCAGTTCAAGATCAGTGGAACCCAAGGTGTGAAGAGGCCTTTCATGCTCTGAAGAGGAGCTTAACCACTGCCCCAGTCCTGGCCTACGCCGACCCTACCAGACCTTATGAATTACATGTGGATGCCAGCCATGAGGGTCTAGGTGGTGTACTCTACCAAGAACATGAAGGACAACTGCGACCAGTGGCCTATGTGAGCAGGAGCCTGACCCCCTCAGAAAAGAATTACCCCACTCATAAGCTGGAATTCCTGGCCCTCAAATGGGCGGTAGTAGACAAGCTAAAAGACTACTTGTATGGGGCAGAGTTTACTGTGAAGACAGACAACAACCCCCTGACCTACCTCTTCACCACCGCGAAACTAGATGCCACCGGACACAGGTGGTTGGCCGCATTGTCTGGATTCAACTTCAGTCTGAAGTACAGACCAGGAGCCGGAAATAGGGATGCAGATGCCCTGTCCCGGAGGTCTCATGCCACGACAAATGACTGGGAAGATTGGACCCAAGTGGCACCGGACGGGGTGCGGGCCCTTTGTCAAGGGGCTGAATTCCAAGCCAGAGGAGGCTCCAGAGCAGAAGAAATAGGGGTTACCATGGTAGGAGTCCCCAAACACTATTGTGGGGTAACTCAACTGGAGGAAGACAACCTACCGAGACTGTCCAAGAAGGAGTTGAGGTGTGACCAATTGGAAGACCCCATGGGGAGATTGGTCCTCGAAGCCCTGGAGAATCAGGATCCCAACAAATTCCTACATCACCCCTCAAAGGAGGCTCGCCTGTTGAGGAAGGAATTGGACAGGCTACAGGTACATCAGGGAGTGGTCTACCGAAGGGGCCCCTCTGATGACTCAGAAGATAAGTGGCAGTTATTTCTTCCAGAGAAGCACCGAGAGACTGTACTAATTGCCCTGCATGACCATCATGGTCACCTAGGGGCAGAAAGGACCTTCCAGCTCGTCAGAAATCGGTTCTATTGGCCCTGCATGAGGGCAGAAGTAGAGGAGTATTGCCATTCCTGTGCACGATGCATTCAGAGAAAGACCCTACCCCATCAAGCTGCCCCAATGGGCCACTTACAGAGTCAAGGCCCAATGGATCTGGTATGCATTGACTTTCTCTGCCTCGAACCCGACCTGAGTGGATTGGGGAATGTTCTGGTAATAACCGACTCTTTCACCCGCTATGCTCAAGCTTTCCCAACCAAAGACCAGAAGGCATCCACCGTGGCCAAGATACTTATGGAGAAGTATTTTGTCCATTACGGACTACCACAGAGACTCCACTCAGATCAAGGAAGGGACTTTGAGAGTCGGTTGATCCGAAGACTTTTGGATTCATTAGGAATAAAGAAGACCAGAACCACGCCTTACCACCCACAAGGAGATGCTCAGCCGGAGAGATTTAACCGGACCCTGCTCAACATGTTGGGAACCTTAGAAACAGAGAAGAAGCAACACTGGAGTCAGCACATATCAGCCCTAGTACATGCCTATAACTGTACCACAAGTGACGCCACTGGCTACTCCCCTTATCGACTTATGTTTGGGAGAGAAGCAAGGCTACCTGTGGACCTGGCCTTTGGCACTTCTATAGACAATACCTCAGCTACATCCCACAAGGGATACGTGGACAGACTTAGACGTAGCTTGCAGGTGGCCTATGAACAAGCGCAGGCGGCTTCGGATCAAAGGGGGGCCCGCAACAAGAGAAATTTTGATCTGAAGGTTCGAGTGCAAGATCTGCAGCCCGGGGACCAAGTACTGCTACGCAATCTGGGGGTCCCTGGAAAACACAAGCTTGCCGACAGGTGGAGATCTGAGCCCTATGTTGTCTGTAGGAAGTTGCCTGGTTTGCCTGTCTACAAACTAAAGCCAGAAGGAAAAGTGGGTCCACTGAAGACGTGGCATCGGAACCACCTGCTCCCACTTGCTGAGGCAGTCAGAATACCTCCCGTGAGAGACTCCCCTGAATCGGCCTCTATCCTGGATATTCCTAGGCCGAACACTCGGTCCCAGACCTCTCGAGCCAAAGATGGGGAGGCCTCCCAATTGAGTACAGAAGAAGGTGGAGAACTGGACTGGCTGTGGCCTCCCTCGACTCTGGGAACGTCCGCCATAGATCTCCCAAATGGAGGGGATACCCCAGATGCAACGCTGAATCCGGAGGCTACTGAATTCATACCCTTCAGTCCCTCAGCTGATTACTGGGAAGATGTTCCTGACACTTGCGCTGAGGAGGACTCTAGAGATTCCATACATCAGTCGACTTCTGAATCAGAGGTTCCAGAACCAGCAATGTTACCTGAACTTACTCCTGAAGAAGAGCCTGTGGTGCCAGAGTCAGAAGCACCAAGAGAGCAGAGGGCTCGCAGAGTCATCAGGCCTCCCAAGAAACTAACTTACCCCCAAATGGGGACGAGCTCAGAGGACTCTGTTGTAACGGCTAGGAGAAGTGTTGAACAACCTGATCCTTCCACCGTCCATTTGGTGGAGGGCAACCCCAGCTCACTCTCTGGCACAGTTAGGCAGGCCACTCATGGTAGTGTGACCTGTGGGCAAGAGAGTTCCATCCCAAAGTTTTGGTGGGAATTCCCTATGCCAACATCATGCTCGACATTGTCCAAAATGGTAAACAGTATTTGTTGAAGTTTATCTTTGGGGACCAAAGAGTTCAAGTGGGGGGAGTGTGTAGCGGGGTGTTCCCCTTTAATGCAGAGAGACAAGAAGTTCCAGGTGAGAGGTGAGTCGGGAGGAAGTAAAGAGACATTATGGAAGTGAAAGCAGAGGAGAGAGAGACTACATCTCCCAGTACATCTTGCAGCACCCAGGGTGCATTGCTCCAGAACAGAGACTGCTGGGGGAGACTTTATAAAGGGGAGGCGGAGTTTTGGTCGGTCTCTTTGGACACCCCTCTCCTAGCAAGAGGATGTCTGTGCTGAACTGCTGTGTGCACAAGGCCTGAAGCCTGGGCCGTGTGCTCCTTTCCAAAGAGCCCTCTGCCAGCCTAGCAGAGCCTTAGAGACATCTAATCCTCCTTGCTGCAGTACACCAGAAGGATTGAAGACTTGGATGTCGGTGGATTCCTGTTCCTAGACGAATCGATGGAGGAAACGGACTTTGACTTGCCCGGGTGGTGAGAGCTGTTTAAAGACAGATACCTTTATCTTTACTATTCGTTGGGATTACAAAGTTGTTCTTCAAGTGCACCACCGAAAAGATTGCTAGCGAATATTGTTTCACTGAACTTCCATTTAGATCAGTCAGGCCTGACTGCATAGGTAGACATTGCTGGGTGTTAGTCTACCCATGAGGGGAAGTAGCTGTAAAAGGGCAGCGCTAGAGTTGCATAGCAATACTTTATTATTCTGATTACTCTGTTTATCTTTATTACTGTTTATTGCAGGGATCTGCAACTTGTTATACTGTTGTTTATTACTTGCCCATTAGCCTCAGTAAAATATCTGGGTAAAGTACATTTGGTGTCAGTTCCGCTTACTTTAATAGGAGTTTTAAAGTATATTCTGTGTATGTTTGTTATAGGACTGCATCACCAACAGTTGCGGTCACGCGGTCCTATCCCTCTATCACCAGCTGTGCCACGGGAGGTTAGAGCCGATTGCCAGGGGTTGACAGCAGTGCACTACAGGGCCCAAATCAATATCAGCGGCTCTCTTAACTGGGGGTAGCGCTACATATATATACAGCCAGTGTGCCCCCATATACAGCCAGTGTGCCCCCATATACAGCCAGTGTGCCCCCATATATATATATATATATAGCCAGTGTGCCCCCATATATACAGCCAGTGTGTCCCCATATATACAGCCAGTGTGTCCCCATATATATAGCCAGTGTGCCCCCATATACAGCCAGTTTGTCCCCATATACAGCCAGTTCCCCCCAAATGCAGCCAGTTCCCCCAGATATACAGCCAGTTCCCCCCAAATGCAGCCAGTTTGTCCCCCATATACAGCCAGTTCCCCCAAATGCAGCCAGTTTGTCCCCCATATACAGCCAGTTCCCCCAAATGCAGCCAGTTTGTCCCCCATATACAGCCAGTTCCCCCAAATGCAGCCAGTTTGTCCCCCATATACAGCCAGTTCCCCCAAAATGCAGCCAGCGTGTCCCCCATATACAGCCAGTTCCCCCCAAATGCAGCCAGTTTGTCCCCCATATTCAGCCAGTTTGTGCCCCATATTCAGCCAGTTTGTCCCCCAAATGCAGCTTGTCCCCCCCCCCCCCAGCCCTGCACTTACCTTCCTCGGTCCGCGCCGTCCTCGATGTGTTCTCCCGCCCTCGATGTCGCTTCAGCCAATCAGGTTACCGGTAACCAGATCCGGTGAACCTGATTGGCTGAAACCTCCACACAGTCTTCTTCCAGGAACGCACCCCCGTGCGTACCTGGGAGGAGATTTTGGAAGCCGAATACAGCGTGAGAGCTGTATTCGGAAAGCCTGTCAGAGCCGCTGGTTCTGATAGACACTTCCAGAACACACCCACCGCCGGCCGCCGCTCTAATTCATATGGCCGGCGCTCACCAGGAGGCCGGCCATATGTATAGTGGGCAGCGCGGCAGCGGTGACAATACACAGATTCATGCAATGCATGAATCTGTGTATTGTCATTCAGTGGCGGCGCGGGAGCGAGAGGGGGCGGCGCTCCGGCGCCCTCTATGGACGCACCGCCACTGCCACCCAGTGTAGTGTAGACCACCCAAGTCCACTATCCATGCTCCTCTCGGCCACCACTTCTGCATGTGGAGACTGGTGCATCAGTTTCGCCAATTGGTTGCCTCTTCTAACATCATCACACTGTGCAATCTTCTGGAACATGATATAACCCCATGCTAGACAGCCATATCAATGTGTCCAGGTCACCCAGGCAGTGACATATATCTTACCAGAGATGTAAAAATATCATGCAGCCTGTTGATATTTGTATTTGTCCATAAAAGAGGAACTTTGCTTCCCCATACATTTTTATTCTCTCTTAATCCCCTTCTGGACTATCAAAAAAAAAACATATTCGCACCCCAAGCGAATCCAGTGTTGGGTGTAATCTGCTGCTCCATCACTACATTCCAGGTCCCATGTCACCATCTTTGTAATTGTAAAGGGTTTTTTTTTTCTTAAAATAGTCATACTTGCCTGCTCTGGTTTTGCACAGAGCAGCCCTGATCCTCCTTTTCTGGGGTCCCCAGTGACGCTTCTGGCTCCTCCGCCTCATCGAGTGCCCCCATGGAGAGTCGCTTTCCATGTGGGCACCCGTGCGGGCACGCTCCTGAGTCCTGCTGTTGCAACCATTGCAGGACTTTGCCCCGCCCCCTCCCCGACTCGTGTCACTGGATAGAATGCATTAAGGTGAAAAACCTTGAGACTTTACAACTCCTTTAAGTCATTAGGGGGTGTCTGTTTCTTCTTGGTTCTTGCAGCCAGTCCCCTGATGACGTGGCTCATTCACAATCTGGTGGAGATTGCCATGAAGCCACTTCTGTTGCTTGATATGAGCATGCCATAAGGCTCCTGGGGGGTGGGCATCACTCTCACCTAGATGAAGAAGCTGGAAGTACAGGACCTCATCGCACAAAAAAGTATTTTAAAATATAAACTTTTTTTTAAGTGATACTTAATGCACACTGTTTAATTTACATTATCCCTTCTCTTTCTGTATGTGGATGATAGCACTTTAATTATCTTAATTAAAAAAAAGTACCTTTTTTTTTTTTTACAAATTGATATACAGCTGTCACATGACTCAGCTATTTCCCAGCCTGTCTACAGGAAAACATAAGCAGGAGGAGCATCTAGCTAGTCCTCTGCTGCTGACCACATATTAAGAAAAAAAAAAAAAAAACAGCCTTTGGAATGCAGAGTAAAAATAAACAAATCATATCAATAAACTGTTTTAAATTGACATACAAATAATATATTTGAAATTAAATATTTTACATTTTTTCGCACTAACATGATGTGGGTGGATTTCTGCCAACTACAGGCTGTGTCACACCCCCTCCCCTTCCAGCCTGTGTCTTAGAATAATGGGGAGGTGAAGCCTGCATCAATCAAGATGTAATTTTCCACCTCCTTTGTGTTTAGCTGGTTAGTGGGCATCGAGGAGGAGGGGAGAGTGTGGGCTGTAATTTGCCACTGTCCCCACATGTGTGACTCTATAGTCGCATGGGCTGCTCAGATGTAATGGGGAGGAAATGGGCAGCACAGTGGTGTAGTGGTTAGCACTTTCACCTATCGGCAAAAAGGGTCGCTGGTTCGAATCCTGACCACAACACCATCTGCCTGGAGTTTGCATATTTTCCGTGTGCCTGTGTGGGTTTCCTCAGGGTACTCCGGTTTCCTCCCTCTCTAAAGACATGCTGGTAGGTTAGTCGGATCCTGTCAAAAATTGGCCCTAGTATGTATGAATGTGTGTTAGGGACCTTAGGTCGTAAGCTCCTTGAGGGCAGGGACTAATTTGAATGTATAATATATATGTAAAGTGTTGTGTAAATTGACGGCGCTATATAAGTACCTGAAATAAATAAATAAAATAAATGCTTAGCATAGGAACTTACCGAAAACTGAGCGTATGCACTAGCTGCCAACACTGCTATGTAAAATTTACAACTGCTGTGGGGACATGGACAGGAGGGGGAGATAGAGAGCAGCAGGATCAACCAGGTTTTGCAGACTACAGAAAATGGATCTCATAGTGACTGAGTATGAGCAGCCTGCAATACAACATTTAGTGATAGTTTTTTATGATGTGGGTTTAATTATATTTAATGTCTTTTTGTATAAGGTTAGGGTTTGGAGAGAAGAACAAATTATGGAAAGCCATTGAAAAGGGTGAAGGTCCAATTAATGAATTCTTGGAAAGCAGAGGCCCCCCTAGAACTCTGATGCCTTAGGCGTGACACACCAGCACGTAATTAATTGTAAATAAAACCCTAGACTTTAAACAGATCTGATGTTCGTCACATAGCACCATTGTTTCGTCTGAGAAGTGCCCTGGTGGAAACGCAAATTAGGAGTAAATAGACAACTGGGTAGCGGTGGCAGCAAGCCAAGTCTCTATGGAAATGAGGATCCTGGCTTGTTAGAAAATGGATATGAATTTACATTATTCCAAGTGATGACTGCTCAGACAATTGTTGCAGAGACAATAACTCTATGAAACTAATTCAGAGCCATTGTACGACCCCATCACTACGAATTTTTCTTCGCCCATTTTATATAGGCTCATATTTTTGGGTCAGTGCAGATCGGTTTTGGAATGAGCCTGCAGCTGTTGTGTGTATGGAAATTACTGTTTACAGACACGAGACCTGTAAAAATAGGGGGAAAAGTGCTTTTGTGTTTTTTTTTTCTTTCCTTTTGTGATTATTTCTTTTATTTGCTGTTATTTGAATATTCTTATTTTCCAAATGCAGGCAGGTAATTATAGTGAAAGTATTAAGATTCTTTGACAGGACGAAGCTTGCCATGCAGTGCGCCCATAGAGGAGTACAGGTGCAGTGGAGTTTGGATGTCATGATATGTTATAGAGGTCTTCAACTGAACAGTTAATCTCTTTCCTTGTCAGCTGCTAAAGAGAACCTGTTTATAGGGGTTCTAAAGGCAGAAGTTTTTTTTTTATCTTAACCGCTTCATCCCCGGAAGATTTTACCCCCTTCCTGACCAAAGCACGTTATACGATTTGGCAATGCGTCGCTTTAACGGACAAATGCGCGGTCGTATGACACTGTACCCAAACAAAATTTACATCCTTTTTATCGGCACTGCAACATTATGGCAGACAGATCAGACACTTTTGACACATTTTTGGGACCATTGACAATTTTACAGCGATCAGTGCTATAAAAATGCACTGATTACTGTAAAAATGTCACTGGAAGGGAAGGGGTTAACACTAGGGGGCGATCAAGGGGTGAACTGTGTTCCCTCTCTGTGTTCTAACTGAAGGGGGATGGGACTTACTAGGGGAAATGACAGATCGCTGTTCATACTTTGTATGAACATACGATCAGTCATTTCTCCCCTGAAAGAACCGGGGGCTGTGTGTTTACACACACAGCTCCCGGTTCTCGCTGTTTCACGAGCGATTGCGGGTGCCCAGCGGTCATCACGCCTGCCGGGCACTTGCATTGGCTCCAGGGGTGAGCAGCGGGCACAGAGTGAGTAGTGGCCACAGGGCGAAGCGATGTAACATAATGTTGTTTCTCCCAGCCGTGCGATGCTGCCGCAGTGAAACTGTGGTGGCTGGTCGGCAAGTGGTTAATGTATTTTATGCATTAAGGTAAAAAGACCTTCAGTGTGTAGCAGCCCCTCTAATACTTACCTGAGCCCCATCTTGATCCAGCAATGTTGCACGAGAGTCTCGGCTGTCTGGGCTGTCTCTCCCTCCTGATTGGATGAGACAAACATGGGGCGACATTGGCTCCCGCTGCTGTCAATGAGCCAATGAGAAAATAAAAGGAGCAGGGCAAAGCCACAACTCTGTGTCTGAATGGACACAGAGCAGCAGCTCGGCTCAGGTGCCCCTATAGCAAGCTGCTTGCTGTGGGGGCACTTGGCAGGAGGGAGGGGCCAGGAGCATCGGCAGGGGACCCGAGAAGAGGAGCATTACACAGAGCAGGTAAGTATGACATGTTTGTTATTTAAAAAAAACAAAAAAAAACAAGACTTTAGCCCATTCACACAGGGGCAACACGACTTCCAGCGCGATTTTATGAGGCAACTCAGACACGACTTGAGAATGAATCACAGCACGACCTGGAGCTATTTACAAGGCAACTCCAAGTTGCCTGCAGGACAAGAGACATTCCAGTGGCCAATCAAACAAGAATCAGCTCTGTGGGAGGGAGGGGGGAGGGAGAGGTTTGCCTGATAAATGTTTTCTTCCTGGAGAGTTGCTCCTATTAAGACAGTGAGAGGCGACTCTCATTGAAATGAATGGTTACAGGTCGCCTAGGAGTCGGATTGAAGTAGTACAGGGACCTTTTTTGAAGTCGGAGCGACTGCAGTAGTGTGCATAAGGACGGCTCCATTAACTTACATTGATTTCTTCAGCCAGCGCGACCTGAGGCGACTAGGGGCGACCTGGGGCGATTTGGAGTCGGATCCAAAGACGCCCCTGTGTGAATGGGCTCTTATTCTATAGGGCTGACCTTTTTCCCTGCAGTGCTGTACAGAAAACATTGAACAATTCACACAGGTATATTTACATTTGAACACCAGGCATGATCTTTACATTTACATTGGTCCAGCTTGGCACAATGTAAATATGTACCCATATCTGATGGGGAAGCTGGAAATAAGTGTAGTAGTTGGCACTTTATACAGTGAAAGCCACAATCTTCCAGGTCCTGCTCAGGTTCTATGCGACTGCTCCACTGCATACTGACTGTAGGGGGTCGCCTGCTTAGCGTTGGTGCTTGCATCTATCACTGTAGTAGCGCTGACTACTACAGTGATTCTCAGCTGCCCAACAGGTATAATATGTGCTACATTTTGCTAAGCTGGACCAATGTAAAGCTGGCCATAGATGATATGATTTTTATACCTGCAACCACGTGTTGCAGGAAAGAAATATGCTCGATTCCCCCATAAACAAAGTCCGTGTTCATTAGGGAATCCCTCCCGGGGAGCTATTGTGTTCTCCGGGGGGGGGGGGGGGGGACACACGTCCCGGCTGGGAGAACATAGTGATTGTTTCTAGCCGCTGGTAATAATCGCATCCTAAAAATAAGACATGCTGGTTGTACCCAAGTCGATTGATGGATTGACTTGGGTGCAATCAGGCTGCCCATACATGGTTTGAATCTCGGCCGGTTCCTGCTGAATTTGAACCGTCCATGGCCGGCTTAAAGTGTTACTAAACCCAGGACCCTGCATTCATTATATCTTGTCTCCCACATTACACAGAACATGGAAATGCAATTATTTTAGTAAATATAAACTTGTAAATACCTTTTCTTTTCAGCAGTATATAGCAGTCTTGTGACTCCTATCAGTGTCCGGCCGAGCACTGGTTGAAGCTTGTAGGAGGAATTTTCATTCTCCTCTGACTGTCCTATGAGACTGCATTTTTTTATTATTATTATTATTATTATACACGATTTATATAGCGCCAACAGTTTACGCAGCGCTTTACAATGTAGAGGGGGGGACAGCACAATTACAGTTCAATACAGAAGGTACACGAGGGCCCGGCTCGTAGAGCTTACATTCTAAAGGGAGGGGGTGGTGGTACAAAAGGTAATAGCTGCAGAGAATGATTTGATGGGGGTGGCTCGGGGATAGTTGTTAGGTGGCTGTGGGATAGGCTTCCCTGAATAAATGAGTTTTCAGGGATCTCCTTAAGGTGGACAGGTTAGGGGCTGATCGGACATACCGAGGCAGGGAGTTCCAGAGGATGGGAGAGGCTCTGGGGAAGTCCTGAAGGCGAGCATGGGAGGAGGTAACAAGGGACCACTGCATGACCACTGACCCCTCATCAAAAAAAAGAAAGAAAGAAAGAAACTCTCTAGCAATACACACCAAACTAAGCATGTGCAGAGTGCCTCCAAAGGCTCTGCACTGTCAGCAGATACATTGGGGACAATGGAAGAAGGAGAGGATCAGAGAAGGCAGGATTAAACAGCCTCTTTACACAATGCACATGATTAACCCCTTATGTTCCACAGTAAGTATAACCAGCATGCTTTATTGCATATATAGACTGATTTTACTGCTGTGGGTTTAGTGACAATTTTAAGTATTCAATAAAAACCACGCCTGAAGTGAAGCTTTAAATGATAAATGGTATTGAAAGAGAAGACTCTTGGAGGTTCCTTGTGATGATGTGGGAAATGGGGGCATGGCAACAGCAGCTTGAACAAAACACAGGCAGAGTTCAGTGTTGCTGAGACCGAGATGAGCTGGACAGGGGATGTCAGTCGGAGGCATAGAAACAGCAGGACACTGATCTTCCCAATGAACAGCTGTGCAGGGGGCATCTCAGCAGAAGCCTGACCATTGGAGTACAGGCAGGCTGTTTTCCCACATAGAATACTAAGAAGCAAACTGACCTCGCTGGGATGGATGTGCTTCCATGTCCAGTGTGGTCAGTTTGAAATAGGAAAGCAGAGGGACTGGCAGGATCACCAGGTATTTCCGAGTTTGGCTTCAATTTGTTAGTGTAATAAATCTGCTAATACATTTAACAAAACCGCGTGCAACCTGTAGAGTTTTTTTTTTTTTTTAAACATTGCCTATGGAGATATTTAAGGGTAAAAGTTTGTCGCCATTCCACGAGTGTGCGCAATTTTGAAGCGTAACATGTTGGGTATCAATTTACTCGGCGTAACATCATCTTTCACAATATAAGAAAAAATTGGGCTAACTTTACTGTTGTCTTATTTTTTTTATTCAAAAATGTGTATTTTTTCCAATAAAAGTGTGCTTGTAAGACCGCTGCGCAAATACGGTGTGACAGAAAGTATTGCAATGACCGCCATTTTATTCTCTAGGGTGTTAGAAAAAATAAATATATATATATATACCGTATATACTTGAGTATAAGCCAACCCGAATATAAGCCGAGGCACCTAATTTTACCACAAAAAACTGGGAAAACGTATTGACTCGAGTATAAGCCTAGGGTGTCCATCTGCATGCCTCACTGTGCCTCACCTTGCCTCACTGTGCCCATGCCTCACTGTGCCCATGCCTCACTGTGCCCATGACTAGACTGACATTTAACATGGGAATCTATGGAAGGGGTGCCCGGCTTTGAAAAATCGGTGCTCCCCGGCCGTAGGTCCCCCAGAAAAAAAACGTATAGAGGAGAAATGGGGATACGTGTGTGCCAAGTTGCGGGTCCTGGGGACCTACGTCTGGTCGGTACCGGGTCCCCAAAGTCACCGGAGAAATTACCGTTTAACATGGGAGTCTAAGGAAGGGGTACCCGGCTTTGAAAAATCGGTGCTCCCCGGCCGTAGGTCCCCGGACAACAAACTTTGCACACTTGTAGAGGAAGAGTGGGGCTACATGTGTGCAATTTTGGAGTCCAGGGGACCTACGGCTGGTCGGTACCGGGTCCCCAAAGTCCGGGAGATCAGGTGCAAAAAGGTGAATCGAGTATAAGCCAAGGGGGGCATTTTCAGCACAAAAAAATGTGCTGAAAAACTCGGCTTATACTCGATTAAATACGGTATATTGTGTGGGGGTTCTAAGTACCGTATATACTCGAGTATAAGCCGACTTTTTCCAGCACATTTTTTATGCTGAAAAAGCCCCCCTCGGCTTATACTCGAGTGACGGTCTGTCATGCAGTGTTAAGTGTTCGGCAGTCGTCCACTGTAACATAGCCCCGCCTCCTCCTCATCCATTATAGATGGAACACTGAACACTGATACAATGCTGGGAAACTGAATCAGTGTTCCGTCTATCACGGACGAGGAGGAGGCGGGGCTTTGTTACAGTGGACGGCCGCCAAACACTTAAGACTGCATGACACAGCGGGAGACCGTAATCAAAGGTACATTAGGCTGTAGACGGGCACAGTGAGGCTGCAAATCGGCAAGTAAGGCTGCAGATGGGCACTGATGATACAGGTGGGCACAGTGAGGTTGCAGATGGGCACTGATGATGCATATGGGCACAGTGAGGCTGCAGATGGGCACTGATGATACAGGTGAGCACAGTGAGGCTGCAGATGGGCATTGTTTACCAGTAGCTGCTGCATTTCCCACCCTAGGCTTATACTTGATTCACGTTTTCCCAGGTTTTTGTGGTAAAATTAGGTGCCTCGGCTTATTTTCGGGTCGGCTTATACTCGAGTATATACGGTAATTTTCAAGCAAAAAAAATGATTTGAAAAATAGGCCTGGTCCTTAAGTGGTTAAAAATCATTGATTTGTATCCACCCTGTTTGGAGGTGATTTTTTTTGCTGACACAAAATGCTCATACATTTTGGGGACGGGGGGAGCCATTTGGCACCTTTTGCCCTGGGCGCTAGATTGCCTTTGTCCTGGCACTGCTGGGGAAGGAAGTGCTAGATGATGGTGGACGTCCTCCAGTCTGGAAATGAGAGGGGCTTATCTGACTTGCTGCAGCTTCTAATGCACACTGAGAAGCTCACAGTGTGCAGTAAAATAAGCAATTGCAGTACTGGAGAAAAGCTTGTACAACTGCACAAGACGGAAGGTTCTGCTTTAAATAAGTAAAAAAAAAAAAAAAACGAAGAAACAGCCAGACAGATTTCACCTTTTTAATGTTCTATATAAATCAAATTTATAATTCTGATTGGTGACCATGGGCAACAGCTCCGATTTTTATTTTTTTTTATTTTTTTTTAAATTTATTAGTGAATTGGCACTTTAGTTACAAAACACAAGCCGGCTGTAGCAGAAATGTATTTAAATTTGTCTCATAGTGGAAAGAAAAAGCCCAAATATTTCCTAAACACCAAGAAACAGCTTGGCTCAGCGGCAGCAAAGCAAAATAAAGTCGGTGCCAGAAAATCTCAGCTTGCAGAGAATCCCTCTAATGAGCGGGCTTGTAAACCTATCCTATCATAAGCATTGGGTGGCAGTAGTGTGTTGTAGATTGCCAGCCTCTCGCCGTCTCATAAGAATTTCATATTTTGTCCTAGTTTTTTTGTTACTGTATACCCAACATAACACGGAGAGGGGGGGGGGGGGCTTGTTTACCAAGCCAGTACGGAGGGCACTGCTCTGTAACCCATAGCAACCAGGCAGCTTTAGGGCTCATTCACGCCAACTCATACCTTGTTTTAGTCTGCGGACGGGTGTCCATTGTGTGGGGCAACGCAAGGCAAGTTATGTGTCACAAAACTGCATTTCATTCACTTCTATGACCAAAGTGGGACTGTGGCAGGTGTGTCTGCGTTTGTACACAAAGCACCGCAACGCAGCGATGGGAAAGGGGCACAGAGGAAACAATCGTCTTCTTTGTGTCCTGTGCAGATCAGTGAAGCTCAACTAAAGCGGTGTGAACAAGCCCTAATAAGAACAGGACGACGAGAGACGTTCAGCATGTGCGTTACTTTTTTTTTTCTGTATTAAATTGTGTGTTACCTACAAATTGAATACTAAATACTGTAACTGCGATAATAAAAAAAAGGGGAAGTATCATAATATTATCATTTATATTACCATTACATTATATTATTTATTTTAGACTTATTGAAAGTTTATGATCTAATTTACACACACACACACACACACACACACACACACACACACACACACACACACACACACACACACACACACACACACACACACACACACACACACACACACACACACACACACACACACACACCAATCAGCCATAACATTATGACCAATGACAGGTAAAGGGGATATCTCGTTACAATGGCATCTGAAAATTGGTGGGATATATTAGGCAACAAGTGAACATGTTGTCCATGAAGTTGATGTGATGAAAGCAGACAGAAAATGGGCATCGTAGTTTGTTGTGTATGAGGCTGTGAAGCCCATGGTGACCCATGTCCACAGCCAAAAGCTTCTACAATGGTCACATGAACATCAGAACTGGACTACGGAGCAATGGAAGAAGGTGGTCTGGTCTGATCAATCATATTTTCTTTTACATCATGTGGCTGGCTGGGTGTGTCACTTACCTGGGGAAGAGATGGCACCAGGATGCAATATAAGAAGGCAAGTTGGCAGAGGCAGTGTGATGTTTTGGGCAATGTTCTGCTGGGAAACCTAGGGTCCTGCCATTCATGTGGATGTTAATTTGGTGTCCATGCCTCAAAGGGTCAGGGCTGTTTTAGCAAAAGTGGGCCACACAAAATATTAGGTGGGTGGCCATAATGTTATTGCTGATCCGTATGTATAGTGTGTGTGTGTGTGTGTGTGTGTGTGTAATATATACGTACACAATCATGGCCAAAAATATTGGCACCCCTGCTTTTCCGTAAAAAAAAATGCACCACTTCGCCTAAAAAATAGTTGCAATTACAAATGTTTAGGCCTTATGTTTGTTTCTTTTGTTTGTATTGGGGTTACCTGGATGTAAACGATGCCATTTAAAAAAAAAAAAAATGATGAATGCTTTTAAGGGCTGAGGAGGGATTTGGGGTATTATACCTGTACCTGTCAGCCTGTTGCTGTCACAAGGATGTTTACATTCCTTGTGACAGCAATAAAAGTGCTAAAAAAAATAAAAAATTAAGTGATAGTGTCAAAATAAACAAATACACACACACACACATATATATGTGTGTGTGTGTGTATATATATATATATATATATATATATATATATATATATATATAGTGTATGTGTGTAAGTGCCTTGTCCAGCCCCCCCCCCCCATGCTCTCGCGCAAGGGGCGAAAACACTTATCGGTCCCGTGTGCACGCAAACAACGATCCTTCCACACGTGAGGTATCACGGCAAACGTCAGATCATGGGCAGTAATTCTAGCACAAGACCTATTCTGTAAATCTAAAGTGGTAACCTGTAAAGGCTTTTAAAGCATCACCTATTTATGTTTGGTATCTATTTACTCAGCGTAACATCATCTATTATAATTTCCCCAAAAATTTGATTATGTATTGGTTTTGTTTTTTGCATTAAAATACAAAAAAAAGTGTATATTTTCAACAAAAAAGTGTTTGAAAAACTGCTGTGCAAATACGTGTGAGCTAAAAAAAATGCAAAACCCACCAATTTATTCTCTACGGCCTCTGCTTTAAAAATATATATATATATAATGTTTGGGGATTTTAATTTTCTTGTAAAAAATACAGATTTTTACATGTAAACAAAAAGTGTCAGAAAAAGACCTGGGGGTTAAGTGGTCAAAGTGATTCTAAAGGCTAATGTCATACTTCGCTGCTCTGTGCACAAAGCAACCCCCATTCTTCTCTTCTTGGGTCCCACACCAGCGCTTATGTCTCCCCCCCCCCCCAAAAGCGGCTTGCTGTGGGGCACCTATGCATTCTTGCTTCTTGCTCCTGAGCTGTCTGTGTGTGTTAATGAGCCAGCCCCCCCCCCCCCCTTTCCTCATTGTCTGTGCTTGACAGCAGCGAACCAATGGTTCCCGCTGCTGTCTCAAAGCCTATGAGGAAAGAGAGAGCCCTGGCTCTCATGAACATCTCTAGATTGAGATCAGGCTCAGGTAAGTGTAAGGGGGGGGCTGCATGCAGAAGGTGTTTGTTTGTTTTTTTCCGTTAATGCAGAGAATTCATTAAGGAAAACCAACTTCTGCCTTTAGAACCGATAATATTTTTTGTAGGGTGCATGGATGACTTCTCCTTCACACAATGGTGTACATTATAATAAGCGTGCCCACTATTAACTACGTCCTTGTTGGCAGCCTTTGAATAATTGACTGAGGCCAGGTTCACACCTATGCAAATTGAATGCACATTTCTCCGCATTCAATTCTCATAGCAGGAGAATGTGACTGGCTCTCTGTGGAGCCGGTTCACATCTCTCCACAGCGGGTGCGGTGCGGTGTGCCGGAAAAAATGCGTGCCTTTTTTGGTGCGTTTCAGGTTCGATTTCAGCCCAAAATTCGGGCTAAAATCGGACCTGAAAAGGTGAACCAGCACGCACCGGACCCCTGCTGTGAGCCGCATGCGGTGACGGTGTGAACCGAGCCTAAAGCATCAGTTTGACACTACTTTCACACTGAAGCGCTGGGTGTGCTGGCGGTAAAACGCTGCTATTTTTAGCAGCGTTATACTGTCGTGTTTGCCGCGATTTGCGGGCGCTAGCGGGGTAACTTTAACCCCCGCTAGCGGCCAAAAAAGGGTTAAACCTGCCCGCAAAAACGCAGATTCGCAGCGTTTTGGAGGCGCTACCCCATTGTTTTCAATGGGCAGGGGCGCTATAGGAGCGGTATTTTTACCGCTCCTATCGCGCCTCAAAGATGCGGCTTGCAGGAGTTTTTTTACCCTCCTGCCAGCGCACCGCTCCAGTATCGGGCTTTCACACTAGATACAAAGGAGCAGCTCTTTCAGGGCGCATTGCAGGCGCTATTTTTAGCGAAATAGCGCCTGCAAAGCGCCTCAGTGTGAAAGCAGCCTGAGAAATTTCTGAGATCATTCAGAATTCATTGACTGGTGCATCTGATCTGCAGTTTAACCCCGTCTGACCTGTACTTGACCTGCTTCAAGCAGAGTTTGTATTCCTGTTGACTTGTATTCAAAAAGCAAAACCCTACTGATGCCAACAAAAGCCCTTCAACACAGGCCCCAAGACAGATGGTCCTGTCTCTAAAAGGGAAGAAGTCCCTCCTGTGTGACTCTCTGCAGTCTGTGTTGTCTGATCTCCCTGATACTCCGTTCTGTACCCCCAAAACTACTTTAGTAGGCCAGTGAAGCTTCTTTACCTATTTAATGAATTTTCAACAAATGTATGAATTTGGCACTGACAGTTATAAAGCATCTTACATTTATAGCATGGGAGAAATCATAACCAGGACCTTAAAAGCATACCATGTTTCATGTTACACCCATATTTGTGGGGTCATGACACATGGTCATTCCATGGTGAAATTCCTTTTGAATTTATTGCGGCTGTGTGGGTGGAGAGAGCACCGAGATCTGTGAATGGAAGGAATACCTGTCCCATCTGCCAGGCAGAAGGACTCGTAGATCTCAAAGGACCATCTCCTTGATGCTATCACCGTACTTGTGGTCCATTGTTTCCTCCAACCCTATCTCTCTGTACAGACCTGGGGCGGGAGGAAGAGTTTGCATTGCACCTACAACGTACTGATCATGGTTGCAACTTTGTATGCTTCAATGCAAACATTTTATTAATGCATTTTTATTTTTTATTATTCATTAATGGTGGGGGTGAATGTATTTTGTTTTTGCAAAACATGTACTATGCCTTTTTTAGCTAAAGGTTTTCTAAACCGGGACGAAGGCGATGTGTCCTTGTTGCCCCGGTCTCTCTTACCTACCAGGAAATGATATCTAGAAGCTGTTCCTTTTTCATCTGGTTGCTATAGGTGATGCCCACTTTTCTTCCTTCATTCACTGCCATAATGTGTTAATCCCAAATGTCGCATTGTGTCTCAGAATGAAGCTGGAAGCTGACTCTGTGCTGGCCTGAGGCCTTATGTGTAAATGGAGATTCAAGCACCAAGGTTCTGGAGGAGGTGACAGTGTACTGTTAATTACAATTGTCACGCACTGGGTTAATTTCCTTTACTATTAGACAAAGCATAATTAGAAAGCTGTAATCATTCTGCGAAAAAGAAATTCCATATAGAGTAGAAGTTCTTCTATTAATTGTATTTTGTCTTGCAGGTGGGTGCCAGACGCATTGCAGCCGACACTGCAAAACCTCTTAATTTGAGAGTTGGGGTGTGGAGTACTAGATTATTATGTAAATTGTCAAATAGGACATTGAAATTTGCTGTTTGTGGGAACTCTAACTTATAAAACTGAGGCTTTGTAAAAGACCACTGTACCTGTTTGGTATAAGTTTTAAACATGCCCCCCTTGAGTGCAGCCCAACCAGTCTGATACCGCTGTCTCCATTTTGAGTGCAGCCCAACCAGTCTGATACCGCTGTCTCCATTTTGAGTGCAGCCCAACCAGTCTGATACCGCTGTCTCCATTTTGAGTGCAGCCCAACCAGTCTGATACCGCTGTCTCCATTTTGAGTGCAGCCCAACTGGTTTGATACTTAACCTCTGTCTCCATCTCAACAATCTTACTATGTGGCCCTGGCCAGAGCTGCACACACGTTTTATTTTTTTTTATTTTTTCTGAACGCATCACAGCCAAGTCCTGTGCTGTGGCCCCACATCATCATCATTATTATTATTATTATTATTATTATTCTTATACAGGATTTGTATAGCGCCAACAGTTTGCGCAGCGCTTAACAAAATGAAGGCAGACATTACAGTTACATTACAATTTGGTACAAGAGGAATCAAGGGGTCCTGCTCATTAGAGTTTACAATCTAAGAGGGAGGGTCAGTTGATACAAAAGGTAAGAGCTTTGGGGGATGAGCTAATGGAGGAAGTAAAACAGTGTATTAGTTAGAAGCAGGATGGGCTTCTTTAAAGAGAAGGGTTTTCAAGGATCGTCTAAAGATGGATAGATTAGGGCAGTGTTTCTCAACTCCAGTCCTCAAGGCGCACCAACAGGTCATGTTTTTGGGATTTCCATTGATTTTCACAGGTGATTTGAGCAGTTTCACTGCCTTAGTAATTATCACAGCTGTTTTATCTGCAGGAAATCCCAAAAACATGACCTGTTGGTGCGCCTTGAGGACTGGAGTTGAGAAACACTGGATTAGGGGACAGTCAGACAGATTGGGGTAGGGAGTTCCAAAGGATGGGAGAAGCTCTGGAGAAATCCTGGAGGCGAGCATGGGAGGAGGTGACAAGGAAGCCAGAGAGCAGGAGGTCTTGGGAGGACCAAGGAGAGTGGCTTGGTTGGTATTTTGAGTAGGTTAGTGATGTAGCTGGGGGCAGAGTTGTGGATGGCTTTGTAAATTATTGGATGGATTGGCAGAGAGGTGTGGAGGACACTGAATGTTTGGTAAGGTGGATGAGTCTTACAGCAGCATTCATTATGGACTGAAGAGGGGATAGTGTATGTAAAGGTAATCCAATGAGGAGGGAGTTGCAGTAGTCGAGGCGAGAGGATAACCAGGGAGTGAATTAGATGTTTGGTGGTGTCATTTGGTTAAAAAGGGGCCTATTCTAGAGATGTCGTGGAGGCTAAGGCAGCATGATTTGGACAGGGATTAAATGTGGGCCTAAAAGGACAGTTCAGAGTCTAGGGTTACCCGTAGCACCCTGGCATGTGGGGACAGACTGATAGTTGTGCCATTGATCTTGACAGAGAAGTCAGGGGAAGAGGCACGTGGGGGAGGAAATTCTATGAGCTCGGTTTTAGATAGATTCAGTTTGAGGAAGTGGTTTGACATCCAGACTGATATGTCTGTTAGTAAATCATTGATGTGTGAGGAGACTGATGAGGTGAGCTGAGGGGTAGAGAGATACATTTGGGTGTCATCGGCATATAAATGGTAGCGGAAGCCATGAGAGGCTATCGGCTAATCCAGGGAGGACGTGTAGATCGAGAATAGTAGAGGTCCAAGGACAGAACCTTGGGGGACCCCAACGGTAATGGGAGTTGCAGAGGAGTAAGTGGAGTTACACTCAAGGTGCAGTGAGAGCACAGCCATGGAAACCAAGAAAAATAATTTTTTTGAGGAGGAGGGGGTGATCAACTGTATCAAAGGCAGCGGAGAGGTTCAAGAGTTATGCCGCGTACACACAATCGGACATTCCGACAATAAAACCGTGGATTTTTTCAGATGGATGTTGGCTCAAACTTGTCTTGCATACACACGGTCACACAAATGTTGCTCGGAAATTCCGAACATCAAGAATGCGGTGACGTACAAGACTACGACGAGCCGAGAAAAATGAAGTACAATGATTCCGAGCATGTGTCAAATTAATTCCGAGCATGCGTAGAATTTTTGTGCATCGGAATTGGATACACACGATCGTAATTTCCAACAACAACTTTTGTTGTTGGAAAAATTGACAACAAGCTCTCAAACATTTGTTGTCGGAAATTCCGACAGGAAATGTCCGATAGAGCCTACACACGGTTGGAATATTTGACTAAAAGCTCCCATCGAACATTTGTTGTCGGAAATTCCAATCGTGTGTACGCGGCATAAGAGTACAGAATAATGACCATTGTTTTTTTTTTTTTTTATATATAATCTTTATTTATAGAAAAATTTTCCATTTGAAACAGTACAATCAAATGAGGTAAAATACACACATATCTGTCCAACCGTGTATCTATGCAGTATACAAAACAACATGCCCGATCGGCCATCCAACAAAGAGGATAAAAGAGACGGAGGCGTCAGTTACGTGGTCAGGACAACATATAAATCCTATCATAGTCAGGGTGTCCTTAATCACTCTGTTAGACACGGGAGATAATTTGCGGATAGATATCACCAGGTCGGACAGGTGGACAAAAACAAAGCAAAAAAAAAAAAAGGAGGAAAAGAGAAGGAGGAACATTGAAACAAACAAAGGATAGTGTACTCATACAAATTATGCGAGCATACCTGCAGCGGGTAGTTTAAATGTGTATGTCGGATCCAAAATCAATTTAACAATTACTCCACTCCTGCCGGAGACTGTACCGCTGAACATGAGTCTGTAGTATCCCCCTCGACATAGTGAATCCATGTAGCCCAAATACTATACCATTTGTCATACTTATCCCTGCATTTTGCCATCCATTCCTCCGCGGCCTTAATATTATTTACTAACCGGACCCAGTCTAAGTGACTTGGAATTTGGCTATTCTTTCAATAAATGGGAATCAATCTCCTAGCCGCATTCAAAAGATGAGGCAATACCGATTTTCGGTAAAGGCAGAGAGGAACGGCGGGGACATGCAGGAGGAAGCCCGTTGGAGAGTCAGGGAGTTCCACATCCAGGATAACTTTAATTTGAGTCCTAATATCTTGCCAGAAAGGGCGTAACTTAGGACAGTCCCACCATATATGTAGAAAGGAACCTCTATGGCCACATTCCCACCAGCAAGCATCTGAGGACATCGGGTAAATTTGTTTAAGTCTAGTGGGAACCCTGTACCACCTAGTCAGCACCTTAAAACCACTTTCCTGCATTTTTGTGTCAACAGAGCTGGAATGAGTAAGGGTCCTTTCACACGGGGCGGATCCGTGCAGATCCGCCCCGTGAAGCTCCGCTTGCTCAGCGGGGATCACTCCGTTGATCCCCGCTGAGCCGACGGATGACTGGGCGGTCCCCACACACTGTGCAGGGACCGCCCTGTCAGAGCGCCGCTCTCCCCTATGGGGAATCGGATGACGACGGACCGTAGAGTCCGTTGTCATCCGATCCGCTCCGCCGACGGAAGGAAAAATAGGGTTTTCCTCCGTCACACTTTGGCGGAGCGGATGTCAGCGGACATGTCTCCGCTGACATCCGTGCCTCCATAGGGGTACATGGAGGATCCGTTTCAGGTCCGCCTAAAAAACTGACAGGCGGACCTGAACGGACCTCCGTGTGAAAGGGGCCAAAGGCGGTATAATTGGTCAAGTTGAGTATCTGTAAATTCGAGCTGCAGGTCCCTTTCCCACTCCCGAATATATGACCATTGGTTTTAGCTGTTAGTAAGTCGTTTGTGAGTTTTAGGAGAGCAGTTTCTGTGGATGAGAGTGCTGTGGATGAGATCCAGACTGAAGGGGATCAAGGAGGTTATGCTCAATGAGGTGGTCGCTCAGTCGGTTGTAGACTAAACGCTCAAGGAGTTTGGAGGCAAAAGGGAGTAAGAGGATGGGTCCAGAGAGGCCTTTTTTGGTATGGGAGTGACTAGTGCATGTTTTAGTGCAGGGATATGCAATTAGCGGACCTCCAGCTGTTGCAAAACTACAAGTCCCATCATGCCTCTTCCTCTGGGTGTCATGCTTGCTGCTGTCAGAGTCTCGCTATGCCTCATGGGACTTGTAGTTTGGCAACAGCTGGAGGTCCACTAATTGCATATCCCTGTTTTAGTGGGTTGGGGAAGATGCCAGTAGAGAGAGAGAGAGAGAGAGGTTGAAGATATGAGTTAAAGAGTGTAGAATAGAGTCAGAGGGTGACCGTAGTAGTTGAGAAGGAACAGGGTCCAGAGGGCAGGAGGTTAGGTGGGCGTTTTAGTGACTTCCTCTATAGTAGCTGGGTTAAACTAGAGTATTGCTTGTGCAGGAGGACAAAGAGTGTAAAGTGAGGGAGATATCTGTAGAGTGGAGATCTCGAGATGAATTGTATCAATCTTATTTTTGAAGTGATTAGCAATCTCCTGGGCACTGAGTGGAGGTAATGGAGGACGAAGTAGAGCCTTAAATGTAGAAAAGAAATGTCGGGGACTGCGTGAGAGTGATAAAGTAGGTCTGTTTGGCAGTGTGGAGGCAGTAATGGTATTTTTGGAGGGCAGATTTATAGTGGCTGAAATCTTGCGGTGAATTAGTCTTACACCACAGACACTTAAGAACACGGCTCCGTTTTTTGAGGCTTTTGGTATTGTCTGTCTGCTAGGGTTGTAGCGGTCGGGGCTGGATTCTGTGCGTAGTGAGGGGGGCCAAGGCGTCCAGGGTGGATGACAGTGAACCTGTTGTAGATAGAAGTGGCCAGGTTAGGGCAGGACAAGGATGAGATTTTGTTGTAGAGAAAATCTGTAGCAGAAAAAAGAAGAGAAGGGTTACGATTAGGGTTGTCCCGATACCGATACTATTATCGGTATCGGGACCGATACCGAGCATTTGCGTGAGTACTTGTACTCGCGCAAATGCTCCCGATGCTTCACCCGATACTTTTTTTTTTCTTTCAGTATAGAGTGGCCGGAGAGGGCGGGAGGAGTCAGTGGCTGGGGAGGGCTGGGGAGTGCGGGCGGAGTCTGGCTGGAGAGGGCGGACAGAGCCTGTGGACGGAGAGTGCAGGCGGAGTTTGGCTGGAGATGGGGCGGGCAGAGTCTTTGAAGGAAATGCGGGCGGAGTCTGGCTGGGGCGGGCAGAGTCTGGCTGGGGAGGGCGGGCACAGTCAGTGGACCGAGTCGGCGGGGGGAGAGCGAGTCCCTCACCTGAAGTTGAACGTCGTAAGCTGGCAGGGGTGCAGGGCGTATTCGCCTCAGGATCGGTGACCGGTGCTGTCACATTCGGTCACCGTCAGCGGCTGAACGTCCATCTTGGTACACCCTGCACTCGGCTGCAGTAAGCAGCAGCAGACATCTTGTTACACCCAGCCCGAGCTATATGGGCTGGGTGTAACAAGATGTCCGCTGCTGCTTACTGCAGCCGAGTGCAGAGTGTACCAAGATGGACGTTGCAGCAGTTTTTTTTTTTTATAAATCCTGTGTCATTTTTTGCAGCATTTCAGTGCCCACAAGTGCTACCTATCAGTGCAATCAGTGCCATTTACCAGTGCCACCTATCAGGTGGCACTGGTAGATGGCACTAATTGCACTGATAGGTGGCACTTATGGGTACTGATAGGTGGCACTGATTGCACTGAAAGGTGGCACTTTTGGGCACTGATAGATGGCACTGATTGCACTAATGGTGCAATCAGTGCCATCTAACAGTGCCACCTATCAGTGCCCACAAGTGCCACCTATCAGTGCCCACAAGTGCCACCTTTCAGTGCTATAAGTGCCACCTTTCAGTGCTATAAGTGCCACCTTTCAGTGCTATAAGTGCCACCTATCAGTGCCATCTATCAGTGCCCACAAGTGCCATCTATCAGTGCCCACAAGTGCCATCTATCAGTGCCCACAAGTGCCATCTATCAGTGCCCACAAGTGCCACCTATCAGTGCCCACAAGTGCCACCTATCGGTGCAATCAGTGCCCACAAGTGCCACCTATCAGTGCAATCAGTGCCACCTATCAGTGCCCACAAGTGCCACCTATTAGTGCTACCAGTGCCCATAAGTGCCACCTATCAGTGCCATCTATCAGTGCCCATAAGTGCCACCTATCAATGCCATCTACCATTGCCATCTATCAGTGCCCATAAGTGCCACCTATTAGTGCCATCCACCTATTAGTGCCCATCAGCGCCAGTCAGTGCCCATAAGTGCCGCCTATCAGTGCCAGCCACCTGTCAGTGCCACCTATCAGTCCCCATCTTTCAAACTGTCACATGACATTGAAAAAAAAGTATCGGTATCGGCGAGTACTTGGAAAAAAGTATCGTACTTGTACTCGGTCTTAAAAAAGTGGTATCGGGACAACCCTAGTTACGATGGCAAAGGTTTCTACGGGTAATTGTTTGGTAGTTGGAAGGCAAGGAGGTGGAAGACATGGAGAGAGTGTAACTAATAAGGTGGTGATCAGAGCGAGGAAAAGGAATGTTGGAGAGGTTGTGTGCAGTGCATAGGTAGGAGAATATGAGGTCAAGGCAGTTACCATCAGAGTGAGTGTGTGTCCATTTTTTTAGTTTAAAAGAGGAGGCTAGGCTCAGAATTGTAAAATTAGCAGGAGTGTTAAGATTAACAGGGATGTCAAAGTCACCAAGAATAATTGTTGGAATTTCAGAAGAGAGAAAGTAGGGTAGCCAGGCAGAGAAGTCATCAAGGAAGCTTGATACCGGTCCAGGAGGCCGGATAGATCACAGCAACTAAACAAAACAGGAGAAAATAGACAAATACAGTGAGCTTCAAATGAGGAGAGGGACAGAGAGGGTAATGGATGAAGAACCTGAAAAGTGCTTTGAGGGGATAGGAGTATTCCTACACCACCTCCTTTCTGTCCACTAGGCCTGGGAGAGTGAGTCCACAGGAGGCCAGCAGGAGAAGGAAAGTCAGATTCTTGAAGCCAAGTCTCCATAATTGCAAGTTGGTTGAATGAGTTTGTGATAAATAGGTCATGGACGATGGTAAGTTTGTTACAGAGTGGCACATGAGAAGGGGAGGCTGGTTTTAGGCAGAAGAGGAATAGAAATTAGATTGTGTGAATTGTGGCTGCTGTCAGAGGATGGGGGGTGCCGGGTATGTTGGCCAAAGGTAAATGGCGGTCCAGGATTTGGGGGAAATATCTCCAGAAGTTGGGAGAAACAGAAGGGTCAGAGAGGTGATATGGGAGTGTGACTTATGTGGGGGTTTTATTGGTATGTGGGTTCAGATTTATATATATAGAGGGAAGAAGGAGAGAGGATGCAACTGAGAAGGAAAAGTAGGGAGTGCTTGATACAGAGTGGTGAAATTGAGAAGCAGACTGAATGAAGGATGAAAAAGTTCTATGGGGAATCGGGTCACCTGTAGTCTGTTTAGTGTTTTGCAGTAGTCTGTTGTGAATTTTCGCTTTGTGCATTCGCTGAAGTGCTGAGCCGAAGTGTAATGCCCCATACACACGATCATTTTTCATGCCGTTAAAAATGCCATTAAAAAAAATGGCCATTAAAAATGATCGCGTGTATGCTCCAGAGCATTTTTAACGACGTGAAAAACGGGCATTAAAAATTTCGAACATGCTCTCTTTTTTCACGTCGTTTTTCATGTCGTTTTTTTTAACGACTTGAAAAACGGTAGTGTGTATGCTTTAACGACGTGAAAAAAAATGCGCATGCTCAGAATCAAGTATGAGATGGGAGCGCTCGTTCTGGTAAAACTAGCGTTCGTAATGGAGATAGCACATTCGTCATGCTGTAACGGACTGAAAAGCACTAGACTGAAAAGAGCGAATCGTCTCTCAACAAACTTTACTAACATGAAGGGTGGCGCCATTCGAACGGAACTTCCCCTTTATAGTGCCGTCGTACGTGGTGTACGTCACTGCGCTTTTCTTGAACATTTTTTAAAATTATGGTGTGTACGCAAGACAGGCTTGAGAGGAAACAAGAAAAAAAATGACGAGAAAAACGTCAGTTTTAAAAATGACATTAAAAATGATCGTGTGTATGGGGCATTATACTTTATCCAAGATAATAGTTGCCATTGCAATCCGTGTGCATTCCCCAGAGAAGGCCTACATTTATAGAGTTGGGTGGGTGTATTGCCAATTAATCAGTCGGGATTGCATAGGAGGAACACATGGCTAACAGAACAAACTTCTCACACCAAAGGCAGACTACAAGACACAGCAAGAGAGCAGAAGGGCACAGTTATAAACATAAGATCAGCTCATAATGTAGGTATAGACAATAAGTAAACAGAATAAACATCACAGTGATGTGGGCAGAGGTAAAGACTTTGAAGGCAGCATAGATTACCATTAAGCACATTTAAAACAATGAAGCAGTTGTAGTTAAAGGTGGAACTTGAAGTTGGCATAGATTACACCAAAGGCAGACTACAAGACATAGTCTGCAGGACTGCTGGAGCCACCATGGGTACTACTCCCTGTAGGAATGAATGGACCGTGGCACACATGCACAGGATGAAGAGGATCTGGAAGGGATTTTCAGAAGAAAGTCTTTACAGCTCTTGCCAAGTATGTATAATGAAAATCATTGGAATGGTGAGAGGTGAGTATAGGACCAGGTAGACTGCACTCAGGGAGTGGATGTATGCCCTAATATAGTTGTCCTTTAAAATTCATCTTTAGGCAAAAATGTTTTGGCCTGATGTGCTCCCTTTCTCTTAAAGCAGAAGTTTAGATACAGCAAGTATTACTGTACATTGGTGGTCCAGGGAGAGAGTAGAAATCCGCTAACTGGTACCTGTGATGTCATCACAAGGACTACAGTGTTCTTCTGTCCATGCTCTTCTGGCATCAGAAGGAAGGATCAAACAGGGTGCACTTTTTGTCACTTTCTCCAGATGCAGGGGGCGCCCATTGGACTATATTTCCCATGAGCACCGTGCCTATGAGCAGGCTTATTAAAATAGAGGGTGCATTGGCCATTGAGGAGGAGGAGGAGGAGGAGGGTTATTGGCAATGACCAATAAAACTTTATTTAGGTTTCCAAATATAAAATTTGCAATAATTATCACCACATCTTAGATACAACATAGACGGTGTACAGTAGTTAAAGCGGTAGTAAAGCTTAAAAAAAAAAAACCTGCATGGTAAAGGCATAGTATGCTAGAATGCATTGCATACTAGCACATTATGAAAGACTTACCTTGAAACAAGGCCCTCCAGCGGTGCACTGTCTCTGCAGAAGCTTCCATCTTCACCCTGTATTTCTGCCAGGTTTGCAGACTGTGGCCGCTTGAATGGCCGAGCCACAATGACCCAAATGGCCAAATCCTTGTTGCTGATAAGATTCACAACAATAATTTTCAATAACATGAATCATAAGGCCCCTTTCACACTGACACGTTTTTCAGGCGGTTTAGCGCTAATAATAGCGCTGCTATACCGCCTGAAAAAATTGTGCCCTGCAGTCTTCAGTGTGAAAGCCCAAAGGCTTTCACACTGAAGCAGTGCGCTAGCAGGACCGCTCCAAAAGTCATGCTAGCCGCATCTTTACAGCGGTGTGTTCACCGCTCCTTTACCGCTGCTGCCCATTGAAAGCAATGGGAAACTGCGGTAATACCGCCCGCAATGCGCCTGCAGAAGCGCATTGCGGGCGGTATTAACCCTTTTTCGGCCGCTAGCGGGGGTTAAATTCACCCCGCTAGCGGCCGAATACCGCGGTAAAAACTAAGGTATAGCGGCGCTAAAAATAGCGCCGCTATACCCACAGCGCACCTTCCCGCCCCAGTGTGAAAGGGGCCTTAAGGTTGGAAGAGTATATTGTTAATAGCTACAAGTTCTAAGTGTCTTGCTATAGGAGCATTGGCTGGGGGATGGGGGTCTCTGGAATCAGATGGACTGTAGCCATATGGGCCATATTTTGTCATATTTCAGCAGGGCGCCCTCTACTCGTTTTTGTGTCGGTCAGTACTTTGGGAACACATTTTGGATAGCTGAACACCAATCTTAGGACAGGGGGTTTCTCCTTACTAGCATAGTAGCACACACAGAAGAGGAGTAACATGTAACATGTTTTTGGCCTGCTTTGGTCTGGTCATGTGATCTGGCTCCCCTGTGTCAGCTAGCGGTACCTTCAGGGAAGAGGAGGGAGCGCTGACAATGGATGGGCCATTGAAGCCCATGGGTGATGTCCCCACTCCAGGCTTTACCAGCCATTGTCCAGCGTTTTCTCTCCTCTCCCCTGCAGCTGGCACTGGCTAACACAGGGGATCATGTGACTGGACCAAAGCAGGATGAAAATAGCTAAGCATACAGATCTTTTTTACACAGGTTAGTCAGCATAAGTGTTAAGAGATTAGGAGGGGAGAGGGGATACGTTTTAAGATTAGTTAGGTTTAAACTGGAATACCAGTGTAAATAATGTTCTTAGAGATGGAGGTAAAGGCAAATGAATTTGGCCTTTGTAAATGGGGAAATGGTGGCACTCGACTGGCTAAAGAACATTTATCCTTAGTTTATGGGCACCTTTTAGAACACTCGGGTACTAGGTTGCGTCCCTTGAGTTTCTTTAAATACTACATTTTCATTTTTAAAGTGTATTTTCACTTGCAGCCACATTAGGATAATGCCTACTTTATATTCTTACATGTCCCCAATCACATAGCATAACTTAAAGTGATTGTAAAGCCTTGATTTTATTTTTATTTTTTAAATAACAAACATGTCATACTTACCTCCACTGTGCAGTTCATTTTGCACAGAGTGGCCCCGAACCTCGACTTCTGGGGTCCCTCGGCTGCTGTCACGGCTCCTCCCCGCATCGTATAACCCCCTAGGAAAGGCGCTCTCCCAGAGGTTACCTTTCGGGGGCGCGTTCCCGAGTCCATCGTTCGGCGTCTATAGACACCGAATGTAGGACTCGGCCCCGCCCCCCGGCACCCGCGTCATTGGATTTGATTGACAGCAGCGTGAGCCAAT